>CM060880.1:36078750-36722500 GCA_030762935.1 Hymenopus coronatus
TCCGAAAAAAGCATTTTTAGAAAAAGGTCTGTCTGTCTGTGACTGTGGACAGCATAGCTCAAAAATCAAAAGTCTGTTAAATACCAAAATTGGTATTTAAGTTCAGTATTCTCCAAAGATGCAACACAAACAATTGCAAGAAAATTCCCCACCCCTAACTACCCTTTACATTGGAAAATGTTTAACAATTTTGATTTTCTCAAAAATGGCTCTAACGGTTCCATTTAAAATATTGTATATTAAAGATGTTTACCTGGCAAACAAAATGTATATTGAATTTTCTTGGAATAGCCTCTGAATACATCTTTATTCTGAATGAATTTTGTGGAATTTTGCATAACTGGTAAACCGTAGGAAATAGACAAAAACTTACATAACAGAAAATGTAGAAACACACAATTTATGTCATATACATTTTTTCATGCAGATAATCATTTTTGAGTTACTCATTGTTAAAATACTTATATCTTTCTCATACAGGAATTTGTCAGCTCCTGTCCATACAAACAACGGAACTTCAATCACATAGCAACCAGTTTTAGACTATTGCTTTAGCCTATGGTACTCCCTTATTTCCCTTCTACTTAAATGAAATCAAGTAATGAGACCATTTCTGCTCTTTTTTCTCGATTAACATGAAGTAAATAGAAGAATAACTTCTTTAACAATAATTTGTAGCAGAGATATAGAGAAAGTCATGTGGATGGAACACATCAAATTTTTTGTTAATCCATCAACAGCATGATGCGATCTCAGGGAACCACAATCTGAATTGTTAGTTAAATATTTACTCAATAGATGGAAGATTCATTCCTCCTACTACTTTCCTTAAACAATAGAGTCTTCCATCCAATAACAACTTCAATATCTCAACAATTATTATAATGGAAGTACACAAGTTTTTGGTGTCTGAGACCAACTACATTATTGCTGTTAGTTACAAGAAGAGTTCGAAGAAGAGAGGGCTATTTAAAATGTTCCTACACACAGTAAAGACGATATTTTGTTACCTCCAATTCAGATGAAGATGATACTGTAGAACCTAGACCTCCCGTGAGTGAACAGGAATTAGATGCTGACATGAATGAAGAGGAGTTATTGCAAGAGAACTTTCATAGTAGAAAAGATTCTTTCTTTTATTTTGGAAAATACAAATCAAAACGATATAAATACTACAGACTGCTACACTAGGATCGCTGGTGTACCTCGTCACCGATTTTTGGCCGAGTTTCCCTTATTGGTACTGAATGGTATTTGAATACATATTCCTTGTTGGGGAATGCAAATGGAATGCTGATCACCGTGATCATAACAATAACAGCTTCCAGAATGTACAGGCTGCCAAAAGGACAGAGTAAACCAGACAAATTATAAATGAACTATCCAAAGAAAAGAATTAATAAAATTTAAACTCTTCTATAAAGATAATGTAATATCGACAGTTTCCATTAGTATGGCAATCGAAAAGGAAACTAAAAGGTACAAAATGACTATTAAACATAATATAAAATTGACACAATAAATAATTTATAGCAAAGGAATATAGACCAGGAGAATGCTAAAAATGCTTATTCTACAAATGATTTTGAAGAAGAGAAATTGAAATTCTTATTCCAGATACAGCAATTTCTTTCTTCTTTTTTATTTATTTATTACTTTCTCTACTATGTACATAGTGTATAGAGAAGGTATTGCATTCCACCCAAAAATCCGATACCGAGATTTCACTGGAAATATACATTTTAGGGTCCCCTGTATCCAACAAGGCAGTTTTAGAAGAAAGTCCGTGTCTGTGAACATGATAACTCAAAAACGAAAAGTTGATAAAGTACCAAACTTGATATATAAGTTAAGTATTTTCCAAGGGCGTGACACGAAGATTTTGAGAAAAATTCCCCCACCCCAAACTACCCTTTACATGGAACATTTTTCGAAAATTTTGTTTTTCTCAAAAATGGCTCTAATGGTTTTGATTAAAATGCCGTAAATTAAAGATATTTGCACGACAAATAAAATGCATATCTTGAATTTTCTAGGAATAAACTCTGAAGACCTCTTTATTCTGGATGAATTTTGCTAGAATTTGCATATCTTGTAAACTGTAAAAGATAGACAAAAACTTACTTTACAAAATATGTAGAAATCGTGTATTCTCTTATTTCCGCTCTATTTATAAGGAACCAAGTAATAATACAGTTTCTGCTTGTGTTTATCTGAATTATCGTGAAGTAGAAGAATAAGCTTATTAACAATAATTTGTAACTGAGATGTAGAGACAGTCTTATGAATGGAGCAGTCGCCCTCCGTGGTGTAATGGTTACCATTCTAACTTCATATACCAAAGGTCACGGGTTCAAACCTGGCGGAGGATGGTCTCTGAGCAAACTGAGCCTGATAGAGATGTTTCTGAGCAAACTTAAGCGGTCTTTCACGCACAATTTAGAATTGGACGCTGAGGACCCAGTAGTTCAAATGCGTCCATAAATAATACGCCAATTCCATTCCATGAATGGAGCACATCAGATTATTTTTACTGATTTTTTTCCTTCTTCAATCGAAATATCTTCCAGGTATTGAAGACATGCAAAGGAATAATGCCTCGAGCTCCAAGCATCAGACCAATTACCTGTATGATATGGGGGTTGTGGTGTGTAAATATCCATTTTCGACATCCTCTTCCTTTTTAAGTCTAACGGTAAGGTCGATGATTAATCCTATTTTTGTGTCAATTGTATTCATATCAATCCGTCTTGTGCTATCATTAATTTCCAGACTGTGGACTTCGAAGATTTTGTAGCTTTTCGTTCGCAGCTCGTCGATGATCATTGTAAAAATAGAATTTATGGACGCTCTTTAACTATTTTTGTTCTATACTGGGCGTGAGAGACAGCTTAGCTTTGCTCAGAGGCCTCTTTTATCAGGCTTGAGATTCTTTTACGTGCCGTAAATCTATTACACGGGACCAACGTCTTTGCTTCCCTTCCGAAGGAAGCCATACTAAGGATTTTTACTCCCGAAAATGTCCATCGTCCTCCGCCGGGTTTAAACCTGCGACCTTGGGCATAGGACGCTCATGGTAACCATTACACCACGGAGAGCGACAAGCGAGTTTTGTGATCGTGAGAATTGCGTAATACTTATCCATGAAGGCAAGATCTCAAGAAGTGTGCAAGCGTTTCTATCTCTATGTGGTATCGCCGTCGGAGGTTTTGTATTCTTTGAATAACTAATTCGACGCCGAGTCCTTTCTGGGAAAGTTTGGTCCAGGCATTTAATACTTCTCTTTCTCGGAATGTCCTCTTGATACGTCGAACATCACACAGGCCAATGCGGGCATTCTTCATTGAATCGTCTTCTGTTAAAATTCTTTGGAAAAAACAACAGCAAGGATGTAACAATATTGACAAATTATTTTCTCTTCTTGTTTTCATAGTTATTACTTCATTTGTTCACTGTTGTTATATTTGAATTTTTTATGTGCCGAATATTTAAATCGACTCTCTAATGCCATTTTCGAAGCTCCTTACCTAACACCTTTTTGTTAGTCAACTATAAAATACTTCATATTTTACAATAAAGTGATTTGTGGTTCTAAAGCATTAGAAAAGTGAATTTACAATGTTACATTTAAGAGATATTGGAAGGGTATATCGACAGGTATCCGCGCTAGCAAGCGGGTAAGTTTTAAAATTCCATATATAGTAATTTAAATTGCAATATAACAGAGAAATAGTTATTGAAGAGCGATAGCAAGAATATTCTACTTTATCAATGTTAGTAACAACTTGTTTGTGCATATTAGACATCTATAAAACAATCTGTTAATATTACTTTCGCTATTAAATAATATTAATATGTATAAAAACATGAGCTGGTATAATTTTTTTGTTGTTTAACCTGTATTTTGGGAAATCGCCGTTATTGGCTTATGAAGGCAGTACATTACGTTGCTCTCTCTACATGTTGCATAAACATGCAGAGATTTGACAGTTATATGTTATATTTCAACATATGTATTCATTATTTGCCCTTTCCGTTAAAGAAAGAAAAAAACGACACATTTTTATGTTTCAGGAATACATTCCAGAGTCTGCGTAGCATATATGTATTGCAGAGTCGTAATAGCAAGTCTAAAGGGTAATGTATCATACTTTATCTTTACTCTGTAGTTGTTTAAGTTTTTTAATTGACATATTTTATTAATTTCCGCACTTTGTACCGCAAAGGTTATTCTCATATTGGATTTACTTCGGCAGTGGTGCCAATATACCAAATATCTACCTAGGACTTTTCTTCTTTGGCGATCCAGATTTGGTAGTATATTGTTCGGCCGTTAGGAGCGCTTATGTAGTTGTTTCCAAGGTTTTCGTTTTTCCGTCACTATGATTTGTTATATTTATAGGGGCTTTGAGGTTATTTGTATATTTTTAAGTTCATTGATTGATATGCGATTCTATAGCAATCCTCTGGGTTAGGGATGTGCACTTTAAGTAATAATGCTTTACTCAAGAATTACATATAGAAGTTCTCTGGTGTTTGTTTTAATTACATTGATGTTTATGTAATTCTTTTAGCACTTTCCACTGATTTTATCATAATGCGAGCGAAGCGAGCTGCAGTGTTAGCTTGTATTGAATTTGCTTGTAATAACCTCTACTACTCTCACCGAAGTATGGGAACAAAAACAACATATCTACTCTTTATTATGCTAAGTAACCTATAGTATGTAAATTGAGTATTTTATTAATATTATTATTTATTTATCTTTATTATTACTATTTTTATTATTTTAGTATTTTTCCAGTGATTTCACCAAAGCATCCTAACGAAACGAGCATACTTTCTGTTGATTCTTTGTCTCTTTATGAACAAATCTCGAAATCGAATTTTTGGGTAAAATAATGAAGTTTTATTTATGGACGCTCTTTAACTGCAGTGGTTCTCATTCTATACTGGGTGTGAAAGACCGCCTAATTTTGCTCAGAGGCCTCTCTATCAGGCTTGAGGTTCTTTTACGTGCCGTAAATCTATGACACGGGACCAACGGCTTTACTTCATTTTCGAAGGAAGCCATGCTAAGGATTTTTACGCCCGCGACCTTGGGTATATGAAGTTAGCACGGTAACCATTACACCATGGAGGGCAACGAATTTTTTTGGTGGAAAACAATACCTTCTCCATTACATATTTCTCGTAAAGAAAGTAAAACTGCCGAGTTCATTCGCTTCCTCTATTTCTTTAATTGCAGGTGCCATGAAAAGGAAAAACAGCCGGAACCCCTCATGGACATCAAATGCAAGTCTGTTGTGTTCACCTGCGGCTGCACCGGAATCGGATTTGCAGCCGCAAATCAATTTCTTTGCGAAGGCGCAAATGTGAGTATGGCATAGATTATTGTATCTATTAATGAGTCCTCGTGACTTCAGCCAGGTAATGTTGTATTCATTTCCAAGCTTTCAACTGCGTACTCTGTCGTCATCATCAGGGAACTGGAGAGTTTTTTTTGGGGGGGGGCAGAAATAAAGGTATAAAGGATAATAGGTGTTTAGGTGAGTGGGAAAGGATAAAGTAAGTGGTGAGAAAGGATTTAATACTGTGATGAGACTTTTTAGGGCGCAGGACCGAGCTCTCTTAAGGAGTACCTTTGCAATAAATCATTTTACTCTGTAGATGAATATTTAAGTGACAAATCTGTCTGACAATACTGTCAACAATCATTGTATTTATAAGTATTATAATGTATTGCATTTTGTGTATATTAGCGTGTGTGTGTGTTTTATATTCAAATTAAACTGATGTATACTTTGACTTGCACGAATGTGTCAAATGAATTTTTTAGTATTTAGCAATGACACAAGGTCTGTAAAGCCTGATGCTTTGATATTTTACAGTCTAGAACATAATTGTAAATGTTTGCATTGGAAATTCTATAACATATTTGTAAATATGTAATGTAATTTGTTGACATTTATGAAGAGTACATAATACAATAATCATATTTTAGTTTTATATAATTACTAGTAGTAACTATTATGTCGATAATTAGAAGGCTATCATCTGACATTACAAACGTGTTACATACAATGAAATTATATTTATTTATACATTTCTTTTCCATTGTATATAAACACATGTTTACATGTACATGTCTTGTCGAGTTCTATGTTCAGTGACTTCCTGGCCTAAACGAACCTACAGAGTGCTTTCTAATATAATCTTAGAGGTAACAACCCCCAAGCCTCCCGTGAAACAGGTGTAATTAGCCAGTAGGTGGGGTGGAATGGGTATGCCTAATTTTTTTCTTGATTTCTTTCAGTGTACGGAAAATTGGTTCACAGTTAACATGTTTTCTGATAAGACTGAAACTACGGTGAGTAGGACAGGAAGGAAAAGTCTACTTCGGGTTCCAGAAGTGTTTAAAAAGTGGGGTAGCGCAATGGACATGCAATGTTAAAAGTTGCAACACTTTTATTAAAACCTTCTCCATTGAAGAAGTAGATGTCCTGGATATTCAAGAGGACCATAACCACGCAGCACCACCTAGTGACAATATTCAGAGACAGAAAGTACTTTGTGATCTGAAGAGAAAAGCCACGGAAGATATATGTGTGAAAGGCCATCAAAGCTAATATAATAATTAAATATTATAAACACCAAACTGCAACTGTTACCTGTTTGGACCGGGAGGCTTGGCGGCTATCTAATTAGGGACCTTTAAGGGTCCAGGAGGCTTCGGTACCCTACTCACTTTTTATTGGGACTATTTTGGTGCCATGAGACCCGGTAGCGCCTTGGTAAACCGAGTGGTTGCGGGTGATGATTTAAACAAAAGAGTTCGAGGGGAGCAGATAGACGCCATGCCCTGACGTACGGAGACCTACAAAAATTGAGATGACTTATTTTTACTTTCTCTGCACGTGCTATGTACATAGTGTATAGAGAAGGTATTGCACTCCACCCACAAATTCGATACCGAGATTTCACTGGAAATATATGTTTTAGGGTCCCCTGTATCCATGAAAAGCATTTTTACAAAAAGGTCCATGTGTGTGTGTGTGTGTGTGTGTGTGTGTGTGTGTCTGTGAACACGATAACTCAAAAACGAAAAGTCGGTAAAATACCAAACCTGGTATTTAAGTTTAGTATCTTCCAGATTTTGAGATAAATCTCTCCACCCCAAACTATCCTTTATATGGAACTTTTTTCAAATTTTTGATTTTCTAAAAATAGCTCTGACAATTTTGATTAAAATGTCGTGTATTAAAGATATTTACCTGACAAATAAAATGTATATCTTGAATTTTCTGAGAATAGCCTCTGAAGACTACTTTATTCTGAGTGAATATTACGGAATTTTGCATAACTGCTAAACCATAAGAGATAGACAAAAACTTACCACACAAAAAATGTAGAGCACATTAAACGCACAATTTATATTGTATTAATTTTTTTCGTGGGGCTGATTGTTTTTAGATATTCCTTGTTTTTGTTTTCAGGTTCGAAAAATTTAACTTTTTTCATACAGGAATTTATCAACTCCTGTCCATAGAAACAAAGGAACTTCAGTCACATAGCAACCAGCTTTTGACTGTCGCTTTAACCTATGCTACTCCCTTATTTCCCTTCTACTTACAAGGAAGCAAGTAATAAGACTATTTCTGCTAATTTTTTGTCGATTAGCATGAAGTAAATAGAAGCATGAGCTTTTTAAAACTAATTTGTTGCAGAGATGTAGAGAAAGCCATGTGATGGAACACCTCAGATTTTTACTTTCTCTATACGTACTATGTACATAGTGTATAGAGAAGGTATTGTACTCCACCCAAAAAGTCGATACCGAGATTTCACCGGACATATATGTTTTGAGACCTTCTGAATAAAAAAAAAATTTAGGCAAATGTACGTGTATGTGTATGTGTCTGTCAGTGTGTGTGTGTGTGTGTGTGTGCAGCATAGCTCAAAAACAAAAAGTCCGTTAAATACCAAACTTGGTATTTAAGTTCGATATCTGCCAAGGATGCGACACGAAGATTTCAAAAAAATCCCCCACCCTCAACTATCCTTTACATGGAAACATTTTCAAAAACTTATATTTTCTCAAAAATAGCCCAAACAATTTTGATTAAAATGTCGTCTATTTAAGATATTTATATGACAAATAAAATGTATATCTTGAATTTTCGGGAAATAGCCTCTGAAGACATGTTTATTCTGGATTAATTTCGTGAAATTTTGCATAACAGGTACACCGTGAAAATAGACAAAAACTTACTTAAGAGAAAATGTAGAGCTCGTTAAAACACACAATTTATGTAATGTACATCTTTTTTCGTGGAGCTGACCGTTTTTGAGATGTTCCTTGTTATTATTTCAGCTTTAAAATACTTATAATTTTCTCATACGGGATTTTGTCAACTCCTGTCCATACAAAGGGACTTCAATCAAATAGTAATAGCTTTTGACTATCACTTTAGCTATTGTACCCCCTTACTTCCCTTCTACTTACAAGGAAGCAAATAATAAGACTATTTCTGCAAATTTTTTCTCGATTAGCATGAAGTAAATAGAAGAATAAGTTCTTTTAACAATAAAGATGTAGAGAAAGTCATGTGAAAGGAACACATCAGATTTTTTTTTTCTGTTTCAGCATGTGTTTATCTCTGGTATGAATATGGAAGCAGGAGAATGTGCAGAAGAAAAACTTCAAAAGAAACATGGAGAAGATAAAGCCACTTTCATTCCTGGTGACGTCAGGGACGATCATCATCTTAGAGGTAGATAGATAGTGTTTATTGCGTAAAACTAATAGAGTGTAGCAACGTCATAATTTAAAAGCTACCAAGCTAAATTGTAAAAATCATTCACAGAAAACAATGGTTAGCCATCAATGTATGGTGTATAGTTCTTTTGAAAGCTGAAATAGGTAGATCTCTTAATCTTTGAGATAAAATAATACAGTTTAATAGAAACAAGCTGCTTAAGTGTATTTATATATAAATTCTGAAAATTTCGTATCATATAATAATGCATATTCCAGCAAACCGTGAAACTACTAAAAGTTTTCTTAACATACAAGAAGCATTAATATAACAATTAATAATTGTAACAATTCGCCACTTATCCTTTTGAAATCCAAGGACTAGTTTCGCAACAAAATTATCTATTGCATCTTCAGTTCAATTCCTATTTTATCTTCTCGGGCTTCTAGCCAGGTAAAAACTTTTTACCTGGCTAGAAGCCCGAGAAGATTTTTGAATTAATACGTCGCCAGGAAAGCTTCAGTTCTTATTCTATTTTATCTTGTTATTTACATTGTTATGGTTACTGCTACTAGGTGGATTGTTTACTAAGGCATTGCTAACCACTGGAATCAAAACAAATTTGGTGAGAGAATCAATTGACAATATATTAATGATATTTATTCTGCAATATAAATATTTTCTCCCAAACCATTAAATAGCTTCTGAGCACCTCTTCATGAATGAATTTTGTTGAATTTTGCATAACTGGTAAACCGTAAGAGATATATAAAAACTTACTATACAAAAAATGTAGATCTCGTTAAAACACGTAATTTATGTCATGTACATTTTTGTTTGCTTTGTTGCGGATTTGACGGTTAAGATATTCCTTATTATTTTCAAACTACCTTCTTCTCAAACAGGGCCACTTTCTATTCATCATTCTTTTGTTTTTTTCTGGAAATGCAAAGCGAACCGAACTTGAATTGTTCACATATCCAGCTTTTAAAATATTGACTATCGGTTTAGTCTGTTGTATTCCTTATTTCTCTTAGTAATAAGACTAATTCCATTAATGTTTATCTCGTTTAGCATGTAAGTAGAAGAATAATGTTTTGTAAGAAGTCTTTTTTGCAGAATAGATAAAATTATGTGAAAGCAACACATCAGATCTTTTTTACTTTCTCTACACTTACTGTGTGTGTCCGTGTGTCTGTGAACACGATAAATCAAAAACGAAAAGTCGGTAAAATACCAAACTTGACAGGGCGGCGATACGAAGATTTTGAGAAAAATCCCCCAACCCCAAACTACCCTTTAATGGAATTTTTTTTCGAAATGTTTGATTTTCTAAAAAGTGGGTTTAACGACTTTGATTAAAATATCTTATATTAAAGATATTTGCCTGACAAATAAAATGTATATCTTGAATTTTCTGGGAATATCCCCTAAAGACTACTTTATTCTGGATGAATTTTTCGGAATTTTGCATAACTGCTAAACCGTAAGAGGTGGGCAAAAACTTACCACACAGAAAATGTAGAGCATATTAAAATACAACATTTATGTTATATACATTTTTTTCGTGGAGTAGATCGTTTTTAAAATATTCCTTGTTTTTAGTTTCAGCTTTGAAAAACATACTTTTCTCATACAGAAATGTGTCAACTCCTGTCCATACAAACAAAGGAACTTCTATCACATAACAACCAGCTTTTGACTATCACTTTAACCTATGGTACTCCCTTATTTCGCTTCTACTTACAAGGAAGCAAGTAATAAGAGTGTTTCTGCTAATATTTTCTCAATTATCATGAAGTAAATAGAAGCATAAGCTTTCTAACAATAATCTGTAGCAGATATGTAGAGAAAGTCATGTGAGTGTAACTGTTCATATCCGAGATATTCCCTGTTATTGGTTTCAAATTTAAAAGATTAAAACTTTTATCAAATGAGAAGTCCTGACACGTTTCATATCTCTCTTGTTTTACAACTGACATGGAAAGAAAACCGAAATGCAATGATAGTCGCATAGTCACAACTTTTGACTGATTGAACTATCGCTGTAGTCTAGTGTATTTCCTTATTTCCCTCCTACTTATACGGAACTAAGTAATACGACTATTTCTGCTAATGTTTATATTGACTAGTATGTAGAGAAAATAATAAACTTTTATAAGAATAGTTTGTTTACAGAACAGATAAAGTCATAAATAGAACACATCAGAGTTTTGTGCATGTAAAGTCTTTCTGCAACGCAGAATGTTTGGAACAACGTTTGTTTATAATAACAATATTATCTAACTTTCCTTTTGTAACTTTCAGGGTTATTTGAAATCTGTAAGGAGAAATTCGAACATGTGGATATATTTATTAATGACGCTGCAATTCTAGAAGACAGATACTGGAAGCATACAGTTGACACAAACATGGTAAGTTTACTCCTTTCCTCGTTTATCATAAGCAGAGCTAGGTAGTTCGTACCGTTCGCCGTTCCGCATATAGGTTGCAACCGAACATCTCGCCACACCAAAACAAGTCATTAATAAGAACGCACAGTGGAAAGGTAAACAAACCAGTTGTCAAGTAAGCAGTACTGCTTCCAGAGAACAGCAATGATTTATGAGACTTTCCTAAAAGCACATCTATTTAGATCATTATGTACAACATACAAATTATTACATATATTAGGGTGACTAACTGATTTCCTTCTTTATATAGTACATTATGAAAACACCCAAGCTATTATAACACGGATTAAATATAAAGTAATATCCAAATAAAATTAATTTCTAAAATACCTTCAGATTCTTACTAGGTAAAAACGAAAGCAGGAATTAAACTAAATCTTTACTCATCTGCAGCTGTATTACTGAAAACTATGTGTACTTCTGAAGTCTTTCAAATGAAAACCTCATTCTACGTTCCGACAAAAAAAGATTATAATGCGAAAAAGTTCGCTCCACTTCGCACGACGTGATTGGGGCATATTTGAAATATTTTATCGGTTCCATATCAGTATCATCAAGAAAATATCATATGTTAGGATCTAAAAGTGCAACTGGATTGGTAGATCCATCTTGACAGTTCTTCTACATGCCGCACAGATTCATTTCAGCTCCATACCTCTGAACTGTAATAGCGTGATAGTTGTAGGTTAACTCTTTGAATAAATTTGCAATCAATAATATACTTCTGTGAAGTTTTTCTGTTTCTAGACGTTTGGCAGTTTGTATACTAGAACTGCCATCGGTTTTAAAGTACATTAACAAGTGCGCTGCTAGAAAACTTACTACGGTTGTAAAGCAAATTAATTTTGCTAACATTTGAAGCAGAACAAAGATGTTATTTGAACGTATTCCTTCCTATGGTTATATGTTATGCAGTGATACCTGTTTTGCAGTAATGGGTTGCACTCTATGTTGACCTTTGCTCTGACAAGTAGTGCCTCATGGTATTGCCAAGTCTGGCCGCTCTTAGCCTGCATAGGGAAATTGGTACGAACTTCCTAGCTCTGATCATAAGTAACATAACGAGAGCTCCAACTCTTTATCGATAAATTCGCGAGCAACTTGTTGCGAGCCAATTTATCTAGAGAAAAGTTTAGCTCGAGCTGTATTTAATAAGACTATTTCATGAGCACCAAAATCACTGCAACTTGAAGTCCATATCATAAATTTCAGTTATATTTGTATTGTTACATTATATTATTGTGGCGTAAAATAAACACAGATATCTTTGAATTGTTACATTCTATTATTTTGGCTCAGACAGCACGATTGCAATTAATATGTCTATTGGAACTTCCGCCATTATGTACGGGAATATCACTGCACACTGATATTCAGAGACAAAACAAATGCACATGGGTGCGATTAGTTTAGAAAAACAAATGCACATGGGTGCGATTAATTTAGAAAAACAAATGCACGTAGGTGCGATTAAAAACGATTAAAATGCAAAGATAATGAGTTTCGATTGGTTGGAATTTTACGCGCCAATGTGCTGGATTGGCCACTTCCTGCGATCACGTGACATGTACGAAATAGTCTTCATAAAAAATTCTTGCTTGATGACCAAAATGACTCTGTGAATTACGCCTCTTCTTGAACTTATAGTTTTAATTCTAATTTTCTAGAATTGACAATGCTGTAGAAAATAGTCACTACTAAACCCTCGCAAAATAGGCATCAACAATTAAAATAGGTTTGGGAAGGATGAGTAGCATTTATTATTTATTATAATGTAGAGCAAGTGACGGGCATTGCTTTTTGGAGGGGTTTGTTATTCGCTCCTTTTACTACATGCACTTCTTATCCTTTACTATCCTATCTGTATTATTTACTCTTTCCGTGTTTTACTCTCTGATAACTACTGAACAGCACGTTCACTTGCCATTACCATACTAAGTTCTGTAACTTACCGCTTGCGTATTAATCGCTGCTTTCGCATTGTTTTCCTCATCAGGAGGGAAGAGGGGGACAGACGATTCCTGCATCAACTGCACCCTTCTCCCTCTTATAAGCCCTAGCTGAAAAGAATACGAATGGACGGTACTAAACCATACTGTAAGATGCTATTATCTAAGGTCTGAGGCCCTTTGGAAGGGTGAAACAAGTTAAGAAATGTTCAACTTGTGTAACAATTATATATGCATATGCTTTTAATGGTTATTAATCATTAATGTAAAACATAATGTACTTGATAATTTATAGTAATATAGACAAAACTTCCAGTTATACTATTGTAAACAAAAACCCTGTATAATTACGTATATAAGATAATGTTATACTATGTTCACTTAGAATGGGCTGGTCAAGGTTATACTCTCCTCTCAGATGGCGTACTTGCATTACTCCCACTCTGTAGCGCTTTCTTTGTTTATGATTTGGGGAGAGAGAGAGAGAGAGAGAGAGAGAGAGAGAGAGAGAGAGAGAAGGCAGGCGCACAAGAGTCGTTGTGGAGGAGATGCGTGACCTTGAACCACCTATTCTAAATGAAAATGCTATAACATGCTGATAATTCTTTCACTGTTGAAAAGTGCGTTCTTCCCGAAACGTGTCGTCCTCCGAGGTCTAGTTCCCAAGGCCACCAGTCCCCATGGCCACGCTCGTTAAGGCGTCTAGCTTTGGTGCTTTGTGGGCAGGGGATCGTGGGTTCGAGTCCCGCCTTGGACATGGGTGTTATATGTTTGTGAAAAGGAACAGTAAAACAAGTAGCCATACAGAAAACATACAGGGGGGAATGTAAATAGGGAATACAGCGCCGGAGTCCTGATCAGACTCCAATACTGTTTAAAAAAAATAAATAAATAAGACCGCGGGTGGATTTTTTGGGGCTAAAAATCCTTAGCATGACTTCCTTCGAAACGAAAATAAAGCTGTTGATCTCGTGTCCTAGATGAAGACATTTAAGAGAACCTCAAACCTGATAAAGAGGCCTCTAAGTAAAATTAAGCTGTCTTTCACGCTAAATATAAAATGGGACACAAGTAGTTAAAGAGCGTCTATAAATAACACTCAATCTAACCCCCTCCTCCCCAGGTGTAGGCACTTAGTCATATAATTGATATTTTTAAATAGCTAAAAGAGTAAAACAGGTTTGCAACAAGCACATGCCATATTGACGAATTTTAACAACCTGAAGGATTTTACTTTCAATTTCGCTACACTTATTATGTATGCATAGTATATAGAGAAGACACTGCATTCCACCCAAAAATTGGATACCGAGATTTCACAGGAAATACACGTTTTAGGGTACCTTGATTCCATAAAAAATTAGAAAAATATGCATGCGTGTATCCGTGTGTCTGTGAATATGATAGCTCAAAAACGAAAAGTCGGTTGAATACCAAATTGATATTTAAATTCAGCATCTTTCAAAAATGCACAAGAAGATTTTCAAGAAAATTCCCTAACTAAAATTTACATGGACAAGGTTTCGAAAATTTTGATTTCCTCCAAAATGGCTCTAATGATTTTGGTTAAAATCCGTACATTAAAGATATTTACATGTTTTAATTCAGGGGGACCCAAAACAAGTATTTCCGGTGAAATCTTGGTGTGGAATTTTTGGGTGCAATACACTATGTACATAGTACGTGTAGAGAAAGTAAAAAGCAATGCAGAGGAAAGAGAATTAAAATATTAACACGTTTAAATGAATGTTTTAATTTTTTGTTCTTACCTTGCCTCATGTAAAATCATCCAGATATCAAAAGGAAAATAGAATTTCAAATTATAATATTTCAATATATGTTATGGGAATAAAACATAGTCATTTTTCCTAGATTTTCATCAACTTCTAGAAATGCATTCCGTTAAATTCATGAGTTTGTTTTATAATGTATAATCGATGTTTTCTTTAAGGCTGGAGTGCTGAGAGCTTGTCTACTTGGTACACACTACATGGGGAAAAATGAATTAGGAAAGGGTGGAGTGATCGTCAATCTTTCCAGTATTTACGGCTTGCAACCTCTGCCTGGGGCGCCTGTGTTTTCCACAACTAAATATGCAGTTATAGGAATCACCACGAACCTAGGAGTAAGTTTAATTCTACAATTTTAAAAATAATGTATAGCGATATCCTTAACAGTAAAACACAGAAATTGTTCTCTGTTGTAATAACAATGTAACTTTGTTTCTACAATTAAGTGTTGTATGTCAATTTCACCTATACATGTTGCACTTCCTCTGCTGCCTATCTATGCCAGGTAGAGATAAGATCTAGGGTGCCCAACCTCTGCTCTTATAAGCTAATTAGGTCACTTAGTCGTGTTACCCCGCCTCATTTGTTTTGGCCAGGTAGGAAGCATTTCCCCTTCAGTGGCGTTTAACTGAACGGTCCGCCTCTCGTCAAGATGGCAGGTTTTAAACGAACCAAACACATCGTATTCCAGAAAGAATGGGAGGAAGAATATTTTTGTTAAATATGAATTGTCTTAATCACCTATTTTGGGATTCCGATGTAATATTAAAGGAAACTTTGAAAAATATTCTATTATTAAATATTCTCAGAAAAAAAGCTTGGGATTTATTTAGATCTGCTCCCAATGTAAAGTTTCCCAAATTGCGAAATTTTGATGGAAATCATATATCAATATTTGGTTCTACATATATTTCTGAATAGATAATCTCGAAAATGAATGAAATAAAAAGCAAATATCATAGTGGGGTACGGAGGAATCATTTGGTGTTCCTGTTGTTCTATCGGCAAATATTGATGGTGAAGATGTAAATGGCGTGTTATTTATGGACGCTCTTTAACTACTGTGTTTCTCAGCGTCTCATTCTAAATTGGGCGTGAAAGACCGCTTAATTTTGCTCAGAGGCCCTTCTATCAGGCTTGACATTCTTTTACGTGCCGTAAATCGACACGAGACCAACGGCTTTACTTCCCTAAGGATTTTTACACCCGAAAAAATCCATCGTCCTCCGCCGGGTTTGAACCCGCGCGACCTCGGGTATATGAAGTTAGCTGGTAACCATTGGACCACGGAGGGCGACTAGCAAGCATTGATGAACTGTTTGCAAGTAAACAATGCCAACCAAGTCATCACTAACAAGAATGGCGTTCAAGAAGGTATTTTTTTTAGTATTTGTATCATCCCATATAACATAAACGTTGCTAAAGCCCCCTCCACTGATAGAAAACGTCATAAAGAGGTTTTTGCTTGCCGCTACCAAACAGTTGCTTGGAGGTAAATCTGCCGCTGTATTTTTACTTTTTCTATACGTACTATGTACATAGTAATTAGAGAGGGCATTGCACTGCACCCAAAAATTCGATACGAGATTTCACCGGAAATAAATGTTTTAGGGCCCCCTGTATCCAAAAAAAAAGGATTTTTAGAAAATGGTCCTTTGTGTGTGTCCATGTGTCCGTGAACATGATAGCTCAAAAACGAAAAGTCGGTAAAATACCAAACTTGGTATTTAAGTTTAGTATTTTTCAGGGATGCGACACGAAGATTTTGAGAAAAATCCTCCCACCCCAAACTACCCTTTACATAGAACTTATTTCGAAAATGTTGATTTTCTCAAAAATGGCTCTAACGATTTTGATTAAAATTTCGTATATAAAATATATTTACCTGACAAATAAAATCTATATTTTGAATTTTCTGGGAATAACCTTTGAAGACTACTTTATTCTGGATGAATTTTTCATAACTACTAAACCGTAAGAGATGGACAAAAACTTAACACACAAAAAATGTAGAGCACGTTAAAACACACAATTTGTGTTATCTACATTTTTTTGTGGAGTTGATCGTTTTTGAGATACTCCTTTTTCTTGGTTTCAGCTTTGAAAAGCTTATACTTTTCTCATACAGGAATTTGCCAACTCCTGTCCATACAAACAAAGGAACATCAGTCACATAGCAATCAGCTTTTGGCTTTCACTTTAAGCTATGTTACTCCCTTATTTCGCTTCTACTTACAATAAAGCAAGAAATAAGACTATTTCTGCTAATATTTCTCGATTAGCATGAAATAAATTAAAGATAAGCTTATTAACAATAATTTGTTACAGAGATATAGAGAAAGTCATGTGAATGGAACACATCAGATTTTTTTTCTCTTCTTTTATTTAGGGGATCCTATCAGTGAAATCTCGATATCGAGTTTTTGGGTGGAATGCAATACCTTCTCAACCTTTGCACTGTGTACTAAGTAAATAAAACAAAAATAGTTTCTTTTTAAGTTAGTGTGTATCAAAAGGTTTTAAGTACCGCTAAGGGTTGCTGTAAACTGCATGAGATAGTTCAGGATTATAAAATCTTGATCATGTTCTGAGCACTTCTTGTGGAATTTCGCCCTTTTGCAGGAAAAGTTCATTTATCACAACACCTGTGTTCGAGTTGTGGCCCTTTGCCCTGGACTCACAGACACTCCTCACATTGTTGATGTTGCACACAAACAGTACAATGAAGAATGGGGCGAAGAATTGCAGCACGAGCTTGAACACGGCGAAAAGCAACCGTAAGTTCTAGTTGTTTCACTGTCCTTTTCATCTAAGGTACACAACTAAGGTATGAAGATGAGGAAGTGAATGATATGAAATATAAGCGAAATTGATAATTGGAAAGCGAGATTGTAGATTCCGGTTCAGTTTTAGATAGAGCCTTTCCTATTGGTTACAGAGACAATATGGCTACGGGACAGGTGAGCTACAAGTTTCGTCATGCATTTGCATTGTCTTGACGAAACAAAACTTTCTAAATGCGGCCGTTTTTGCTCGATTTTATCACTCAAACGCTGTAACAAGTTCGCATAATATTCGCCGTTGATTACTTTTCCTTTTATGAGATAATCAATGAAAATTATCCCGCGTGCGCCCAAAAAAAACTGACGCCATGCCCTTGTCTACAGACAGATGGAACTGTCTTCGCCTTCTTTGGAGTCGATTCTCCCCTTCCAATTCACTGTTTTGATTGTTCCTTTGTCTCAGGTGTGAAGTGATGGGCCCAGGTTTCATCCATTGTTATGAATTGACGCAAAAACTCGGCTTTATTGCAGCGAAACATTGCCAAACACTCAACTGAAACATCCTCACGTCACTGTTTTTGTTCTATTGTGAGCAAACGCGGCACCCACCTCGCACACAACCTTCTCATATCCAAATTTTCATTCAGTATGTGATGTACAGAACTTTTTGAAATTCCTGCAATGTCTGCTAGCTTGTACACTTTCAGTCAACGGTCATCCAATACCATTTTGTGGGGTTTCTTTACAATTTCTGGACTGGTAACCTATTTGGTCGACCATGGTTCATCTTGTCAGCTCGTACGGCCTCGCTTAAACTCTGCCACCCAATATTTCTACCCAAAGTAGAATCTAGCTCAGCTTTAATATTAAAGTATTGTGTCACATAACGATGACCAGTTTTATCCATGTTTACAAATTCGCTAAGAGCTTTCACTAATGTTAGCTGCCAAACAAATGCTAAACAATGAAAAATGGGCAAATTTCAAACTTAAGCTTTCCAAGGTTGATACTTTTTACCATTTTTGTTGTTTGTAACAAAAACTGCTATGTAAACGTCAGGTCGGGCACTTCTGGGACAGTCACTGTGTGTATCCTCTTTTACCTCTAAATAATTCCTAAAATAATGCATGGTTTTTCCCATTAGGGTTGGTTATAGCCTTTTATTATGGTGATGAATGTCCTCAATATAAACGAGTGGAAATAATTATCGTCTACCCATTGAAGTTAATAACGTAGAAGCATGAATATCACAAAGTGTTAAGCACAGTATATACAACCTGCAATAAAAGGTTAGCTGAAATCCATGGGTAACTTTCTGATATATACCCATTCTAATGTAACATCAGTTACTACTAAACACACTTTATTTGCCACTAAGCCGCTCAATGTAACACATCAGGTATGCCTACTTGGATTATGTTATCACACATTCAGTACCCAACACAATTGATTCGCTGAGTCACAGTTACACTAAACCACTAACTCTACTGAACTGCTCTCTTGTCTATCGTTAGCTCCCTGCATTGTTTTACTCTCTTAATTATCTTAGATGTTCAACCGAGCACTAGTCGGTATTTTATTTATGTCCCTCATAACAGGGCATAGGTTCTAGTTGCGGAAAGTACGAGACGCTGCCGAAAGGAACCTTCCAGAAGGATTACTCAAACTATAGGAATGTAGTATAATGGGTTTATTATTTCGTCACGCGCCATTGTTCTAGAAGCAAGTAGGAACAATAGCTGCGCCTAGATCACAGGCAGGAGCGCTACGGCTTTATGGTGGTCCGGTACTGCAGTAACAACAACAATAGTAATATAAATAATAATTATAATAATAGCTGCAACTGCAGAAGATGTATCCTTGCTCAGTCTTCATAAAAATGTATCATATCGTGCAATGCACCTTTGTTTCAGACCCGAGGCAGTGGCTAAAGCCATCGTATATTTGGTCAAGTTTGCTCCAACAGCATCAGTCTGGATAGCGGATGAGTGTAAGCTTTACCATGCAGAAATCCCGGATCGTAAAACTTACAGCAAAATGGTTGGTGAGATGAAGTAAAACCATTTGATGCACTAAACAAAGGACTTCAGAAATACTTAGGAATTTGATGTACATATGATTTCAATGGTAAAATTAATTGTACTTAGTAAGAATCGTTGGACGAAAGAAAAATGTGCCAAGAAATTACCCGTATGTTTGACCAGTGATGTGTGTCTTATTCAGTTTGTGTACCATAATATTTGTTTATATGCACTTATAAATAAAAAGTTTACATTTTGTAGTTTTTATCTGTTTGTTTTAAATGTAGTAATAAGAGAAGTATATCAAACACAATAGTTTATATTTTGAGAAATAAGAATTCCTGCCATCATACAGCAGGTAAGGGGGTACGGTTAATACTAAGCAAAACCCGTAGCAGTTGTTCGTTAGCAAGCTCTAGAGAGCCGTCACAACTGATTGCAATTTGAATAGAGCAAAGAGAGTAAATTTGCTCGATGCTCCTGAGAACCGCCCATTGTGCACTGCGCGACCAATTGCGCGGAAGGCAAATCCTTCAGTGCCGGGGCAGCATGTAACTTTTGCATTTGAAATACCTAACCCGCCGTTCATAGGTTCAATGCACCTATAGAAGGTCCATGGTTGTAGAACAATTACTCCATTATGTCTCTTGCATAAGTATTTATTATTCACAGCTGAAAGTCAACATCCTAATCTTGGTTTAGAATGTAAACTTATAGAGATTGCATTCAAGGAATTTATTTCAAACACGGGGGAGGAAAATGCATTGCGAAATCTTGGTCCCCACGAGTTCTTACTGGAATGGAGCGAACTTGTGATTAAGGAAACGGAAGGAATAGGTCTGGTTTAAAAGTGATCTGCTCCCTGGAAGCATCGAATTTAATTCAAACCCCGGAAAAGGAAGAGATCATTCCAATGTTCTTTAATTCCCAGACCTAGCTCGCAATTCAGGCAACAAATCTTGAACATCTTTTCCATGCAATTGCGGAGGATATTTTGGAAAACATGTCCAAATTTGAGGGATAGCATCTTCAAAACCTTTGTTTGCAATTCATAGCTTGGTGAATGGTGCCTCCTTATACGATTCAATGCATGCTGCAAACTTAAGTTTCCTTGTTTGGAGAAGCTTCAGTGGATTTTTGGTTCAATGGCTGCCGGCTACTTGATGATTATGATACATGTTCACGTGTGCTGCTGACGTGATCCTCATGTTTGCGCAGGATGGGACTTGCTTGGAGCAGCCTGCTGACGTAATCTGCATCCTTGAACAGGACAGAACTGTTAGTAACTGGCTGCTGATGGCATTTTGCGATGTTTACGTTAGTGGTTGCTTAGAGATCATTGGGTTACGTAGAGGCTATTAAGAAGTAGCTAACGAGATAGAAGACTGCGGCGCGAATTGAAATCACGTGATTCTTCTAATCCAGTCATGACCCGATGAAGTAAAATTAGTTCCCTAATAGTCTATATTCTACAAACAGACAAAAACTAATTGTTTCATTCGTAGAAAAGACACAGTTAAATTATGGAGCTATTCAAGATAAGCGATGTTTAAAACTACAATTACTACGTTAACGTGTCGCAGCCTATCTCTTTAACTACGGGTTACGCTTGATGACGTCATTTGTTTGTTTGTGCAGGATGGAATTTGTTTGTATGGATCCCTGAGGTCTGATGGAGTCATTTGATTGTTTGCGCAGGATGGAACTTGTTTGTAGGTATGCCTACAATTGATGTCATCGGATTGTTTGTACAGGATGGAATTTGCTGCTGAATTCGTCTGCTCAGATTGATGCCGGTACTTGATGTAATCTATTTCCCTCTAGACATCCCAAAAGAGTGCTAAATTACCTGGTTTAGACTACTAAAATGCATTCAAAATGCCTCTACCGGCACCCCAATGTGCTCACAAATATGTCATCAAAAAACTGCTAAACTCAGGGGCAAACCGCTAATAGTGGTCACCATCTTGCACAACTTAGCGTGAGTCACGATCCCTTCATTTACTTTACTTATCTTAATACTTAGTAACGACAATAGCATGAGAATTAATTTGTATCGAAAACATTCACATTTATAGTAGGAATATGAACAGTCAGTTTGACAGTAAATGTGTAACTAATACAATTCGAAACAAACTTCTTCTTGGTAACAGTCGTACTCACTTGCGTGGATTCCCTAACGAAGCTGCGAATTAAATGTTTTTATCCCACTGCTTACATTGCAGCACCTGCCTCCTGATTCATTTGCACTAGCCATTTTCGAAACCCTGGAAACATGCTGTTGTCAATTCTATATTTAAAACTTTCAAGCCTTCCAACTCCCTACAAAGCTATCGGTCTATATGTATCTTACCTTCTCTGTAAAACTGCTAGAAAAGCACCTTCAAAAAACCTCCTTTGGTACGTTGTTAATACCTCAGTTATACCTCATCTGTTTGGTTTCCGATGCCACCGTTCGAGCACTCATCAGCTATTATGATTTATTGAACACATCCACAGATTTTAAACCAAAGAACACCCGTTGCGGCGTTTGATCGAGTATAGCAGGCGGACTTCTTTATAAACTGTATGACTTTGACCTGCACCTAATTTTCTTCGCTCGATTTCGATTATCTTCAGGATCGACAATTTGCTGCACATCTAAGTACGACATAATCGACACCCCGTAAAATAAATCTGTCGTCCCCCAAGGTGGTATTATTGTCCCAATAGCACATATACTGCTGATATTCTTGTAATACCTGCTGCAATTATTGACTTCTTCTGACGATATAGTGATCTTTGTTATTTTTGATTCATTGACACTGCATCTGTAACCTTACAATCTTTGCTAGAATGTTTTTTTACTGGTTATCTTGCTTGCGTATTGTCCTCAATACCATTGCCAGATAATGTTTTCATCTTACGCAGACTTCATACTCTAGTAAATCTTTGACTCTACGGTACGGATATACCATTGCTGCCTTGTGAACGAGCAGTGGAATATCTGGGCGTTCACCTTGATCGTCGGTTATCTGGCATGCTTACATAAACTCTAAACGCAAGCAGCATGTTCAGTCTCCGTAAGCTTTAGTCGATTCTAAACGTCAAAGACTATCTTACCAGCTGACTACTTTGCTACTATATAAGAGCATTCTACTACCACTTCTCCTGTGTATGGTTGCGCTTCTCCTACTAAGATCTTTGCTCATTTGCCTCAAGTACCTGTGCTGCACACTTTGAATTGAGGCGCTGTACAGGAACTGAGCCTAGACTGAAGCCTGCCCGCCATAAGATATCCTCTTATTTTAAGGGTGATGAATGAATGAAATTGGCGAAACGAAACTAAAATAAAATTCATCTTGTCAGGAAAAGGAAAACCTCGGAAAATTCTTTTGAGGTTACGTTTTAGAATAAGAGAAAAATCCAAATAGCGAGGTTCTTCTTTCAAAAAGAATACACAAGTATTTGGAAACTCAAATCACTAACAAGCATTATGTCGTAAAACGATTAACGCCATGACATTTTTATTTCATAAATTGTTTTAATGAGATGTGTATTTTATGTTATAAGATTTTGTTGGTCTTTAATGGTTTACCAGTTAAGGAAAGTCTTTCAGAATGAAGAGGATCTCAGCGACTATTCCAGAATGTTCAAGATATAATTTCATTTTTCATAAACATATCTTAGAATTTGGTGTTTTAATAAAATCCTTAATGTAATTTGGGAAAATCAAAAGTTTTGAAACAAGTTTCGTGTAAAGGGTAGTTGGGATGTGGGACAGGTACAAAGGGAATCAGTAAGCTTAAACAATAGTTAAATCTTTTAGAATTGGCGCAATGTGATGGTTTTGAAATTTCGTTCTCGTGCATAACCGTGAGAAGTGAAAAAAAAATCTGATGTGTAACATTCACATGACTTTCTCTATATCTCTGTAACAAATTATTGTTATAAAAGCTTATGCCTCTATTTACTTCACGCTACTCGAGAACAAATTAGCAGAAATAGTCTTATTATTTGTTTCCTTGTAAGTAGAAGCAAAATAAGGGAGCACCATAGGTTAAAGTGATAGTCCAAAGCTGGTTGCTATGTGACAAGTTCCTTTGTTTAAATGCACAGGAGTTGACAAATTCCTATATGAGAAAAGTAAGTTTTTCATAGCTGAAACCAAAAACAGTGGATGTCTCAAAAACGATCAACCCCACGACAAAAATGTATATAACATAAATTGTGTGTTTTAACGTGCTCTACATTTCTTGTGCAGTAAGTTTTTCATCTAAGTTTTACGGTTTAGCAGTTATGCAACATTCCGTAAAATTCGTCCAGAATAAAGAAGTCTTCAGACGCTATTCCCAGAAAATTCAAGATATACGTTTTATTTGTCAGGTTAATGTATTTAATATTTGATATTTTAATCAAAATGTTAGAGCCATTTTTGCGAAAACCAAAATTTTCGAAAAAAGTTCCATGTAAAGGGTAGTTTGGGGTGGGGGATTTTTCTCAAAATCTTCGTGTCGCATCCCTGGAAGATGCTAAACTTAAATACCAAGTTTGGTATTTTAGCCACTTTTCGTTTTTGAGTTATCGTGTTCACAGACACACGGACACGCTGACACACTGACACACGGACACACACACACGGACCTTTTTCTGAAAATACTTTTTTTGGATACAGGGGACCCTAAAACATATACTTCCGGTGAAATCTCGGTATCGAATTTTTTGGTGGAGTGCAATACATTCTCTATACACTATGTACATAGTAAAATGTAAAAAGAGTAAAATGTATGATGATGCAAACTTATGATGTAGAATACTTAGGAAATGATTAACTTAAAAAATCAAATGCGTTCCATTCACACAACTTTCTCTACATCTGTGTAACAAATTATTGTATAAGTTTCTATCTGCTTCATGATAATCGAGATAAATATTAGCAGAAACATCCTATTGTTTAGTTCCTTATAAGTAGAAGGGGTATATGAGAATACATTAGATTAACCGACAGTCAGTTGTTTTAAAATGTTGTTCTATGGGATTGAAATCAGTTTCTTTGAGTGGCCAGGAGTTGACAAGTTCCTGTATCAGAAAAGTTTTAAAACCAATAACAAGGAATATCTCGAAAACAGTCACTCCAGAAAAAATATATATGACATAAATTGTATGTTTTAAGGAGCTCTAATTTTTTTGTTTAGTAAGTTTTTGTCTATCTCTTACGGTTTACTAGATATGCAAAATCCACCAAAATTCACTCCGAATAAACAGGTCTTCAGACGTTATTTTATTTGAAATGCAAATAGAGTCAATATAGGATATTTTAACCAAAGCATTTTTTAGAAAATTATAACTTTTCAGAAAAAAATCAACACATTTTCCACGTGAAGGGAGTTTGGGGTGGGGATATTTTCATGAAAATCTTCGTGCCGCATGTTTGGAAGACAAACTTAAATACCAAGTTTGGTATTTAAAGCTATTTTAGTTTTTGAGCTGTCCACAGACACACATAAGGTACTTTTTCTAAAAATGCTTTTTACTTTCTCTACACGTACTATGTGCATAGTATATAGAGAAGGTATTGTAATGGATTCAAAAATTCGATACCGAGATTTCACCGGAAATACAAATTTTGGGACCCCCTGAATGAAAAAGCATTTTTCGAAAAAAGTCCGTGTGTATGCGTGTGTGCATGTGGAAAGCAGAGCTCAAAATCGAAAAGACCGTTAAATACCAAATTTTGTATTTAAGTTTGGTATCTTCCAAGGATGTGACAGGAAGATGTTCAACCAAATCCCCTTACCCCAAACTACCTTTACATGGATTTTTTTAGAAAAATTTGATTTTCTCAGAAATGGCTCTAACGATATTGATTAAAGTACCTTATGTTTATTATATTTTTATGGCAAAGGAAATGTGTATTTTGAATTTTCTGGAAAAAGCCTCTGAAGGCCTCTTCATTCTGGATGACTTTTGTATGACTGGTAAACCATAAGAGATGTACAAATCTTACCACACAAAAAATTTAGATCTCATTAAAGCGCACAATTTATGTCATATACCTTTTTACTTTCTCTATCGTACTATGTACATAGTGTATAGAGAAGGTATTGCACTCCACCAAAAAATTCGATACCGAGATTTCACCAGAAATATAAGTTTTAGGGTCCCCTGTATCCAAAAAAAGTATTTTCAGAAAAGGGTCCGTGTGTGTGTCCGGGTGTCAGTGTGTCCATGTGTCTGTCAACACGATAACTTAAAAACGAAAAGTTGGTAAAATACCAAACTTGGTATTTAAGTTTAGTATCTTCCAGGGATACGACACGAAGATTTTGAGAAAAATCCCCCCACCCCAAACTACCCTTTACATGGAACTTTTTTCGAAAATTTTGATTTTCTTAAAAAATGCTCTAACGATTTTGATTAAAATGTCATATATTAAAGATATTTACCTGACAAATAAAATGTATATCTTGAATTTTCTGGGAATAGCCTCTGAAGATTACTTTATTCTGGACGAATTTTACGGAATTTTGCAGAACTGCTAAACCGTAAAACTTAGATAAAAAAACTTACTGCACAAGAAATGTAGAGCACGTTAAAACACACAATTTATGTCATATACATTGTTTTCGTAGAGTTGATCGTTTTTGAGATATTCATTGTTTTTGGTTTCAGCTATGAAAAACGTAGTTTTCTCATATAGGAATTTGTCAACTCCTGTCCATATAAACAAAAGAATTTCAGTCACATAGCAACCAGCTTTTGACTATTACTTTAAGCTATGGTACTCCCTTATTTCGCTTCTACTTACAAGGAAACAAGTAATAAGACTATTTCTGCTAATTTGTTCTTGAGTAGCATGAAGTAAATAGAGGCATAAGCTTTTTAACAATAATTTGTTGCAGAGATGTAGAGAAAGTCATGTGAATGCTACACATCAGATTTTTTGTTTATTTTATTTATTTATGATTATGATTTTTTTTTTTTTTTTTTCGAGATATTCCGGATCATTGACTTCAATTTTAAGCGGGAAAACTTCTTTCTTCTCGTTTCTCGTTTACTTATTCCTGGCAAGCAAAGAGATTGGAATTTCAATTGTTTCACATTGTGACCGGCTTTTAAAGGACGAGGCTATCGCTTCAGCCTGTGCATTTTTGTATTTCGCTTCTACTTAAAAAGAAGCTAGTAATAAGATTAATTCTGCTTATGTTTATCTTGATTAATATGATATAGATATCAGATTAATGTTTTGAATAAAAGGTTTCCTTGCCGAACAGTTAGAGGACATCATGTGAATGGAATGCATTAGATTACAAAGAACAAAGTAATAAGGACAATTCCTGTTAATGTTTTTCTCAATTATGAAGAAGTAGATAGAAGAATAAACTTTTAAGTCTTGTGAATGGAAAACATCAGACCTTTTTGGACTCAGGGGACCTCTAAACATATATTTCCACTGAATTTTCGGTATCGAATTTTATGGTGGAATACAATACTTCCTCTATACACTACGTGTAGAGAAAGTAAAAATAAAGTAAATAAGCATTTGAGCTGTATAACGCACGCTGCCTATAGTTTTCAAAAAACCAGTACACCATATATCATTCCCATGATTAATAGGTGTTGTGCTGTTTCTTTCTTTTCCTTTTGCGCATATTTTTACTTTCTCTACACGTACTATGTACATGGTGTCTAGAGAAGGTATTGTATTCCACTCAAAAATCCGACACCGAGATTTCACCGGAAATAGACGTTCTAGGGTCCCCTGTATTCCAAGAATGCATTTTTAGAAAAAGATCCGTTTGTCCGTGTATCTGTGAACATGATAACTCAAAATCGAAAAGTTGGTAAAATACCAAACTTGGTATATAAGTTTATTATCTTCCAAGGATGCGACACGAATATTTTGAGGAAAATCCCGCCAACCGAAGCTACCCTTACATGGAAAATTTTTCGAAAAGTTTGATTTTCCTAAAGATGGCGCTAACGATTTTGATTAAAATATCGTATATTAAAGATAGTTACATGACAAATAAAATGTATATTTTGAATTTTTTGGGAATAGCCTCTGAAGACTACTTTATTCTTGGTCAATTTTACGGAATTTTGCATAACTGCTAAACCGTAAGAGATGGACAAAAACTTACCACACAACAAATGTAGAGCACCTTAAAACACACAATTTATGTTAATTACATTTTTTTCGTGGAGTTAATTGTTTTTGAGATATTCCTTGTTTTTTTTTTCAGCTATAAAGACATACTTTTCTCATACAGGACTTTGTGAACTCGTGTCCATACAAACAAAAGAACTTCAGTCGCAGAGCAACCAGCTTTTGACTATCACTTTAACCTATGGTACCCCCTTATTTTGCTTCTACTAACAAGGAAGTAAGTAATAGCACTATTTGTGTTAATTTTTGCTCCATTAGATGAAGTAAATAGAATAAATTGTTGCAGTGATATAGAGAAAGTCATGTGAATGGAACACATCAGATTTTTAAAGAATATTTTGGAAGTAAAAATATTTTCATTTTAGTACATATTTCTTGAACATTATATACTAATGCTTATGTGTTCTTTGAAAACCACGGCCAGCTGCTTTAAGATTCTTTGCTTATCTCTCTTCAAAGAGTTTTATGCCAGAGGGCTGTGCTGCAAACAAATAAAAGTAAAATAAAGCACAGTAACACAAGGAAGTGTGTTTTGTTTTCGAAACAATGTTTTTCATTTGAATATTTGAATTACTTTGTGTTCGTGTTTTAAGTGTTTTTGTATGTAAAGCCACAAATTAAGCCGTACATAAATGCTACCTTTCCTGTGATCTGTTTTTATTGTGAACTAATTTATTTCTTATGTACCATCATCGCAAAAGAAATGTATCGACTTGTAAGTCCTTACCTAAAATGCAGTGCTATTAGTAAAGCGTTTTTCAGGTAAACTGTGTTGAAATGTTTAGGATAAATATTTATAAACGCGCATTCTACAAATATTATTTGATTACATTTTATAGTAAATGCTCTAGAACAGTAAGAATACTCATCGAACAAATGTGATTTCAACTCTACTACAACAGAAATTTAACTAAATTGAAATTTTCTAGGGTTGTGTGCCCTGAGATGAACAACCTGAGACATGCCTCGAAGAAGCAGTCATGGTAATGTATATCTAGAATAATTCAGACGCTAGGTACAAGAATTCTATAAACTCATAACAATATAATCGTCGTTTAATATTAAGTTGGTAAAGCTTCCTCAGGACGTCCAGATTGAAAATGTTGAGAATGCTAACCTGAGCAACAAAAACACTGAGTTGCTGTGTCCCACCCACAAAACTATACAAAACTAGTCGCAAAATGTAAACAACATACTCCATTTTGAAATTTTACGAACGCATAACTATACTGCCGGCCTATTTTTTTTTTTTCCACGAAATCCGCGAGTTTTCTGTTCTATTAAGTATATGTAGCTAGAATGCTTTGGTGAAACCACTGGGAATGCCTAAAATCTACAAAAAATGATAAATTACTTTACACGTTAACCTAACCTAACGTAATAGAGAGAATACTGTTTTCGTTCGCATGCTTTGGTGAAAACAGTGGAAGTTACTAAAAGCAAATTCACGAAAATCAATTTATGTATACGCACACTAACGTATAGCTAAACGAGCGCATGCAAGCGCGTTTTGATAAAAAGCAACTTGCGAAAATCTGATGTGTACCATTCACATGACTTTCTCTATATCCCTGCAACAAATTATTCTTAAAAAGCTTATACTTCTATTTACTTTATGCTAATCAAAAAAAAAAAAAAAAAAAAAAAAATAGCGCAGAAATAGTCTCATTACTTGCTTCCTTGTAAGTAGAAGCGAAATAAGGGACTACCATAGGTTAAAGTGATAGTCAAAAGCTGGTTGCTATATCAATGAAGTTCTTTTGTTTATATGGATCGGAGTTGACAAGTTCCTGTTTGAGAAAAACGTAGTTTTTCCAGAAACTAAAAATAAGGAATGTCTCAAAAACGACGAAATCCACGAAAAAAATAATATAACATAAATTGTGTGTTTTAACATGCTCTACATTTTTTGTGTAGTAAGTTTTTGTCCATCTCTCACGGTTTAGCAGTTATTCAAAATTCCGAAAAATTCATCCAGAATAAACTACTCTTCAGAGGCTATTCCTAGAAAATTCAAGATATACATTTTATTTGTCAGGTAAATATGTTTAGTATCCGAAATTTTAATCAAAATCGTTAGAGCCATTTTTGAGAAAATCAAAATTTTCGAAAAAAGTTTCATGTAAAGGGTAGTTGGGGGTGGGGGATTTTTCTCAAAATCTTCGTGTCGCATCCCTGGAAAATATTAAACTTAAATACCAAGTTTGGTATTTTACCGACTTTTCGTTTTTGAGTTATCGTGTTCACAGACACACGGACACACACATGCGGACCTTTTTGTGAAAATGCTTTTTTTGGATATTGGGGACCCTAAAACATATATTTCCGGTGAAATCTCGGGATCGAATCTTTGGGTGGAGTGCAATACCTTCTCTATACACTATGTACATAGCACGTATAGAGAAAGTAAAAAACTACATACGCGCTCCTAATGGTCGAAAAATACACTGCCAAATCTGGATCGCCAAAGGAAAAAAGTCTCTAATGCTTTATTTTATGAATTTACTCATGTAAGTTCTCTCGAGTTTTTGCTGTCTTTAAAATTTGTTTAATACATAGGAATTATTTAATATCAGAAAACCCTTAAAACAAGTAGAAGGCGTGCCAGTAACTTGATTAGGTCCTCTGATGTTCTGATTTATGTGAGGTTTAGTCTAGGTAAGCTGTTTGTGTGTAAATAAACTGATTATATAAACTGATTTAGAAATTTTTAGTGGTTTCTGTAAGGTCTAAGTTAGTGTGTGTAAATAAACTTATTTTCTTGTAGTTAGTAGTCTTCGCTTGTTTCACCAAAGCATGCGAGCGAAGCGAGCATACATTGTTAGGTCTAGCTCTGTGTGTGTGTGTGTGTGTGTGTGTGTGTGTGTGTATGTATGTGTGCGTGTGTGTGTGAATGAGGTAAATAAACTGTACTGACTTCCATTTAGTATTAAACTTCATTTAAACATAACACTTTAAAGGAGCATGCAACTTATTGTAGTAATATTAATAATAATAATAATAATAATAATAATAATAATAATAATAATAATCTTATTTTCTAAATAAAATCAATAATAAGAAATACAATGAAGCACAGTCAAGGAAAAATAAGAAATATCAAGAAACTTAGAATTATTGGCGGAAAGCCTTTTTACTTTCTCTACACGTACTTTGTACATAGTGTATAGAGAAGGCATTGTAATGCTTCCAAAAATTCGATACCGAGATTTCACCGGAAGTACATGTTTTGGGTCCCCCTGAATCCAAAAATAAAAATTGAAAAAAAGTCCGTGTATGTATGTATGTCTGTCTGTCTGTCAGTTTGTCTGTGTCTCTGTCTGTGTGTCTGTGGACAGCATAGTCCAAAAACGAAAAGACCGTTGAATACCAAACTTGGTATTTAAGTTTGGTATCTTCCAAGGATGCGACACGAAGATTTTCAAGAAAATTCCTCCACTCTCAACTACCCTTTACGTGGAACATTTTTCTAAGATTTTGATTTTCTTAAAAATGGCTCTAACGATTTTGATTAAAATATCGTATATTAAAGATATTCACCTGACAAATAAAATGTATATCTTGAATTTTCTGGGAATAGCCTCTGAAGACCACTTTATTCTGGATGAATTTTACGGAATTTTTCGTAACTGCTAAACCGTAAGAGATGGAAAAAAAAAAAAAAAAAAAAAAAATGTAGAGTACGCTAAAACACACAATATATATTAAAATAAGAACTGAAGCTTTCCTGGCGACGTGTTAATTCAAAATCTTCTCGGGCTTCTAGCCAGGTAAAAACTTGGCTTGACACCAACGTTTCGAAGACCATCAGTTCACCCTGAAGACGAGGAAGATGCACTTCTTCGAAACGTTGGTGTCAAGCCAAGTTTTTACCTGGCTAGAAGCCCGAGAAGATTTTGAATTAATATATATTATATACATTTTCTGGTGGAGTTGATCGTTTTTGAGATATTCCTTGCTTTTGGTTTCAGCTTTGAATAACTTATACTTTTCTCATACAGGAATTTGTCAACTCCTGTATATACAAATAAAGGAACTTCAGTTGCATAGCAACCAGCTTTCACTTTAACCCATGGTAGTCCCTTATTTCACTACTACTTACAAGGAAGCAAGTAATAAGACTATTTCTGCTATTTTTTTTTTCTCTCGGTTAGAATGAAGTAAACAGACGCATAAGCTTTTTAACAATAATTTGTTGCAGAGATGTAGAGGAAGTCATATGGATGGAACACATCAGATTTTTCTGCTTCTGTCAGCTGATAATGCAATCTATCATCCATAGAGAGGTTTTTGTTGAACACCTACTTAGACAAATAGCCTATAAAATGTGTATTTCTGTGACCAAACAACGGATTGCTGTGTTTTTTCAGTCTTTTCATTTTACGTCTATTTGTAGGATGCTAGACGTCTAAGGTTTTTTTTTGTGTACTTCCCCACTATTTTCTGGGCTAACAAAATCCACGCGGAGTGCCGTCTTGTAGTACCTCTTAAGATTTCTAGTAGCTTGAGATTATTGTTGTTCCGAGAAATATCCATTCTTGTGTCACGGCAAGTACAGGTCGTGTACCAGTTCTTGACAAATGACATTTTTAAATGAGAGATTAGATGCGAGTCGGTTACTCACCTTTACTGTGTATTCTCGAAACGTAATCATAAGGAAGCAGAGCTATTTGTTATTGTAACATAAACTATTTGCTGATCTGTTTATCAAGGGTAGGTTAGCTCTCTGGATCTTCGCTAAAGGCCATTCGTCTAGAAGGAACGAGCAACCTGTATTTGGTAGAATGTCCTTGTCTCTAGATTCCACGGGAACAAGGAAAAAATGGAATGAACCTTTCGTTGCACGCCACCAAATACCCTTGTCCTTGAACGCGACAACCGCAGTGTTCTTCTTCAATTCAACAACGGTTCCAAGACCTCCAATGGCCTTCACTTTTCTGGTACCCAATTAATGCATGTTGTGGGACAGCAGACCAATTCACCAGGTGTGGGAAAACATTTTATTATTTTTTTTTATCACGGAATACCTTAGATTACAACGTCCTTCAAATTTCAAACGGGATGAGGCTTTTCCTTGAGCCAATTGGAGTGCTGCTGTGTTGACATATTGCATTTCCGCTTACCTGGGGAGTAACGCGTCAGGTAGATTTGCTGCTCAGTTTGCGAGTGAGAGGGAAATATGAAAAGAGTGGGGGTAGCGACCTGGCAACGCAGAGCACGATAACGCATCTCATTCGCTGCAGAGTAGAACTCTTCCCATTTGAAAAGCATTATAGGTGTACCATAGGATAAACGTAACTCCATGACACGATTGTCCACAAGGGACCATGGCCTACCGTCTGGCGCGGCATCCCCCATCTCGGTCCAAAGGCGTCATGAATGGGGTGTAGTGCTGGAGGGTGAGACATGATCAGTGCCTCAAGTCCCTCCCGGACGGTTGATGCGGTCTTCTTGATCTGGATACCATAGGACACAAAATACAAACATTTGTCAGGTGCCAGATTTTCTAAGGTTCTTATTTTTGTACAAATCAGGATGTCCTCTACACATCTAGAAAATAACATGTTTTCTTTGTACCATAGTCGCATACTGGGCACGCATTTCATTTGTTCCTCCGTGGTCGATACAAAACTGCGCATTTAATTTGCATTTTCCTAATCCAGGTATTCTCTGATTACGGTGTAGATTTCTTTTCACAGCCTCTATAACTATAACTCCATGGCACGACAGCTCACGGGGAACCTTGGCCTACCGCCCGGCCGCTGCGTCCCCCATCTCGGTCCACTACAGGCGTCATAGATGGGGTGCAGTATTGGAGGGTGAGACGTGGTCAGCGCCTCGAGCCCCTCCCTTTCACAGCCTCTGCACGTCAATAATGTTAAAGGAAACCGTCCTCTTGTTTTACTGTATTTCTCGTCCAAACCAACAAACCGGAAACGAAAGCGCAAGGCAATAGTTGAGAGAGAAGAGAAACATGCTTCTGTTTTCTTTTGAATTTGAATGTTTGATTCAGAAAGCACCCTACACAGAGCAGAGTTTACACCGTTCCCTCTCTTGCTTATTGCATATCTATATACCTCTCTCTTGACCATTCTTTCTTTATTTTTCTGTGTAAACAAAGCGACATTTTATTTTCTAGTTCACCCCAAATTTTCTGTTTAGACAAAATTTAGTAATTTTACGATCCAATGCATCATTTTTGGCAGCCAAATATCCTGAAGTATAAAATAGCTGCATTTGTATAACATGCTTTGTCAATTTCAGTGATAAACCAAAAGATAAGAAGAAGAAGAAGCAGCCTTTGATGGACATCCAGGGAAAGGTTGCTATTATTACAGGAGGCTCTAGCGGCATAGGATTGGCAGCAGCTGATCAACTCCTTAACTGTGGAGCAGAGGTAACTAAAGATTCTTTCCAGTAATAGTGAAGTATGCACATACATAAATAATAGGTATAAGATTTCATAAGCCCACCTCCGTGGTGGAGTAGATTGTCTTCCGTACATATAAGATCGCCCTCCTAACTTCATATACCCAAGGTCGCGAGTTCAAACCCGACGGAGGACGATGAATTTTTTCGGGTGTAAAAAGGAAGTAAAGCCGTTGGTCCCGTGTCCCACATTTACGACACTTAAAAGAATCTCAAGCCTGATAGAGAGGTCTCGGAGCAAAATTAAGCGGTCTTTCACGCCCAATTTAGAATGGGACGCTGAGAACCACAGTAGTTAAAGAGCGTCCATAAATAACACGCCATTTACATACATACAAGAGCTCACGAGTTCAATCTTGGGTAGACTGAATTACTTGAATAAGGCTTTTTGCTTTCTCTAACCCATATGTATAATGTTTACTGGGATTTCACCGAAAATATGTTTTGGGGTCCCCTGAGTCCGAAAAAATCTCTTTTAGAAAAAGGTTCGCGTGTGTGTCTGTGGACACATAGCTCAAAAACGAAAAGCACGTTAAATACCAAACTAGGTATTTAAGTTAAGTATCTCCAAAGGATTCGGGAAAAAGATTTTCAAGAAAATCCTCCCACCTCCAAATACCCTTTATGTAGAAAAATTTTTGAAAATTTTATTTTCTCAAAAATGGTTCATATGATTTTGATATTTATATCACAAATAAAATGAATATTCTGTTTTTTCTGGAAATATCTTCTAAAGGTCTATTCATTCTGAATGAATTTGCATAACTGGTAAACTGTAAGAGATCAATAAAATCTTACTATATAAAAATCTGATGTGTTCCATTCACATGACTTTTTCTGCATCGCTGTAACAAATTATTGTTAAAAAGCTTATGCTTCTATTTACTTCATGCTAATCAAGAAAAAATTAGCTGAAATAGTCTTATTACTTGCGTCCTTGTAAGTAGAAGTGAAATAAAGGGAGTACCATAGGTTAAAGTGATAGTCAAAAGCTGGTTGCTATATTACTGAAGTTCCTTTGTTTGAAGGACAGGAGTTGACAAATCCCTGTATGAGAAAAGTACAAGCTTTTCAAAGCCGAAACCAAAAACGAGGAATATCTAAAAAAAGACCAACTCCACGAAAAAGTGTATATTACATAAATTGTGTGTTTTAACGTGCTCTACATTTTTCTGTAGTAAGTTATTGTCCATCTCTTACGGTTTAACAGTTATGCAAAATTCCGTAAAATTCTTCCAGAGGCTATTACCAGAAAATTCAAGATATAATTTTATATGTTAGGTAAATATCTTTAATATATGATATTTTAATCAAAATCGTTAGAGCTATTTTTAAGAAAATGAAAATGTTCGAAAAAGGTTCCATGTAAAAGGTAGTTTGGGTGGGAGATTTTCTTGAAAATCTTCGTGTCGCATCCTTGGAAGATACCAAACTTAAATACCAAGTTTGGTTTTCAACAGTCTTTTCTTTTTTAAGCTATGCTGTCCACAGACACACAGACACGCACACACACACGGACCTTTTTCTGTGCTTTTTTACTTTCTCTTCACGTACTATGTACATAGTGTATAGAAAAGGTATTGTAATGCACCTAAAAATTCGATACCGAGAATTCATCGGAAATACATGTTTTGGGACCCCCTGAATCCAAAAAAAGCTTTTTTGGAAAAATGTTCTTGTGTGTGTCTGTGGACAGCATAGCTCAAAAACGAAAAGACCGTGTGTGTATGAGCAGCATAACTAAAAACTAAATGTGTTCAATACCAAACTTAATATCCTCCAAAGTTGAAGATTTTCAACAAAATCCAGTCATCCTAAACTACATGTTATATGGAAGATTTAGAAACAAACGAATTTATTGGCTCTAAAGATGTTGATTAAAATACAATTTAAGATCATGTGGAGTGTCCCCAATACCGAACTAGCTCAAAATCAAAGGTAAACACTGTGGGTCCTGTCATTCCACCGCAATCCCCATTATCATCCTTCCATTAGAGGCAATGTAACCTGCCCGATGGGGTCTCCATCTCAGAAGTGGGAAGTCATCCTTTGTAATCCCGAAGAGATCATATGGGAAGCGTTGGAAACTACCAACCATTTATTAAATCTATTTACAGACAATATGAACATCTTGCATTCTTACTTTCTCTACTTCGTAACATTATATAGGCAGTGAAGGCATTGAATTCCTTAAGATATTTAATTGTGAGATTTCACTAGAAATACACGTTTTAGGTTCCCCGGTATCCAAGCAAATTAAACATTTTTAGAAAAAATTCTATGTGTGAAAATTTAATTGCAACATGCTTCGAGTACTTCGATTCTTTAAAATATTCGTGCACTTTTTCTTTCGATATCACCCTTTCCACTTAATTTTTACTTTCTCTACATGTGTTATGTACATAGTGAATAGAGAAGGTATTGTATTGCACCCAAAAATCCAATACCTACCGAAATTTCACCGGAAATATATGTTTAGGGACCTCCTGAATCCAAAGAAGCAATTTTTAGAAAAATGTCTGTATGTGTCTGTGGGCAGCATAATCAAAAACAAAAAGTCTGTTAATTACCAAACTTGATATATAAGTTCCATATTTTCAAAGGATACGACACGAAGATTTTCAAGAAGGTCCCCCCACTGCCAACTACCCTTTACATGGAACATTTTTCGAAAATTTTGATTTACTCTAAAATGATTCTAACGATTTTGTCTAAATTATCGTATATTAAAGACAAATACATGACAAATAAAATGTTTATCTTCAATTTTCTGGGAATTACCTCTGAAGACATCTTTATTCTGGATACATTTTGCAGAATTTTACATAACTGTTAAACCGTAAGAGATAGACAAAAACGTACATAATAAAAAATGAAGAGCTCGTTAAAACACACACTTTATGTCATATATATTTTTTTCGTGCAGTTGATCGTTTTTCAGATACTCCTTGTTATTGGTTTCAGCTTTGAAATATTGACACTGGAATTTGTCAACTCCTGTCCATACAAAGGAACTACATTCACATAGCAACCAGGTTTTGACTATCGCTTTAGCCTATTATACTCCCTTATTTCCCTTCTACTTACAAGGAAGCCAGTAATAAGACGAATTCTGCCAATTTTTCTTCGATTAGCTTGAAGTAAACAGAAGAATAAGCTTTTTAACAATAGTTTGTTGTAGAGAAGTCATGTAAATGAAACACGTCAAATTTGTTTAAACATTAAACTTCGACGTATTTCGTATAAAATTACATAAACATGCTATTACATAAACTGTTTGGTGAAACCGCCCAATCTTTATTTTGGCGCTCAAATCTAATGACCTCTATCAAACCTTATAATCACAATACAAACAATGCACTTAAATGCTCTCACCATTATATGTGTTTTAAGGGAAAACACTTTATAATATCCTATTTACATTTCAGCATGTGTTCATAACCAGTGTGGATCCCTCGCAAGGAAAATGTGTGGAGAAAGAACTAAATGAAAAACATGGAGAGTGTAAGGCAACTTTCCTATATGGTGACGTCATGGACGATGATAGTTACAAAGGTAACGCTGCACAAATTTAAATTGTTAAATAAGTTTCAAAGCTAAAGCATAGAACATCTATCATGAGTAACATTTTTACACAGGTTTAAGTACTGCACTATCGTTAAGGACACAAACCACGAAGGCATAATCTCGAGCCTTTAATTACCCCCTGATTAGTTATGTATTTAAATACATTCTTAGTATATGTAGAGACGCGTCGTGGCTGAGTGATTAGACCTCTCGCCTCTCACCTAGACGGCCGGGTTCGATCCCAAGTGACCGCATGTGAGATTTGTAGTGGACAAAATGGTGTAGGGGCAGGTTTCCTCTGGGTTCTCTGGTTCCCCCGCCATCGCATTTCACCAGTGCTCTATCTTCATTCCATGTATCACCAGTGTCATCGCCTGCGGTGCCACAAGTAGTAAAAATGGGCGTTAAACGCTACCAAAAAAATCTTAGATTATGGACAGGGACATTTATTCGTTATCGATTGATAGCTGACGACAAAATCTATAAATCTTGGAAATAAAGCCACAAAATTCAAAGAATATTACTCAGTTTCTATGTAATTTCCTACATGTAGCTGCTTTCGTTGAATTTTATACTTAAGTAAGTAAGGAATTAAGTGTTTAAATTTCTTTCGCTAAAGTTGAGCCTTCTCTTGAGGTAATGTGATTTATTCTTTAGTGAGTATACTATAGCACCCTCATAACTGACTTTTGGTTCCGTGGCGCAGATTTACGGCATATAAAAGAACCGTAAGCCTGATAAAGAGGCCTCTGAGCAAACTTTCTTTCACGCCTAGTATAGAATGGGACGCTGAGAACCACGGTATTTAAAGAGCGTCTATAAATAGAATTACGTTTCTATATTATTTCATAGCTGACTTGTGTGACTCGTATAGTCAATGAAACACACCTTGGATCCGACTGAAATTACGGAAGGAACATAAATGTATCAGGTGACCAACCTTCCCAGTATTTGACGTGCGCAGGTAATATCTTCGTGCGTTAAAAGAGTTGCAGAACTCAACTATTTCAAGTTAAAACCTGTCGTAGGAGCTTTTGTGAGTGACCTTGGTTTTGTCGCTCTTCGCTTATCAGCGGAGACGGTGAGCGGGTCGTGCTCATTAAGAGGTAAAAGGAAGATCGTTCACGCTAGTTCCCCCTTTTTAACTTTCTCTACAAGTGCTATGATAGAGAAGGTATAATGTTGCACCCAAAAATTCGATACCGAGATATGAAATACATGTTTTGAGTCCCCCTGAATCCAAAAAAAGATCTGTGTGTGCGTGTGTGTGTCAGTAGACAGCATAGCTCAAAAACGAAAAGACCGTTACATACCAAACTTGGTATTTAAGTTTGGTATCTTGCAATGATGCGACACAACCCACCTCCAACAACCCTTTACATAGAACTTTTTTTCGAAAATTATTATGGCTCTAACGAATGCCTGCTTCCGAGACGGAATCGAGAGCGTGGCCGATAACATCCGGCGGCAAGTCCATAAGATGCTGAGCCTGGTGGCCAACCTAAGAAGCCCGAAACAAGCGCTCTGGAGGGAGCTCACCCTGGCGACACTCGGGGTTAATATAATGGTAAAATTCAAATGTAGCCACCGACAACGGTACCAAAATCCCACTGTAAGCTACAACGGAGTAGTAGCCTACTTTCGTTGTGGATAATTACCAGAAAGACAGAGTTGGAATTTCGGTTGAATTGAATTGTCTAGATTAGGTCCCCTCATCCCATGTATCCCTTATCTCGATAGATGTCAGTTGACTCCAGGTTCATTTGAGAGCTCAAGTCACCATCAATTGATAATGATGATGGTTAGAGTTTAAGAGCGCTCAACTACAAGGTCTAAGGGGCGCCCTTATCAAGCAAATCATGGCAAAAGCAGGAGATAAAGATCAATAAAATATAAATAAGAACGAAAGTTAAATATAGAATTCAATGTTTAAAAAATAACCACGGCAAAAGCCAGATATAGGTGATTTTAGAAACATATTTGAAAATGATGCGAAAACAAGGATAAAAAAGACTAAATCCGAAATTGAAAGGTAGCTTTAATAAACATTTCAAAATCTTATCTACCGCCAGGACTTCTGCAAGACTGACCGGCATTCGCAAAGATTCCCGCAGGATGAATACATTCTAGCAACACATGACGGGCAGACAAATCTTCTCTACATAGCGGACAGAGAGCAGATTCACTCTTAAGAAGGAAACTATGTGTAAAATTGCAGTGGCCAATACACAAACGAGCCAATATCACTTCCTCCCGTCGATTGTCAATTGATTGTCTATGTAAATCTAAGATGCTATGCCAAATACTGAGCCATTTAAAACGTTTCCGCAGTACAACTAATTTTTGATTGCGCTTTTAACAAGTGTTTTGTGTGTATCTAGAGTGAACAATAAGATATTGAGAAGCTTGTGCTTCACAATACCTGCTCCATTTCTTCTAAAATTCTGTTATATCTCTAACGTTTACAGAAGTGTTTGAGGCGGCTATCGAGAGATACGAGAATGTGGATATCCTATTCAACAATGCAGGCATCTTGAGGGATAAATTTTGGAAAGAAACCGTAGACATCAACTTGGTAAGCAAAATGTTTTCTTTTCTTTTCTCCTCCTCACTTTATTTATGGAAAGTTAACGCCTTTCAACATTAGTTTTGTCGTGTTGAATTCTTATTTTCTCTCATTCTTATATCTGCTAACAGGGCCTCTCAGGATACACGAACTGGTGCATTGCACGGTGCAAGGTGCAGGAAAACGACTTCGCTAGCTTGACCACAGTGCAATCCACAACATACACAATAACGTTGTCCCTCTCTTTCCTCACACTTGTGTGCTCGATCCAACTGTTCTGCCCTTCCTCATCTTCTTCATTGTTTCTTCCTTACTGCAAATGGTCGAGTCGAGTCGTTCCGCACCTCTACACGTCAGTTTGCAAGCGTGTTTGAGAGGCCCTGCTCTAGATTATTTAAATTCACCAATCTGTTTTACTGTTCTTTTTTTAAGAATTAGGAAAATCATCGGTGAGAGCCTTTTAATACAGTGGAAAGGGCAAATATAGTAAATAGGTTGCTCGTGTCCATGTTGGTTAGGTACTCGTATATCGCACTTTGTGATAGCCGACGGAGCACCCGCGTGAACGTCATTTTCTCCCTTTTCCACTGTCCAAAATACTCTGACCAAAGTGAAAAGAAGACTTACGCATGCATTCCATACAGTTGTTTCGTTACATTCAATAAAGAGATGGCTGATGTGGCGAACCTTTTAGACGAGTGTCAATGAACGGGCAGTACCAAATCCTCCATACATGAGGTGCGATTTCACATACGGTGAAATCCATCGGAGAGTTTTGCATTCGATTTTTCCTTTCTCTACCGAGTACCAAGTACGTGCATAGTAGGTAGAGGGGTTGCTATATTCCACCCAAACATTCGGTACCATATTTCACCGGAAATGCAGACCCCTCAGTAAAAAAACATTTTTAGAAACTTCCGCGCGAACGCGCGCATGTGCATGTGGGCAGTAGAGCTCAAAAACGAAAAGACCGGTTAGTACTTATAGTCATCTCACAAAGCTTTTAATAGATTTAGCTTAGGGTTCTCCCTTATTTCCCTTCTACTTACAAGGAAGCACGCAATAAGACCATTTCTGCTAAATTTATTTCGATTAGTGCGAAGTAGATACAAGAATAATTTCTTTTAATTATTTTCTGTTATGAAGAAACAAAGAAATAACCAAAGGTACAGGTAATTTAACAGGATTTCGTAAGTCAAGGAATATAAGACAGGGAATACTTTAATGTTAGTGCTGCATGTTCGTATGTATACGAAAATTGCTGAACCATACGTTTCGGAGCTTATTCCGATAGGCTTTGCTACAGAGCGTCTATCTAATTCACGCTGACGGGATGTACTTCTGTTGCCGTTAAAATTATTTTCGTATCACATAGGACCTCTACCTTTTGTTCGGTATATTTTGAAACACCCTGTATAATAATTAGACAGCAACAAGGCATAGGCTTTGTTTGAACGCTGTATTGATGTTTTGTGAATGGTGATGTACACCCGTGGACACAAAACATGGGTCGTCCCTAGATTCCATGAATCGATCGAAGAGCTTCGTGTATCTTCGTAAAAGCTGCGTTCACAATGCACATGAACTGTGCCATTTGTAGTAAAAGCGTGCGTTAAATAGTATCTAAAAGTCTTATGAGTTCCATTCACATGACTTTCCCTACATCTTTACACATTAACAAATTATTGTTAATAGGCTTATTCTTCTATCTATTTCATGCTAATCGAGATAAGCATTAGCAGAAATGGTCGTACTCTTTAGTTCCTTATAAGTAGAAGGGATATGAGTGAACACATTAGGCTAAACCGAAAGTAAAATGTTTTAAAATGTGGTTGCTATGGAATTGAAGTCCGATTCTTTGTGTGGACAGAAGTTCAAAAGATCCTGAATGAGAAATATATGTGCATTTTAAAATTGAAACCAATAAGAAGGAATATCTCTAAAACGGTCAACTCCACGAAAACTATGTATATGACATACATTGTGTATTTTAACGAGATCTACATTTTTTGTGTAGTGAGTTTTTGTCTATTTCTTACGGTTTACCAGTTATGCAAAATTCAATTAAAATCATCCAGTATAAAAAGGTCTTTAGAGGCTATTCCCAGAAAATTCAATATCTATATATTTTATTTGTCATGTAAACATCTTAAATATAAGAGATTTTTTTCAAAATCGTTATGAGCCATTTTTGAGAAAATCAAAAACTTCGAAAATGTTTCAATGTAAAAGGGTAGTTTGGGTTGGGGAGCGGGATTTTCTTGCAAATCTTCGTGTCGTGTCCTTGAAAGATACTAAACCTAAAACCCAAGTTTGGTATTTAATGGTCTTTTCGTTTATGAGTTCTGCTGTCCACAGACATACACACACGCACAAGCACATACACGCACACGCACATACACACACTGGCCTTGTTCTAAAATTGGTTTGTTTGAATTCAGGGGGACCCAAAACACGTATTTCCGGTGAAATCTCGGTATCGAATTTTTGGGTGCAATACAATACCTTCTCTATACACTATGTACATTGTACGTGTAGAGAAAGTAAAAAATGTGCAATGGTCTGTGACTAACAGCGTAATACTTAACTTATGAGTACTGAAAAGAAATCACAAAACAAGGTTCTGGTGACCGAGATGTTAAGAAGGTCTTACTTCCACTCATAAGTTCCTAGGTACAAATTTTGCACAGTTTGTCATTTTTTTTATGTTTGTTAATTTTATGACTGTATATAGAACACAATATTGCATTAATATAACTTTGGCATTTGAAGTTATAGGCCTATCTGTATACACTAAAACATAATTATAATAATAACCTTGTTAAATAACTAATAATATGTAAATAAGCCATTACCTTCTAAAACACAAAAAATAAGCATAATTAATATCGGGTGTATGAACCCTCAGCCGGTATAACTGCCCTCAATCTTCGGGGCATAGACAAAGTTAAACGTCTGCAGTAATGTGAACGAGAAGCTGCAAGATCCCAGGCTCCTTGAATTTGTGCCCAGAAGTCATCTTTTGTCCTTCGCCCATCTACAGGTAAATTGGAGCGCAGCTCACTTTTCACCTCAACCCACACATTCTCACATTTTACCTCTTTGAGATCCTGCCTCTCTGAAAATCAATTTGAAATCTTTTGAGCTGTGTGGATAGGATAGTTCAATAATTCCATCAGAATATCTCATCCTTACTGAATCAAAATATTATAGAGTATTTTAGCGTACTACACAACGTTCAATGTATCGCCAAGCTGCCATAACACACCTAGGCCGTCCCTTGATATTCAGCCCCAACGCGATACAGATACGCGACCATGAAGCCAAAATTTGCATCGTACATTTGCATCGTACTGGGACTATATCGCGGATGGAGTACACAAGCGCTGTGCCGTGTAGAACTTAGAGGAATTTGGCTTTCCAGACATGACTCATTTTTACTTTCTCTACACGTACTATGTACATAGTGTATAGAAAAGGTATTGCATTTCATCCAAAAATTCGATACCGGGATTTCATCGGAAATACATATTTTGGGTCCCCCTGAATCCAAAAAAGCACTTTTACAAAAAGGTCCGTGTGTGCCTGTGTGTGTCTGTATGTCTGTGGACAGCATAGCTCAAAAACGAAAAGACCGTTAAATACCAAACTGGGTATTTAAGTTTGGTATCTTCCAAGGATGCGACACGATGATTTTCAAGAAAACCCCCCACCTCCAACTACCCTTTATATGGAACTTTTTTCGAAAATTTCGATTTTCTATAACGATTTTGATTAAAATGTCAAACATTATTACAGACTTTTGCATAACTGCTAAACCGCAAGTGATGGACAAAAACTTAAAATGTAGAGCACATTAAAACACACAATTTATGACATATACATTTTTTCGTGGAATTGGTTTCAGCTTTGAAAAACTTATACTGTTCTCATATAGGAATTTGTCAACTCCTGCCCATACAAACAAAAGAGCTTCAGTCACATAACAACCAGCTTTTAACTATCAGTTTAGCCGCTATTTCCCTTCTACTTAAAAAGAAGCAAGCAATAAGACTATGTTTGCTATTTTTTTCTGGATTAAAATGAAGTAAATAGAAGCATAAGCTTTTTAACAATAATTTGTTACAGAGATGTAGAGAAAGTCATGTGAATGGAATACATCAGGTGTTTTTGGCGACGAGTGTACCTCGGAGTATACAATTTACAAACGGTCACTGCAATGAAGTGTGTGGAATGTGTGCGTAAAAGCTCTTCACTTTCTCATCGACCCTTGCATGTTTTGAACTTATTTCTATAGTGTTCTCCATTAGATAAGCTGAACTGTGTGTGTTTTGATGTGTGTTGGCAGACTGGTTCCATCAGAGGTTGCTTTTACGGCTTCAAATATATGGGCAAGAACGAGCATGGCAAAGGAGGAATAATCATCAACTGTTCCTCCATTGTAGGGCTTCAGCCCTTACCAGGGGCCCCGGTATATTCCTCAACCAAGTACGGGATAATAGGATTAACTAAGAACCTCGGAGTAAGTAAAACAGTTTGCCTTCGTTCATAAATGTATTTAAGGTGAAATGTATACATCTGTGAAATTTGAACAAAAATTATGAAGAATTAAAATTTATTTTTTCATAATAAAATAATATGTATAAAGTTAAAAAAAAAATATTGTGTTTAGTACTTAGTGCACTTTAACTACCAATTAATTGAATCTATAAATAAGCAGGCGCATGCTTATTAGTAGGCATGTCCAACTTTAAACCTTTTTTTCTCGAAACATTTTTTCCATGATCAGAAACTACAAACGATACTAATTTGACTCAAAATTTTTACGCTTTCTTTCAAAAGCACATTACAGAAAACAATACACTACTTTCTCCAAAAAATGTTCCAATTTTGAAAAATAAATAGGTAATTACATTTTTGAAAATGAGAGTTTTGTAGAATACAAAAGTAATAATTTTTCTACAATAATTAGGTTAAATATAAATATATTATAACATAGATATATTTGCTAACTCATGTACTATAGAACTTGATCTTTTAATTTTTAAAAATACATAAAGTGGCTCATTTTTATTAGAACAATGGGTTTAGATAGTAAAAAACATTACGTAAATAACTAGAAGCAAGTCAGAATTTTGATGCATGGCAAAACTATTACTATTACTGGTAAAAATGCCAATAAAATATAATGATGTAGATTTTCCAAATTCCACAGATGCATAACCTCAATGATAAGTTCTTTCTGCTTTCTCATGCTAAATATCGCACAAAGGAGCATTTAGATTGCCTCCGTGGTCGAGTGGTCAGCTAGCTGACTTCTCACCCAGAGGTCCCGGTTTCAATTCCCGGCTGGGGCGGGGAATTTTTATTTAGCCAGAATTTATTCTTATCCCCCACAGAGTCTGGAAGTATGTATGTGAGAGTGAATGTCTGTGTGTGTGTTTGAGGACAACAAAATGATTTTTAAACCAAACATAAAAGAACCTACAGACCACGAGTTGTTTCAAGTGCAAAGCCCCGATATTTTTGGGGGGGTATCGTTTAAGGCCTGCTTTAACTATTTATGGCACTGGAGGCCGGCCCTCGATATGACCTTAGACATTAAAGGGGGCTATATAAATGAAAAAATAAAAAAAAAAATATTTGAAAGTCCTTTGAAAACTCCTTTTAAAGAAATCTATATAATGTATATTCTTATGTTATGTCTTTTCAGTCTGTTTATTTGATGGCTTCTGGTTCCAAAGTTGTAAGTGCGAGCTCCAGGTACTGTTGGTAGTTTGTCGAAGAAGGATTTTGAGAGGGATTGATGTATTCCTGTATTTCTTATATAAATAAGGTCACAATTTAAACAATTTAATTGTGACCTTGTTTATATAGGTATTGGTAAGACTAAACGTCATTTGGAACCCAGAGTCAAAGAACACTTTAGGAATATTAAATACAAACAAATTGATAAATCAGCTGTGGTAGAACGTTTTTGGAAATTTAATCATGAAATAAATGCAGATGTTATTACAACACTTAAATGTACCCATAGATTTAACGGTTTGGGAGAAAATATTTATATTAAAGTATAAAAATCATGCAGTAACCATAACAATGTAAATAAACAAGATCAAAAAGAAATTAAAGCTGACGATGCAATAGCCAATTTATTGCGAAAATAGTCCTTGGATACCAAAAGACAAGTGAAGATTTGTTACAATTATTAATTATTATATTAATACTTCAGTACCACTAAGTATCGAGGTATCGAGATCCTACTCATAGTTTGCTAAATATTTTACTGTGAACAAGAGGCATGATATAGATAAATGATTACTGATAAATGTATTTGTTTACAGGATCCTTTCCACAGTGAGGAAACAGGTATCCGCGTCGCAGCTGTTTGTCCAGGTTTAACAGAAACAGTCCTCGTGGAAGAAATTAAGGATGTGCAGTACAAGAAGGAGTGGGGAAAAGAGGCAGATAAATTTCTACAATCCCAAGCAAAACAACCGTAATGTTTCTTTTATTGAAAATTAATAGTATAATAGTAATATTATTTCAATAATAATGACACCACCATGAGTAGACTAGTATAACTGGCGCAACACATCTGGACATGTGAAAATCTTAATGGGAGCTAGGAAGCGAGTTGTACTTTCAGATAGGCAGTTCACCAGCCGATTCGTGCATTCTGGAAGAGTGCATATCACGATCAATGTCTAATATGTTACCTCTTATGCACCTGCACTATACGGCGCTGCACTGATAAACATGTGTTATATACATATCTACAAAACATCTATACAAATGGCCTACTATATAAACAATGTCAATCGTCTGCCTCCAATTCTTCCACACCTGACAGTCCTTTGTCTTCGCTCACGTCATTGTCATCATCAACGCTATCGCTACTTTCTGCACCATTATCCTGGATTAGAATTCTTTTTGATTTTCTACAGTTCTTTCTAATAATGTTCAATGTTCTCAACATGTCTACATACATCTTACCATTCTGGCCTGCCAATTTCTGCAATTCGCTGGCGACACAATTGTTCCACATCTTTTAATTTAAAAGTGATATATTAACTTTTATTTTGTTTTCTTTCTTATCTTTGAGAACCCTGGAAACGGAACTCAGTGAAATATCAGTTGCCTTGGCTATTCTTTCATTCAGTTTCTACAAGCTTTTGAAGAACTCGGAGAACATACATTTTCTTCCTACATCTCTGCCTCTTGTTTCATGAAGTCAAGGATATTTGCAATTATTTCTCTGCTCTAAGTAATACCTTGCCACTTAACTTTCAAAACATAGGAGCCATGGCTAAAAACTAAAATAAATAAAATGAACACTATTTACTGCCCACTTTGAATACAAACATATGCGGAACACTTTCGATACAGACTGTACAAAGTTTGTTCGCTGTGACTTTAAGTAAGCAAAGTATCATATGACTAACTCCGATAAGCTAGGCTCGGTAGCTGGGTTGCGGTCAGGGTCACGATTCCTGAAGTTTTGCGCCGGCAATACCACCTCTGAGGTGCTACAGAATCAACAAACAAGTCGTATCCTAACCTCTAACCCAAGCAACGCTCTATTACTTTCTCTACTTAGTACATAGAGAAGGCATTGCATTCCACCCAAAAAGTCGATACCAGGATTTCACTTGAAACATACGTTTTAGGGTCCGCTGAATAAAAAAAAAGTGTATTTTTTACTTTCTCCACACATACGATGTACGTAGTGTATAGAGAAGGTATTGCATTCCACCCAAAAATTCGATACCCGGATTTCACCGGAAATAGACGTTTTAGGGTCCCCTGCATAAAAAAAGCATTTTTAGAAAAAGGTCCGTGTTTCCCTTTATCAGTGTGTCTGTAAACACTATAACTCAAAAACAAAAAAGTCGGTAAAATACCAAACTTGGTATATAAGTTTAGTATCCTCCAAGGATGCGACATACAGATTTTGAGAAAAATCCCCTCACCCCATACTACTTTACTTGGAAAAATTTTGGAAAATGGCTCAAACGATTTTATTAAAATACCGTATATTCATTTAAACGACAAATAAAATGTGTATATTGAATTTTCTGGGAATTCATAAGAGAGAGACAAAAACTTACTATACAAAATACGTAGATCTGTTGAAAAACACAATTTATCTCATTTACATTATTTTCGTGGAGTTGACCATTTTTACTTTCTCTAGCCCGGTATGTACAATGTACATAGGGGTAGAGAAGTGTTGTATTCCACCCAAAAATTCGAAACTGAGATTTCACCGGAAATACATGTTTTAGGGCCCCCTGTATAAAAAAAGCATTTTGAGAAAAAGGACCGTGTGTCCGTGTGTCTGTGAACACGATAACTCACGATATTTACCTGACAAATAAAACGTATATCTTGAATTTTCTGGGAATAGTTTCTAAAGATCTATTTATTCTGGATGAATTTTGCTTAATTTGGTATAACTAGTAAACCGTAAGAAATAGACAAAAACTTACTGTACAAAAAATGTAGGTCTTGTTAAAATATACAACTTACGTCATATACATTTTTTCGTGGAGCTTACCGTTTTCTAGGCATTCACTGTTATTAATTTCAGTTGTGAAGTACTTATACTATTCTCAGACGGGAGCGTCCGTTTTTCTTTTGTTCTACTCCTGGCCAAGAAAAGAAGCGATTTGTAATGACAATCGCATAACGACAGCTTTTAAAACATTTGACTATTGGTTTAGCCTAGTGTATTCCCTTATTTTCTTCCTACTTATAAGGAACTAAGTAATAAGAACATTGTACTAATGAGTACCACGATTAGCAAGGTGCAGAAAGAAGAATAATGTTATGTGAGAAGTTTGTAGAACAGCTAGAGAAAGTCATGTGAGTGTAACACATATTTTTTTTTAGATATTCCTTGTTATTGGTCATATAGGGGGGGTTTAAATTGTGAAAAACTGTATATTAACTGTAAGTGACATTAGGTTTAATCATTTTATAGCATTATACGCACGCACATTCACACCTCCAGACTCTGTGGGGGATAGGGAATAATTGCAGTTAAAGAAAACTTCCTCGCCCCAGCCGGGGATCGAACCCGGCCCCTCCGGGTGAGAAGTCAGCTCGCTGACCACTCGACCACGGAGGCAGTCAAAAAAAATGTTAGCCTATAACTAGCACTGATAGTTTTACCACTAAGGCTGTAATTTATGTTCCTTTCTAGGCCTGAAGCCCTCGGCAAAGCAGTTGGTTGTATAGTGAAATGGGCTCCCAGTGGAACGATTTGGGTAGTGGAAGAGTGCAAGTTGTACCGTGCTGATATTCCAGACTACACTTGCTACAGCAAGCTTATCACAGAGCTCAAATAAACTTATTTTCAGCTTATCAAATAATCTAAATGTCATCCATTCTAGTTCGATTATGTATCTCTCATAAATTATCTGTGGTAATAATTACATTTATATTGTTTAATGGGAAAGCTATTGTAACGTAAATTGTTATTGTGTAATAAAGAGCATCAACTATCTTAATAGTACCGAACACAGGTTTTCCTTTTCAGCACTAAGTGTACAGAAAAATCATACACACCGACTTGTGCCTCAACAATACAAGCTGCCATCACCTGGCACAGAACACACAACTAGACGTGAACACAGTCAACATGATGCGCAGTCGCTTGAACTGAGGCTGCTAGCCATCGCTTGAAGACTCCGCCTCTTTCCCCCCACCCTTTGTACTGCGCAACTAGAGTATCCACGTCTATCTGTAAGTATAATACTTTCTACACTTGTACACCGAGCGATACCAGTCTGTTATAAACAGAACCTTCCAGAAGAAAACCAGCACCTACACAGTCTTTAGACAGGACCAGTATGCCTAATCTACAAGAAAAAAAAAATGAAATGACGTGTTATTTAAGGACGCTCTTTAACTGCTGTGGTTCTCAGCGTCCCATTCTATATTGGGCGTGAAAGACCGCTTAATTTTGCTCAGAGTCCTCTCTTATCAGGCTTGAGGTTCTTTTACGTGCCGTAAATCTACGACACGGGACCCACAGCTTTACTTCCCTTCCGAAGGAAGCCATGCTAAGGATTTTTACGCCCGAAAAAAATCCATCGTCCTCCGCCGGGTTGGAACCCGCGAACTTGGGTATATGAAGTTAGCATGGTAACCATTACACCACGGAGGGCTATCATAATCTACAAGAGGGCATTAGTGCAAAGCGAAGGCTGAAAAGTCAATCACGAAATGAAAACGTGCATAGCGCAAGAAGAGTACGTGCATAGCTAACGATATTGTTTTTGGACACAATTTTGGCTTCCTTCGGAAGGGAAGTAAAGCCGTTGGTCCCGTGTCGTAGATGTACGGCACGTAAAAGAACCTCAAGCCTCTGAGCAAACTTAAGCGGTCTTTCACACCCAATGTAGAATAGACGCTGAGAACCACAGCAGTTAAAGAGCGTCCATAAATTAAAAAACGCCATTTCCAATGGCACAATTTGTTCATTTTAATGGCCTCTTAGTGTTTCTTGTAGTAAGATTTTGTCTATATCTTATGGTTTACCAACTATGCAAAACTCATTGAGAATAAAGAGTACTTAGGAGGCTATTCTCGGAAAATTTAAAATATGAACTTTATTTTTCACATTAATATCTTCAATATATGATACTTTAAACAAAATCGTTAGAGCCATTTTTAAGAAAATCAAAATTTGTAAGGGATAGTTTGGGATTTAGGGATTTTTCTTGAAAATCTTCGTGTCCAACCTTCGAAAATGCTGAACTAAAATATAAAGTTTGGTATTTTCCCGACTTTTCGTGTTTGAGTTATCGTGTTCTCTCTCTCTCTCTCTCTCTCTCTCTCTCTCTCTCTCTCTCACACACACACACACACACACACAAAACAAATCTACACATCGAAGTTTTGGTTGGAAAGTTTTATTTATGGACGCTCGTTAACTGTTGTGGTTCTCAGAGTCCCATTCTATACTGGGCGTGAAAGACCGCTTACTTTTCCTCAGAGATCTCTTTATCAGCTTGAGGTTCTTTTACGTGCCGTGAATCTACGATACGAGACCAACGGCTTTACTTCCCTTCCGAAGGAAGCCATTCAAAGGATTTTTACGACCGAAATTTATCCATGTAAAGGGTAGTTTGCGGTGGGGACATTTTCCTCAAAATCTTCGCGTTGCATCTTTAGAAGAAACTAAACCTAAGTACCAAGTTTCGTATTTTACTGACGTCTCGTTTTTGAGTTATCATGTTTTCAGACACGCGGACACACACAGACGTTTTTCTAAAAAGACTTTTTTTGGATACATGGGACCCTAAAACGTGTATTTCCGGTGAAATCTCGGTTTCAATTTTTTGGGTGGAGTGCAATACCTTCCCTACTAAGTACCTTGTACTGTACAGAGAAAGCAAAAATGGAAAAATCTGGGTCACTGAATTAGAAAAAACTGCTTTCTAAGAAAGGTACTAGAAGAAACGTAAATGAAGATTAATGCAGAGATACCAGTGGATTGACAATATTGCAATACCACTAAGAAACTTATACACAGCACTTCCTTTTGAGTACTTTACTCTTTTTACGCTATGCACGGTTTCATTTCGTGATTGACTTTTCAGCCTTCGCTTTGCACTAACTAATGACCTCTTGTAGATTAGGCAATTATTCAAACAACCATTATTAGCAATTTATCATTTTCCAGCAATTTGTCTCCCTGACCTTCAATCTCTATTTATATATCACTCCACCCAACTTCCAGCTAAGTGAGGTTAAAGGGCAATTCTGTGAATTCTCACTACGTGGCGCCAGTTACTTAACTACTGATAAGATGATGTGTAATTTTATCTGTAATCGGATTTCACCAAAATGAAGTATTTTGCAAGCTAAAGCCAAACTATTTCATATGACTGTCACAAGAACAAAAGAATTAATCTGCAGGTTTTAAGCTTCTTGTTCTCTTTTTACTTTTTCTACACTACTATGTACATGTTGTATAGAGAAGGTATTGCATTCCACCCAAAAAGTCAACACCGTGATTGCACCGTGTATCCAAAAAATCTGATGTGTTCCATTCACATGACTTTCTCTACATCTCTGCAACAAATTATTGTTAAAAAGTTTATGCTTCTATTTACTTCATCTTAATCGAGAAAAAAAATAGCAGAAATAGTCCTATCACTTGCTTCCTTGTAAGTAGAAGGGAAATAAGGGAGTACTATAGCCAAAACTGATAACCATAAGCTGGCTGCTATGTGACTGAAGTTCCTTTGTTTGTATGGACAGGAATTTGTATGAGAAAAGTATCATATTTTCAAAGCTGAAAGCAAAAACAAGGAATATGTCAAAAACGATCAACTCCACGAAAAAGTATACTTGACATAAATTGTGTGTCTTAATGTGCTCTCAATTTTTTGTGTGTTAAGTTTTTATCCATCTCTTACGGTTTAGCAGTTATGCAAAATTCCGTAAAATTCATCCAGAATAAAGTAGTCTTCAGAGGCTATTCTCAGAAAATTCAAGATATGCATTTTATGTGTCAGGTAAATATCTTTAATATTTGGCATTTTAATCAATTTGGCAATTTTTAAGAAAATCAAAATTCTCGGAAAAAGTTCCATGGGGTGTGGGGGATTTTCCTGAAAACCTTCGTGTCGCATCCTTGGAAGGTACCAAACTTAAATACCAAATTTGGTATTTAACGGTCTGTTCGTTCTTGAGCTATGCTGTCCACAGACACACGCACACACACGGACCTTTTTGTAAAAATGTTTTTTTTTATTCAGGGGGACCCAAAATATGTATTTCCGGTGAAATCTCGATATCGAATTTTTGGGTGCATTATGATACCTTCTCTATACACTATGTACATAGTTGGTGTAGAGAAAATAAAAAAGCAGTTTTAGAGAAAGGTCACTGCGTGTGTGTCCGTGTCAAAAACGAAAAGTCGGTAAAATATCAAACTAGGTATTTAAGTTTAGTATCTTCCAAGGATGCGACACGAAGATTTTAAGAAAATCCCCCGTCTCAAAATACCCTACATGGAAAAAAATTCGAAAATTTTGATTTTCTAAAAAATAGCTCAAATGATTTTGATTAAATTCTCTTATATTTAAAATATTTACATGACAAATAAAATATATATCTTAATTTTCTGGGAATAGTTTCTGAAAACCTCTTTATTCTGGATGATTTTTATTGAATTTTGCATAACTGGTAAACCGTAAGAGATAGACAAAAACTTATTACACAAAAGACATAGATCTCGATAAAACACACAATATGTCATATACATTTTTTCGTGGAGTTGCTCCATTTTCAAGATGTTCCTTGATATTGATTTCAGTTTTTAAATACTTAAACTTTTCTCATACTAGAATATTCAAGTCCTGGACAGGCAAAGAAATGGATTTCAAGCCCATAGCACCCAAATTTTAAAACATTTGACTATCGTCTTAGCTTACTGTATTCCCTTATTTCTCTTCTACTTACAAGGAACTAAATAATAAGACCGTTTCTGCTAATGTTTTATCATGAAATAGATAGAAGAATAAGCTTATTAAAAATAATTTATTACAGAGATGTAGAGAAAGTAATGTGGATGGAACACGTCAGATTTTATTTGGAATTGAATGGCCTGACGTATAACAATTTTCCCTAGACTAGTCAGGACTCTTAATGTCACGGGAAAAGTTGATCCAAACGACATTGCTTTCCTGCGTTTATGCAAATCAACAGTAAAATGCTTTTACATTGCTTGAGCCTTTAAAAGCAAGGTCGTGGAAAGCTGAAGCACTTCACGAAAGGATCGCCATCCATCATAAAAGCTCTTCTCATATTTTAACAGTTTTATGAAAGATGTTGATCATCTTTTGTTTATTTTGTGACAACGAAGTGTAGTGCCGATTCTTTTCTGTTTGTTTAGCAATTAGAGCTTGTAATAGGCAGCCCTTCAATCAAAAGTTCTCGAACTAAAGCCTGTTGATATCATTTCTCCCTAAATGGTTTTAACGAGTAACAACTGTTTATTTCTTTCCCTGTTTTGCTCATTACTTTCTCTATACATACTATGTATGTACATAGTGTATAGAGGAAGTATAGTATTCCACCCAAAACTTGATATCGAAATTTCACCGGAAATACATGTTTTCGGTGAATCCAAAAAAAGCATTTTTAGAAAAAGGTCCATGTGTGTGTCTGCGTCTGTGTGTCCTTGTGTCCGTGTGTCTGTCAACACAACTCAAAAACGAAAAGTCGATAAAATACCAAACTTGGTATTTAAGTATAGTATTTTCCAGGGATGTGACACGAAGCTTATGTGAAAAATTCCCCAACACCAAACAACCTCTATATGAAAAAAATTTGAACATTTTTATTTTCTCAAAAATATTAGTATAAGTATTTCAAAGCTGAACCCAATAACAAGGACTATTTCGAAAACGGCCAACTCCACCAAAAAAATGCATGTAGGTAACAAATTGTGTGTTTTAACGAGCTCTACGTTATTTGTGCGGTAAGTTTTTATCTATCTCTTACGGTTTAGCAGTTATGCAAAAATCCGAAAAATTCATCCAGAATAAACGTCTTCATAGGCTATTCCCAGAGAATTGAAAATATACATTTTATTTGTCATGTAAATATCTAAATAGAACAGATTTTAATCAAAATCGTTAGTCATTTTTGATAAAATCGAAACTTTCGAAAAATGTTCCATGTAAAGCATAGTTGGGCGGTGAGGGAATTTCTTTAAAATCTTCACACACACACACACACACACACACACACACACACACACACAGACTGACAGATACACACATGACATTTTTCTAAAAATGTTTTTTTTATTCAGGGGGTCTCAAAATATGTATTTCCGGTGAAATCTCGGTATTGAATTTTTGGGTGCAATGCAATACCTTCTCTATACACTCTGTACACAGTACATTTTTTATGGAGCTAATCATTTTCGAGATATTCCTTGTTATGTCGGATTTAAAATGGGGCGACACAAGTGACGCGAAGCGAGCGACAGAACGGTTCACCAATAAGAGTTCAGCACGAAAGCGACAAAATATGTACAACGAATGTTGAACTGGAGTGAACTTTTATCACAGGCAGTTGCCAACTTCCACACAATTCGTGCAGTCATAATAACCATAATCAATTTATTGTAGGAAGCCATACAAAGTACAAATTCACTCGTCAGAATAACATCAAGTTTGTGTTATGTGACTCTTATTAAAGATGAAGTCAGCATTCAGAGATGTGTATTTTTTTTTTTTTTTTTTGAGAAAAAAATGTTGATTTAAACGGTGAAACTGCACCCGTGTTATATGAATTGCTTATTACTTGTCTGTTAGCAACGCTATCATTTGCCAGAATCGAATCAGCACCGCCGGTATACCGGAATTCCTTTCCGCAGGAGTTATTTTAAATGCCAGCAACTCTACTAACATGGGGATATCCTGAGGGTAGTTTGGGGTGGGGGTATTTTTCTCAAAAGCTTCGTGTCGCATTCCTGGAAGATACTAAACTTAAATACCAAGTTTGGTATTTTACCGACTTTTCGTTTTTGAGTTATCGTGTTCACAGACACACGGACCTTTTTCTGAAAATACTTTTTTTGGTTACAGGGGACCCTAAAACATATATTTCAGGTGAAATCTCGGTATCGAATTTTTTGGTGGAGCGCAATACCTTCTCTGTACACTATGTATATAGTCTTATAGAGAAAGTAAACCACATTTATTGAAAGGTTATCAGAAAATCAAATTCTTAATATTCAGGATCCCAAAATAGCTTTACAATATTATATTATAAGAAGATAAAGATAAGAAGATACAATATTATCCTTGACTGCCTCCGTGGTCGAGTGGTCAGCGAGCAGACTTCTCACCCGGAGGTCCCGAGTTCGATTCCCGGCTGGGGCGGGGAAATTTTTCTTTAGCCAGAATTGTTCCCTATCCCCCACATAGTGAATGTGTGTGTATTTGAGAAAAATAAAATGATTTAAACCAACGTAAAGAACGAGTTGTTTCAAATATGACCTTAGATGTTAAAGGGGGCTATATAAATGACTAATATTGGGGTTGACGGTTGACCGAAATATGTTAAAATCTATTCTACCTAGGTATATATCGAGAACCACACATGTTACATAAATTACGAGCTTTCATTGTTACGCAATAAGAAGTTTGTAATCAAATTCACTCAGGTGAAAATATAAAGGAAATTCTGGTAATATGAAGGATTTGTATGCATTTAATATCATGTTTCTTTCATTGTGATGTTATGTTAATACTATATTATACTATATTCTGAATGCATTGATCGTTGATCACTACTTTTTCAGGCGTTGCGTTAGCAGGAACGGTCTTATTACTTAGTTCGGTCAAATGTTTTGAAATGTGGTTCCTATGGGATTGAAATCCGTTTCTTTGCGTGGCCAGTTGACAAATTCCCGTATGAGAAAAGTTTAAGCATTTTAAAACTGAAATCAATTGCAGGAAAACGGCCAACTCCACGAAAAAATACATGTGACTTAATTTGTGTTTTATCGTGATCTACATTTTATGTGTAGTAAGTTTTTGTCTATCTCTTACGGCCTACTGTCACACAAAATCCAGCAAAATTCATCCAGGTTATTCCCAGAAAATTCAAGATATGCATTTTATTTGTCGTGTAAATATCTTAAATATAAGAGATTTTAATCAAAATTTTGAAGAAAATAAAGTTTTCGAATTTTTTTCAATTTAAAGGCTATTGGGGTTGGGGGGATTTTCTTGGAAATCTTCGTGTCGCATCTTTGGTAGATACCAAACTTAAATCCCAAGTTTGGTATTTAACGGCCTTTTAATTTTTGAGTTATGCTGTCGACGGACACACACACACGCATGGAGCTTTTTTCTAAAAATGCCTTTTTGGATTCAGGGTGCTCAAAAGATGTATTTCCGGTGAAATCTCGATACCTATCGAGAAAGTAAAATCTAGAAATAACAACTTTTTGGATACTTTCTTAAAATCATGAGTCAGAAACAAACAATACGTTATAAGAATGACCCAGAATGCTCTATGAGAAGCTGTCACGGTATAGCTATTTATTGAGGTTACAACATTTCTAAATATAACATACGCGCTAAGGGTTTTCATTAGTTGGAAAATTACTGCTCAGGCAGTAAATAAAGATAAAGTAACTTAATTACCCTCAATAATCAATTAGCAGTGACAGTTGGTTACGGTTGGAACACATCATGATCGAGAACTAGGCGTGGTTCTCAATATCATGTATCACGTTTCTCATTTAACAAGAAGGTGTGGCCCAATTTCGGTCAAAAGCCCAAAATTTCATAAATTACAAACTCCATGCAAATAAATGACATCAGTCTACATTGGATACATTTTAACTCCTCATTGAAATAGTTTGATGTTATTGAAGGCATTACATAACCTCTAAATCAGTTTGTTATAGGAAAGAACAGAGAACACATTTATAAAAATAAATGCTTTTATACATTTATTTACAAACATACGAGTAGATTTGGAGAAGACCATGGTGCATAGGACTTTCCCAAGCTCATATACAAAAGTTTTGCTTTCTCTACATGTATTATGCATATAGGAGGTAGAGAAAGTATTATTTTCCATCCAAAAACTATATTTCGAGATTTCAGGTCCCCTGAATAAAAAACTTTTTTAAGTAGTCCATGTGTGTGCGCGTGTGCGAAAAGCGTAGCTCAAAAATGAAAAGGTCATTAAATATCAAAGTTGGTATTTAAGTTTAGTATATTCGAAGGATGTGACACGAACATTTGCAATCCCCCATCCCAAACTAGGCTTTACATGGAAAATGTTTCAAAAATGTTTATTTTCTGATAAATGACTAAAAGGTTTTATTAAAATGCCATATGTTTAAGATATGTTTATTACAAACGAAATCAATGTCTTGAATTTTTTGGGAGTAGCCTCTAAGACTAAGTAGCCGGTTAAAGCACCCAACTTCTCTCTCTCTCTATCTCTCTTTGAGTTTACCATTTCTGAAATATTCCTTGTTATAAGTTTTCGATTTTAAACTATTTAAATTTTCTGAAATGGGAGGTCATCTTTCGTTTCATCTCTCTCTTGTTTCACTCTAGTCCATGCAAGTTGAACCAAATTTCAATCATAGTGACGGGCTTTTTAAAATTTTGACTATCGCTTTAGCCTAGCGTGTTACCTTATTTCGATTTTACTTAAAAGGAACTAATTTTAGAAAATGTTTATTTTCGATTAACACGGTGTAATCTTCTGTAACATTATTTTGTAGAGGTCAGGTTTTTACGAGTAAAAATCACTTTTCAAAAATTTAAATGATAAGCGAAATAGTTTCAAATCAAACATGACTTACTTTTTGTAACGCTTACACTGCCAAGGATTTCCTAGTCCAGTTTAGATTTGAACTGCGTAGCTAATCACGCTTGCCCAGTTTTTACGCCTCTATGAAAATAATTGAAATTAAAATGCTAATGTCCAATGCACAAAATTACACCGGCCTAATTCTTAAAGTTAACTTTTCATGTTTTTCTTTTTTCTTTTTAATTCAGTTTTATTTTTGGTCGCTTAAAAATTTGGCCATATCCAAAAGGAACTATTCGGTAAGATACCTCGCTGACGGTATGTGCTGGACACTAGTCTTTTAAGGTCTCTTCCCCGAACTTCCTTCGCTTTACGCCAAGCAGAGCTCGGTCTGAGGTCACATAATTGCCGTATTGAGGTTGTTCGGTGCACACGAAGTATAACAATGGCGTGATGTAGCAGACATGGACTCCATAGCGCGTTTCGAAGCGTGTTGCACTAGCATTGCTCACTGCCTAGTCTCGTACAGTTCCTGCTAGTAGATAAACCAGATAGCGCATATCGAAAAATCGAAAATAGAAAGGGTAGACGTTCGAAACTGAGCAAACTTGTGGACGATTCAAACATATTTTGAGAGACAGATATAGAGCCTTTCTTTGGATACTGCATTCATGCATCCTTTAACTTGCTGCAGTGAATTCTGAGTGAGTTTGGCTGATTTATGTTCATTGTCTTTTCAAAGCACTTTTTACTTTCCCTACACGTACTATGTGCATAGTGTATAGAGAAGGTATTACATTCCATCCAAGAATTCGATACCGAGATTTTATCGGAAACACATGTTTTGGGTCACCCTGAATTAAAAAAAAAGTACTTTTAAAGAAAGTCCCGTGTGTGTGTGTGTGTGCGTGTGTGTGTGTGTGTGTGTGTGTGGTTGTCTATGGACAGCATAGCTCCAAAACGAAAAGCTCGTTAAATACCAAACTTGGTATTTAAGTTTAATATCTTCCAATGATGCGACATGAAGATTTAAAAAAAAATCCCCCCACCCCCAACTACCCTTTACATGGAACTTTTTAGAAAATCTGTATTTTCTCGAAAATGGCTCTAACGATTTTGATTAAAATATCATACTTTAAATATATTTACCTGACAAGTAAAATGTATATCTTGAATTTTCTAGGAATAGCCTCTGAAGACTACTTTATTCTGGATTAATTTTACGGAAATTAACATAACTGCTAAACCGTAAAAGCTGGACAAAACTTATCAAACAAAAATGTAGAGCACGTTAAAATACACAATTTGTGTTATATACGTTTTTTTTCGTGGAGTTGATCGTTTTTTTAGATATTCCTTGTTGTTGGTTTCAGTTTTAAAAAACGTATACTGTTCTCATACAGGAATTTGTCAACTCCTGTCCATACAAACAAACGAACTTCAGTCACATACCAACCAGCTTTTGATTATCACTTTAACATATGGTACTCCCTTATTTTGCTTCTACTTACAAGGAAGTAAGTAATAAAACTATTTCTGCTAATTTTTTCTCGATTAGCATGAAGTAAATAGAAGCATAAGATTTTTAACAATAATTTATTGCAGAGATGCAGAGAAAGTCATGTGAATGGAACACACCAGATTTTTTGTTTCAAATTTTATAATTTTATTTGCAAAAGTACAAGACCTTTTTACATACTCATCATGTTATGAAATAATTACTTTATTTGTTACTTCTTATACCTCTAATTATGCATGTTTGCACTACATACCCCTCTCCTCTACGCTCTCTTTACATAGCTGACTGCTCTGTGTGTTCGTAACTGTGTGCGCTTCGAAACCCAAAACCGAGGTCTGGTTACAAGGTTCTCCGGTCTAGCTGTTCTGGCATCCGTAGTCAGATGGCCAGATGCAGCTAGTTTTCAAGGTCTCGTCCCTTTGCAGCATAACTATCACTTTGTTCCGCGACAAGCAGATGGGATTAGAGGTGTCGTACGTCTGCTGATTGCTCTGTGTATAGATGGCAGCGCAATGGCAACCACTATATAATTTCAGATTTGCTATTGTGTTTTACTTGCAAGTTTGAGTTCTGGCATTAAATATTCAATCCGGTATTTACTTTGGTACCTTAGGAAAGCCACGAAATGGTCGGCCCATAGGATTTGAACCCAGGATATCCCGAATAAGGACTATACACGTTACCGCCTGACACATCCCGTTCAGGCAGATGCGATTAAAGAAGCAGTGCAGAGACATCTCGTACAGGACTGATGCAGACAGTGGCGGATGTCCGTTAACCCGGGCAAAAGTCATGCTGTTCTGTTCACCAGAAAACTCCCCGCCGCAGCCCAGATACCCAACTTCATCTACCAGGGCCAGAGGATAGATTGAGGAAATTCCATCAAATACCTGGGCGTCACTCTTGATAAGGGCCTAACTTTTCGTGAACAAGTGCGGGGTACGTCGGACAGAGCCTTTACCCTGTTCTAGCCTCCCAAATGCCGGTCCTCTTAAAGTTACGTCTTTTCAAAGCGCTCATAGTCCCTCTGATGCTCTCTACCTGTGAAGTGTGGGGCATGGCAGCAGACTCCTGGCTTCTCTGGTCACAGCGGATACAGAATAGAGGAGCGCGGTCAATCTATTCTGTATGTCAACGTTCTCCCAGTGAGGCTACTACATGAAGCTTCGGCCCTCCCATACGTGGAGGATGTATTAGGCGCCGGATTCAGAAATTCTACGCCAGATTGGGCGAATACTTGTCAGATCGCTGGGGGAGTACTTACCTACTGAACGTCGATACAGGCATGGCTTGCAGGCACTCCCGGCAAGAACGGCTTCCAACCAGCCAACAGCAAATTAGCTGAACTAAGTACTCTCCCCTCCCATTATTGGGAGTGGTCAATCAAAATCCTCCAACAAAACAATTTTAATCAAATCAAACACCAGCGGAGCAGAGGAGCCTATCTAGCGCTACCTCCTTAACATCATCACCCGAAACCTAAAATATTACCAAACCTAAACCATCCTCCTCATTCCTGTGGTTAAGCTCTTACCAGGGTAGGTGCCCAGAAGTTACACCTAGGCTCACCACGGGTCTACCAGATCACGGACGGACGGAAAGAAATAGTGACAACCGACTTAAAGTAAAGAATATGCTGTTTCGAGTTGACGCAATGACTGGTCACGTGCTGATAATAATAATGTTGGATTTTTTTTTATGGCAAGATGTATGTGTCTAAAAATAATCTGTTACTCTTATTGAATTATTCATTTCAGAAAACCAGTTCTCTACATATTATACCTTCGATTTCTACACAAAACGAGGTTTTCCAGGCCATAAATAACACGAGCAGCCTAGGCACGTGACAAAATCACGTACAGAAGCTCTCAGCTTACTGAGCCAAGCAGCACTTTTTACTTTCTCTGGTATATATGTAAATGTATACAGTAGATAAAAAATTATTGTATTCCACCCAAAAAATTCTATACTGAGATTTCACCCAAAAGATATATTTTGAGACCTCCTGAATAAAAAAAAAAAATAGAAAAAGGTCCATGTGTGTCTGTGGGCAGGAATTTGGTATTTAAGTTAAGCATCTCCCAAAGATGCGGCACAAGGATTTACAGGAAAATTCCCCCAACCCTAAATACTCTTTACATGGAAATTTTTTTCCAAAATGTACATTTTCTCAAAAATGGCTCTAGCGATTTTGATTAAAATGATATATGTTTATGATATTTTCATGACAAATAAACTTGAATTGTCTGGGACAGCCTCAGAAGATCTCTGGATGAGTTTTGTATAACTGGTAAACTGTAGATGTAAAAATTCGCAGAATCCAAAATGTAAATCTTGTTAAAACACACTTTATGTCATATACATTTTGGTTGCGGAGCCATTCCTGAGTTATTCCTTGTTATTGGTTTCAATTTTAAAGTATTCATACTTTCCTCAAACAGGAAGACGTCCGTGTTTATTTGTTTTATTCCTGACCATCCAAAGAAACGAATTTCAATAACAATCGCATAGCGACAGGCTTTAAAAGATGATTTTACTGTCGCTTTAGGCTAGTGTATTTCCTTAGTGTATTTTCCTCTGCTTATATAAGATCATTCTGCTAATGTGCAATTAGAATGAAGTAGAAACAAGAATTAACTTCTGTAAAAGGTTTGTTTGGAAAACAAGTAGAGAAACTTATGTGAATGGAACACATGTGATTTTTGTGTTTAGGGCTGAAAATAGTACTTTAGAAAATGAACGAAAAAGTTTTTGAAATAGACATTAGTAGAATCCTGAAGTTGAAATAAGTATCTATGAGAACTAAAATGTGCTTTGATTTATACGTGGGCGATAATGAACATACTCAGATGGCATGTTTCTAGAAACGAATATTTTAATATTTTCGTTTGTTTTTTTTTAAACCTGACAACTACTTTATAATGTTTTGGAGCTGATTGCTATTCTATCGGAGCACCCTGGTTAGGTCTATTGGAGATTATAATCCCACAAACCGCCGCTTCAGACGATACCGGCATCCCCGCATGGCTTGCGGGCATCCCCGGTAACGAAGGAGCACCTCCAACAGCTGCTATAGCTAAACTCCTTACAATCCTTTAAGAGTTGCTTGGGTATCAAAATTAAAACCTCAAAATAAATATTCTTGAATAAACATCACACCAGCAGTGCACAAGGGCCGTTGCACCATAATTGACAACCGTCGAGGGGCAATACTTGCCTCCTCCTGTCACTCCACAACCCCATCTCTCACCCGCCATCCTGCAAAACCCACAATCCCGTCAGAGCGTGGTTAAGTTCTCCCCGAGAACAGGGACACGTCTAACACACCTCGGGCTGCCCTCAGCCTGCCAACTGCTCTGGTCTGGTCTGCTGTGAATATTTTGAAAAACAAGAAAATATTTTTGGGTTTGACTTTCTAAAAATGTTTAGGTTCCTTGTGTTACCCGGTATTATACGCTTTTTGGGATTCAAACTCAAATTGAATATGTCCGTTAAGCTATTTTCCATATTGTAACCAACATATGAATGCATAATGTTTAACTTACTAGGAGAATAATTTTTCATAAGCTTTTATCTTCCTATGCTGTAAACTTCCTACATGACTTCTGTCATCACTTTCTCTACATCTCTGTAACAAATTATTGTTAATAAGCTTGTTCTTCTATCAATTTAATGCTAAAATATTAGCAGAAAGGGTGTGCGTACGTGTGCGTGCGTGTCTGGTAGGCTCGTAGTGAGCCTAGGTGTTGTTGCTGTGTACCTACCCTGGTAAGGGTTTAACCACAGGAATGAGGTGAAGGTTGAGGTTTTATTTTGGAGGTTTCGAGTGTTGGTGTTAAGGAGGTAGCGCTGGTAGGCTCCTCGAGCGGTTGCGTTTTCAGGAGCAGCATCCTTTCCTCTGCTCCGCTGGTGTTTATTTTTTATTTAATTATGGTGGTGAAATTTTGATAGACCTCTCCCATTGGGAGGGGGGGGAGTGCTTTGTTCAGCTATTACGCTGTTGGTTGGTTTAAAGCCGTTGTTACCGGGGGTGCCCACAAGCCATGCGGGGAACCCGGAACCGCCTCTTTCGGCGTTCAGAGGGTAAGTACTCCCCCAGAGATCTGACAAGTGCGTTCTCATGGTCGCCCAATCTGGCGTAGAATTTTTGAGCCCGGCGCCTAATAACATCTTCCACATATGGGAGGGCCGAAGCTTCATGTAGTAGCCTCAAAGGGAAACGTCGACATACAGAATTTATGCACCGGAGTCCTCTATTCTGCACCCGCTGTAACCAGAGAAGCCAGGAGTCTGCTGCCATACCCCACACTTCACAGGCATAGAGCATCAGAAAGGGTCTTATTACTTAGTTCCTTATAAGGGAATGCACTAGGCTAAACCGACAAATGTTTTAAAATGTGGTTGCTACTGGATTGAAATTCGTTTCTTTCCGTGGCCAAGCGTTGACTAGTTCCCGTATGAGAAAAGTTTAAGTAGGTATATTAAAACTGAAATAATAACAAGGAATATCTCGAAAACGGCCAACTCCACGAAAAAATGTATATGACATAAATTGTGTTTTTTATCGTGATCTACATTTTTTGTGACGTAAGTTTTTGTCTATCTGTTACGGTTTACCAGTTATGCAAAATTCAATAAAAATCATCCAGGCTAAAGAGGTCTTCAGAGGCTATTTCCAGAGAATTCAAGATATACATTTTATTAGGCATGTAAATATCTTAAATATAAGAGATTTTAATCAAAAACGTTACGTCTTTTTTGAGAGTATCAATTCTCAAATTTTTTTCCATATAAAGTGTAGTTTGGGGTGGGGGATTTTCTTGTAAATTTTCGTGGCGTATCCTTAGAATATACCAAATTTAAATACCAAGTTTGGTATTTAACGGTCTTTTCGTTTTTGAGCTATACTGTCCACACACACACACACGCACGCACACACATGTATTTCCGGTGAAATCTCGGTATCGAATTTTTGGGTGCAATACAATACCTTCTCTATACACTATGTACATAGCACGTACAGAGAAAGTAAAAATGATGTAGTTTTCTATACACTTAGATACGTAAATAACTATTTTGTAACAGGCGTGAGAATGCCTATGTTTTAGAACCATGTTGAAGCGGATCCAAAATTAATGATATGATTGTATTTAAACTCTATTATTAAGAGTTTATTAGCAATGGACCAAAGTCTACTATTCGAAGATTGTTATTTTTAGCTGTTATAATGCCTTTAGAGATGTGAAGTTGTTTACCCGTTTATTTTTGACAACTGCTCCAATGATAAGCTGTGAGTTTATTCTCTCAGGGTATGCGTGGGTGGGGCGAGAATGGATAATATCAGCTAAATTTACTGAGAATGTCTAATGGAGTAACGAGTTGTCGATTGGTTTAACATGGATAATCAACTACCCCTAAGTCTTAGCATGAATAATTGTAACTGCGTCGATTAAATCTGCTAAGTGATTAAGAAGCAATTAACGTTGTATACAAAATTTGTTTCCATTGTAAAAGTAGTAAGTTTAGGTTACTGTGACTTGCTTAGTTGCCATTTGGAGAGCCTATCCTTTTCTTCTCTCTCTACCTCTCTTTCGCTCTGGGTGACTCTGTTGGTTAGGCGCTGATCCCAAGGTTCAAACCCGGCCCAGACCGATAGTTTTAAGTCTACTTAAAAACGATAGTCTCATATCAATTGGCATGTAAAGGAACCACCTCGGGTTGAAATTCCGATATACCGACGCCACTGGTATGACCCTTGTAATTGACAGTGTCGTTAACCAACAACATATTAATTTATTTATTTCGGCGAACACTCTCACGACCACAGCTGAGTGATAAGCCGCGGTTTGTAAACGCAATTCTTCAATTTGTGACGTCTGAGAGTCGAGTAAGCAGAAGACACTGTAGAAGTCGCAGTAGAAGTGAACACATTTTCAAAATTCACCACCTTTTATTAACCTAAACCCCGCCTACGTCTTGGCTTCCCATCAAAGGTCCTATACAATATGTTGAAAAATCTTACGCTTCTTTTTGGTGTCAAAGACAATATTTTGCTCTTGAATAAATTCTCAGTATTCTTCTTAGTTTATAATTCTCAGAAATTGCTCTAGGCCTGCCCTTTGGTAGAGCCTGAGTTTATGGAGTTCTTGCTTACTGAGTTTCCCGGAACCCAATTACCCTGGCTAATTGTTTTCTCCTAAACTTTACTTGTAGTAGCAGATAGCAGAATGGTAATTGAGCGTTAACTTTACGATTTTCTTTATTTAAATATGTCTATTTCCCTATGGTGTAATTATTAAGTTTTTTGCATTATATTAAAAGCAAAGAATTTTGGAATGCTGGATATTCAAATCTGCTTCTTGTAGTATTTAAAGGACTTAGAGAACGGAATTGAAACGAATTCCCGATAACCAGTTATTAGATTCACGCAGTCCATTCTTCAGAGATTTGAAGGTCATCAGTACATAACAGCAGTATTTTTGGACATCATCCAAACGTTCAATAAGGTGCGTCATGACAGATTCCTTCTTAAGCTGTTGCTCATCGGCCTTCGTAAACATTGCGTATTTAAAACCCTTTGCAGTTTCCTCCGTTAGGCGTTTTGTTGTTCGCCTTGATAGCATTAAATATCGATACCGAATTTGGGTGAAATACAATATTATCCTTCCCACTATACGTAGCAGAGAAGGTAAATAAATAAATAAATAAAACAAATTACGACTTCCTAATTGAGGAAAGTATAAGTATTTTTTATTTATTTATTTTTTTTTATTTTATGCTTAACGTCCTTTAATCTGGTTAGTCATATCGGACGATGAATGAAATTGGTGAAATGATGCACAAATGATTTCAGGGTCCATGGAGCTTAAAGTTACTCGACATTCGTCTTCTCAGGACAAGGGAAAACCCCGAAAAAACCTTATCCGAGGTAACTCACCCTAAGCGAGATTCAAACTCACGACCTTTTGAATATAAGGCAGACACGCTACCACCACACTACCCAGGCGGGCAGTATAAATACTATATTATATTTAACAATCTCATGTGTTCCATTCACATGATTTTCTCTACAGCTCTGCAACAAATTATTGTTAGAAATCTTATGCTTCTATGTACTTCATGCTAATCGAGAAAAAAATTATCAAAAATAATCTTATTACTTGCTTCCTTATAAGTAGAAGCGAAATAATGGAGTAGCATAGGCTAAAGTGATAGTCAAAAGCTGGTTGCTATGTGACTGAAGTTCCTTTCTTTGTATGGATACGAGTTGATAAATTCCTGTGTGAGAAAAGTAGAAATTTTTCAAAGATGAAACCAAAAACAAGGAATATTTCAAAAACGTACAACTCCACGAAAAAAAATTACATAACATAAATTGTGTGTTTGAATGTGCTCTACATTTTTTGTGTGGTAGGTTTTTGTCCATCTCTTACGGTTTAGCAGTTATACAAAATTTCGTAAAATTCACCCAGAATAAAGTAATCTTCAGAGGCTATTCCCAGAAAATTCAAGATATACATATTATTTGTCAGGTAATATGTTTAATACACGATATTTTAATCAAAATTGTTAAAGCCATTTTTAAAAAAAATCAAAATTTTCGAAAAAAGTTCCAAGTTCACACACACCCGGACCTTTTTCTGAAAATGTTTTTTTAGATAAAGGGGATCCTAAAGCATATTTCCGGCGAAATTTCGGTATCGAATTTTTGGGTGGAGTGCAATATTTCTCTATACACTATGTACATAGTACGTATAGAGAAAGTAAAACGGGAAAATCAGGTTTAGGCTGGAAAGCTGGAGGCCACAGAAAATGACAGACAATTCAGGTAGGAGAATCTACCCATTCTGTGGTTTAGATGAAGACTGGGTAAATATTTTGGCGAAATGTGCACAACGGGAGAATCAGAAAACAATTAAATTAAAATAAACTCTTTAACCCCCGCTAGAAGGAGATTGGCATGTTGGGATCTGCTGGCTGACCATAGGAACTGGCCACACATGGGCAATTTCCTGGCTAAAGTGCCCGAAGTAAGATCAAAATTTCTCCGTTAGTCAAAGTCTCTCTTTTTTCGTTTTCTTTAATTTTCTCTTGTTTCTTTTTGTCACCATTAAATTTTATCTGATATACACATGCACGGTCAAAGACCCATGGAGTAATTTGACATCGATAAAGATAATTATCTGTTCAATAAGAATATCCGATGAAGCAGAAATGTGATTATTTACATAGAGGGAGGGAGAGAGAGAGCTTATGATAAATGAGTCTACTGGCATTGAGTACAAAGTAACAAGATGGGAGGACGTGTCTTTTGATTAAAACAACATATCAGTACTGTACTGTTTGCTTGCCTGTTATGACCCGAAATAATACGAGAGGTTATCACAAAATGCACATATGCCACTGATAATGCCATTGAATACAGATATGCTCTATTAAAACACTGTTTCCAAGATGAAGCAAAATTAATGATTATCAAAGACAAAGGAAAGAATTCTATATTCCAAAAAAATAACATTAGTTCAAAATATATGTAACATTTAAAACATCTCATGTGTTCCATTCACATGAGCTTCTCTAGCTTTTCTACAAATAAACGTCTTGTAAATTTTTTTTCTACTCCTGGTTAATCGAGAAAGTTAATGCATAGTGATAAAGAGATAGTAAAATGTTTTAAAAGCTGTCAATACGATTGTTATTGAAATGCGTTTCTTTGCATGGTCAGGGGTAAAACAAAAGATATACGGGCGACTTCCTCTTTGAGATAAATATTTTAAAATTGAAATTAATAATAAGGAATATCTCGGAAACGGTTAGTTCCATAACGAAAATATAAACTGTACAAATTGTGTTTTGAAAAGATCTATATTTTTGTGTAGTAAGTTTTTATCTATCTCTTACGGTTTACACAAAAGTTACACAGTTACACAAATCGTCTAGAATGAAGAGGTCTTCAGAGACTATTCCCAGAAAATTAAAAAATGTCAAAGATATATTATGTTTGTCAATATCTTAAGCATATGGTATTTTAATCAAAATCGTTAAAATCATTTTGAGAACATACATTTTTACTACACGCACATCGGCCTCCAAAAAAAAAAAAAAAAAAAAAAAATGAGTTAACTTCTGAATACTGAAAGCACCTCTCGGAACTACGTTACGGTGGCCGAGAGGTTAACAAGGCCTTGTTTTCACTCATAGGTTCAAATCTCGTGCTGCGTGTCATTTTTTATGACTGGATATGTAGAACATAATATTGCAATAATATAACGTTGGCATTTGAAGTTATAGGTCTATCTATTCACAGAAAAAACATAATTCTTTTAACACTTGTGTTAAATATCTAAAACAAATATGTGTAAATAAGCTGTTATCTTCTAAAACTGAAACAAAAAATAAACACCATTAATATCGGGTGTATGAACCCTCAGCCCGTATAACTGCCCTCAAACTTCGGGGCATAGACAAAATAAATGTCTACAGTAATGTGGACGAGAAGCTACAAGAGCCCAGGCTTTTTGAATTTGTGCCCAGAAGCCATATTTTGTCCGTCGCCCATATACAGGTAATTGGAGCGCAGCCTGTTTTTACCTCAGCCCACACATTCTTAAGAGAGAACACATTCTCATAAAGGGAATCAAAACATTATAGAGTATTACCGTGTATTGCACACCGTTCGTCATATCGTCAAACCACCACAGCACACTTAGACCGTCCCTTGATATCCAACTCCAACACGATACAGATACGCGACCGTAATGGAATTGTGAATCCACGTATTTTGCAGCGTATCGGGTCCCCTTTGGACGATAGAAAATCAGCTTTCACTTAAGTGTGGAAGAAAATGTCAGCGCGTATGAGAATATCACCACGGATCGGTTTATGAAGGGTGCGTTATGAAGCGAATGTTAATTAAAAAATATTGAATCTTAAAAAATGTTTCAAAACATTGGTTTTTTAACAGTGCATTTAGTATTTCTACACATCACTTGCTTTCGTATGCAGCATATTGATGTTCTGTAGGGATGAATTAGATTGGTAGGTGAGGGATGAATTGGATTGGTAGGTGAGGGATGAAGTAAGTAAAATTAAACACAGGCCCTTCCTCGCAAAAAAAAAAAAAAAAAAAAAAAAAAAAAAAAAAAAAAATGCCCAAAATTCAAACTTTTAAGAACAAATGAAAACATTGGTTTCATATATTATATACTTTTTAGTTATTTTTATACTCAAAATAACTATCATATTATTAATTGTACCGAATATCGTATATGAAATATAAGTATGTCTAAAATAAATAGCCCATATGTATTGATTCTCTATCATTAAGACCGTTTCTGCTAATTTTTATCTCGATTAGCATGGGGTAGATAGAAAAATCAGCTTATTAATAATAGTTTGTTTCACATATGTACAGAAAGTCATGTGAATGGAAAATATCATATTTGTTTAGTGAAATCTTCCTCTGTATTAAAGGTGTTAGTGCTGAGGTATATTTTTAATTCTAACATAAACTTATTTTCGTTCATATCCATTTCCTTTGTAGGAGATGAAAGTGAATTAAATAAAATTAATCGTTGTAGTAAACTCCTTTTTCAAATTTCTGTAAACTATTTGTTGATCTATAGAAGTGTCTTTGTTATGCATATCTGCAAATTTTATCAATTTTCTGGGTTACTTATTGCAAATAACAATATGGCTAGAATATATTCGCAGGTTGATGACAAAATTCCAAAGATTTTGAATAGTGGTCTTACCCCTGCCATTATTCTTATTATTTTTTTTTTTTTTTTGCCCTAATAAAATTTATATTATTCCGTAGGTCATCAATCAATGAAAATAAGCATAATAAGCTGCTATAAAAGTTATTATTTCTCTTATTTATAATCTCAATTAATGAGCTGATTGCAAAACATGTACAGTTCAATTTGGGCAAGATGTGAATAATCAATGTAATTTTCCAATTCATCTTATGATCTACAATAAGCCCCAGGAATGTTATTTTGCTTGTTTCTGCAGTTTGACTACTTTCATATTCTGTCCTTAAGTCTGAAATACGTTTTACTTTGTGGAAGAATGAATGTGTTTAGTTTCTTTCAAAGTTTATACAAATTTTGTTACTTTCAAACCAATTATTTAGTGCGCTGAGGATTTTGTTACTTGAATCCGGGTGCTGACCGGTTTTGTGCTCTTTAATTATAATAGTTGTATCATTCGCAAAGTTAATTGAATAAGCATTGCTGTTTATTACTGCAGGTAGCTAATTAATTACCAGTGAAAAAAATCTTATGTGTACATTCACATGACTTTCTCTACCTCTGCAACAAATTATTATTAAAAATCTTATGCTTCTTTTTACTTCATGCTAATCGAGAAAAAAATAGCAGAAATTGTCATATTATTTGCTTCCTTGTAAGTAGAAGGGAAAGAGTACCATAGGTTAAAACGATAGTCAAAAGCTGGTTGCTATGTCACTGAAGTCCCTTTGTTTCTATGGACAGGGGTTGACAAATTCCCGTATGAGAAAAGTATTAGTTTTTTAAAGCTCAAACCAATAACCAGGAATATCTCAAAAACCATCCATTCCACGAAAAAGTGTACATACTAAATTGTGTGTTTTAACGAGCTCTATATTATCTGATAGGTAAGTTTTTGTCTATCTCTTACGGTTTGCCAGTTATACAAAATTCTGCAAAATACATCTAGAATAAAACAGTCTTCAGAGGCTATTCACAGAAAATTCAAGATATACATTGTATTTATCATGTAAATATATTTAATATACGATATTTTAATCAAAATCGTTAGAGCCATTTTTGAGAAAATCAAAATTTTCGAAAGCTTTTCCACTAAAGCGTAATTGGGGTGGGCGGATTATCTTGAAAATCTGCATGTCGCATCCTTGGAAGATACTGAACTTAAATACCAAGTTTAGTATTTCATGGTCTTGGTTTTTGAGCTATGCTGTCCACAGATACACACACAAACCTTTTTCCAAAAATTCTTTTTTTACTTTCTCTATACGTACTATGCATATAGAAGGTATTGTATTGCACTCAAATATTCTATACCGAGATTTCAACGAAAATACATGTTTTGAGCCCCCTGAATAAAAAACATTTTTAGAAAAATGTCCGTGTGAGTGTGTGTCCAAAGTGGACATTTAAGTTTGGTATCTTGCAAGGATGCGACACGAAGATTCTCAAGAAAATCCCTCCACCCCAAACTACCTTTTACATGGAACTTTTTTCGAAAAGTTTGATTTTATTAAAAATAGTTCTAACGATTTTGATTAAAATATCGTATATAAAGATATTTACCTGATATTTAATATGTAAACGTTGAATTTTCTGGGAATAGCCTCTGAAGACTACTTTATTCTAGAACAATTTTACGGAATTTTGCATAACTGCTAAACCGTAAGAGATGGACAAAAACTTACCACACAAAAATGTAGAGCACGTTAAAACACAATTTATGTTATATGCATTTTTTTCGTGGAGTTGATCATTTTTTTAGATATTCCTAACTTTGGGTTTCAGCTTTAAAATACTTATATTTTTCTCATACAGGAATTTATCAACTCCTGTCTGTACAAACATAGGAACTTCAGTCACATAGAAACCAGCTTTTGACTATCACTTTAACGTTATTTCGCTTCTACTTACAAGGAAGTTAGTAATAAGACTATTTCTGCTAATTTGTTCTCAATTAGCATTAAGTAAATAGAAGCATTAGCTTTTTAACAATAATTTGTTGCAGAGATGTAGAAACGTCATGTATTTCCGGTGAAATCTCGGTATTGAATTTTTGGGTGCAGTACAATACCTTCTCTCTGCACTATGTACCTAGTACGTGTAGAGAAAGTAATAATAAGGGCTCTAGTATGGAACCTTATTAAGTGTAGCTCAAAAGTAGTTCAATATAGCTATATATTGTCACCTCACTTAGAAATCTATACGAAGATCCCTAACCTTGTGAACAGGCTTACCTTTTCGTTTGGTTGCAGTAAAAATTAAAATGATGGAATTATTTGTTATTTTTAATTTATTTAAGAGCATGTTAAGCATACTTAGTTATTTTTACTTTCTCTACCCCTATGTACATACAACGTACATAGTAGCTGGAGAAGGTATTGTACTACTCCCAAAAATTCGATGTCGAAATTTCGCCAGAAATATATGCTTTGATGTCCCCTGTGTTTAGCCTAGTGTATCCGTTTATTTTCCTTCTACTTATAAGGAACTAAGTAATAAGACCGTTTCTGCTAACGTTTTATCATTAAGTGATAGAAGAATAAGCTTATTAGCAATAATTTGTTACAGATATGTAAAGAAAGCATGTGAATGGAGCACATAAGATTTTTTGGGATTCAGGGGGTCCCAAATCATGTATTTCCGGTGAAATCTCGGTATTGAGTTTTTGGTACAATAGAATACCTTTACTATATACTATGTGTAGATATAGTACGTGTAGAGAAATTAAAAAGAATTTACAAAGTGTCGTTTATCCTAACCTTAGTTATAAATACGTTCTCTGAAAGTTCATTTAATTATAAGTTCACTTGTTAAATGCCTTAATAGGAAAGGATTGGAAACAGCACGTAGCTGATAGCATCTGCTAATTTTGTGGCTGACAGGAATGAGATTATTTAGTTCCATCTAATGAGCTGTAAAGAAGAGTTACTGCGCAGGATCAGAAGGTCACGCTGTTACTATGGTAAGCATCTGTACTGACTCATATATAAAGACCGAGCATCCTTCATTTGTCTCATAACTGCTACTGCTTGGAGCCACTTAGGGTAAGTTAACAGCGCTAATATAGCTTTCGTCAGAGCGCCTTTAGTTTTACATTTCAGTTATTTGTGTTTACCTTTCTGTTTTATGTACATGAGCAATGTTTACTACCTCCACACGTACTATATACATATGTATAGAGAAGGCATTGAATTCCACCCAAAAATTCGATACCGGAATTAAGTTTTAGGGTCTCTTTTATCCAAAAAAATCTTATGTTTCCTTCACATTACTTTCTCTACATCACAGTAACATATTATTGTAAAAAGCATATTTTTTTATATACTATATAATAATAGAGATTAATATTACCAGAAATTATCTTGACTAATTGCTTCCTTGTAAGTAGAAGGGAAATAAGGGAATACACTAGGCTAAAGCGATAGTCAAATTTTTTTAAAAGCCGGTTTCCATGTGGTTGAAATCCGTTTCTATGCATGACGAAGAGAAAATTGTACCTTTTTGTAAAAATATGTTTTACTTTCTCTACACGTACTATGTACATACGTATAGAAAAGGTATTGTATTCTACTCAAAAATTCGATACCAGAAATAGAAGTTTTAGGGTCCCTGTATCTAAAAAAAGTATTTTTAGAAAAGTGTCCGTATGTCAGTGTGTCCCTGAGTCTGTGAACACGTTGACTCAAAAACGAAAAGTCAGCAAAATACCAAACTGGTATTTAAGTTTAGAATCTTCCAAGGATGCGACACCCCAAACTACCCTTTACAGGGAAAATTTTTCTAAAATTTTGTTTTTCTCAAAAATGGCTCTACTTTAAAATATCGTATATTAAATATATTTATATGGCAAATAAAATGTACATCTTAAATTTTCTAGGAATACGCTCTAAACTTCTCAATGAATTTTGCTGAATTTTGCGTAACTGGTAAACCGCAACACACACAAAAACCTACTGCACAAAAAATGTAGATCACGTTAAATCACATAAGTTATGTTAACACGATTTTTCGTTGAATTGACCATTTCTGAGATAATCGTTGTTATTTGTTTCAGATTTAAAATACTTAATTTTTTCACTCGGAAAGTTATTAACTCCTGGCCCTGTATAGAAACACATTTCATCCACATGGCAACCGACTTTTAAAAGATTTGACTATCGTTTTAGCCTAGGTATTCCCATATTTTCCTTCTACTTACAAGGAAGCAAGAAATTAAGATACCTTCTGCTAATGTTTATCTCGATTATCATAAAGTATAGAGAAGAATATTCATTTTAACAATAATTTGTTGCGAAATTCATGTGAAGGAACACATCAGATTTTTTATTTTGTAACCACTTCAAATTCAACCCTATACTTCATGTATAGAAGCGAAATTTGAGTATCGGTAGCACAGTTCCTGCATATAATTAAATTACATATCTATGCGCATAACAGTTAAGTTGGAAGGTAGTTGAACACGGGAACGTATTTTTTTTTTTTTTTTTTTACATTCGAATAGCTTTTCTCCGTTTTATTCACACGTACTCTATTATTAATTACTCAAAAGTAGATTGAATTGAGGTTAAATCAGTTGAAAAGTCTAAAAACTACATGATGGACAAAATAAAAAATGATATGTTCCATTCACATGACTCTCTCTACATCTCTGTACCAAATTATTGTTAAAAATGGTGCTTCCATCTTCATCCTGCTAATTGAGATAAACAATAGTAGAAATTCTTTTTTGTAAGTAGAAGGGAAATAAGGGAATACACTAGGCTAAACCGATAGTTAAATATTTTATAAACTAGTCGCCATGTGGACGAATTCTGTTTCTTTGCACTGCCAGAAGTTGAGAAATTCCCTTACGTATTTTAAAGCTGGAGCCAATAACAATGAATATCTCCAAAAGGATTCACTCCACGGAAAAAATGTATATAACATAAGTAAGTTTCTATCTATCTCTTACGGTTTACCAGTTATGCAAAAATTCCGTAAAATTCATCCAGAATATATTTCAGAGGCTATTCCCAGAAAATTTAAGATATACATTTATGTTTAATATACGATATGTTAATCAAAATCGTAGAAGCATTTTTGAGAAAATCCTAATTTTCGAAAATGTTTCCATGTAAATGTTAGTGGGGGGGGGTTCTTGAAAATCTTCGTGTCGCAACCTTGGAAGATACTGAACTTAAACACCAACTTTTGTATTTAACGGACTTTTCGTTTTTGAGCTATGCTGTCCACAGACACACACACACACACGGATTTTTTTCAGAAGGAGTCAAAACATGTATTTCCGGTGAAATCTCGGTATCGAATTTTAGGGTGCATTACAATACCTTCTCTATATACTATGTATATAGTACGTGTAGAGAAAGTAAAACTACAGGTGTGAAATACTTAGAAAGGATTTGGTGTTCTTTTCATTTTAGGAAGCGAAGACATCATTTGTTATTGTTGTTATTATTATTATTATTATTATTATTATTATTAAATTGTCACTTCTTTGGCACGATATCTCCAAATATTTGTAAACTGATGGTGAAATATAATTGTAGTAAGCGAGTATGAACAGCCATCTTTAGTTAATATTAACCTGCTCCTCTCCGTGTCCATCGTTCTCAATTTTATTAACCGAACTCCAATATGGCATATGATACACATTTATCTAGCTTAGATTTCAGCATACAATAATTATATACAATCGTACATAATCAGTGAAAACTCTCGAGAATTTTATTGTTGCTAAAAACTTAAACTACAAGACGTTGTAACCATAACCATGTCTATACAGCCTTATAGTGGTTCCTTTTACAAATATGTTAGTGTAGAGGGCATATAAGTTCTTAATCACATCACAAGCCAGATAGTATTATTATTATTATTATTATTATTAATAATTTAAACTTAATTTGAATACATTATAAAGTTATATTTACTTTTACTGAGAAAAATATATCAAAATGACTAATCCAGACAGGAAGCTGCATTTCTGTGTGGACATTATAAAATATAGAACATGATTTTAAAACAATGTTTGATTTCAATACTTTCCTTCATAAAAACTATTAACAAAATAGCACTCAAGAATCAAAATTTAATAGTTTAGACACAGAGGTATTCCCCATTTAAAAATTCGTACTCTGTTTGGTTATATACCCAATCCCTGAAAATGATAATTCATTGCTTCTAAATCAAAAATAATTGCTATATGTTCTGTCTAAGCTTTTAAACTATACTTAACACTTAAGTTTATAGAGATGATCGATTGCTGTAAATAGGTATTGAAATTAAATGCAAATGTTCTTAATTTAAATATAATTGTTTTAGATATTATCAGAAAATGCCTAACTTAAGCCTTTCAGAAAGTTAGCTCAAATAATTTTTTTAAAATCTTGGATTTGTAACAAGTTTCGAAATTGTTTCGATTGCTTCTTTTTTAAATCATATTGTAATGCAGCATTGTAGTTTTCTATATTTTCTAATCATAATATTCAGGTACAGTAAATGCTGTGTTACCTACATGTATTTTTAATTTGTGTTTAATATTGACGAATATTTTATTGCAGACGTTTTAGAAGCAACATGGAACTCCAAGGAAAGACCGCAATTGTGACCGGAGCCGCCACTGGTATTGGTTTGGAATACGTTAAAGAGCTACTCAGAAGTGGAGTTAAGGTAAGAATATAGAATAATGTTTGATATATATATATATATATATATATATATATATATATATATTAATATTTTTACTTTCTTTGACTTTTTACTTTCTCTACACGTACTATGTACATAGTGTATAGAGAAGGTATTGTACTCTTCCCAAAAATTCGATACCGAAATTTTATCAGAAATACATGTTTTGGGTCCCCCGAATCCAAAGAAAGCATTTTCAGAAAAAGGCCCGTGTGTGTGCGAGTGTGCGAGTGTCTGTGTGTCTGTGGACAGCATAGCTCAAAAACGAAAAGAATACCAAACGTTGAAGGATGCAACACGAAGATTTTCAAGAAAATCCCCCTTTATTTGTATGGACAGGAGTTGGCAAATTCTGGTATTGCCTATTTTATCCCATACATTGTGTGTTATGCCGAGATCTATATTTTTTGTTAAGTAATTTTTTATGTATCTCTTACTAGTTATGCAAAATTTTGTAAAATTCATTCAGAATAAAGATTTCTCCACAGGGTATTTCCAGAAAATTCAAGATATACCTCTTATTTTTCAGGTAATATCTTAAATATAAGATTTTAATCAAAATCGTTGGAGCCATTTTCGAGAAAATCAACAATTTCGAAAATGTTTCCATGTAAAGGGTAGTGGGGGTGGAGGATTATCTTGAAAATCTTCCTTGGAAGACACTGAACTTAAATACTACGTTTTTGAGTTATGCTGCCCCCCCCCCACACACACACTCGGACATTTTTCTAAAAATGTATTTCCGGTGAAATCTCGGTATCAAATTTTCGATGCATCACAATACTTTCTCTATACACTATGTACATAGTACGTGTAGAAAAAGTGATAAACAGAAACAAGATCAGGATTTTATATTATTCGATCATTAAATGCAGGAGTTCCTGTAAAAAAAATTAATTCATAATCTTGCAATTAGATAAAAGAATTGGATCAGCAAAGACCATTCCATACACTGGTATCTCAAATAGAACTACTACTATAGTACTGAAATAAAAGGTATATTTTGTAATTATGTTAATGAATGGAACAATAACTCATACTGCATAAGAAACTTAAGCACTGTCAAGATGCATATGAGATATTAAAATGCTGGAAGAAATACCAACACAAAAAAGTAATCAATTGCATTAACCCCAAGCGGACTGTTGCCATAAATAACACTTTAATCTTATTTATAATTTTAAAATATAGTTCAGATGTAGGTAGGATATTTGTAATGTAAAACTTAAATCTAAATCCAGTACAAAAATAAAAAAAATAAAAAAAAAAAAAAAACAGGTGTGTTGAATTCATTACTTTCTCTATCTACAGCAAACAAATCTTACAAAAATTTATTTTTCTATCTATTTCATGCTAATCGAATTAATCAGGAAATGGCTTATTACTTGGTGTTTGTGAGCAGAAGGGAAATAAGGAAATACACTAGATAAAGCGATAGTCAAATTTTTAAAGAGATTGTCGTTTTGTAATATGACATTTAAATTCGGTTCTCTTTGCATGGCTATGAGAAAAAATGCATGACGACTTACCACTTGAGAAAAGTATAAATATTGGTAAACTTAATTAAACATTAAGAACATCTTGGAAAGGGTTAACTCCACAAACAAAAACATATGTCATAAATTATGTGTTTCTACGAGATCTACATCTGTTTAATTGTTTACTTCTTACGGCTCACCAGTTATGTAGAAGTTATCCAGAATGAAGAGCACTTCAGAAGCTATTACCATAAATTCATCATATACATTTCGTCTGTCATAAAATATCTTAAATATATGGTAGATATTTTAAACAAATCTGTTAGAGCCATTTTTGAAAATATCAACAATTTTCAACAACAAAATCCACGTAAAGAGTAGTTTAGGCTGGGGGATTTGTTTGTAATCTTCGTGCTACATCCTTAGAAAATGCTAAAAATAAATATCAAGTTTGGTATTAACGCACTTTTCCCTTGTTAGTTATATTGTTCACAAATGCAGACATACACACGGAGATTTTTCTAGAACAGCTTTATTTTTAGATTCAGGGGTCCTCAAAACATATATTTCCGGAGAAATCTCGACACATAATTTTTGGGTGGAATTCAATAATTCCCATATTTACTACACGTAGTAGAGAAAGTAAAAAGACGGTTTCTTCTGTGATGGGACATGGAATTAAAAGTATTTAAGATAATTTTCTTTCCAGAAAGAAGAATCATCAAAAACTCTGACAGAGAGAGAAGCAGTTTATTATAACTATAAAATATACTTTCTGGCTATAAAAATGGATATATATATTAATAATCTAGGAAAATGGTTAAATTGCAATGAACAACACACCATGTGGGATGCATGACAATAAAAAAGATTGATATGGATAAAAGACAAACTCGTCTTAAACAATTCCTTTACAATGAATCAAATGTAACAGAGAAAACGTATTGTAATTATTGTCGAATATCTCTTACTCGACAGGATTTCAATATTTATTTAGTGAGTACATGTTAAAGGAGGAAAGACAATTAGAGGCGTGGATGTAATTAATGGGGTGTTATTTATGGACGCTTCCAAAAATGCTTTTTGTATACAGGAGACCCTAAAACGTGTATTTTCGGTGAAATCTGGCTATCCAATTTTGGGTGGAGTACAATACCTTCTCTACCTACGTACCATGTACTTGTAGAGAAAATAAAAAGCTTATTCTTCTATCTGATTCAAGCTAATGGGGATAAACTTTTTAGCAGGAATTGTCTTGTCACTTATTTTTTTGTAGCTACAAGGGAGATAAGGGTATGCATTATGTTAAAGATATAGTCAAATCTTGAAAGAGCTGGTCGCTATATGATATGGTTCTGAAATCCGGCTCTCTTTGCATGACTAGGAGTTACAAAAAAGAAAAAAGAAGGTTGACCAAGTACTGGAAGATTTAAACAAATATCAAGGCATATCTCGGAAAAGATGCATTTGACATAAATTGTGTGTTTTGACGAGATCTACATTTTTTGTGAAGTAAGTTTTTGTGTATCTCTTATGATTTACCAGTTATTAAAAATATGTACAAAATGAATTCTCAGACAGTTCAATATATACATTCCATTTGTCATAAAGTATCTTAAACATGTTATAGAGTTTTAATCAAAATCGTTAGAACCTTTTTGAGAAAATAAAAGTTTTAGAAAAAAATTCCATGTAAAGGATATTTTAAGTAGGGAGATTTTTTTTCAAACTTTTGGGGACGCATCCTTGGAAAATGTTGAACTCAAATACCAAGTTTGATATTTAACGAACTTTTCGTTGTGTTGTTGAGTTGTGCTATTAAAATTCAAACACACGCGCGAGTGAATCTTTATCTCAAAATGCCTTTTTGGATTTAGTGGCCCTCAAAACATGAATTTCTGTGAAATCTCAGGATCGACAACACATCTATCTACCATGTACATTGTACATTGTGGGATCGTTACTATTATAGGGGTACCAGGTTCGTAACCCGCGTGCAGGTTTAGGATATTTAGGTGTGGAGATGTGGGAGCCCTAGCTCAGGATTTTGATGGCTTGGAATCTTTCTCAGGTGTAGTAAGATACAAATGATTTTCTTCGAGTTCAAGATTATTATTGAACTCATTTATTCTTTTTCTTCGACCCCTTCTGCCGTCGAACTCACACACATTCCTCCTTAACGTTCCCCTTTTCAACTACGCTTTACTCGACCGCGCCTATCATTCCTTATTAGTTTTGACGGTCTTCTGGTGAATCAAGCCGTATGTAGCCCGTTAATTTCTACCGCGGACTCAGCTATCACGTCTTACCTCGGCGCATCTTCCATGGCTAGTGAATTCGACCTATTAAATAAACACTATTTCCGTTGCGGTCATATGTAGCCCGATCGACTCCACCGTGGATTTAAATATCACGTCTTACCTCTGTCACTCTTCCATAGCTAGTGCAAAAGTGTCGCTCGACCAGCAAGGGAATTGTTTCTGTTCTCCTTGCTATGTCCACCCTCGGGTAGTGTAACCTCACCTCATCAGTTCAATGTCCTTCCCTTAACAGTACTATCCTACCTGGGTCGCTTGCCAGCTCGTGACAACTATTTGTCCTTGCCTTCTTAGACGTATTTTACAATATTTCTTTCTTGCTATTTTCAATGTATATTTGTCGCTTCTTAGTATAATTTATATTATATTAGATATAATTTGTATCTCCCTTTTAGAGACCTTTAAATCCCGTGACACGACATGTACATGCTACAAAATTGCTCTCCTTTTGTAGAATGTCTCTGTGTGTGATATGGACGCCAGGAAAGGAGAAAACTCCGTCAAAGAACTCAACACAGAGTTTGGAAAAGGACGAGTAATCTTCATCAAAACTGATGTCACAAACGTAAAGGAGCTAGAAGGTGAGTATACAGACGAAAACTGCTCTCAGCTTACATATATTTCAAGCCGAAATGCATGAATATTTTACGATTTCAGTTGTTGCTTTGTCAGTATTTTTGTTACACATTTCTAAATGTTTGCACTTTTATTCCAGAGGTCTTTATTGGCAGTTGTGTTTCCCTTTATGTTAGACACGGAGAAAGGATTCTAGCGCGAATCTGCGCATATGTCTGTGTTCGAGGCATGGGCAAACTCCGAGCCACTTGACACGCTACTCACAAAGTCGACTAACACCACATAGCTTGAAACGAACCGGAAGCAAGAAACAAACAGATAATAAATTCAGTGGCAGTTTCTGTTTCTTAAATAGATAGTTTTATTTTGTTTATACGGTAAATAATGCAAAAAATGTTGAAATCTAATTAAATTATTTCATTAGCAGATATTAGTAAACAAATGAGATTTGTATTTTTACTTTCTCTTTACGTACTATGTACGTAGAGTTTAGAGAAGGTATTGTATTGCACCGAAAAATTCGATACCGAGATTTCACCGGAAATACATGTTTTGGGTCCCCCTGAATCCAAAAAAAACGCATTTTTGGAAAAAGGTCCATGTGTGCGTGTGTGTCTGTGGACAGCATAGTTCAAAAACGAAAAGACCGTTAAATACCAAACTTGGTATTTAGGAAGATCTTCAAGAATATTCCCCCACCCCAACTATCATTTTTTTCGAAAATTTTGATTTTCTTAAAAATGGCTCTAACGATTTTGTTTAATTATCGTATATTAAAGATATTTACCTGACAAATAATATGTATATCTTGAATTTTCTGGGAATAGCCTCTGAAGACTACTTTATTCTGAATGAATTTTACGAAATTTTGCATAACTGCTAAACCGTAAGAAATGGACAAAAACTTACCTCACAAAAATATAGAGTACATTAAAACACACAATTTATGTTATATAAATTTTTTTCGAGGAGTTGATCGTTTTTGAGATATTCCTTGTTTTTTGATTCAGCTTTAAAAAAAATGTAAATGGCGTGTTATTTATGGACGCTCTTTAACTGCTGTGGTTCTCAGCATCCCATTCTAAATTGGGCATGAAAGACCGCTTAATTTTGCTCAGAGGCCTCTCAATCAGGCTTGAGGTTCTTTTACGTGCCGTAAATCTACGACACGGGACCAACGGCTCTACTTCCCTTCCGAAGGAAGCCATGCTAAGGACTTTTACACCCGAAAAAATCCATCGTCCTCCGCCGGTTTTGATCCCGCGACCTCGGGTATATAAAGTCAGCATGGTAACCAATACACCACGGAGGGTACCAGCTTTGAAAAACAAAGGAACTTCAGTCATATAGCAACCAGCTTTTGACTTCACTTTAACCTATGGTACGCCCTTATTTCGCTTCCACTTACAAGGGTATTCTGCTAATTTTATCTCGATCAGCAGGAAGTAAATAGAAGAATAAGCTTATTAACAATAAGTAGAGAAAGTCATGTGAATGGAACACATAAGATTTTTACTTGCTATAATTCATTTGCTCACAAAAATATGTAGAAAAACATACATGGCAAACATTTTAGCTGCAAAGAATCTTAATATGTGCTCTACAACTGATAAATGCTTAAATAGATCAGCACCATGTTTACCGTGGCGCAAATATTAAAAAAAAGACTATTATATTTCACGCATATTAATGTAGTGCAAATCCTGCCTTAGTCTTGCAGGTTATACATGTATAGGATTTATAAAAAGGCTAAAACTATTCCCGGGACATTGTTTACCCAAATTTTCTGGTATGGAAATATATTTATTAAATTCCTTCTCGTATTTTGGTGGGATTGAAAGGTAAACTGTTACAGCTTCCCCAGTTGTAACTATTACTTCCACAGTTCCAATTGCATGACAAAGGCTTTTACTTTATCTACACGTATTATGTGCAAAGTGTACATAGCAATAACAAATAATCGCTGATTAGCTTATTCTCCTATCTTCCTCATGTTAATCGAGATAAGTATTAATAATAAACAGGTCTTCAGAAGCTATTCCCAGGAAATTCAAGATATACATTTTAATTGTTAGGTAAATATCTTAAATGTATGATATTTTAATCAAAATCGTAAGAGCCATTTTTAAGAAAATCAAAATTTTCGAAAAAAATTCCATGTAAAGGGTAGTTTGGGGTGGGGGGATTTTTCTCAAAATCTTCGTGTCGCATCCCTGGAAGATACTAAACTTAAATACTTAGTTTGGTATTTTAGCTACTTTTCGTTTTTGAGTTATCGTGTTCACAGACACACAGACCTTTTTCTGAAAATTCTTTTTTTGGATACAGGGGGTCCTAAAACATGTACTTCCAGTGAAATCTCGGTATCGAATTTTTGGGTGGAATGCAATACTTCTCTATCCCTATGTACATTGTACATATGGGGCTAGAGAAAGTAAAAACGGCCATATTACTTAGTTTCTTGTAAGTAGAAGGGAAATGAGTGAATACATTAGGTTAAACCGACTGCCAAATGTTTTAAAACGTGGTTGCTATGGGATTGAAATCCGTTTCTTTGCATGGACAGTAGTTGAAATGTATATGACATAAATTGTGTATTTTAACGAGATCTACATTTTTTGTGTAGCAATTTTTTGTCAATTGTTACAGTTTACTAGTTATGCAAAATTCAGCAAACTTCATCCAAAATAAACAGGTATTCAGAAACTATTTCCAGAAAATTCAAGATATACATTTTATTTGTGATGGAAATGGCTTTCATATGTGCTACTTTAATCAAAATCGTTAGACCATTTTTGAGAAAATGAACATTTTAGAAAAACTTTCCATGTAAAGGGTAGTTTGGGGTGTGGGAATTTTCTTGAAAATCTTCGTATCGCGTCCTTGGAAGATGCCAAACTTAAATACCAAAATTGGCATTTAATGGTCTTTTCGTTATGAGCAATTTTGTCCATAGACAGACAGACAAACACACGGACCTTTTTCTGAAAATGTTTTGTTTTTGTATTCAGGGGGTTTAAAACATGTATTTCCGATTAAATTTTGGTATCGAATTTTTGGGTGGAATATAATATGTTATTTTCCGTATGCAAATCGGTGTATTTAAATTTTGTTCTTATTGTTATTTTCAACTATCAATGCGTGGAAATTAATTTAAATTTCACAGTTTCTTCAATGCTCAAAAATGTGTTGTTCTTAAGTATACTCGGTATTGAAACTATAAAGTTTTACCAACTTGAACACATATAACTGATATTTTACCTCACATTCATTCAGCATAATTACGAGTTTAAAATGAAATTAATTTTCGTAATCCTACGTGCATGGCTTATCAAGAATAACTTTAGAAGAGTTAAAACAAAGTCATATATGAAATTCTCGGGTTATGAACATTTGACATTTTAGACGTATAGAATCACCTACTATTTCTCGAATTTAGTCTCTTACAATCTAATTTTAAATGTTGTGTGACGTTAATACTTTTAGTACAAAATACGACCCTCGTATGTAGTGAAATAATAGCATTTCTAATGTTCTAAACCTCAGTTATGTAATATATTATTAAATTGGTGTATCTAAAACTATACTTGTTAACAGGGAGACCTTTTTACTTTGTCTGTACGTACTATGTACATAGTGTGAAATGATGCTCAAATGAACTCACGACCTGTTGAATATCAGTCAGAGACGCTACCACCACACCACCCAGGCGGGCAGACGAAGTATTGTATTCCACTCAAAAATTCGGTGTCGAGATTTCACCGGAAATACACGTTTTAGGGCCCCTTGAATCCAAAAAAAGCATTTTCAGAAACAGGTCCGTGTGTGTATGTCTGTCTGTCTATATGTGTGTGTGTCTGTGGACAGCATAGCACACGAAAACACAGTTAAATACCAAACTTGGTATTTAAGTTTGGTATCTTCCAGGTTGCGGCACGAAGATTTTCAAGAAAATCCCCCCACCCCTAACTACCCTTTCGTAAATGTTGTTTTTCTTAAAATGTCTCTAACGATTTTGATTAAAATACCCCATATTAAAGCCATTTCAATCACAAATAAAATGTATATCTTGAATTTTCTGGGAATAGCTTCTAAAGATCTGTTTATTCTGGATGAATGTTGCTTAATTTAGCATAACCGCTAAACCGTAAGAGATAGACAAAAGCGTGCAATACAAAAAATGTAGATCTCGTTATAATACACAAGTTATGTCATATACATTTTTTTCGTGCATCTTGCCGTTTTCGAGGTATTCTTTGTTATTAGTTTCAATTTAAGTACTTATACTTTTCTCAGACGGAAATGTCCGTTTTTCTTTTGTTCTACTCCTGACCAAGCAAAGAAGCGATTTACAATAACAATCTCATAACGACAGCTTTTAAAACATTTGACTATCATTTTAACCTAGTGCATTCCCTTAGTTCCATTCTACTTGCAAGGAACTAAGTAATAAAATTCTGCTAATGTTTATCTGATTAGCATGGTGTTGAAAGAACAATTGACTTTCGTAAGAAGCTTGTTTGTAGAGTAGGTAGAGAAAGTCATGTGAGTGTAAAACTTCAGATTTGTTTAATTGTTTTATTTGTATAGACTCCTTTAACTTCAATGGTCATGTCGGGGCTTGGACTTGTGAAACAACTCATATTACTGTAGGCTCAGAACGTTAGGTTAATCAATTTTATATTACTAAACACACACTCATTCAATCTCACATTCATACTTCCAGACTATGTGGGGGATAGGAATAATTCTGGTTAAAGAAAAATTAGTACCTCAGCCGGGAATCGAACCCGGGATCTCCGGATGAAGAGTCAGCTCGCTGACGGAGGCAGCCAGAGACCTTTTGGTTCGTCTTCAAAAAAGCTATACTGAAACTCTGAAGGAAACTAAGAGAAATTGAACTGCACTGTAAGAAGCATTTAAAATGTTAAAAGTGATTAATGAGGAAATCAAGTATTAATTGCACACACACGCACACACAACAGATCCATTTAAACATTGCGTTTTTACATTTAAAAAGATAAAGTTCAATGTTTTGAGGAACTTTTTCTATGATTTTTACCCCGAAATCCCTGTATGAAATGTTCTGCATCAAGGATTTTTAAGCTCAAAGCAAATGAATGCTATGTGTTTCAGATGCCTTCAAGAAGACGGTGGAGACCTTCAAAGCCCTTGACATCGTCATCAACAACGCTGGCATCCTTGATGACAGTCGGTGGGAACTCGAAATTGCTATAAATGTGGTAAGTGAAACTCAAGATTCGCTTTTGTGTATTTCGAAGTTATGAAATGAAATGGCGTTTTATTTATGGACGCTCTTTAACTGTTGTGGTTTTCAGCGTCCCATTCTATACTGGGCCTGAAAGACTGGTTAATTTTGCTTAGATGTTCTTAAAGAAACATGCGCTTTAGGAGTGTATTAAAATAATCCAATAAAATAATGCAACAGATTTCATTTTGATATGTTCTGTTGGAAACACGATGGAAAATTAATATAATCTCTCCTCAAACATCTTATTTGGGAATGAAGACGGACACATTAATTGAATCTAGACATTTCTGAATGTGCTCGAGAGATTATTTTGACGTTTTTACACTGGTGTAAAATGAAAGGTCTTCAGAGCTATTCCCAAAAACTGTAAGATATAAGTTTATTTGTAATATAAATATCTTTAACATACAGTATTTTAATCAAAATCCTTAGAACCATTTTTGAGAAAAAAATTCAAAAGCTTTTCCATGTAAAAGGTAGTTTGGGGTGGGGGCATTTTCTTTAAAACCACTGTATCGCATCCCTAAATACCAAATTTGGTACTTAAAAGTATTTTAGTTTTTTTATTTATGCTGTCCACACACACGTGGGTCATTTTATAAAAATACTACTTTTGGGCTTAAAGGGGACCCCAAAACATATATATTTCTGGCATTACTGAGAACAGAGCATCATTGCAATTCTGAATTTGAAACCTGAATATTGTGCTCGAATTTGCACATAGCAGACGGCAACTGCGTTTTTAAAGATTAGTGATTAGGTACACTTTTTGGATTTGCGAATGGTCTTAAAATCGTGTAATTTGCAAAAGCGTTATGTTACGAGACAACACGCCATCTGCCGACGCAAATCCTAACTGCTTGTAATGTGTTATCAAGTTATTGACCACGTATCTTCAAATAATGTGATAAACGTTTTGCGTTTTGTCGTTTAAGAGGAAGTACAGAATTAATAAACCTTTAATGCAAAAAATATTGTTTTATTATTGTTTATAATATCAAATCTTATGTGTTCCAATCATATGACTTTCTGTATATGTTCTATTAACAAACTATTCTTACAAAAGAGTATTCTTGTATCTACATCAGTGATAATCGAAATAAACATAGTAAAAACGGTCTTATTACTAAGCCCTTCTAAGTAGAAGGGAAATAAAGGATTACTTACACTAGGCTATAGCGACAGTCAAATATTTTAAAAGCTGTCACTATGGATTGACATTGAAATTCGGGTTCATGGCCAGGAGTAAAACAAAAAGAAATGTATGAAGACTTCCCGTGTGAGCAAATTTTGAGTATTTTAAAACTGAAATCGATATCATGGAAATTGTTAGCTCTACATAAAAAGAAGAAGAAGAAAGAAGCAAAGAAACAAACAAAGATAGAAAAGTGTATATGCTTATAGTTAATATTTAAACTGTATATTTTGACGAGATCTACATTTTTGTGCAATAAGTTTTCGTTTATCTCTTGTTTTATCAGTTATGCAGAAGTCATTAAGAATAAAGAGGACTTCAGCTCTGCCAAAGAAAAACAGAATATACGTTTTATTTTTCGTGTAAATATATTTAATATACGCATTTCAATCAAAACTTTTGAGAAAATCGAAAACATCTAAAAAAAAAAAAAATGATGTGCTCCATTCACATGACATTCTACATCTCTGCAACAAAATATTATATTTACTTCATCTAATCGAGGAAAAATTAGCAGAAATAGTCTTATTACTTGCTTCCTTGTTAGCAGAAGCGAAATAAGGGAGTATCATAGGTTAAAGTGATAGTCAAAAGCTGGTTGCTATGTGACTGAAGTTCCTTTGTTTGTATGAACAGGGGTTGACAAATTCCTGTATGAGAAAAATATGTTTTTCAAAGCTGAAACCAAAAACAAGGAGTATCTAAAAAACTATTAACTCAACGAAAAAAAAGTATATAATATGAATTGTTTGCTTTAATGTGCTCTACATTTTTTGTGTTTTTAGTTTTCGTCCTCTCCTACGATTTAGCAGTTATGCAAAATTCCGTAAAATTTATCCAGAATAAAGTAGGCTTCATAGGCTATTCCCAGAAAATTCAAGATATACATTTTGTTTGGCATTTAAATGACTTGAGTATAAGAGATTTTAATCAAAATCGTTAGAGCCATTTTTAAGAAAATCAAAAATTTCGAAAAAAGTTCCATGAAAATGAAATGGCCTGTTATTTATGGACGCTCTTGAACTGCTTTGGTTCTCAGCGTCCCATTCTATATTGGGCGTGAAAGATCGCTTAATTTTGCTCAGAGGCCTCTCTTATCAGGCTTGAGGTTCTTTAACGTGCCGTAAATCTACGACACGGGACCCACAGCTTTACTTCCCTTCCGAAGGAAGCCATGCTAAGGATTTTTACGCCTGAAAAAATCCATCGTCCTCCGCCGGGTTTGAACCCGCGACCTTGTGTATATGAAGTTAGCATGGTAACCATTACACCACGGAGGGCGACGAAAAAAAAAGTTCCATGTCAAGGGTAGTTTGGAGTGGGGGATTTTCTTGAAAATCTTCGTGTCGCATCCTTGGAAGATACTAAATTTAAATACCAAGTTTTGCATTTTACCGATTTTTCGTTTTTGAGTTATCGTGTTGACAGCTACACGGACACACGGACACACTGACACACGGACACACACACACATGGACCTTTTTCTGAAAATGCTCTTTTTGGATACACAGGACCCTAAAACATATATTTCCGGTGAAATCTCGGTATCGAATTTTTGGGTGGAGTGCAATACCTTCTCTATACACTATACATAGTGCGTATAGAGAAAGTAAAACTGTTTTTTTTTCGGGGTTCCTCAAAACACGTATTTCCGGTGATATCTCTGTACCTATCTAATTTTTGGGTGCAGTACAATCATTTTTCTATCTGATATGCACATACATTGTACATACGTGCTAGAGAAATGACAAATGTATTTAAATGGCGCACGTCATAGAAACAAATTTGCTTTTAGGGATTAGCTTTAAATCAAACAGCAGCTTAGTGTTTAATAGGCTTTAAAATTTCTACTACTAATTGAGTTTTAGTTTCTAGAGGTCATGGATTAGGTCAGCGGGTACCTCGCTAGCTTATACTCGTATCTTTACTTTTGTTTCTCCATCACTCTTAAATACAGAGAGAGTTGAAATGTATTGGACTTTGCATGAATGTCAACACAATACTTGAGATTTAGACGCTCGCCAAATTCGGCCACTTAAAGGACAAATTATGCACAGAGACGAGAGGAATGCGTAACGAGAATATTTATTAACGTGATTAATCTCAAGGTCGTCCACTTGCGTCCTCGATCTTGAGCACTAATTTTATCGTCCATGCTGGTGACTGTCTGATCTTGATAACACATCATCTGTTTTCCTTATCATTATTAATAGAACCCACAGAATATATGACGTCACGTGACAGTTATGAAGTATATGTCATGCCGTTATCTATTTTATTATTTCTTTAGTATTCTTCGCATCTTTTAGGGAAAAAATCTTATGTAATCCATTCACATGACTTTCTCTATATCTCTGCAACAAATTTTAAAAAGTTTATGCTTCTATTTACTTCATTCTAAGTGAGACAAAATTAGCAGAAATAGTCTTATTACTTGCTTCCCTGAAAGTAGAAGCGAAATAAGGGAGTAACATAGGTTAAAGTGACAGTAATAGATGGTTGCTATGTGACTGAGGTTCCTTTGTTTGTAGGGGCAGGAGTTGACAAATTCCTGTATGAGAAAGGTATAAGTTTTTTAAGGCTGAAATAAAAAACAAGGAATATCTAAAAAACGATCAACTCCACGAAAAAAACGTATATAACATAAATTGTGTGTTTTAATGTGCTCTACAGTTTTTGTGTGGTAAGTTTTTGTCTATCTCTACGGTTTACCAGTTACACAAAGTTCCGTAAAATTCATCCAGAATAAAGTAGTCTTCAGAGGTAATTCCCAGAAAATTCAAGATATACATATTATTTGTGAAGTATATATCTTTAATATATGATACTCAAAATCGTTAGAGCCATTTTTTAGAAAATGAAAATTTTCGAAAATTTTTCCATGTGAAGGGCAGTTGGGGTTGGGGGATCTTCTTGAAAATCTTAGACAGATAGACACACACACGGACATTTTTCTAAATATGCTTTTTTTTTATTCAGGTGGTCTCAAAACATGTATTGCCGGTGAAATCTCGGTATCGAATTTTTGGGTGGAGTGCAATACCTTATCTATACACTATGTACATAGTACGTATAGAGAAAGTAAAAAATTGCTTTATAAGGTTAGAAAATGCAGCAGTAGTAGTAGAGCCAGGCCACGTCGTGGCCGAGTGGTTAGATCACTCCCCTCTCGCCTAGACGACCGTGCTTCGGTCCCAAGCAACCACATGTGATATTTGTGGTGGACAAAGCGGGGTAGGGGCGGGTTTTCTCCGGGTTCTCTGGTTTTCCCCGCCTTCGCATTCCACCGGTGCTCCATCTTCTTTTCATGTATCACCAGTGTCATCGCCTGCGGTGCCACAAGTAGTAAAAGTGGGCGTTAAACACTACCTATAAAAGTAGTTGAGTCAGGCTGTACTTCTACACTTCTATATTTAGAGCTCACTTTCTCTAGCACGTATTTACAATGAACACAGTATATAGAAACGCAAAACCCCGACAAAAAAACCTTATCCGCGTAACTCACCCTAAGCGAGATTCGAACTCACGACCTTTTGAATGTGAGGCAGACACGCTACCACCACAATACCCAGTGGGCAGAGGAGGTGTTGTATTACAATCAAAAATTATATACGGATTTCACTGAAATACATGTTTTGAGATCCCTTAAATTAAAAAAAATCTTAAAAACATGTCCGTTTTTGGTCTGTGTATGTAGCTCAAAAATGAAAAGTTTGGCATTAAATTCATTATACTGCAAGGATGAAACATGGAAAATTTGTCAAAAATTTGATTTTCTCAAAAATGTCTCTAAGGATATTAATTAAAGTGATTAAGATATTTTCATGACAACGAAATGTCGATCTTCAATTTTTTGGGAATATTCACTAAAGATCTCTTTATTTTGGATGCCTTTTGTATAACTCGTAAACCATGGGAAGTAGACAAAAACTTATTTCACAAAAAAATGCATATTCATTAAAACACACGATTTATTCAGATGCATTTTGTAGAGTTAATCGTTTCCGAGATATTCTTTTTTTTATTGCTTTCAAGTTTTAAACTACTTAAACTTTTCTGAAGCGGGAAGTCAACTTTCCTTTCATCTGTTTTGTTTTACTCCCGGGAGAGCCGGGAATTTAAAAGAGAACCGAATTTTAATTGTTTCACATAGCGATAGCTTTTAAAAGATTTGAATTTGACCATCGCTTTAGAGTATCTTCCCTTATTTTCCTGTAAGTAGAAGCATTTCTGATAATGTTTATCTCGATTAGCATGACGAAGGAAAGTTTGATTGTGGAACACATTACTTTCTCTACATCTTTGTTAAAAAGCTTATTCTTCTATTTACTTAATACTAATCGAGAAAAAAATAGCAGAAACGGTCTTATTACTTGCTTCCTTGTAAGTAGAAAGGTAAATCGATAATTAATTCTTTTAAAAGCTGGTTGTTACTTGATTGAAGTACCTTTGTAAAATACCCGTATGAGAAAAGTATATGTATTTTAAAGCTGAAACTAATAACAAGGAATATCTCAAAAACGGTCAACCTCACGAAAAAAAAAAAAAGTATATAACATAAATTGTGTGTTTTAACGAGCTCTATATTTTTGAGTGGTAAGTTTTTGTCAATCTCTTACGGTTTACCAGTTATGAATAATTCATCCAGAATAAACATGTTTTCAGAGGCTATTCCCAGCAAATTGAAGATATACATTTTATTTGTCATGTAAACATCTTAGATATAAGAGATTTTAATCAAAGTCATTACAACCATTTTTGAGAAAATGGAAGTTTTCGAAAAATGTCCCATGTAAAGGGTAGTTGGGGTGAAGGATTTTCTTCGTATCGCATCCTTGAAAGATACCAAACGTAAATAACAAGTTTGGTTTTTAATAGTATTTTCGTTTCGTTTTTAAGCTAGATGCCAGCAGACAGACAGACACACACACACACACATGGACATTTTTCTAAAAATTCTTTTTTTTTTATTCAAGAGATCTTAAAACATGTATTTTCAGTGAAATCTTGGTATTAAATGTTTGGTTGCAATGCAATACCTTCTCTATACATTATGTACTTAGTAGTGTAGAGAAAGTAAAAATCTGACGTGTTCCATTTACATGACTTTCCCTATCTGTTCTACAAAAAAAAAAAAACTTCCTTCAAAAGAATATTCTTCTTTGTACTCGATGCTTATCAAGATAAGCATTAGTGTATTATGAGATGGTCCTTATTATTAGTTCGTTATAACTAGAGAACTAGGAATGCATTATGCAAGCGATAGTCAACTGTTTTAAAAGCCGGCGCTATGGCGTTATCACTGAAATTTGCTTCATGGCCAAGAGTAAAACAAAATAAACACGGACTTCATGTTTGTGAAAATTACATTTTAAAATTGAAACCAATAACAAGGAATAGCTCGCAAACGTTTTGCTCTACAACAAAACTGTAAAGGACATAAATTGTGTGTTTTGACGAAATCTACATTTTTATGTTGTATCTTTTGTGTATCTTATCAAAGCTATTCCCAGGAAGTTCAAAGTATACATTTTATTTGTCATGTAAATATCTTTAATATAGACATTTTAATCAAAATCGTTAGAGTAATTTCTGATAAATCAAAACTATTGGAAATGTTTGCCAAGTACAAGGTGAGGTGATTTTCTTGAAAACGTTCGTTTTCCTTGGAAGATACTAAACCTAAGTACCAAGTTTGGTGTTTAACGGACTTTACGTTTTTGAGTTATCCTATCCACAGATACCCCATACTCTAAAAAGCATTTATTTTGGATTTGGGGGTCTCAAAACATATATTTCTCCTGAAATCTCGGTATCAATTTTTCGGTGGAATACAATAGCTTCTCTACTTACTATGTATTTTGTACATACGTACTAGAGAAAGGAAAGATAGAAAAAGTGCGCTAAATCATCAACTTGTAAACGACTTCTAAGCAAAGTTGTGGAGAACAGAAATGGTAAAAGCAATTAATGCTTTTTATCATTTAATTTTCTCAGTTTCCTCTCACTACCAAATGAATGTGTCATATTTTAGCTGTTTTCGCGCTGATGTTGAGGAGACTAGAATTTTAAATTTAAAACAAAAGCTCTGTCAACTCAATGTCTTTCAAAACTGAATTCTATGAGGTTTACTTACGGGTTCATTGTTGTGCAATTATCAAGAATTCTTTCGAATAATTCTGATATTTTACCCACTTTAATGTGTTACAGAATGCTGTAGTCAGAGGCACTCTCCTTGGATTCCAACACATGGGTAAGGACAAGGGAGGCAAGGGTGGTGTAGTGGTCAACATTGCCTCCATCTTGGGTCTCCAGGCGATGGCAGGATGTCCAGTCTATGTCGCCACCAAGCATGCTGTGGTCGGACTTAGCCGTTCCTTCGGGGTAAGTCTAATGTTGTTGAAGATCTTCGTGTCGCATCCTTGGAAGATACCAAACCTAAATACCAAGTTTGGTGTTTAACGGACTTTTCGTTTTCGAGCTATGCTGCCCACAGACACACACACATACACACGGGTACACACGCAAACATACAGGCACACACGGGCATTTGTCTAAAAACGCTTTTTTTGGATTCAGAGGGACCCAAAACATGTATTTCCGGTGAAATCTCGGTATTGAATTTTTGGGTGCATTACAATACCTTCTCTATACACTATGTACATGGTACGTGTAGAGAAAGTAATAAGAAATAAGTTAGATTTTATATGATCTAACAATTGGTCATTTCTTTCAGATGCCTTTCCACTTTGACAAGACCGGTGTGCGAGTGTTGACGATGTGCCCAGGAGTCACCGACACGCCCCTCATCTCCGAAGCACATCATCGTCAATTGGGAGAATGGGGAGAGGAATGTGGTCGCGAGTTGGATTCCCTACCTAAGCAAAAGTAAGTTGATATTTTCATATTTTCAGTGAAAAGGTGTACCCCCAATTAAATCCTCCATCCTACTACCACAGTTTCAAAGTATAGACAAATTAATATAGTCAAAATCTAGTTAAAAATTCAATCATGTCCACCAAATCCTCACTTCCCTTGTCGAAATCCAAGAGGAAATATAAATATGAACGGATGGAAAATGTTCTACAAGTGAGATTGAGTTCCTCCAACTTCTCGCTCACACAAATGTGTGTTTCGGAGACACTTATTGCTGGATGTTTTCGTTTTGAATTCCCCCCATATCCTATTCACAATTCCAGACAATTTTGTCCCTTTTTCGTATAAAAATGTAGTGTTTCTGAGCAAAGAATTGCTTTGCTTACTCATCGTACTACGGCCGGAGTTGTCAAGATATCTGACTAATGGAGAGTCTAAAATATGCCCACCATCATAATCTAATTCCACAGGTCTGTACCATTCCTGTTCTGCCTGTCAGAAGGTAACATTTGTTTACACTTGACAGATTGCCTTAGAAGAATAAGTAGCTCTGTTAATTAATATTTATTCAATGAATAAAGTAATTTGTTTTCTTTTTCAGGCCTGAGAATGTTGCGAAGGGAATGATGCAAATGCTGAAAAAGGCGCCCAATGGTTCAGTTTGGGTCAGTGAAGGTGGCAAGCCAGTGTACCAAGTTGCCATCCCGAGCAGAGAGACCATGAGAATAGAAGGCTAAACAGGATTGCCAAGTCATCTGAGTAAAATAAAAGATTTCGCATGAGAAGTATTTTTATCAAGCAGTACAATCAAGCTATCTAATGCAACAGAAAAGACATAGGAAAATAATTAAATCACATTTGTACAATATTCAAACTGAGTATTAAAATTCGCTTGTTCTCTTGATTTGTGAGCTTCTTAATTCTGTAACCGGTATGGCACGGTTGAATAGCTGCCAGAACTCAAAATAGTTCAGTAGCGTTTAGTTGCTTCCAACTAGGTACATCCGATGTTCATGTGTTAGCTTTTCGGCGTGCGTCTATACTGTTATATACATATCCAAAAAGTGTCAAGAAACCTAACAAGTAGCATTCATTGGCTCAGCCAATACTAAACAAAATAAATCCACATTCTCTGGTAAGCACTCAACTGTTATTTATTACCAACCTATCAAACTAATAGCAGGTGCCTCTCACCCAGGCGACCGTATGTGGAATTTGCCGGTGGACAAAGCGGCGCAGGGACGGGTTTTCTCCGTGTTCTTCGGTTTCTCCCACCATCCATCTTCATTCCAGTGTCATCGCCTGAGGTGCTTGAAGTTAGCCTAACATTTTAACACTTATGGCAGCCATTAGAATCGTTTTCTAGTACCTAAGGTCGTGGGTTCAAACCCCGCGAAGAGGATGGGTTTTTTTTTTAGCGTTAAAATCCTTACCATGGCTTCCTTCGTAAGGAAATTAAAACCGTTGGTCTCTTACGGCACGTAAAAAAGAATCTTTCACACTATAGAATGGAACGTTGAGAACTACAGCATTTAAAGAACGCCCATGAATAATACTCAATTTAATTTAATTAAACCCTGTTCTGTAACCAAAGTTTGCACAAGCCCATAAATCTCGCCTACTCTTTCACTGATAACCAAATATGTATCGTGACAAGAAAAGATGATCTCTAACTTCTACTCCTTTGAGCATCTATTATAAAATCATAGCCATTCTTGAGTACCATTAAGAGTGGATGTATTTGAGATTTTAATAGCACATGCAGGGTAATTGCCGAGTTTGTTATAAAGTATAAGCTGTGACAAATTTGGAGCAATTTTTGCATTTCTTTCGACACTACATTACACGACTACGTAGCCTTGAAAATTGTTTCACCAATTACCATCTTTCAACCTTCTAATTTTTCACTATTATGTAGAAAAATGAACGTCTAAAATTGCGTCACTACACCGTGTACTACAATAGTTTAGAGTAGCAGAAAGAAGAATGAAGATGTAAGTTTGCTTTCGGGTACAATATCTACCGGTGAGGAGCTTCAAACTTGGATATCAAAGAACGAAAACTCAAATCTTAAAATGTAAACATATTTGAAAATACTCCTCATGCTGATTTAACAAGTGCTTGTGTGTTTAAAGTTAATGTGACAAAATATCCTATAAGATAAAATTACACAGTATTCCTATTACTCTACAAAATCTCTCTCAGGTATATGACTACGTTTTAAACAGAATATGTTGGTTTTTTTTAGATTGAAACAATTTTCTTAAACAGCAGCAACATGACAAACCCCTGAACAATTAAATTTTATGTTTACTGCTCGTTTCGTATTGCATTATAGATTAATTTTATAAATCTTAAGAGATACTTCAGAGAAATTAGTCTAAGAATACATGTAAAGCGTATTCCCGAACTCCTTTCCAGAAGAATATCGTAATTCTTGTTGCACTTCCTTGTCTCAGAATTATATTGTCTTAGGAATCATTTCGTGTTTATCAGTGTAACAATCTGTATTTGTGGCTATTTAAACTGTAACAAATATAATGTGTAACCTTGAATGAATGGCGTTGTTAATAAAATGGCAGTAAACAGCACAATTCATTTGCATACTGACTATCCTTGTTCCTCTGTCCCCTCCCTCTTATGCTCACTTCAGCTCCACTGCATCTATTGGAATTGGGCCAGAAGTTTCGTTTCGTAAGCGGCAAACCCTCCCGGTGTGTAGGGCTGACACGCCACAAAAGACTTACAAGCCAATGTCTAGGGGTCAGAAGCCTGCCGGGGAGCCAACGGCACGTAACCAGAGAACGTCGGGGTCGGCCTAGCCATGGACATGAGGAAGTGGATGAAATTGATGATTGCAAAAGTGGTGATGGAGCAATTGGGGAAACCGTAGGACCCGGAGAAAACCCACCCAGACGCCGCTTCGTCCACCATGAATCCCACATGCGGGCACTTGGAATCAAACCCGGCCCGCCTAGATGGAGGGCGCCGCCTTGGGCCAGAAGTTTCGTAATGGGCTTACCCTCCTCGTATTTGTATGACTGACACCCTCCTAGATCTTACAAGCCGATGCCTAGGGGTCAGCACGAAACCACAGAATGGAGAACCTATTACGAAAGGTCGGTCCGTAGCCAGGCATGGACATGAAATGTAAGCGACATTGGAAATGTGATGATGGAGCAATTGGTGGAATGAGTTGCGGGGGAAACCGGAGGACCCGGAGAAAATGGTTACCATGCTGACTCCATATACCCAAGGTCGCGGGTTCAAACCCGGCGGAGGACGATGGATTTTTTTCCGGGTGTAAAAATCCTTAGCATGGCTTCCTTCGGAAGGGAAGTAAAGCTGTGGGTCATGTGTCATAGATTTACGGCACGTAAAAGAACCTCTAGTCTGATAGAAAGGCCTCTGAGCAAAATTAAGAATGAGACGCTGAGAACCACAGCAGTTAAAGAGCGTCCATAAATAACACGTCATTTACATTTCCGGAGGAAACCAGCCCAGACCCCGCTTCGTCCACCACGAGTCCTACATGCGGGCGCTTGGAATCAAACCCGGGCCGCCTAGATGTGAGACGAGCGGTCTAGCCACTCAGCCATGGTGCTGTCTTGGGCCAGAAGTAAGACACATTATAAAATTGAAACGCAAAACTCTGGTATTGATCTTACATGACTTTCTCCACTCTCTAGCGTTTATTATTGGGCATACAAATCATCCTAAACTTATTTCTTCTTAACCCTTTGTTGCCTGTCGTTACCTATAAGTTCCACTTGTTTTAAGCGTAACCATACAAATAGGGTTGTACTCTAGGATTCATTTCATGTTATACTAACCATAAACCACAAGTAATCACGACTGTTTTACACTGTAAAAATATATACATTTTTTGCCCTAAAATTACAGTGAGTTTTTAAATAAATAAAAGAGTAAAGCTCACATAACTACTGTCAAATGTAACCCCATTAGCTTCCAAATATCACACCGATTATTTTACTTGGTCTCTCCCCGTCCTTTACCACAGTCACTGGGATTTGAACTTGCCACATTTGGCTTTGAATGGATGGCCAGTCCATTACCTATCATCTAACACTCATGGTTATTTGAACCTCATTTTTGGTAGTGCCTCTGGCAGCATTATGAAAACTAGTTTAGAAGAATTTAAACTTTTAATTGGGAAGAAACATATTAATAAAGGATGTACATATATTTTCATTTCTATTTTCTCTCTATTATTTTATATAATAATTTTATAGGTTTATTCCCATATGTTTTAATAGAAGCCCGGTTTTAAACTTGAATTAAAGGAAAAACGGCATATGCAATATACTAATGCAGGCAACTAAGGGTTAATCGAGGTAAACTTTTGCGGGAATAGATATTTTACACGTTTCAACAAATGTACAGAGACAGTAACAGTAGTCAAATATTTAAGAAGCAGATGCTATTGGTGGCCTTAAAGTTCTGTACTCTTGTCTTGCGAGATTAAAAATCGACAGGACTTTAAAAGAATGACAACGGTGAGCAATTCGGAACCCGCTCAACCGGTAGAGCACCAGGTCCCGGGTCCAATTGCCGGCTGAAGGTGGGAATTTTTCTCTAGCCAAGATTATTCCCAATTCTCTCTAGAGTCTGAAAATATGAATCAGAGTGTGAATGTTTGCATACAGGGTGAAAAATATTTAAACCGACAAACTCTGGGAGGTTGTAGGGGATACCAAAACAAATATTTTTCCTTAATGTCATTTTTCCTATGAGGATTATTTAAACCGGTAGAGGAAAATGTCTCTGACATCAAAAAAACCAACAAACACTTTTGCATTTTTTATTACCAAAAGACACCAACAAACACTTTTGCATTATTTACTACCAAGAGACAACACATGAACACAACGCAATTACTTAAATTACAGTAGAGGTTCAAAAATGCCTCCATTGACATTTAAACAAAGCTGACACCGACGGATCATGTTCTGTCTAACACGGGCAAAAACTCCAGGAGTGTCGTTAATTGCTCCTGCTGCTGCTACTATCCGGGCAACCAGATCCTCTTCTGATTCAACAGGAGTTCTGTAAACTAGGTTGCGCATCTCTCCCCACACAAAAAAATCCATAGGGGTCATATCTGGGGATCGAGCAGGCCATGGTACAGGACCACCTCTGCCAATCCACTTTTCTGTAAACTGTCGGTTCAAGAATCGACGCACAGGACGACTGAAATGTGCCGGCGCGCCGTCATGTTGGAACCACATGCGTTGTCTTGTAGGGAGCGGGACATTCTCCAGCAATTCTGGCAATGCTCTGGCGAGAAAATTGTAATAGTGCCGCACTTGATGTGCGCGAGTAATTGTGGCATGTGGGTTATCCTCACTCCAAACATGCGAATAGTGCAGGTTGAATACTCCATCACGCGCAAACGTTGCTTCATCTGTAAACAACACAGAGGATGGAAATGTAGGATGCATTTGACACGGTTCCAGGTACCACTGCGAAAACTGTGCTCTGGGTGCATAATCAACTGGTTCCAGGTTGTGGACACGCTGTAGGTGAAATGGACGTAAGTATTGCTCATGAAGGACGTTTCTTACATTCGTCTGATTCGTCCCCATGTTACGCGCAATTGCACGAGTGCTGATAGAAGGATCTCGCTCCACATGCTCCTCAAATTGCAGCGTTCTTACTGTGCGACGGCATCCTCTGCTAAATGACCCGGTCTCGCGCAGACGTTGGTACACAGCAGTAAACGTCGTATGATGCGGGGTACAGCGATTAGGATTGTTGTTGATAAAGCCGCTGTGCAGCTCGTCCATTGTGGTGCGCTACGTAGTACGCTCCAACCATATCAGTGTACTCACTCCAGGTGTATCGCTCCATTAGTAAACAGATACTGTACAGTGTGCACACCACACTGGTGGATAAAACAATTCCTACCATCAACAGCAATTGCATTCATGACAACTGGAGGGCGTAATTCGCCCTCTACCGGTTTAAATAATCCTCATAGGAAAAAATGACATTAAGGAAAAATATTTGTTTTGGTGTCCCCTACAACCTCCCAGAGTTTGTCGGTTTAAATAATTTTCATCCTGTATAAAGCTAAAATATCTGATTTGTTTCATTCACGTAACTTTCTCTAGCTGTTCCACAAACAAACATTTCTTGCAAAAAAATTATTATTTTATCTGCGTCATCTAATCTAGATAAAAATTAGCAGAATTGGTCTTATTACATGCTTTCTTGTAAGTATAACGGAAATAAGAGGATACATTAGTCATATCCTTTAAAAGCTGGTTCAATGTGAAGCAATTATTGAGGTTCGGTTCGGAAAAGTTAGTTTAAAGTTGAAATCAATAACAATGAGCATCTCGAAAATTGTCGACTCTACAAGAAAAATAAATATGATTTAAATTGTGAGTTTTAACGAAAACTGCATTTTTTGTGTGGTAGGTTTTTGTCTATCTCTTACGTTTAAATCGTTATACAACATTTTTGTAAAAGTCATCCGGAATAAAGAGGTCTTCAGAGTATTCCCAGAAAATTCAATGTATGCATTTTATTTTTGATGTAAATAGCTTTAATATACGGTACTTTAATAAAAATTAAATTGTTGAGAAAAATATTTTAAAAAATGTTTCCACGTAAAGGTTAATTTGTGGTGGGGGGATTTTCTTGAATATCTTCGTGTCGTATCTTTGGAAGATACCACATACAAATACCAAGTTTGGTATTTAAAGTTTTTTTTGAACTGTGCTGCTCACAGATATAAACACGCGGGCTTTTTTTCTAATTCTTTTTTCTCCAAACATATATTTCTGGCGAAACCTCAACATCGGATTCTTGAGTGTAATACAATTCCTTCCTAATATATACATTGTAAGCACATACGGGCTAGAGAAACTAGAGAAACTGTGTTTTAACATCTACATTTGTTTAGGCAGTAAGTTTTTATCTCTCTCTTAAGGATTACCAGTTATGCAAAATTCAGCAAAACTATCAGAATAAAGAAGTCCTCATAGGGTATTTCCAGAAAGTTCATGATATACATTTTATTTCCCATGTAAATATATTTAATATACAGTAGTTTAATCAAAATCGTTAGAGGCATTTTTGAAAGAATCAAAATTTTCGAAATTTTTCCATGTAAAGGGTAGTTTGGGCTGGAGGGATTTTCCTCAGAAACTTCCTGTCACATCTTTGGAAGACACTTTATAAATACCAACTTTGGTATTTTAGCAACTTTTCTTTTTTGACACACAGACCTTTTTACTTTCTCTACACATACTATATGCATAGTGTATAGAGAAGGTATTGCACTCCACCAAAAAAATCAATTCATAACTTTCTCTACATCTCTGCAACAAATTATTTTTAAAAAGCTTATACTTATATTTACTTCATATTAATCAGAAAAAATTAGCAGAAATAGTCTTTTTACTTGCTTCCTTGTAAGTAGAAGCGAAATAAGAGAGTACCATAGGTTAAAGTGACAGTCAAAAGCTGGTTGCTATGTCAATGAAGTTCCTTTGTTTATATGGATCGGAGTTGACAAGTTCCTCTATGAGAAAAATATGTTTTTCATAGCAGAAACCAAAAATTAGGAATGTCTCAAAAACGACGAGCTCCACGAAAAAAAGTTATATAACATAAATTGTGTGTTTTAATGTGCTCTACATGCTTTGTGTAGTAAGTTTTTGTCCATCTCTTACGGTTTAGCATTATTCAAAATTCCGTAAAATTCATCCAAAATAAAGTACTCTTCAGAGGCTATTCCTAGAAAATTAAAGATAAACATATTATTTGTCAGGCCAATATCTTTAATATACGAAATTTTTGAAAAAAGTTCCATGTAAAGGGTAGTTGGGGGTGGGAGATTTTTCTCAAAATCTTCGTGTCACATCCCTGGAAAATACTAAACTTAAATACCAAGTTTGGTATTTTACCGTCTTTTCGTTTTTGAGTTATCGTGTTCACGGACACACACACACACACGGACCTTTTTCCGAAAATGTTTTGTTTAGATAAAGGGAACCCTAAAACATATATTTCCGATGAAATTTCGGTATCAAATTTTTGGGTGGAGTGCAATACTGTCTCTATACACTATGTACATAGTGCGTATAGAGAAAGTAAAAATTCGATATGGATATTTCACCGGAAATACATGTTTTGAGCTCCCCTGGATCCCAAAACAACATTTTTAGAAAAATGTCCGAGAGTGTGTGTGTGTGTGTGTGTGTGTGTGTGTGTGTGTGTGTGTGTGTGTGAGCACCATAGCTAAACATCGAAAAGTCTGTTAGAACCAAACTTGATATTTAAGTTCAGTATCTTCCAAGGATGCGACAGGAAGATTTTAAAGAAACTCCCCCACCCCAACTACTCTTTACATAGAAATAAATATCGGAAATTTTGATTTTCCCAAAAATTGCTCCAGGGATTTTGATTAAAATATCGTATATTAAAGATGTTTGCATGACAAATAAAATGTATATCTTGAATTCACTGGGAATAGCTTCTGAGGCCATCTTTATTCTGAATGAATTTTGCAAAAGTTTGTATAACGGCAAACCGTAAGAGATAGACAAAAACTTACCTAACTAACAATGTAGAGCTCGTTAAAACATACAGTTTATGTTACATACATTTTATCATGGAGTTGACCGTTCATGAGATATTTCTTGTTATTGATTTCAGTTTTAAAATACTTAAAACTTTTCTCAACACCTATCCACGCAAAGAATCAGATTTCTATACCATAGCAACCATATTTTAAAGCACTTGATTGTCGGTTCGGCTAGTGTATTCCCTTATTTGTTCTACAAACAAATTATCTTTTACAAAGATTCCTTTATTTGTATCATGCTAATCAAGATAAGCATTACCAGAAATGCTCTTATTGCTTAGTTTCTTACAGCTAGAAGCAAAATAAAGGAATGCACTAGGCTAAAGCTACAGTCGAAGCTTTTAAAGGCTGCTGCTATGTAAATGTCATTTAAATTCGGTTCTCTTTCCATAGCCCAGAGTAAAGCAAAAGAGATGAAATGGGTGAGTGCTTACCATTTGAGAAAAAAGTTAAGTGTTTTAAAAATGAAATCAATAACGGTGCTTATCTCTAAAATGGTTAGCTCGGCAGTGTGGGGCGACGGGGGGGATCTGGCGTGTTCTATTCACAAGACTTTTTCTATCTGTTCTGGTGATAATACTTTTAAAAAAGATTATTCTTTTATCTTCATCATTTTAAATGAGACATTATCATAAAGATCGAATTACTTAGTTTCTTAGAAGTTGAAGGTAAATAAGGGAATATATGCACTATATTAAAACGACGTTCAAATGTTTAAAATCTGTCGCCTTTCTATTGTCATCTAAATTCGATCCTCTTTCCTTATCTACTTGTTAAAAAAAAGAAGGATGAAACGGTTAAGAACATCCCGTTTGAGAAAAGTTTAAGTATTTTAAAATTGAAACAAGCAATAGACAATATCTTTGAAATGCTTAGCTCTAAAAAAGAAACTGAATGTGGATAAATTGCGTGTTTTATCAAGATCTATATCTTGTGTATAGTACTCTTTTTCTGTACCTTACGGTTTACCCGTTAAACGAAAGTAATACAGAATAAAAAGGTCTGCAGAGGCTATTCCCAAAAATATCAAAATATACATGTTATTTGTGTGTAAACGTCCTTATATATCACATTTTAATCAAAATCGTTAGATCCACTTAAAAACAAAAATTTCGGAAAATGTTCTAAATAAAGAGTAGTTTGGGATGGGAGGGGGATTTTCTTGAAAATATACATATCGCATCCTTGTAATATACTAAACTTAAACAGCAAGTTTGGCATTAAACAGACTTTTTCTTTTTTAATTATGCTGTCCACAGACACACACACAAACACTTACAGACGGACCTAAATGTTTAACGTTTTTTGTTTGTTTCTTGTGGACTTCAAACGGTATCGAAGTTTTGAGTGGACTAGAATAGCTGCTCTATTATTATGTACATTGTACACACGTGCTAATGAAAGTAAAAACGTATATTACATAAATTGTATGTTTTGATGAGATCTACATTTTTGAAGCAAGTTTTAGTCTACCTCTTACGGTTTACCAGTTACGCAAAATTTATTCAAAATGAAGAGGACTTAATGGCTATTTCCAAGAATTTCTATATAAAGGTTATTTTTGGTTCTTGAAAATCTTGGAGCCGCATCCTTGGGAGACACTAAATGTAAATGCCGAGTATGGTATTAAAGGCTTTTTCGTTTTTGAGTTATGCTGCCCACGGACACATGCGTGCACATCTTGTTTTAAAACTGCTTTTTATATGAAATTTTAAGGGATTTCAAAACATTTATTTCCGGAGGAATCTCAGTATCGAATTTTTGGGAGAATACAATTCTTTGTCTACCTATTAAGTACATTGTACATACGTAATAAACCTAATTCCATGGCAAGACAGCTCACAAGGAACCTTGGCTTACCGCCCGACCGCTGCGTCCCCCATCTCGGACCAGGACAGTAGGGGTGGAGTATTGGAGGGTGAGACGTAGTCAGCGCCTCGAATCCCTCCCGGGCGGTTAATCCGGTCCTCTTGACCAGAAGCCGCTACTTCTCCATGAAGTAGTTCCTCAATTAGCCCCCCCCCCCAGGGACCTCACGAGGCTGAGTGCACCCCGAATCAGGTCTCTCAGCAGAGGAAAAAGTCCCCACGCTGGCACCGCGTATCGAACCCAAGTGATTTTAGCCCTGCTATAAAATGCAAGGTCGAAGTGTTAATGGAGAGGAGTATGCTCTGCATTAATAAGATTACAAAGCTTTGTTTGCTCGCATGTTAAAATATTTCGCATGTGTCTTATCCTTCAGAAAAGAAATAGCATTTTTGTTGCGCATTTGTAAACATCCTGCAATAAGTTAACATAAAAATGTCTTATCAGCTCTTTATAAGATTAGATAAGGACTAGGTGTTATTTACGTGGAAATTTCACTCTTCTGTTGCAAAAGGCTACTGACTAATTGCAATATATTCATATCGGACTATCGACTATCGCAACAAGTTAATCGAAACAGATGTGCAGGCTCATCATTACGTCTCCCTGACTAATGACGTAACAATATTAGTCATTCATAACAGAAGCACACCTGTAGACTATTATTAAACGAGGAAGATATGTTATTACTTTCTCTACACGTACTGTGTGTACACAGAGAAGTATGTTGTAGCGTATACACAAGGTATTGCACCCAAAAATTCTATACCGACATTTCCTCCGAGTCCAAAAAAAAAGCTCTTTTAGAAAAATCTTATGTGTTCCATTCACATGACTTTCTCTACATCGTTGTAATTAATTATTGTTAAAAAGCTTATTCTTCGTTTTACTTTATAACAATCAAGATAAACATTAGCAGATATTGTCTTTATTACTTGCTTCCTTGTAAGTAGAAGGAAAATAAGGGAATATACAAGGCTAAAGTGATAGTCAAAACTTTTAAAAGCTGTGGTAAAAATCCTTTTCTGTGCAGTACCAGGAGTTTACACCTTTTTGTGTGAGAAAAGTTTAAGTATTTTAAATCTGAAAACAATAAATAGGAGTATCTCAGAAATGGTCAATTCCACGAAAAACGTATATGATATATATTGTGTGTTTTAACGTGATCTACATTTTCTGTTAAGTAAGTTTTTCTCTATCTCTTACGAACTGCCAGTTATGCAAAATTCAGCAAATTTCATCCAGAATAAAGAGGTTTTGAGAGGCTATTTCCAGAAAACTCTATATATATATATATATATATATATATATATATATACATTTTATTTGCAATATAAATATCTTTAATATACGGTATTTTAAACAAAATCGTTAGTCATGAAAAAATCAAAATTTTCGAAAAATGTTCCACGAAAAGGGTAGTTGTGGATGGGCGGATTTTCTTGAAAATCTTCGTGTTGCATCCTTGGAAGATACTAAACTTACGTGCCAAGTTTGGTATTTAACGGACTTTTCGTTTTTGAGCTGTGCTGTCCACAGACACACACACACATACACATAGACACACACGGACGTTTCTCCAATTTGGGGGGGGGGCGTAGGAAGACACAAGACATGAATTTCTGGTGAAACTTCGGTATCGAATTTTTGGGTGCATTACCAATACCTTCTCTATACGTGTAGAGAAAGTAAGTATATCCGTGTGTGAATGTGGGCAATATAGCTCAAAAACGAATAGTCCGTTAAATACAAAACTTGATAATTAAGTTCAATATCTTCCAAGGATACAACACGAAGATTTTGAGTGTCCGTGTGTCTGTGAACACGATAACTCAAAAACGAAAAGTCGGTAAAATACCAAACATGGTATTTGAGTTTAGTATCTTCCAGGGATGCGACTCGAAGATTTTGAGAAAAATCCCCCACCCCCAACTACCCTTTACATGGAACTTTTTTCGAAAATTTTGATTTTCTCAAAAATGGCTCTAACGATGTTGATTAATATTTCGGATATTAAACACATTTACCTGACAAATGAAATGTATATCTTGAATTTTCTGGGAATAGCCTCTGAAGAGTAGTTTATTCTGGATGAATTTTACTAAATTTTGAATGACTGCTAAACCGTAAAAGATGGACAAAAACTTACTACACAAAAAATATAGAGCACTTTAAAACACACAATTTATGTTATATACATTTTTTTCGTGGAGTTCGTCGTTTTTGTGACATTGCTTATTTTTGGTTTCTGCTATGAAAAACGTATACTTTTCTCATACAGGAACTTGTCAACTCCTATCCATATAAACAAAGGAACTTCATTGACATAGCAGCTGTTGACTATCACTTTAACCTACGGTTGTCCCTTATTTCGCTTCTGCTTACAAGGAAGCGAGTAATAAGACTATTTCTGCTAATTTTTTCTGATTAGCATAAAGTAAATAGAAGTATAAGCTTTTTAAGAATTATTTGTTGCAGGGATATAGAGAACGTCATGTGAATGGTACACATCAGATTTTTATTTTGGATATTGGAGACCCTAAAACATATATTTCCGGTGAAATCTCGGTATCGAATTTTTGGGTGGAGTGCAATACTTTCTCTATATACTATGTACATAGTGCGTATGGAGAAAGTAAAAATGTAATGTTAAAAACTTATTGTCATATTTACTTCAAACTAATCCATATAAACATAGGCAGAAATTGTATTATTACTAGCTTTCTGGTAAATAGAAGGGAAATTAGGGAACACTCTATACTAAAGCAACATAAAATATTTTAAAACCTGGTTGCATGTATTTGGTTTAAGTCAGTTTCTTTGTATTGCCAGAATTTGGTAAATTCCCGTACGAGAAAAATTTGAGTATTTTAAAACTGAAATCAATTACAAGAAATGTCTCAAATATGGTCAAGTCCATGAAAATCACGTATATGACATAAATCGTGTCTTTTAACAAGATCAACATTTATTGTGTATTAAGTTTTTGTCTATCTCTTACGGTTTACCAGTGGTGCAAAATTCAGCAAAATTCATCCAGAATAAAGATGTCTACAGAGGCTATTCCCAGAGAATTCAAGTTATAGCTGTTATTTTTCAAACACTATTGTAAAATCAAACTTTTCGAAATGTTTCCCATATAAATGGTAGTTTAGGGTGGGGGATTTTTCTCAAAATCGTTGTGTCGTCGCATCCTTATAAGATATTAAACCTAAGTTTGGTATTTTACCGAATTTTCGTTTTTGAGTATCGTGTTCACAGACACACAACCACACACAACACAAATTTTTATTTGAATATGCTTTTCTGGATACAGGGACCCTAAAACGTGTATTTCCGGTGAAATTTCGAAATCGAATTTTTGGTGTAGTACAATGCCTTGTACTAGGAGGAGAAAGTAAAAACACTCGAACAATCCTGTCAATGCAAATTTTGAGGACTGTTATTTTGGAACTATATAACAGAATCCATATTTCTTTTTATAGATGTATTATTATTGGGAATATTACAAAGTTAAGCTTACTTTGTTTAGAAATAAGAAACCTTATCACCGAACCTAATGGATTTATGGTAAAATTGATAATTTCTGTCGTCCCTGACCCAAAGACAACTGTCTACTAGTTTATTATCAACTCATGCTTCAACAACCTTTGGGTCTTACTTTTTATCTTACACAAATTATCTATTTTGTGTCTTTCGCCATGTTATTATTCAACAACGCGCGTATTTTTCATTTACTAAAACACTGTTATTCATACTGGTATTTAATCTATGCGTTATTACAGCAACAGGTTTTAAAGAAATTTTGGAAATTGTTGAATAACACTCAAGCGATAACCTTGGGCTTTGTTATTGTATTTAAAAGTAATTTTTCCAAAACTGAAACCGGGTAATTTCGGTTTACTTTTGCGTAGCGCGTTTGGCTTATCCGATCAACGCTAAATAATACAAAGAAAGGGCGTACTTGATTCATTACCTAACCTCACTTCTACATACATACAAATCTCGTGTGATAAGTGTGTCTGTGCTGCGCGCGCACCTTGGTAGTAATGGACAGGGGAAAATGGCTCATATTCTAAGTTCTTCATTAAGAATAAATATTTGGAATAGGTGTTCATGTCTGGTGTTGAAAAGCGTTCTAATTTAATATTCTGTTTTAGTTTTTGTAAGGTTCCCATGAAACGGTAGATTCTTGTTTTACATCTTCCACCACAGAGAAGAATCTCATTTGCAATTATGAATTGTTCCTGAAACTAAACTAAAATCTGATGTGTACCATTCACATGACTTTCTCCATATCCCTGCAACAAATTATTCTTAAAAAGCTTATACTTCTATTTACTTTATGCTAATCAGAAAAAATTAGCAGAAATAGTCTTATTACTTGTCTAACAGAAGCGAAATAAGGGACTACCATAGGTTAAAATGATAGTCAAAAGCTGGTTGGTATGTGAGTGAAGTTCCTTTCTTTGTATGGACAGGAGTTGACGTGTGAGAAAAGTATGTTTTTCAAAGCTGAAACCAAAAACAAGGAATATCTCAAAAACAATCAACTCCACGAAAAATACGAGTGTATACAACATAAATTGTGTGTTTTAAAGTGCTCTAAGTTTTGTATGGTAAGTTTTTATCCATCTCTTACGGTTTAGCAGTTATGCAAAATTCCGTAAAATTCATCCAGAATAAAGTAGTCTTCAGAGGCTATTCCCAGAAAATTCAAGATATAAATTTTATTTTCAGGTAAATATCTTAATATACGATATTTTAATCGAAATCGTTCGAGCCATTTTTAAGAAAATCAAAATTTTCGAACTTTTTTACATGTAAAGGGTAGTTTGGGGTGGGAGGATTTTTCTCAAATTCTTCGTGTCGCATCCCTGAAATATTCTAAACTTAAATACCAAGTTTGGTATTTTACCGACTTTTCTTTTTTGAGTTATCGTGTTCACAGACACACGGACACACGGACACACGGACACACGGACACTCGGACCTTTTTTCTGAAAATACTATTTTTTAGATAAAGATGACCCTAAAACATATATTTCCGGTGAAATCTCGGTAGAAAAAATAAAAAGCTCCAAAATCTAGGTTTGACGTTGACTGAATCTATTCAGGTAATGAATAAAATCCATCTCGTGAACTCCTCCTTGCCGGAGGTATTCCCCAGGAAACTTAAAAGTTTACAAACTTTCTGAACAATAATCCAGACTTTGAACCTTTGTATCAAATTGATAGTTTAATTAATGGGAGGGGTGATGTTTTGCCTGAAACAATAAGTGCCAGCATAGCACCCAAATTCAAATGCCGTCCAATGACCTCAGTTGATGTAGAACGGCCCTTTTCTGCTTATACGTAAAAATGTTTTGAGCGATCGACGACACAATTTCACTACTGAAAATTTGGGAGAAACTGATCGTTTCTGTTTACCATACTAACAAAATGTAAACGAATTTGTAAATTATACTTTCTTCTGATGAAGCAAATAATAAAAATTTGATGTGTACCATTCACATGACTTTCTCTATATCCCTGCAACAAATTATTCTTAAAAAGCTTATACTTCTATTAACTTCATGCTAATCAGTAAAACATTAGCAGAAATAGCCATATTACTTGCTTCCTTGTAAGTAGAGGTGAAATAAGGGAGTACTATAGGTTAAAGTGATAATCAAAAGCTGGTTGCTATGTCACTGAAGTTCCTTTGTTTGTATGGACAGCAGTTGACAAATTCTTGTATGAGAAAAGTATAAGTTTTTCATAGCAGAAACCAAAAATACGGCATGTCACAAAAACGACGAACTCCACGAAAAAAATACATATAACATAAATTGTGCGTTTTAACGTGCTCTACATTATTTGTGTAGTAAGTTTTTGTCCATCTCTTACGGTTTAGCAGTTATTCAAAATTTAGTAAAATTCATCCAGAATAAACTACTCTTCAGAGGCTATTCCCAGAAAATTCAAGATATACATTTTATTTGTCAGGTAAATATCTTTAATATACGAAATTTTAATCAAAATCGTTATAGCCATTTTTGAGAAAATCAAAATTTTCGAAAAAAAGTTCCATGTAAAGGGTAGTTGGGGTTGGGTGGATTTTTCTCAAAATCTTCGTGTCGCATTCCTGGAAGATACTAAACTTAAATACCAAGTTTGGTATTTTACCTACTTTTCGTTTTTGAGTTATCGTGTTCACAGACACACGGACACACGTACACACACACGCACACACACACACACGGACCTTTTTCCGAAAATGCTTTTTTTAGATATAGGGGACCCTAAAACATATATTTCCGGTGAAATCTCGGTATCGAATTTTATTGGTGGAGTGCAATACATTCTCTATACACTATGTACATAGTGCCTATAGAAAAAGTAAAAACTGTTGATTGTATATTGTTTTTGAAATAATATAAATATAAATATCTAATCATTATTTTGTATTATTTGATGTTGCTTATTTTGAGACTTTTCATGCATATTTTAAGTATTTTTCATGCATATTTGAATGCATATTTCGAGCTTTTTATGTTGCATATAATCTGGTCTCTTGTCAGTAGAATACTTTTGAGTTTTTCCGACGGTCACTTCGCTTGTGTATCCCATAACTGCCATTATGGGATCGTTGCATAAATATTTCGGCAACTTAGCAAGACTGAGATACATTTGAACTACATCCGTTGTAAACAACTCTTCACATTGAAACATTTTCTTTATATGTTCTCAAAAATGGCCCTTATGGATATAGTTAAAATATATCTTTTAGATAGTGTACCGATAGGCCTTGCATTTTCTAAGTAAATATTCTTTATTTGAATGCCGTTAATGTACAATATGCAAAATGTAGAGTAAAATGTGTATAAAAATCTTATGTGTTACACTCACATGACTTTCTCCAGCTGTTCTACAAACTTCATACATAAGATTCTTCTTCTTTCTGCACCTTGCTAATCTAGGTACTCATTAGCACAATGTTCTTATTATTTAGTTCCGTATAAGTAGAAAGAAAATAAGGGAATACACTAGCCTAAACCAATAGTCAAATGTTTCAAAAGCTGTCGTTATGCGATTGTCATTACAAATCGCTTCTTTTCTTGGCCAGGTGTAGAACAAAAGAAAAACGGACACTCCCGCCTGAGAAAAGTATAAGTACTTCACAACTGAAACTAATAACAATGAATACCTCGAAAACGATAAGCTCCACAAAAAAAATGTATATGGCATAAACTTGTGTATTTTAACAAGACCTAAATTTTTTGTACAGTAAGTTTTTGTCTATCTCTTACGGTTTACTAATTATGCCAAATTAAGCAAAATTCATCCAGAATAAACAGGTCTTCAGAAGCTATTCCCAAAAGATTCAAAATATATATTTTATTTGTTAGGTAAATATCTTTAATATATGATATTTTAATAACAATCGTTAGAGCTATTTTTAAGAAAATCAAAATTTTCGAAAAAAAATCCATGTAAAGAGTAGTTTGGGGTGGGGGATTTTTCTCAAAATCTTCGTGTCGCATCCCTGAAAGATACTAAACTTAAATACCAAGTTTGGTATTTTAGCCAATTTTCGTTTTTGAGTTATCGTGTTCACAAACACACGGACACACACACACACACACACGGACCTTTTTCTCAAAATGCTTTTTTTGGATACAGGGTCCTAAAACATGTATTTCCGGTGAAATCTCGGTATCGAATTTTTGGGTGGAATACAATACTTCTCTATCCCTATGTATATTGTACATATAGGGCTAGAGAAAGTAAAAATTGTATCAAATAACTTTATTTATATCAATGATCAATTTTGCAATATTTTGTTGTTATATTTGAGATCTTTGTAAACTCCTTTACACTATATCTTAATCTTTCTCAGCTTACCTCTTATTGCTCTCCTGCGAGAGTTAGATAGCATACCAATATAACTAGAAATAAGTGACGTCAAATGTCTTAAAGACATTATCTTATCCAGACAAGACCCCCTCCCCCTATATATAATCATAGTTATGCAGAACGTGACTTGCTTTCAGTTTTGCAGTTCAACCAGGCCCAGCAGGTCGTACAACAAGTCTCTGCAAAATCGCGCACAACTTTCTAGTCAGTGGGTGCGTTCAAAACGTGTTATAGATCTGCAAGCAAGGTACTGATTCAATTGTTTTAATATCAGGTTAAGTTTATTTTGTATAATAGAAATACTTGGCACAACACAACTTCTATGTGCGTACATAGTGGATAGAGAAGGTGTATTCCAACCAAAATGTTGATACCGAGATTTCACTGAAAATCGTAGATGTTTTAGGGTTCCCTGAATCAAAAAAAAAAATAAAAAAAAAGCATGTTTAAAAATGGTTATGTGTACGTGTGTGCGTTGGTGTGTGCGTGTGTGTGTGTGTTTGTGTGTGTGTGTGTGTGTGTGTGTGTATCAAAAACGAATGTTCAGGATGGGACACGAAAATTTACAAGAAAATCGTCCCACCCCAAACTACCCTTATATGAAATATTTTTCGAAATGTTTTATTTTTTTCAAAAATGGCTCTACGATTTTGATTAAAGTGGTATATGTTTAAGTAATTTTAATTACAAACTAAATGTATATCTTGAATTTTCTGGGAATAACCTTTTGAATACCTCTTCATTTTGGATGAATTTTGTATAACGGTAAACCGTATCTACACTTTAAAACAATTAAAATTTAATAGGCGTTTCCGAAATATTACTTGCTAATGTTTTAAATTTCAAACTAATTAAAACTTTTCTCAAACGAAAGGTCATCTTTCGCTTGATATCTCACTTGTTTTACTTCTGAGCAGGCAAAGAGAACCTGATTTAAATTGTATCAAATAGTGATCGTCTTATTCTTCCCCTTTTCGCATCAACTTACAAGGCAGCAATAATGAGATAATTTCTGACAATGTTTATTTAGATTAGTATGATGCGGATGAAAGAATAAACTTCTGTAACAGGCAGCGAAAGTCGTGTGAATGGAACACATCATATATACTTATTTACTGTTGAAGTATTTGCTACAAGAGGCACACAGTTTTATCTTCTCTACTACTTACCTAGAGTGAAGTATGGATTAATGATAGGAGCCAGGGGGACAATACCCAAAAAATCTTCTTAAAAAGCTTATACTTCTATTTACTTTCTGCTAATCAGAAAAAAAAATAGCAGAAATAGTCTTATTACTTGCTTCCTTGTAAGTAGACCTCTCTCATCTCCTACCGCCATAACAAATAAAAGTGATTTTTAATCCAAAAGTGTTTTAATGACATTGTGAATACTACATTGCTAGACTGACGCGAGTGATGTGTTCCATTCACATGACTTTCTCTACATCTCTTCAACAAGTTATTGTTAAAAAGCTTATTCTTCTATTTACTTCATGCTAATCGAGAAAAAATTAACAGAAATGGTTTTATTACTTGCATCCTGGTAAGTAGAAGGAAAATAAGGAAGTACCATAGGTTAAAGTGATAGTCAACTTGGTTACTATGTGATTGAAGTTCCCTTGTTTGTATGGACAAGAGTTGACAAATTCCTGTTTGAAAAAAGTAGTATTTTAAAGCTGAACCCAATATTTCAAAAACTGTCAACTCCACCAAAAATGTGTTTATAACATAAATTGTGTATTTTAAAGAGCTCTATATTTTTGTTAGTAAGTTTTTATTTATCTCTTGCAGTTTACCAATTATGCAAAATTCCGTAAAATTCGTCCAGAATAAAGGTGCTTTCAGAATATTCAAGACATACCTACATTTTATTTGTCATGTCAATATCATAAACATGCGATATTTTAATCAAAAGCGTTAAAGTCATTTTTGAAAAAATCTAAATTTTCGATAGATGGGGGTAGGGGGATTTTCTTGAAAATCTTCGTGTCGCATCCTTGGAAGAACTTAAATAAGTTTTGTATTTAACGGACTTTTCGTTTTTGAGCTATGCTGCCCAGAGACACTCACACACACACACACACACACACACACACACACACACACACACACGCATACACGGACATTTTTCCAAAAATGCTTTTTTTGGATTCAGAGGACCCAAAACATGTATTTCCTGTGAAATCTTGGTATCGAATTTTTTAATGGAATACAATACCCTCTCTATACACTATGTACATAGTACGTATAGAGAAAGTAAAACGCGAATACAGGCACTTATCTAAAAAGTTTAATGTGATTATATTAACCCAATGAAACTAAAAAATTGCATTCTCTCAAAACAAAGGAATTGCATTCTAAAATTTTAATCATAACATAATGCAAACTTTACTATCAAATACCATTGCTTTTTCATTTAAGAGGTTGTGTACATATGTATGATATTGCTAAACTGTAAGAATGAGCTCAAAGTCAAATATGTAAAGACAGTATAACTAATGCAATAAAAAACATTCGTTTACCTAATCTAATATCTGTAAATAAGTGATGTCTTAATGAACATATTTTCAAACATGTGAAAGTTTTCGAGGATGTGTCAATTGCTGATGAAAGATCTTCAATTGTCCACCTGAGATAGTGATAATAAAATTATTTTTATTTTTTTTTACAGTGCTATGTACATAGTGTATAGAGAAGGCATTGTAATGAGCCCAAAAATTCCATACCGAGATTTCCCCGGAAATACATGTTTTTGGGACTCGCTGAATTAAAAAAAAAGTATTTTTAGGAATGCTACTTTTAGAAAACTTAGTAATAAGAACTGAAGCTTTCCTGGCGACGTGTTAATTCAAAATCTTCTCGGGCTTCTAGCCAGGTAAAAACTTGGCTAGAAGCCCGAGAAGCTTTTGAATTAACTTAGTAATGTCTGCGATTGTGTTTTATTCCTAGGATGGACATACAGGGGAAGGTTGCACTGGTGACAGGTGGTGCAGACGGCATCGGCTTGGAGACCTGCAAGGCGTTGCTACAAGAATCTATTAAGGTAACTGTTCTAAGAGTATGAGCTACTTTGAGATAAACCTTAATTTTTGTGACTTCAAATCTTCGCGAAAACAGCTGTGTTTATGTCCTCTTTCACAATTAAAAGGTAAGGTTAACATGACGCAGCATAAGGTCAGACGTAAGATACGGCAGTCGTAGGCGTAACGGTAAATATATAAGATGGGGTAAAGATATATGATGCATGAATCATATATGTGAAACTAACCTTATTGCCTGAAGACAAACGAGAACCGCGAATTTTCCTGCGTCTATGCACCTACTACCGCCCGTTATCATACGTTTCTTCAACATCGCGAAACCCTTCACTCGTGGTCAGAAGAGGCACAGAACTCTACAGTGCGCCTATTTTAGCATTTCCACAACCTGCTGGCGATTTATTGTGGATACCGGCATAGGAGGCACTCTATCCCAGGTCAAAGACGGCCAGAATCAGGTAATAATAGTCAACTACAGAAAGACAGAAAAGAACTACTGTGTTACCCGGCGAGAACCCCTGGCAGTAGTAAAGGCGCTGGAGTACCTCCACAAGTACTGTGCAGTCAGCCATTTCACCTGAGGACTGACCACTTGGCCCTCACCTGGCTTTGAGCTTCAAGAACTTGGAGAAGGGACAAATAGTCTTATGGATCCAGTGACTCCAAGAGTACTACCTCACATCAGAAAATCAGAAAAGAAGGAGCCACTCCAATGCGGATGCCATGTCACGACGACCCTGTCCAGAGGAGTGCGACCATTGCACCAAACTTGACAAGAAGTATCGTACCGCAGCAACCCGTGTCATTTCGGCTTTAGCTGCAGGTGGATGGGATAGCGCAGGTCTGAGAAGGGAGCAGCTGGTGGACGTTGACTTGGACCCACTCCTGAGAGAAGTGGAGGCAGGGACTAGACCGAGCTGGGAACACATCGCAACCAGGAGTGGTGTGTACAATCCTATTAGACCAATGGGAATCATTGATGGCAAAGGAAAGAGTACTATTCAGAGTATGGGAGTCACCTGTTGCGAAGACCCAGAGGGAGTCAGATATAGAGAGAGAGCAGACAAACCTTCCTCGGAATAAGATCGCAGAAGTCCTGGAGGATGTGTATGCGGGAACTTTGGGAGAACATTTGGGACCCAACCAAACGATCGACAAACTCCAACAATGGTACTACTGGCTGAGTCTACGGGCAAATGCTGAGAGCTGGTGTCGTCATGTGTGAGCGGAAAGTCGCGGCCCGGGCTCGCATGCATCGATGTAACATGGGAGCACCTTTTGAACGCAAAGCCATTGATGTGCCTGGTCCAAAAAACATAAAGTAGCCTTTTCTTTGGGTATGAATCATCATTTTCTTTCAGAAAGTAGCAAATTACAATAATTACAATCACCCCCAAACTTTCCTTTTCATCTGACAGCATGACTTGAACACATGACCAACCAATGTACCAAATGAACTTGAATGCATTTCAAAATGCAAACTTAAAGTATGGAATGAAATTTGGGATTTTTATGTCTCATAATACAGAAATGTGAGACAGAATTCCTCTCATCAAATACCAGAAATACCTATAATATGAGACATCTGGCAAGTCTAGTCTTAGTGTACAAGAAGAGAAGGACTTTTAGATATTCTTTCATTTATTTAGCATGGCAAGTTAATTTTACATGTTGCAGATTAGGAAAAGCTTTTAAATGTCACGTTAATGTATTTAGTCAGTGTCCATTAAAGATTCACAAGACTATCCATAATATAATGCAAAGAGATTTTATCAAAGGTTTAGACGAGAAATACTTTCAATTAGCTCTCAGTGATCAGTGATTTATGAATTTTAATTTAAATTTGGGGCACATGTGAACATATGTTATAACATATAGTGGATATGTGTTTAAAAAGTTGATATGTGTTTAAGGGCAATTCATATGTAGAATTCCGGGATTTTGTTATTAAATTGGTAATGCTGATGTATTAATGCCCTACTAAGGGTATTTGTTTTGTTGAAAAATGCAATGCAACATCCAGGATCGAATTTTTTAGCTGATTCTAACTGTAGACTTCTGAGAATTTAGTAGTGTATATCCCAAAGATTTTAAATCAGATAGGCTTAATTTTGAATAATTTTATTTACAGGGTGTAACCATTGCCGACATCAACAGTGAACTGGGACAAAGGCGTCAGAGAGAACTGGAACAGCAGTTTGGGAAAGGTCGCGTACTGTTTGTCAAGACAGACATCACAGATCACAATCTATTCGAAGGTAGGTGCTGTTTATCAATCACTTCTTCTAGAAATGATAGCTTAGAAAGGACACTCTAAGATGAAAAGAAATGTAGTATTCGATGATGATAGTACCGAGTGGCCTCTCTCTCTGTCTCTCTCTCTCTTTCTCTCTTGGAGCCCTTTGTACCTCATAAGCTGGGCTTCACTAAAGTTTAATGGCCCCGATAAATCGGAACTTTGTCCCTGATGTCTGCCCTTCTTATATTCTTGGGCACCAAAAGGAGGGAGCCCAGGGTTACATACCTGTGAATAGCAAATGCCTTGCATTCACATAAGGTATGCTGGGAGGTTTCAAAGTCCATTCTGCATTTTCTGCAAAGCAGATCCACATTATGCATAGATTTCTCCTCAGAGCATTGTGTCTAGTAAGATAGCCTTTGAGCCTATCTCTGGTTTGATTCAATAAACCCTAACTTGGCTGGTGCCTGGCCCTAAAAGGTCATAGGCTTGTCCAGCAGTAGTTTATTCTTTCCAAACCACAAGATGGTCCTAGCAATAAGCTGGGTTACTTCATACTCGATACTTCTGGGGAATACACCGCGAAAGGGCCCAGGTCCTATGAATTCAACACCCGCTACCCACTAAGCCAACCTGTCCATCACCTTCTAGTAGATATCAGATGCCCACAAATCCAGGGTAAGCTGCCTATGGGCATACAGTCTATCCAATATGCTTTGGCACCCTCATACCAGTCTGGATTTCGTTTTAACTGCCTACCGCCTGCGGTGCCATAAGTAGTCAAAGCGGGCGTTAAACACTACCCTAAGTTTTAACTGCCATAAGAACATTCAAAGATACCTAACTATAAATGTCCGCTCGTCTGCCTGATATGTTTAAAATATTCATGACACAGGCTAAAATAGTATATATCTCAGCCTGGAACATAGTAGTAAACCTTCCAAGGGGAATGTTAAGTCTGGTCCCAGCAACCTAGACTCCGACCCCTGTCCTGCTCCCTAAGTATGAATCGTCAATGTACCATATCCGGCTCCCTGGATCCCACTCTTTCTTGGTTGTAGTCGCGACCATGTATACTAGGCTTAGATTAAATCTGACTCCATCAATCTCCTGCCATCAGGGAAATAGGACTTCTCCCCTGAAATCTATTCAAAATCATTGAGTGTCCCTATGACATAATTTGAACCTGCATCCCCTGCCCAATTGTCCAGAGACAGTGCACACTAATCCTTATGACCTCCTCCTCAAACATATGCTAAGGAGGAAATTCCAACAAGATCTCTAAGGGGACTGTGGGTTGGTCCATACTGCCCCGATTACCATCATACATAACATTTTGCAGTGAATTCAGCTGCCCTCTCCGAAAAAAATGTAAATGGCGTGTTATTTATGAACGCTGTTTAACTACTGTGGTTCTCAACGTCCCATTCTAAATTGGGCCTGAAAGACCGCTTAATTTTGCTCATGGGCCTCTTCACGAGGTTTGAGGTTCTTCTATGTGCCGTAAATCTACGACACGGGACCAAAGGCTTTACTTCCCTTCCGAAGAAAGCCATGCTAAGGATTTTTACACCCGAAAAAATCCATCGTCCTCCACCGGATTTGACCCCACGACCTTGGGTATATGAAGTTAGCATGGTAACCATTATACCACGGAGGGTGACTTTCCCTCTCCGAGACGGGGCCACTAAACCATCACTGCATAAATTACTGATGGTATAATGACTGAGGTATATACGAGGGGCATTCATTAAGTTCTTAGAAAAAGATAGAACAATTAATTAATTTTGGTAGGTACATATTTTTTTTCAACATGGTCTCCTTTTAGAATGATACACTTTTCCCAGCATTTCTCTAACTGTTTTAAGCCTTCCATAAAGTAGGATTTCGGAAGGTCCTCAAAATCGGCATCGTTTGGAAGATGATTTTCTTGTTAGACGTGAATTGTTTTCCACCGAGCCACTTTTTTTAAATTTGAAAATAAAAAAGTCACTGGAGGGGGGCAAATCTGGTGAATATGGCTTAATTCTACAATTTTCGCCAACGAATCTGTGCAGGTGTGCACCCTTGCATTGTCTTGATGGGAGAGAATCTTTTTCTTTGCCATATGAGAGTGCTTCTTCTGGATTTCTCCGTTCAACCTGTGCAACAACGATGCATAATACTGTCTATTTATCATTCTTCCTTTCTGCAAGTAATCAATGTAGATGATTGTGCGTGCATCTAAAAAAACAAAGCCATTACATTGTCTGCAGATGTCATCACTTTGCCTTCTTTGGAGCTGGTTCGCTATTAAAACTCCCCTGTTTTGACTGGACCTTTGTCTGTATAGTATATTAAAGTATCCATATTTCATCCATAGTTATGTATCGACACAGAAACTCGTCAGGATTGTGATGGAAAAAGTATCAAACCAGCTCCCGAATCGATCACACAATTGCGTTTATTCTCCATTGAGAGCAAATGCGGCGCACATCTAACCAAGACCTTTGTCAGCCTTAATTTTATGTGCAAAATTGAGAACCTTGTGATAGGCCTGTGGTCTCTATTATTTCACGAACTTTGATTCCTCGATTTTGTCAATAATTTCGGAGGAAGTCAGTTCTACTGGACGTCTGGAATGTTGTTCACCATTTAGGAATGTACGGCCACGTTTAAATTCATTTATCCAATTGTAAATTGTTGCAAACGCAGGAGCAGGTGTGGCATGAACTTCATCCAACTTAGTTTTTATCTCTATCGGTGTTAAACCTTTCAAATAGAAGTGTTTAATCATAGCACGAAACTTTTTTTCTCCAACTTTCTAAAGAAGCATAGATTTTTTATTCAATCGCCTATGGCAACGAAACCACGTGATGGATATAGATGAAACTTTAACTGCCATCTAGTAACAGACAACGGTTACTAAATACAAACTTTTTTCGATGCTACGAGTTTAATTTCTTGGGTTTTCTAAGGACTTATTGAACGCCCCTTGTAGCCATTTGCATTCTATCTTATCCGGGTTAACTGAGAAGTGCGTTTTCCTGCACCACCCCTCTAAAGTCTAGGAGGCCAAAATGAGCTTCAAAACAGTACTCAGAAATTTCCCATATGCAACAAGGCATATGACATTTGCATAGACCTGTACATGAAACCCGCCCTTGTTGAGCCTGTTCAGTAGATAATCTATCAGCAGGCACCACAAAATCGGCGTTCCCCTCCCTTGTGGGCAGCTGCAGGGTACCAATACCAAGAGGTTATTGTTCCCAAAGCTGGCTGTAGCCTGCGCGCTTCCAAGGGAGTCATTTATCCACTTCTGAACTACCAGGGTGATACCCCTGTTATGCAAGCGAAAGTCATATGAAACAAGGCCCCTTCTGTGTTTAAAAAGACTGTCATGGCCAGTTCTCCATTGTCCAGTCTTATCACAAGCTGGTTAAGCACCGATTCCGTAGATTCTACCAGCCACTAAGCATGCCATTGAGGATGAAGTCTATGAACCAGCATTTCCAGGGCTTTCGACGTGGAGGATATAAAGATGATAAGCCAAAAATCCTTAGGCCTGCAGTACGATTGCCTGAAACATAGCACTTCCTACCAAAATATAATAATTGGAATGGCATTTTCTTACACCGTTTAGACATTGATGAAATGTTTCACTATATAAAGAATAGCTCCATGTTATGTTTCAGATAATGTTCAGTTGTAGAACTCTACATGTTTGTAATTCTCCAGACATCCATTTGCAAGTATCTTAGAGGTACAAACCAATAAATGTCTATACATAGGTAAAACTTCTTCTTCCCCACTTGCTAACCCTCCTCATATGGAGGATTCACAAGCCAATGCCTGGGATCAGATGTCCATTGCGGAGCAGCTCAGCTGTGGATCAGATAGAGTATCCAAGTATAGGGTATCAGCCTAATGCCCGGTATTAATGTGAGGAAGTAGATGATATGACATGTAGGCAAAAGGGATGATACGAAAGGTGATAATGGAGCAATTGGTGAAATGAGTGCTGGACCCGGAGTAAACCCACATAGATGCAACTATGTCCACTAAAATCCCATACGTGGTGCCCTGGAATTGAACCCAGATTGCCTAGGTGGGAGGCGAGCGGTCTAGTCACTCTACCATGGTACCACACAAATAAGTAAAAGGAGAGAAAATATCCATCCACAAAAGTTGCTCCAGCAACTTTACACCTGTGCAAAATATGTATCATAAACACTCTGCAAAAATATGCATCCAGATATGACAAGATAGCTTCCTGTATAAACAACTCGCAACATTTTAACTATTTAGGATGACCATTTTTTAAACCTCTCCATTGGACATTGCTAGGCGTTGTGAATGTCATTTCAGAAGATTATTTCTTCAATCTTCAGAAAGTTTGTTGTCTGAGATGGAAGAAACAATCTTCCGAAATGCTCTTGGGACTTCACAAAGACTAGAAATGTCCAGTGGAGAGGATTCAAAACTTGTCACCTCAATATAGTCAAAATGAAATCTTGGCTTTTGATAGTGGTTCTATTATGTTTCGTATTTATGTATACATTTCCTTTTACAGATTGTTTCAAAAAGACAATAGACACTTTCTCTGGACTTGATATTGTGATTAACAATGCAGGGATTTTCAACGACAAGCAATGGGAAAAAGAAGTGGACATTAATCTAGTACGTAAAAATGGTTTATAGCTTTCTGTGAGCAAGCAAAGCAAACGCTTTTCCTTCTCTTTCTGTTTTTCTTTCTTTTCCAAGCATCCTAATTCGTTTCCCTACTTCTACTTTCTTGGCAGTCTAAGCAATAAGTTTATTCACTGTAGAAAATTTAAAAATCTGACCTGTTAAATTCACATGACTTTCTTTACCTACTCTAATAAAAGTGTGTTCTACAGAATAAGTGAGAAAAGTGTACTCTTCATTTACAGATTTTTTTTTTCATTTAGCTTGAAGGGGAGTAAAGGGACTGCACTAGTTAAAGAGAATCTAAATATTTTAGTATTGGTTGCTATGTGAGATGCTGAAATCCCACTCTATGTATTTGCATGACCAAAATGAGAAGATGAAGAAAAAGAAATGCAGATTTTCACTTGAGAAAAGCATATTTAAATCAAAGACAAGGAATATCTTGGAAATTATCAACTCTACAAATAGAACAATATATGTAATACAATAATTTAATAATTCTATACCTGTATTCATAAACTGTGTCTTAAAGAGATTAATATTTTTTGTATACAAAGATTGTCTCTCTTATGGTTTATCAGCATAAGTCATCCAGAATGAAGAGCGCTTCAGTCTTCAGAGGCTATTCTCAAGTATTCAAGATAGGCATCTTATCTGTCATGTTTAATATTTGGCAGTTAATTTAAATTGTTAGAGCCATTTTTGAGAAAATTAAAAATTTCAAAAAATCTTCCATGTCAAGCTTAGTTTGGTGTGAGGACATTTCCTGAAAATCTTCGTCTCACATCTTTGGAAGATAATAAACTTAAATACCAAGTTGGTAGCAGATAGACAAAATCTTATTATACAAAAATTGCTCCTACATATATGTTTCAGCATATAATTTTTGCCAAATACATTATTTGTAGAATTCACCTTTCTGAGATATTCTTTATTATTGCTTAAAGTTTTCCAATGTCCACTTATGCGTTCCTCAAATGCGAAGTCACTGTTCATTTTTCCGCCTCACCCTGGTCATACAAGGAGAATGAAATTTCTAAGTTCTCATATAGTGAGAAATATTAGACTTAAAATATTTGACTATCACTTTATCCCAGGTATATTCCAATATTTACCATGTACCTAAAGGAAATATGCAATAAAACCATCTTTACTAATGCTTATGGCTTAATTAGCATAAAGTACATAAAGAGCAATCTTTTGAGTTTGTTGCAGAATAGATAGCCATGTGAATGTAGCACATAAGATTTTTAAATACATTTTCATTAATTAAAACACCTTTAAAAATCAACAGAAGTGTTGTTACTTAACACATATCATTTCTTAATGCATACAATGTTTATAAAGCCACAAAGAGATTATATATTATATCTCACTATAATCATACTTATATGCATAGATAAAGAAAACCAGACATACTACGGACGAAACGATCATTTGTATAAAATTACGGGTAGACGGTACAGAACCAACGTAGGAAACTTTTCTTTTATGAATTGGACCATTGAAGAACGGAATACATTGCCTGTAACAGCCTCTCAGGGCTGCGCTCTGACCTTAAAGAAGTTTAGGGATAATTTAAAGGGAATAAATGTTAGGTAATTAAAGTAAATATTGTGAAGTAATTAATTATCTCAAAAACTGTTCTATAGCTATTAATGTTGAGGCTGTTATAAAAATGCTGGTAATTGATATAGTATTGCTATACTGAATAATAAGTAGTTAGGTATTCAAAAACCATTGTATATAGTTCGTTTTATTGTCATTATTAATTCGTATTACTATTATTAACTGTAAGAATATTATTGTAAGTCAATTTTGCACATATAACTCTGCTGTCAGGCATTACCCAATTGCAAAGGAAACACACACACACACACACACACACACACACACACACACACACACACACACACACACACACACACACACACACACACACAGATAATTACTGAAAAATAATACAATTGGTAATATTGATATACATGCACTTAGTTGGAAGAAATATATAATATAAAGCCAGTTGCCTAAATGTTGGGCTTCAGTTTTTTTCACAGCGGATTATTTTGTACATTGTTTCTCGTCAGATGTTGATTAGCCATCTGTGTTTACAGAAGGGTACTATAAGAGGTACGATGTTGGCCTTCAAGCACTTGGGTCGAGACTGCGGTGGAAAAGGTGGTGTTGTAGTTAACATCGCATCAGTTCTCGGACTGGAACCAGAGCTCTGCACTACGCCGATGTATAACGCTACCAAACATGGCATTGTTGGTCTCTGCCGTTCTCTTGGGGTACGTTTTAAACAATATAAAATAAATTAGCTCAAGATTTCTTGTTTCTTTCCCACTTTATACCTATGAATAATTAACACAAATAATATATATAATGTTGAATGATTCATCAATTTCATCTTCAGCCTGTTTGCTCCTTTACCTTCTACTGATTTCAGCACATAGGTCTATTGCCGCTTAATAACTGATAGTTTAGGATGGCATGTCATTTTCTGACACTTGATGTCATTCTCTTCCTTTCTCACACCAACTTCGTGTTTTGGGAATGGTCAGACTTTACGGCAACACAATATTTGTAGAATAGGAAATCCTTGAATTTTCGGCAAAGCGAAATATATGTATATCTTTGCCCCAGATACCACTGTAGAGGTCCAAGGTTTAACCCATCCCCCTGTTTTGCCGAAAAGATATATATATATATCTTTTCGGCAAAGCGAAGAACAAAACAGGGAGTTGTCCGTTGAAATATTATAACACACTTTCACTTTAGTGTATTAATTTTTTCGTGACTAGACTCATTTACTTATTCAGACAAGCCCTTTGCTTCACATACTGCATTACTCTAATTTCTAACACCTCCTATAACTTTCTATCTTCGACGACTTAACTTTATCTTTTAGAATTAATTACTTAATATCGCGTTGTTCGCCTATGACGTATATAGCAACCGACCTTCACATTGTATAGCAACCGAACTTGATAGTGAGTATGCGTGAGTCCCCAACAGTCTTCAAGCTGTTACTTATATAGTAAAATATGGTGTCATGGCTGCTTCATTTCTATTGGTCAGAAAGACCGCGAACTTGGCGTCTATGTGTCCCATGATGCATTTCTCCTTACCCATAATGCATTACAAACACAACGTGACTACCTCAATAGAATGGAGAAAAACTCTCTTCTTAAACATTCAAGGCTTCCCCGAAATCACTTTCACTTATTACTCTGTTGCACGCACATGCATAAAGAAATACGTGACTTATTCCAGCCTTCTCCCTCATAAGAGAATTTCCCTTTATGCAGCGACCTAGTTTCGTAAACAGCCTAAGTTGTGCTTGCTTTTACACATATTAAGTTGTACATTGAATAATAATCAATAATTAATAATAATAATAATAATAATAATAGTAACGAGGCCAACTATTGGTCTCATATCTCTGGTTTAGGATATTAGTGACATCTTTTGGAAGCAAACCACATCCATTTAGAGAATCTATTCACAGCATTTAAAAATTAATAATGTGTTCTGTAACTTATTAAACAGGCTTTGTCTTTTCAGAGTAACCCTAATGCAAGTAGAATGGAGCTATTACTCTACACAGAGTTCTTGTCAAGAAAAAGCCTAATATATTTTAATTCAAGCAATATAGGAATCGTATTGTAACAACTCCTCTTTGGTTTTATTTTGTTTCTGGATACCAAAGTCTATTAATAATGCTTGTATAATGAAGTTCCTCTGCATTCTATTGTCAATTAATGCTGGTTATTTACAAACAAAGAGTAAATTGTGTTCAGGGTAGCATCAGAAACTATGTGACCAAAATTTGAAATAATCAAATGAGAAGGTCATTTTTCTCGATTCCTTCTTCCTTGAACTTTTGTATTTCTTTGACACAAAATACAGAACCAATTCCATTCCTATTTTCACAAAGCATCAGGGATATTTTGTCCCATATTATGAATATCATGGAGTCTTATGAAATTGCTGTTTTGGGGATTTTTTTTTCTAGAGCACTGTAGAGTAACCTTATAAAGAGTATGTGGAATAAATGAAATTAAATCGCCATTTGAAACTTAAAAATGACAGTCAAACAGTACCAACTAGGACAGCTAGTTCTTAAATAAAATTAAACTTTTATCTATTTCCGAAGTTGCACTATGTAATACTGAAGCAGTTGTATTTTGCTCTACATACAAGCAAACTATTTCCCTTGGGATTTTCTCTGTAATGTTTAAGAGAAGTGCTATTTTAGATTTCAAATTATACGCAGTGGCTGCATCTATCACTTATAAGTATTCTTTATAATCCAAAGTGATTGTTGCAGGCCCCATATCATTTTGAACGGACAGGAGTGCGAGTGGTGGCCTTCTGCCCTGGGAAGACTGAAACCACATTAGGAATGCACGTCAATGAAGGCACTCTGTATAACGAAGGATGGACAGAGCATTTAGAAAAAGAGCAAACAGTCGTTCCTGCACAGAAGTAAGTAACATAGTGATGCTCAAAGAATTAGAAGTGGGTGAATGTTATATTATAAAGTTCTCTTAAGTGTAGAGTATTCTAAAAATATCAGCAAAACTAAACAAAGAATGTTTATAAGTGCATTACCTCCACTAATCCCATTGTTATTTCTTTTACAGACCGTCGCATGTTGCTGCAGGAGTGTTGCAAGTTATAAAAATAGCTAAAAGTGGATCTGTCTGGGTGTGTGATGAAGGGCTTCCAACTTATGAAATTGTTATTCCCAGCCGCAGATCTCTCAAAACGGTTCTTCATGTCTAATTACTCTTTGTATTAATATACTAATTGTTGTGTGTAATTTCCAAAAAGTGACAATAGACAAAGCTAAAAAGTGAGTTGGTAGGAGAAAACACAGTGTAGAGGGTGCTAGCTTCCCCAAGAAGTATGGGCAGAGCAAGGGCGGATCCAGATGGGGCACATGCTCCTTTTTCACCAAGGAAAATTTCAATAAAAGAATATAGCTGCAACATAGGACATCTAAAATAAATAATTTCTTCTCGAGACGTCAGTCAGGTAAGTGTTGCATTAATCATTAAGAAGAAATCATTAATAACCAGCCCTGGGAATGTTTGAAGTCCATGATTACACACCACTACGGGGAGGTTTTATATCGCAGATTGTGTTTATTCGTACGTCTGCAAAAGAAGAGAGCAACCATGTTGTGTTCCCTCATATTCTTGTTGAGGCACCATGACACAGGAACTATACCGAATTTCTGCCGTTTAAGAGCATTCGCCAGAAGTAATGAAGATCCTCAGATGCAACCAGTATGTCCCTGGTAAGGGAAAGAATCCATTTCACGAGACACGAACTGAGTAAGGCGAGTCAAGCCTTACTTTATCTGCACTTGAAGCTGGCTCCAAAATTCAATCCTTCTGACTGGTAATGGCCTTATAATTCAATACCAGCAAGACTGATATGCACACTCGCAAGGTTACAGAAAAGCAAGTGGGAAAATTTGCCAAATTTTCTCCATCTCCTGTGGAAACCGTTGCTCCACTAGAACTCAAACAAACTTGTGATTAATCTTTCTGATACCGAACTAAGAATGGGCATGGTCTCTGTCCTTTCAAAGGGTCTCAGCTTACTCCGACTCCTAAAACATACCACACAAAGACATTATCAGTGGTGTAGAACGTGCCCTTTTAAGTATCCCACAAGTAGCTGCTGAAGAAGTGAGACAAGAGAGTTGCAGTTCTTTGAGAAAAGCAATTCTCCCCAAACATAACCTCACCAGGACAGAACGCCAAGCTCTGAATGATCTCAAAAGCAACGAAGACCTCTTAGTGCTTCCTGCAGACAAGGTCAATGCAGCTGTGTGTTGTCCAGAACACACTACATAGAAAAAGTAGCCAACCTGCTGTCTGAAAAAGCCTATAAACTGCTTTCAGATGACCCTACGAAAAGAATAGAAAGGAAAATTATTTCTCTGTTGAAGTCCAGCGGCCTATCACCCGAAATACTAAAGAAAGTCACACCTCACTCCCCCATTCCACCAAGGGTCTATGGATTACCCAAAATTCACAAAAAAGGAGTGCTCGTCAGGCCCATCATAGATGCCATTCGTTCACCAACTTACACACTGGCCAAACATTTGACTGAATTTATACAGCCCCTGATTGGTACCTGTCCTCATCATGTCAAAAACTCATCCGAATTCACAAAAGTTCTACAAGAAATCAAAGTTAGTTCATCAGATGTTTTAGTCACCTTCGATGTGGAGTCGCTTTTCACCAGATTACCCCTCAAGGAAACCTTATAATCATTTAGGTCACATTTTGACAAGAACATCATCAGCTTATTTTACCACACACTAACCTCAACCTACTTTCCTTTCAACAACCGTTACTATGAACAAACAGATTACTATTAATATAATCCTATTGAGAAGAATGTTTTAAACAACGGTTCTTCCAATGAAGTGCTTATCAGTGTATCACACCAGTGAAAAATCAGGTAGATGCATTTCTTTCATGGCGCACCACGCACACCAGTCTTGTTAAACAATGTGCACTTGATAAGGTTAAGGTGATTTAAAGTGAACTTCCTCATTATCTTTCTTAACAATAGAAGCTAATTTCATATTTTTAACTTATGAACGTATTAGATTACAATATGCAGCATTTTGGATGGTAAATGTGAATGAACACGTAAGGAAAACTTCACCAAGTAAATGAGATCAAGGTACGTACCTGGATGAAGTACATCGGCTTATGTCACCACGAGGCACAAAGAAGGGAAACACATGTTGTAGACCTTTTGTGTATATCAATCGCACTGAATATGTAATCCACTTATTGTGCATCAACAAACTGAAGGCAAGAATTTTATTGTAAAATAAAATATAATTAAAGCAAGAGCTGAAACATTCTCTAAATACGAGGGCCTGTTTTTTCCCCTTCAACTTCCCAGAGGCTATAGATAAAAGACCAGTTCATAGAAAACAATTATTTTATTACTAAAAGTGTTTTCAACATAATCACCGAAAAGATTGAGACATTTATCATACCTGTACACAAGCTTTATAATACCCGCTTGAAAAAATGTTGCCGCCAATAATTTCAAATGTAATTTGACGTTGTTTTGAAGATCTTCGTACTTCACGACGTTTGCCGAGAGCCATTCAAAACAAACGAAGAGGAATGCTGACTTCAGGAATCGTGTTGATCCATGACACCGCTCGTCCACACACTGCTGGCACAACCCTCGGCTCCTTCAGCAATTTCAATGGGACATTTTCGATCATCCGTACAGTCCTAACCTGGCACCCAGCGACTTTCACCTTTTCCCTGAACTGAAGACGTGGCTAGGAGGGCAGCACTTTCAAACCAACGAAGATCTAAGCAACATCAATGCTCATTTGAAATCATTGGCGGCAACATTTTTTGAAGCGGGTATTGCAGAGCTTGTGCACAGGTATGATAAGTGTCTCAATCTTTTCGGTGATTATGTTGAAAAGCAACCATAAGTTTATGAAACCTTTAGTGATAAAATAATTGTTTTCTATGAACTTGTCTTTTATTTACAGCATATCGGAGGTTGGAAAAAAAACGGTCCTCACACATAGTACATGTACAGAAAATAATATGATGCATACTATAACGGGAACTACATGGAAAATAATTGCACTTTATTTATTTGTATTTTAGTTCTGTTAATTACAACAAAAATAATTCGTTTTTTCCTCCCACACACTATTATTCTCATATACTGGATGTCTTCAGCGTTACTTCTTCAGTGCATGGCGGCCCAGTCTGTCTACCTCCCACACTGGTTGGCCATCTTCAGTCACCCAAACAGTACCAGAAGCTGCATTTCTTATGATTTCCACCGCTGCCTTGCCCACATATTCTGGACTGGAACACAACAATTACAACAGTGGGGTTAGTACAAGCACTCAAATAATAACAGAATATAAGTTTGTTTTCTCTTAGACTAAGATTAATCTGTGTTGCTATTGAAGACTTGGGTTGCTAGTCTTGGTAAATTCCACTAGTTTTTCTGCAGGGTTCACCAGTAAACGCATAAGCAAACATAACCTATATAATCGTGAAGATGCTGCTAAAAGTGCTAATGAGAAACCATAAAGCAGTTATCGGTGGTGAAGAAAACAGAAAATAAACTCAATGTAGTGCGGCACTACTTTGATTACTCCAAATTAAACACTATGATTCTATGTTACCAATTTCTAAAGTCAGTCCTAAAGTTATGAAGATCAGAATATAATAAGACGCCTTAACCTTTGCAAAAATATTACAAAATAGCCTTGAAGAACATTTGAATCATGAATTAGGAACCACATTTAAAATATACCAATAGTATTGCAATTACTACTGCATTTGGATCTGAACAAGTGAACAAGGCGGTAATACTACAATGCACATACACTAAACTTGAAATGCGAGTACATTGTACTCTTGGTAGACAACCATTCAAAATTATCGTTGTTATTTATGTGGTGTAAGAGCAATTGAAAAGTGATTAATGCAAATGTTGTTTAATGTTTTGTTAGGAGTGAGAAAACAACATAAAAAGGTAGATTGCCATTCAAAACATCTGATGTGTTGCACTCACATAACTTTCTCTAGCTGCTCTACAAACAAACTTCTTACAAAATATTCTTCTTCTTTCTACACCATGCTAAGCGAGATAAACATTAGCAGAATGTTCAATTACTTAGTTCCTTATAAGTACAAGAAGGGAACTAAGGGAATGCACTAAGTTAAAGTGATAGTCAAATGCTTCAAAAGTAATTGCAAATCGCTTCTTTGCTTGGCCAGGAGTAGAACAAATGAAAAGGGGACACTTCCTGTTTGGAAAATATTACTATTTTACAATTGAAACCAATAACAAGGAATATCTCGGAAACGGTTACCTACACAACAAAAACGTAAAGGACATAAATTATGTGTTTGGACGAGATCTACATTTCTTATGCAGTAGGTTTTTGTCTAGCTCTTACAGTTAAACAGTTAAGCAAAGCTTGGCAAAATTCATCCAAGGATATTCCAATAAAATTCAAAATACACATTTTATTTGGAATGTAAATACCTTTGATATGCGGGATTTTAATCAAAACCGTTAAGAGTCATTTTTGAGAAAATCAAAATTTTCTTGAAATATCTTCGTGCAGCATCCTTGGAAGATTCTAAACCTAAATACCAATGTACATTATACATACGGGCTAGAAAAAGTAATTAATGTTTTAACGATTTAAGTATGTCCCTTGTTAACTGATATAGCTGTGAGTAGATACCATTTAGGATCGGATACTATTTAGGACTCTCACCTCTGCACTGGAAGTGCACGGAACTGTCGCTCCCATTCTGGAAGCCATCCTGCGTCATAAAGAGAAGCAACAGATCCTAAGAGGGCTGTATTAGTGACTCCTGGACAAAGAGCTAGCACACGAACTGAACTTAACTCGAAATGGAACGGACTCTGTAAACATAATTGCACACAAAGCACTAAATAAGATACTTCAGAGAGTATTTATGTCAGCAAATACGCATACGTATTTGAATTTACATATCTCATGGCTCAAGTCAGAGAAAGAGGGTCAGCCAATAACTAATGCCTCCTATTTTTTCCCCCTTAACTAAGTAAGCAATGTGAACAATTTGAATTTGGCGCAATTCCTCAAGCCTTCTTCTCTAATCCACTGCAGTAGCAACTTCCTAAGTCAACAAAGCACTGCTGCCTTTTGCAAAATGGCTGACATCGATGTGCGTAATAGACAGCGTTCCGTAATTGAATTCTTGCATGCGGAAGGTGAAACGTCCTTTCGCATTTATGAAAGGATGAAACATGTGTATGGTGAGGCAACAAAGGATGTCATCAGGTTAGAAGATGGGTCCGTCGCTTCGCTGTAATGAAGCTGAAGCGCAAACACCGTTGGCTGATGAAAATCGAACCGGTAGACCGGTGACTGCAGTGACTCCACGCAATTGAGCGAGTGGATGAGATCACTCGTACTGACCGCCGGGTAACAATGGATGAATTGCGTTTCATCATGTCCCTCAGTAAAGGCAGTGTGATGATTATTCAACTGGTACTCAAAAGTTTATTCACGGTGGGTACCAAGAATGTTAACCACGACAATAAGGAGACAAGAAACACGATAGCCGCCGAACTCTTGCAGCGCTTCAATTTGGAAGGAGAGGATTTTCTGGAAAACATTGTGACTGGAGACGAAACATGGGTTCATTTTTTTTTTAACCTGAATCAAAAAGTCAGTCAATGGAATGGCATCGCACAACCTCGCCGAAGAAGAAAAATTCAAAACTGTGCCATCGGCAGGGAAAGCGGTGGCGACAGTTTACTGGGATGCACAGAGTGTGATTCTGGTTGAATTTTTGGAGCAGGGATGCACAATAAATTCTGTCCGATACGTCAGCACCCTCAAAAAACTTAAAGCACGTCTTCGGCGAGTTTGCCCAACAAAAACCATGGCGGATGGTCTTCTTTTGCTTGACAATGCTAACCATACACCAGTTCATCACACCACTGAAGCGATTGTGAAAATTGCATGGGAAGTTCTTGACTCATCCCCCATACAGCCCTGACCTAGCACCACCAGACTATCATCTGTTTGGGCCGCTAAAGGAAGATGCAGAGGCCGTGAAAACATATGTGAGTCAATGGTTTCGGAAGCAAGACCGTGCATTTTACAACACTGGAATACATGCCCTTGTTAAAAGATGGACCAAAACTGTGGAAAATGGTGGGGATTACATTGAAAAGTGGCAATTTAATCTTCAATGCTGTGGCTTTCATGCTAAGTAATAAATTTTTAATTTTGCTACAAATTAAAAGAGAAAAAAAAATAGGAGGCACTAGTTATTGACCTACCCTCGTATAAAGCCCACAAAACTTCTTTTCCCTTAACTTGGGTGGTGGAAGTGACCTTCCAGTTTTAGTGTCCTCAAGACAAGTAAACCTTTACGAGGAAAATACTTACCCCAAGAGTCCTGCTGAAAGCAACGACTCCATGTTTCGTGGCGTTGTATACTGGAGCCCCTGGCAATGTTTCGAGACCACAAATCGATGCTATGTTAACCACTACGCCACCTTTACCGCCTTTGTCTTTGCCCATACATTCCAAAGCCAGAAAAGTTCCAAGAATGACTCCTTTCTGCAACAAAGAAAATAAATATTCGGTTAGCATAATTAAAAGATCAAATAGAATCTGTTCATAACTTTGTAATAGAATTTATTAAAACTTCCCGGCAAAACTAGATATGTATTGTGTAGCCGCGAAGATATTCCATTGTTTGATTTAATTTTTCAGGTAATTGCTCTAAAATACTTTGAATAATGATAATATTGATGATGATTATGCGCTCAACTCTTTGGCTATGAGCGCCCTGATAAAATAAATGGCGGCTGAAGGTATAAGATAAAATCAATATAAAATAAGTAAAAAAAGAGTTAAAATTAGAGATAAAACATCTAAAAACAAATCTCTATTGCAAAAAACCGAAGTGAGATTAATTTAAAAAAAAATCTGATGTGTTCCATTCCCATAACTTTATTTGCCAATTATTGTTTAAAAGCTTATGCTTCTTTTAACGAGCTCTACATTTTATGTAAGTTTTTGCCTATCTCTTACAGTTTTACCAGTTATACAAAATCCGTAAAATTCATCCAGAATAAAGATGTCTTCAGAGGCTATTCCCTGAAAATTGAAGATATTTATTTTATTTGTCATGAACACATCATTTATACACGATATTTTAATCAAAATCGTTAGAGACATTTAAGAGAATATCAAAAAGTTCGAAAATTTTTCCATGTAAAGAGTAATTGGGGGTGAGGGGATTTTTTTTTTAAATCTTCGTGTTGCATTCTTGGAAGATACTGAACTTAAATACCAAGTTTGGTGTTTAACGGACTTTTCGATTTGAGCTATGCTGCCCACAGGCACACACATACACAGACAGAAACACACACAAATGCTTATGTTTGGATTTAGGGGGTTTTGAAACATTTATTTCCATTGAAATTTCGGTACCGAATTTTGGGTGCATTACAATACCTCCTCTATACACTATGTACATAGTACGTGCAGAGAAAGTAAAAAAGTAACAACTCATAGTTGATATGATATGATATTAACTTAACCAAGATTTATCTCTTTCTTAAGCAAACTGCCTGGAATTGTAATAATGAAAATATGTTGGACTTACCAAATTAATATCTACTAACTTTTCCCAGCTCTGCTCATTAAATATTCCGGCGTTGTTGATCAGAATATCAGGTACTCCCAGCAGGCGTTTCGCCTCTGTGAAAGCCTCTAAAATAACAAGAAATTACATAATATTATTCACTTTCCTTACAATATTTAAAATCTAACAAGATTTTGAGCTCACGGAGCAAATTTTCAAACCTTAAACATCGCTTATATCATAGCACCTGTATTTTTTTTTATCTTAACAGTACGTGGGTAGATGCTGCCATTTTGTACTTTCTCCATATATACTATGTACATAGTGTATAGAAAAATTCGATACCGGTATTTCACCGGAAATATATGTTTTACGGTCCCCTGTATCAAAAAAAAAAAAAGAAAGAAAAAAAAACATTTTCAGAAAAAGGTCCATGTGTGTGTGTGTTTTTTTAGTGTTTTTAGTGTTTCACGGCTACGCAGGCGATGGCACTGGTAATACATGGAATGAAGACGGAGCACCGGTGGAATGCGATGGCGAGGGAAACCGGAGAACCCGGAGAAAATCCGCCACAAATCTCACATGCGGTCGCTTGGGATCGAACCCGAGCCGTCTAGGTGAGAGGCAAGTGGCCTAACCACTCGGCCATGGCGCGGCCTTGTGTGTGTGTGTGTGTGTGTGTGTGTGTGTGTGTGTGTGTGTGTGAACACGATAACTCAAAAACGAAAAGTCGGTAAAATACCAAACTTGGTGTTTAAGTTTAGTATCTTTCAGGGATGCGACACGAAGATTTTGAGAAAAATCCCCCCATCCCAAACTACCCCTTACATGGAACTTTCTTTTAGAAAATGTTGATTTTCTCAATAATAGCTCTAACGATTTTGATTAAAATATCATATATTAAAGATATTTACCTGACAAATAAAATGTATATCTTGAATTTTCTGGGAACAGCCTCTGAAGATCTCTTTATTCCGGATGAATTTTACGGAATTTTGCATAACTTCTAAACCGTAAGAGACGGAGAAAAAGTTACCATACAAAAAATGTAGAGTACGTTAAAACATACAATTTATGTCATATATATTTGTTTCGTGGAGTTGATCGTTTTTTAGATATTCCTTGTTATTGGTTTCAGCTTTAAAAAAGTTCAACTTTTCTCACACAGGAATTTGTCAACTCATGTCCATGCCGTCAAAGAAATCAGTCACATAGCAACCAGCTTTTGACTATCACTTTAACCTATGATGCTCTCTTATTTCCCTTCTACTTACAAGGAAGCAATAATAAGACTATTTCTGCTAATTTTTCTCGATTAGCATGAAGTAAATAGAAGCATAAACTTTTTAACAATAATTTGTCCAGAGATGTAGAGAAAGTCATGTGAATGGAACACATCAGATTTTTTTAAAACAGAATTAAAATTTTAGCAATTTTCAATCTTTTTTTCCAAAAACTACTTTAAAAGCAGCAAAACTACACTAAGATGTTTTTTCCTATTCATTAAAAAGAATCGTCCTGTTGAAGGATGACCAAAAGTCATCCTGTATAACGTAAAATAATTATTGCAGCAAATTCTTTATTAAGAGAAGCCTTAAGTTAAAATTTGCTGAGCAAATTTGAAAGGATAATATCATTTTCTCAATTCATTCTAAATAACCAATAGAAGTAACTAAAATGCTCAAACTTCAAGCTAAAGTTAGAATTAAATAGGTTTTTTTTTTTTTTTTTTTTTTTTTTTTTTTTTAAGTGAGCATAAGTTTAATAACGCTTTGCAAATATAAAGCATCTTGTAATAATTTAATTTTTTTTTCTAAAATATATTTTGCTTACCCCTGAAATTCTCCGAGTTACTGACATCAGTATGGATAAACACAGCCTCATCCTTGCCATATGCAGCATTTAGCATTTTAATCGTCTCCTTGCCTTTCTGCACATTTGCGTCACAAATTACAACCTGTTAAAAAATGTAGGCAAATTAAACACTCAGTAGAGTGGTATGCAGTGCATAACTGAAAGTGGGTGCCAAAATGCTGGAGATCTACACTAAGAGTTAAATAAATGTAATTATTTGATTTAGCACATAGGGACCTTAACAAACCATCCTTAATATGTACTGAAGTGATAAAATCCGACAGATAAATAAGAGTAACTTAATAAAACATGAAAAGAAACGTAAGAAATATAGCAAATTAAATAAATAAGAATGAAAAAAACGCAAATAAACACAGGAAATTTAAGGAAATAAATAAAGTAATAAATAAATTCAATCACAAATAAAAACAGAATCAAAGCTACTTAAATAACGCTAGTTATGTTAAAAGCGAAACGGGCATCAGAAATAAAATCGCTTCGAAGTACGAAAGATCTTAAGTCCAGCAAGAGGAAGCCAGGACGAGCCATTAAGGAACAAAAGAAACCGGTATTTCAAAGCCTAGAAGCTCAGAGTTGTAGACAATGAAGGGAAAACCCCAGACGTAATTCACGCTCCACCAAATACAGAATGTGCAATCAGGCGTTTTAAAATGTTAATAGCCGTAAGAACATAGCGTGGCGTCTAAAATTGTGAGACCCAATGAAAACGCGACAAAGTATAAAAATGCAACATATTCTCAGCCAATAAAAATCTGTGAAAGTAACCAAAATAACAAAAGTCTAGGCACATTCTAGAAAATGGCCGCGAGTAGACTCCTGTCTAGCTGCGGGAGATCCGAAAAAGGTGTTCACATCGTCACTTGAACGTCAGACACCGTGTAGTGAACCCGCGTCGTGTTATAGCTCATAGCATAACGATAGTGTAAAAGTCCGCGATGTGAAGAGTTGAATAACATGGGAAGAGAATTAAGAGGGAGATTAATATGACGGGAAAGGTGAAATAGTTAATTTAATTTGTGAACGGTTTTTGGCGAGGCTCGGACCTGAAACAAATTCCTGGAACATCAAGTGCGGGACAGTAAAAGACGCTCAGGAACAAGTGAAAGAGTTTAATTAAGAGAAACTCTAAGAACATCATACCATTTCCTAAGCTAGCCGGCAATCCAGCCCTTTCCTTCTCCCCCTCCAAAGCCAGAAACCAAAACCGCCACAGTACTAAATAATACCGTAATGAGGCTTTGAGGTAGCGTTTTGGAGCCAAAGCTTAGTTTCGGAAATAAATTTTAAAGTTATATATGACAAGTGGGTCCGACAAGTGCCAGCCAATGAAGTCTAAATTGCCAATCAAATGAACAACGCTAGGAAGTTCTACCGATTTCTTTATGTAGAGTAAAAGCGGCAAATTGTGTGTTTTAACGAGATCTACGTTTTTTGTGTAGTAAGTTTTTGTCTATCTCTTACGGTTTAAAAGTTATGTAAAATTCTGCAAAATTCATCCAGATTAAAGAGATCTTCAGCGGCTATCCCCAGAAAATTTAAAATATAGATTTTAATTGTGATCTTTAATGCACGGTATTTTGATCAAAATCGTTAAAGCCATTTTTGAGAAAAAAGATCTGATGTGTTCCATTCACATGACTTTCTCTACATCTCTGCAACAAATTGAAGTTAAAAAGCTTATGCTTCTATTTACTTCATGCTAATTAGCAGAAAGTCTTATTTCTTGCTTCCTTGTAAGTAGAAGCGAAATGAGGGAGTTCCATAGGTTAAAGTGATAGCCAAAAGCTGGTTGCTATGTAACTGAAGTTCCTTTGTTTATGTGAACAAGAGTTAAGAAATTCCTGTATGAGAAAGGTATGTTTTTCAAAGCTAAAACGAAAAATCAGGAATGTCTTAAAAATGATCAACTCCACGAAAAAAAATGTATATGACATAAAATGTGTGTTTTATCGTGAGCTACATTTTCTGTGTTGTAAGTTTTCCCCCATCTCTTACGGTTTAGCAGTTATGCACAATTCCGTAAAATTCATCCAGAATAAGGTAGTCTTCAGGGGCTATTCCCAGAAAATTCAAGATATACATTTTATTTTTCAGGTAAGTATCTTTAATATACGATATTTTAATCAAAATCCTTAGAGCCATTTTTAAGGAAATTAAAAATTTTCCATGTAAAGAGTAGTTTGGTGTGGGGGGATTTTCTTGAAAATCTTCGCGTCGCATCCTTGGAAGATACCAAACTTAAATACCAAGTTTGGGCTTTAACGATCTCTTCGTTTTTGAGCTATGCTGCCCACAGACACACACTCACATACACATACACACAGACAGACACACATGGACATTTTTCTAAAAATGCTTTTTTATATATTCAGGGAGTCTCAAAACATGTATTTCCGGTGAAATCTCGGTATCGAATTTTTGGGTGCAATGCAATACGTTCTCTATACACTATGTAGATAGTTCGTATAGAGAAAGTAAAAATTTTAAAAATGTCCATGTAAATGGTAGTTTGTGGTGGGGGGATTTTTTGAAAATCTTCATGTTGCATCCTTGGAAGATACTAAACATAAATACCAAGTTTAGCTTTTAATACTCTTTTCGTTTTTGAACTATGCTGAACACAGATAAACACACATACTTGGACCTTTTTCTAAAAAAAAATTCTGACTTAGGGGGCCTCAAGTGAAATCTCAAAATAGAATTTTTTGGTGGAATACAACACTTTCTCTAGCTACTATGCACATTGTATGTACACACGTGGTAGAGAAAGTTGTCGAAACTTCACCGGAAATATATGTTTAGGGGTCCCCCGAGTCCGAAAAAGCATTTTTAGAAAGAGGTACGTGTGTGTGTGTATGTGTGTGTGTGTGTGTGTGTATCTGTGGACAGCATAACTCAAAAACGAAAAGGCCGTTAATCACCAAACTTGGTATTTGGGTTTGATACCTTCCAAGGGTGCGACATGAAGATTTTCAAGAAAATACCCCCACCCATTACCCTTTACATGAACCATTTTTCAAAAATGTTTATTTTTTCAAAAATGGCTCTAATGATTTTGATTAAAATCCCGTATATTAAAGATATTTACAAGCAAATAAAATGTATATCTTGAATTGTCTGGGAATAGCTTCTGAAGACCTCTTTATTCTGCATGAATTTTACCGAATTTTGCTTGATTGTTAAACAGTAAGAGATAGACAAAAGTTTACTGCGGAAAAATATACATAGATCTCGTCAAAACACACAATTTATGTCATTTACGTTTTTGTTGTAGAGGTAACCGTTTCCGAGATATTCCTTGTTATTAGTTTCAATTGTAAAGTACTTATACTTTTCTCGGACAGGAAGTGTCCGTTTTTCTTTTGTTCTACTCCTGGTCAAGCAAAGAAGCGATTTGCAATGACAGTTGAATAACGATAGCCTTTAAAACATTTGATTATCAGTTTAGCATAGTGCATTCCCTTAGTTTCCTTCTACTTATAAGGAACTAAGTAATAAGTATATTCTGCTAATGTTTATCTCGATTAGCATGGTGTATAAAGAAGAAAAATCTTTAGTAAGAAGTTTGTCTGTAAAGCAGCTAGAGAAAGTCATGTGAGTGTAACACATCAGAGTTGTATTAAGGGGTCCTTAACACACGTATTTCCGGTGAAATCTCGGTACAGAATATTTGGGTGGAATGCAGCACTTTCTCTGCCTTCTCTATCTATCATGTATGTATTGTGAATACGTGATAGAGAAAGTAAAATGATAGGGGAAGTATTGACTACCACGTCTCAAAAGGGGGCGTTAAAATAATAAGTTTGGGAACCCCTGCTCAACAAGAACTGAATAGCTTTTGCCTTAAAATCTGGCGTGTAGATATTTTCCACACCTTTATTCTGCAACTAGCATATCGAAGAACGGGTTTTTATTGAGACATTTTTAGGAAAAGTCACATGTGATTATGTTTGTGTCTCTAACAAAGTATAGAGTTCAAGTAGGCGTAATATTATAAACGCCAGTCACACATCTTTCAAGGATGAAGGTGCTATAAAAAGTTGTGTTCCCAGCTCATGGACCCTGAAAGGAATGTGTACACAACACACACATGAGTACAGATAAGGTGACACGCAGATAGAAACGGTGTTGAAGACTAACATACAGCCTATCTTGATAGATTAGTGGCCGTGTGAATTCAGGGTCCATTTCTAAACACGCATTTTCATTTTCATTTTCTGAAGAAGAAGAAGATTAGTTTTGTGTGTGTGTGCCTATTTGTCTGTCAAAAACGAAACGCTTCTTAAGTACCAAACTTGGTTCAAAATTAGCTTTAACGATTTTAATTAAAATGTCATATGTTTAAAATATTTTCTGGGAAACGTAATGTATTTTCTGGGAATAGCCTCTAAAGACTTCTTTATTCTGGATGACTTTTCTAAGTAAGATAAAGACAGAAACTCACTACGCAAAACATGTAGACTTTTTTTAAATAAATAAATATAAAACGAGTTAACTGTATTATTCTGCGTGAAACGGTAGCATTAAAGTCATTGACTTGCGCAACAGTATGTTCAGGTCTAGTTTTTCTTCTTTTTCCAGAAGTGCTCAATACACTATTTTCTCCTCTTGACCGCAGCTCTTTCTTCTCATGAATTGTCTTTATCGTTGACATGGAAACACCAGTATAATATGCAACTGATTGTGAGCTTGTGGCACTGGATATAAATACTGTTTATTCAGAACTTTTTCGTAATATTTATCTATAACGCTATTTATAATTTTACGCCCTTCTGAATGCACTACCGTATATTTCTTAACTTCAGACATGGCGAAAAGAATAGGAAATCTTTTTACAGCATTGAACTACTTCTGCACCTTATTATGCAGAGTAGGCTGCGGTAGGTTAATACTCTTATCTGCAGGAATGATTACTGCATTGCAGCTCACCGGGTAACGAGATATCGCTTTCCCCTCTCCCCACACCTCATCGGCAAGCTTCACGAGTCCAGAACTCAACTATTCAATTTCAATTCTTTATTAGCTGTCAATGCACTTTTACAAGCTTCTGACATTGTCAAAGGAGTACAATATATATTCTCATAGGATATACAGTATATAAAATTAAACATATAAATATATACACACGCAACAACTAAGGGATATTCACAGATTATTAACCTTATACAAACATTTATCAAATAAGAAGTACTTTAGCTTGTTTTGAAACTGTTTAGTACAATTTAGTGACTTAATTGCTGCTGGCAATCTATTAAATAAAATTGGACCCATCACAAAAACATCTTTATCACTTGACTTTTTAGAAGTACGTTCTCTGAAATAGTCATTGTTGTGTCTGGTATTGTAGTCGTGAACATCAGAAATCTTCAAATTTAACTTATTTACAGCAAAAAGAATAGCTTTATATACATATAGTGAATACAATGTGAACATTTTATTTTGTTTGAAAATATCTACACATGGATCGGTATTTTTTAAGTTAAAAATTATCCTAATGCATATTTTCTGTAGGACGAATACTCTGTCCAGATGAACCCTTGGACAACATCCCCATATTTCAATTCCATATGAGAGATATGGGTATATAACCCCAAAGTAGACCATTTTTAGGAGGTTGGTGTCACCAATTGGCTGGCTCAATGACCAACGTCTACGTGGCCGACCTTCCTCAGAGCAGCACGTCAACATAGCTCAATATGCTGATGAGGTGCTGTTATTCTGTACCAACAAAAACCCACGCAGAGCCTTCAATCCCATCCAGAGACACCTCCGCCTCCTCCAAGAGTGGTGCGAGCGTTGGCGGTTGTCCATCAATCCGGAGAAAAGCCACGCTTTCCTCTTCACCAAACGCCGCTTTACCGCAAACTTCCCTTCATTCACGTACCTCAGACGAAGAATTGAATGGACGAACATCATCAACACCTGGGAGTGAAGCTTCTTAAGGGCGTCACTTTTGGGGAGCATATCAGGGAACAGAGGTGTCGGGGCACTGGGGCTGCGGCCTCTTTGAACCCGATGCTGAAATCCACGATGCCGGGTCCCCTTATGCTGCGCCTTCTGAGGGCTCTCATAGTCCCCATGCATATCTACGTCTGCGGGATCTGGGGCATGGCGGCAGTCTGCTCTTGCTTCAACGGCTACAGAATAGGTGCCTTCAGACCATCTAGTCTGTTCCTCGAGGATTTCCTAAGAGACTCCTGCACGAAGCCTCTGGTTTGCCATACCTGGAGGACGAGATTAGGCGTCGGGCAATAAAATTCAACGAAGGCTTACCATGCATCCGAGCGCCCTCGTTAGGTCTCTTGAGGATTATAATCCCAGAAACCGCCGCTTCAGGGGATATCGGCTTCCGCGCATGACTTGCGGGTATCCCCAGTAACGAAGGAGCACTTCCAACAGCTGCTACGGCTAAAGTCCTTACAATCCTTCAAGAGTTTCTTGAATTTCAAAATTTAAACCCCAAAATAAATATTTTGTAAACTAATCACACCAGCGGTGCACAAGGGCCGTTGCACCATGACTGGTATCCGTTGAGGAGCAAACTTGCTATCTCCCCAACCTCATTTTCACCCGCCATCCTGCATATTCCCGTCAATACGTGGTGAAATTCTGGCAGGAATGAGAACACGCCTAACACCATCGCGCTGCCCTCAGCCAGCCAACTGCTCGTGCGTGCGTACCAGCCTTCCTGCTCCCTTCTTCCATAACACTGTGGTACAATTACGTTCATTACAGTTCCGGTTCCATTCTCACATCGATTTAATCTTTAATTACTACAGTTTTTACTTTCTCTACACTTACTATGTACATAGTGTATAGAGAAGGTATTGCACTCCACCCAAAAATTCAATACCGAGATTTCACCGGAAATATATGTTTTAGGGTCCCCTATATAAAAAAAAGCATTTTCATAAAAAGGTCCGCGCGTGTGTGTGTGTGTGTGTGTGTGTGTGTGTGTGTGTATCCCTGTGTCCAAGTGTCAGTGTGTCAGTGTGTCCGTGAACACGATAATTCAAAAATGAAAAGTAGGTAAAATACCAAACTTGGTATTTAAGTTTGGTATCTTCCGGGGATGCGACACGAAGATTTTGAGAAAAATCCCCCCACCCCAAACTACCCTTTACATGGAACTTTTTTCGAAAATTTCGATTTTCTCAAAAATGGCTCTAACAATTTTGATTAAAATATCTTACCTTAAAGACATTTACCTGACAAATAAAATGTTTATCTTGAATTTTCTGGGAATAGCCTCTGAAGAGTAGTTTATCCTGGATGAATTTTAAGGAATTTTGAATAACTGCTAAACCGTAAGGGCTGGGCAAAAACTTACAACAAAAAAAATGTAGAGTAGGTTAAAACGCACAATTTATGTTGTATATATTTTTTCGTGGAGCTCATCGTTTTTGAGACATTCCTTGTTTTTGGTTTCTGCTATCAAAAACTTATATTTTTCTCATACAGGAGTTTGTCAACTGCTATCCATACAAATAAAGGAACTTCAGTGACATAGCAACCAGCTTTTGACTTCACTTTAACCTATGTTACTCCCTTATTTCGCTCCTACTTAAAAGGAAGCAAGTAATAAGACTATTTCTGCTATTTTTTCTGATTAGCATGAAGTAAATAGAAGTATAAGATTTATAACAATAATTTGTTGCAGAGATGTAGAGAAAGTCATGTCAATGGTACACATCAGATGTTTTAAAATCAATTTATTGGCATTTAGATATTATCCATACTGCCAAACTCGAATAACAATAACAACTAACAATTCATTATAAATTTACAAGGAACACTTACATGTAGTCTTCAGTGCATTACACAGGACATTTACATTTAAATGTTAATATTTACATGGTTTAAAAATCTGATGTGTTCCATTCACATGACTTTCTCTAAATCTCTGCAACAAAGTATTGCTTCTGTTTACTTCATGCTAATCGAGAAAAACTTTGCAGAAACAGTCTTATTACTTGCTTCCTTGTAAGTAGAAGGGAAATATGGGAGTACCATAAGTTAAAGTGATAGTTGTTAAGTAGTTGAAGTTCCTTTATTTGTATGGACACTAGTTGACAAATTCTCGTATGAGAAAAGTATAAGTTTTTCAAAGCAGAAACCAAAAACAAGGAATATCTCAAAAACATCATCTCCACGAAAAAAATGTATATAACATAAACTGTGTGTTTTAACGAGCTCTACATTTTCTGTTAGGTAAGTTTCTGTCTATCTTTTACGATTTGTCAGTTATGCAAAATTCCATAAAATTCATCCAGAGTAAAGTAGTCTTCAGAGGCTATTCCCAGAAAATTCAAGATATACATTTTATTTTTCAGGTAAATATCTTTAATATACGATATTTTAACCAAAATCGTTGAGTCATTTCTGAGCAAATCAAAATGTTCGACAAAAATTCCTTGTAAAGGGTAGTTGAGGATGGGGGGGGGGGATTTTTCTCAAAACCTTCGTGTCGCATTCCTGGAAGATACTAAGCTTAAATACCAAGTTTGGTATTTTTACCCACTTTTCCTTTTTGAGTTATCGTGTTCACAGACACACACACAAGCACGGGCGTTTTTCTGAAAATGTTTTTTTAGATACAGGGAAACTTAAAACATATATTTCCGGTGAAATCTCGGTATCAAATTTTTGGGTGGAGTGCAATACCTTCTCTGTATTCTATGTAGGTACGCAGTACGTGGGGTCCCATGAGTCCTAAAAAAGCATTTTTAGAAAAAGTTACGTGTGTGTCTGTGGGCAGCATAGTTCAAAAACGAAAAGACCGTGGTATATAGGTTTGGTATCTTCTAAGGATGAGATACGAAGATTTAAAAAAAAAAAAAAAAATCCCCCACCACAAACTACCCTTTACATGGAAAACTTTATAAAAAAATGGTTTTCTCAACAATGGCTGTAACGAGTTTCATAAAATCCCATATATTAAAGATATTTACGTTCTAAATAAAATGTATATCTTGAATTTTCTGGCAATAGTTTCTGAAGACCTCTTTATTCTGGATGAATTTTGGCGCAGTTTGCTTAACTGCTAAACCGTAAGAGATAGACACAAACGTACCTCACAAAAATGTAGATCTGGTCAAAACACACAATTTATGTCATTTACCTTTTTGTTGAGGAGGTAACCGTTTCCGAGATATTCCTTGTTATTGGTTTCAATTGTGAAATACTTATATTTTTCTCAGACAGGAAGTGTCCGTTTTTCTTTTGTTCTATTCCTGGCGAAACAAAGAAGCGATTTGCATTGTAAATCGCATAACGATAGATTTTAAAACATTTGAATTTCACTTTAGTTCCATTCTACTTATAAGGAATTAAATAATAAGAACATTTTGCTAATGTTTATCTCGATTAGCATTGTGTAGAAAGAAGAAAAATCTTTTGTAAGAAGTTTGTAGAGCAGCTAGAGATAGCTATGTGAGTGTAACATATTAAAATTTGTTTCACTAAAGTTTACTTAAATAACGTTATTAACTATAACATATCAATAACTATTCTTTCAATATAAGCCATTATCAGTTATGAATTTTACCTTTAATGTTTATTCCTTTACTTGAATCTACTGTCCGTTGTGTATTTACTTCTTTGATTTATGCTATTACCGGTTATGATTTTCATCAAGGCAAGCCTGTTCCTTGATTTACTATTGTTTGCTTAAAAACTGTACCTATATTCATTGCTTCGGCTATCTGAACGGTCACCGCACACCACTGATAAAATAAATGTTACTGAGCTAAGACAATCTAATCAATGTTGTACATTGAATTTTCGTGGTTTACCTTTGCACCTTCTTGTAGAAGTTCCTTGGAAATGGCCAGTCCAATACCATCGGCTCCTCCAGTAACTAAAGCAATCTTATCCTTGATATCCATGGCCACCTGAAATGTAATAAATGAACAGTATGGGCTTCGTTTGCGAAATGCGGAGGGTTGCCCCACTTAAGGTAATGGATCTGTGAAATTAGTTTTCAACTAATCAGGCTAAAGTTATGAACATGCATTTATGTTGTATATGCTTTAACTTTTGGTTTATGTATCACAAGTCGTTTTTGAATTATTAATTTTTAAATTAAAAATCTGGCACCAAATTCAAATCACACCACACGCTGAAAATGATGATTTTTTTTTTTTATTTTTAAAAATATGCATTTAAGTATCAGGAACAGAACTATCATATGAATTTATTGTACCACATTTAAGGCCAAATGTTATTGGTCAAAACCAAATTTCGGATTTTTATCAATTTTTCACCATAATGAAAAGGTTAAAGCACCACCCCCACTTACAATCATCCATTTAAATCCTCACGTGATACGGTTTAAAGAATGGTAATAAAAATAATAGTAAATTGAACTACAGGCTTTACATTATTTAATTAGTCAAAACATTTTTTTTTACTTTCTCTATACGTACTATGTGCATAGTGTATAGAGAAGGTATTGCATTGCACCCAAAAATTCGACACCGAGATTTCACCTGAAATACATGTTTTGAGACCACCTAAATCCAAAAAAAGCATTTTTAAAAAAATGTCCGTGTGCGACTGATAGGGTGCTGTATATCTATTACGGTTCATTTCCCTTCATTCGTTCATTTCATTTCCCTTCTCTATCTTTCAGGTGTAGCTGTTGTCTTTGCAGGCAGATGACACGGTTGCTTGCTTCGAGAAAAACTCTCTTCCCCCTGGTTGTACAGGTTGAGGCTAGGTGCCGTTGTAATGGCATTCTTCCGGCGGCCTCCCGGCGCCTCCATGACTGCCATCTACTGACACTGCTAGGGACTTCTGTGCGTCGCTACGCTTAGCTCAATCATTTCCCATGTGCTGGTCTGTGCTTCCCCTCCCCGGTTGCGGTGGTAGGCCGCAGTAGGTCAATATTTGCTCGCAATTGCCAAGGTGTCCCCCGCCGCTAGCATACTCATATCACATAATTGCTAGTCAAAACGTGCTACACAACTGTAGAACTCCTTTAAAACACACTTGATTTCAAATAACTTTTCCGGTATCGACCACATCCGAGATAAATGCGGGTGCTAGGGTTTTAACTTTTCAAACTTGTAATTTTTAAATGTTGTTGCTATTCTGTTATTTCTGGAGATGCCGTGGAAAAAGAATGGAATTTTAAGCTCAGTATATAGTAGCCCGGTTTTAAACATATGACTATCGATTTGATTTCCATTATTCTCCTAATACCTGCAAGGAAATGTGTAACCATTTCTGTAAAGTTCACCTGGATTAACGTGAAGTGGAAGGGAACTAAACCTTTAGTTCTAATCTCAGTAAGTTCCAAGGATACGACACGAAGATTTTCAGGAAACAACTCACCCAAAACTACCATTTAGATCGAAGGTTTTCCGAAAGTTTTGATTTTCTCAAAATATCAAATGTGTAAGCTATTTTCATGACAAACGAGATGCATATCTTGAAGACTTCATCATACTGGATGACTTTTGTATAACTGGTAAACCGTATCTCAAACAAAAACTTAATAAACAAGCATGTAGATCTCGTTAAACTACTCTTCTTTTTTTGAGTAGAGTAAACCGTTTCCGAGATCTTCCTTGCTATTTGTCTCAATTTTAAATAACTTAGGCTTTTCTGAAACGGGAAGTCATCTTTCGTTGTATTTCTCTATCTTTTTACTTTCTCTATGCGTGCTATGTACATAGTGCATAGGGAAGGTATTGTATTGCACCCAAAAATTCGATACCGAGATGTCATCGGAAATATACGTTGAATCAAAAAAAAGCATTTTTAGAAAAATGTCTGTGTGTGTCTGTGGGCAGCATAGCTCAAAAACGAAAAGATCGTTAAAAACCAAACTTGGTATTTAAGTTTGATATCTCCTAAGGATGCAACACGAAGATGTTCAAGAAAATCCTCCCACCACCAACTACCCTTTACATGGAACTTTTTTTGAAATTTTTTATTTTCTCAAAACTGGCTCTAATGATTTTGATTAAAATGGCATATATTTAAGATATTTACTTGACAAATAAAAATGTATATCTTGAATTTTCTAGAAATAGCCTCTACTTTATTCTGGATGCATTTTATGGAATTTTGCATAAATGGTAAATCGAAAGAGATAGATAAAAGCTAACTTAAAAGAATATAGAGAACTCGTTAAAACACACAATTTATGTTCTATAGGTTTTTCTCGTGGAGTTGATATACCTTTCTCAAACGGGAATTTGTCAACTCCTGTCCATACAAACAAAGGAACTTCCGCCACATAGCAACCAGCTTTTGACTGTCACTTTAACCTATGGTACTCCCTTATTTCGCTTCTACTTACAAAGAAGCAAGTGCTAATTTTTTTCTCGATTAGCATGAAGTAAATAGAGCATAAACTTTTTAACAATACTTTGTTGTAGAGATGTAGAGAAAGTCATGTGAATGGAACAAATCAGATTTTTATATAAATAACTTTCAATCAGCAATTGATGCACTGTATAATCTTCGTTACGTGTCACTTATTAATTATCAGGTTTATTCAAACATGAGATAAGAAAAATAGTAAAACAAAGTATGATATATTGTGTTTCTTATCTCGGAATAAAAACATTGTTTATGAGCTTAAACAACTGAACTATGAACTCTGTCATATTTAGTTTTTTGTGTATCTACCTCTCTCAACTGCAAAAGGTAAATAAGATAAAACAAATAAGCGCACACACAGACACACACAAAGCTGTTTAATGCAATTTTGCTGTAATTTAACCTACACGTTAAACAATTGAGTGTAACCGCAAAACAAGCGTTACAAAAAAATTAATAAATAAAATGAGATAAAAAAATAAAATAAAACAAAAAAAAATTGTGGTTACACTCACATGATATTCTCTAGCTGCTCTACAAACAAACTTCTTACAAAAGTTTCTTCTTCTTTCTACACAATGCTAATTGAGATGAATATTAGCAGAATGTGATTATTACTTAGTTCCTTATAAGTAGAAGGGAACTAAAGGAATGCGCTATGCTAGAGTGATAGTCAAATGTTTTAAAAGCTATCGTTATGCGCTTGTCATTACAAATCGCTTCTTTGCTTGGCCAGGAGCAGAAATAAAAGAAAAACGGAAACTTACTGTTTGAGAAAAATACCATTAAACATCAAACTTGGGGTTATGTTTAGTATCTTCCAAGGATGCGACACGAAGACCTAAAAAAACAAAACAAAACAAAAACACACAAACTACTCTATACATGGAACAATGTTTGAAAACTTTATTTTCTGAAAAATAGTTCTAGCGATTTTTATTAAAATACCGTATATTGAAGATATCTACATAAAAGTAAAATGTATATTTTGAATTTTCTGGGAAAATCTTTGAAGACCTCTTTATTTTGGATGAGTTTTCAAAATTTTGCATCACGGTTAAACCGTACGAGATAGATAAAAACATAATACACAAAAATGTAGATCTCGTTAAAGCGCATAATTTATGCCGCTTACGTTTTTCTTGTAGAGCTGACAGTTTTTGAGATATTCCTTGTTATTGCTTACGGTTTTAAAGTACCAAACGGGACCAGGCAAATAGAACCGGACTTCAAATGTTTCACATAGCGACCAGCTTTTAAAAGAGTTGACTATCTCTTTAGCTTAATGTATTCCCTTATTTCCCTTCTGCTTACAATGAAGCAAATACTAAGACCAATTCTGCCTAATGTTTATCTCGATTAGCATGATGTAGATAAAGAATAAGTTTTTGTAAGAATACTTTGTAGAGGAAGTTATGTATGTGAATGGAACACATCAGATTTTTACTTTCTCTCTACGTACTATATACATAGTGTATAGAGAAGTTATTGTATTGCATCCAAAATTTCGATACCGAGATTTAACGGAAATATGTTTTGAGACCGCCAGACCCCCAAAAAAAGCATTTTTAGAAAAATGTCCGTGTGTGCGTCTGTCTGTCAGTGTGTGTGGAGGGGGGGGGCAGCTTAGCTCAAAAACGAAAAGTCCGTTAAATACCAAACTTGGTATTTAAGTACCTTCCAAGAATGCAACACGAAGATTTTCAAGAATCTCCCCACCCTCAACTACCCTTATATCGAAAATTTTTCGAAAATTTTCATTTTCTCAAAAATGGCTCTAACGATTTTGATTATAATATCGTACATTAGAGTTATTTACTTGACAAATAAAATGTATATCCTGAATTTTCTGAGAATAGCCTCTGAAGACATATTTATCCTGGATGAATTTTCCGGAATTTTCAATAACTGGTAAACAGTATGATGCAGACAAAAGTTTACAGAAAAAAAGTAGAATCTCGTTAAAACAAAATTTTTTTCGTGGAGTAGGCCGTTGAGGAGAAATTCCTTGTTATTGTTTTCAGCACTAAAATACTTATACTTTTCCCATACAGGAATTTGTCAACAAGGAACTTCAGTCACATAGCAACCAGCTTTTGACTATCACTTTAGCCTATTGTACTCTCTTATTTCCCCTTCTACTGACATGGAAACAGCAATAAGATCATTTCTGTTAATTTTTTTCTCGATTAGCATGAAGTAAATAGAAAAATAAGCTATTTAACAATGCTTTGCTGCAGAGTTGTAGAGAACGTCATGTGGATGGAGCATATCAGATTTTTTATTTGGTTTCTGGGGTTCTCCAACATGTGTTTCCGGTGAAATTTCGGTACCGAATTTTTGGGTGGAATACAATATTTCTCTGCGTAGAGAAAGTAAAAATGTGTGTGCATTCACATGACCAAATTTTCCCGAGCCAGCTGATCCGTCCCCCTGTCAGGAGAGCAAGCAACCTGGCAACCACTTAGTGTCCACGGGAGGTAATCTTTCCATTGAAGATAATCCGCGCCATCTGCCGTGCGTGCATACATGACGAAAACGAAAGCTCGTCTGAAAGATGAGAGACAGAATGAAGGCAAAATGGTGGAAAGGAAATCATGATAGATGAAAAAGCACTCTAGGATTTGCTTTGCGACAAACCCATGGATCAGAAAAAGCGGCGCCGGAACGTCTTGAATGTGAGTCGCACATATTACCTCAGAATAAAGAAATATTAGTCTTATTATACTTGAAATATTGGTGAAATCCATAGTATACCAGTAGACACAGTTGAAGAAGTTACACTATTAACTCACGTGTTGTTTGTCACGACTGTTTTGAACTGGTGATTGCCTGTTTTGGAGATCCGTTCACTGTGGTGTTTTACAGCATACTACACAGAACTTTAGAGTTTGGGAGACATCAAGGCCACGATAATGAGAGGCGCATGTGTTATGTAAATAAATGGCTCACATCAGCCGGATGTCTAACATGTGATTCGTGTTTAATGTCTGGATTGCGGAAAAGCGCTATTTTGGACAATAGCAGCTATTCATGCTAATTCTTATTTAATGTCCAGTATTTCCAAACACATTACTGTTTACAATACTAAATAGAAACTCCATCAAAGACAAAAAAATCTGATGTATTTCATTCGCATTACTTTCTATACATCTCTGTGGAAAATTATTGTTAAAAAGCTTATGCTTCTATTTACTTCATGGTAATCGAGAAAAAAAATTAGTAGAAATAGTCTTATTGCTTGCTTCCTTGTAAGTAGAAGCGAAACTGTTACTAAATCATTCTGTTAAGTAGGTATAGTGGTGATAAAATTAATGGTCGTAACACAAAAAAATCTGATGTTACACTCACATGACTTTCTTTAGCTGTTCTACAAACTTCTTACATAAGATTATTCTTCTTTCTGCATCTTGCTAATCGAGGTACTCATTAGCACAATACTCTTATTACTTAGTTACTTATAAGTAGGAAAAAATAAGGGAATATGCTAGGCTAAAGCCATAGTCAAATGTTTTAAAAGCTGTCGTTATGCGATTGTCATTACAAATCCCTTCTTTTCTTGGCCAGGAGTAGAACAAAAGATAAGCGCACATTCCCATCTGAGAAAAGTACAAGTACTTCACAACTGAAACTAATGACAATGAATACCTCGAAAACTGTAAGCTCCACGAGAAAAATGTATATGACGTAACTTGTGTAGTTTAACAAGACCTACATTATTTGTATAGTAAGTTTTTGTCTGTCTCTTACGGTTTACTAGTTATGTCAAATTAAGCAAAATTCATCTAGAATAAACAGGTCTTTAGAAGCTATTCCCAGAAAATTCAAGATATACATATTATTTGTCAGCTAAATATCTTTAATATACGATATTTTAATCAAAATCGTTAGAGCCATTTCTAAGAAAATCAAAATTTTCGAAAAAAGTTCCATGTAAAAGGGTAGTTTGGGGTGAGGGGATTTTTCTCAAAATCTTGTCGCATCCCTGGAAGATACTAAACTTAAATACCAAGTTTGGTGCTTTACCGACTTTTCGTTTTTGGGTTATCGTGTTCGGACACACACACACACAGAGACCTTTTTGTGAATTTTTTTTTTTTTTTTTTTTGATACAGGGGACCCTAAAATATATATATTTCCGGTGAAATCTCGGTATCAAATTTTTGGGTGGAATACAATACTTCTCTATCCCTATGTACGTTGTACATACGGGGCTAAAGAAAGTAAAAAGCGTGCACACGTAATAATTAAATCTAAGAAACATGAGCAAAAAATTACCTGCCTGCAATAACTTACATTTATTCGCTCTCTGGAAGCTGCTCTATTCCCTCCAGATGGGAATCGTCGTCTGAAGTGTTTACACTTCTGCTTTCCAATTCACGTTTGATAACCAGGTTATCAACAGTGCCACATAAACTAACCATCCTCTTCCTTCAGTGCATGTTCGATGCACTTCCTCCAGAAGGCTGCCGTCACGTGATGAAGAGCTGCTTCAGTCAGGACTTTTGACACATCTTATCTTAAAAGTTGTATTAGTTGTCAGGCGCAGCCTTTCGCCCAACTCTATGCCATTTCAATTGGATTAACATGCAGTGGTATTGTGGCAGACGTTGCACAATAATAATAGCCTGCTTTGCAAGAGAGTCAATAACATACCTGTCATATTTGTGACTTTTATTTGCCTCACGAATGCTACGGAAAAGCTCTTCCTTAACCATATTTTTATCACACGCAATATTTGCTTCCATCCAGGCAATTACGTCATGTTTTACCCATGACCTATTCGGCAGACGTTCGGCTTTGACCCTATGGTAAGGAGCATTGTCCATGATCACAACTCTGTTTGGTTCCAGTTTTGGCAAAATCCTTTTGAACCATTTTCTGAAAACATCACCAGTCATTTCTTCATGGTAATCTCCTGTCTTTTTGGATTCTAACAGTAGCTCGCCTCCTTCCAAATACCCGTCGTCATTCCGTGTGTGCAACAATATAAGTTGCTTGCCTTTGCCAGAGGGATTTCTAAGGCCAGTACTCAGTCTCGACAGAAATGCTTTTACTGTTGTTTTCATTATTGTATCCATCCACACTCTGGATGTGGTATAGCCTTCATTTACCCAAGTTTCATTCAAGTAATACAACTTACGAAACCTACTCACTGGCCTCAAATAGTCCCTTCTCCACTAAATAATGTCCTCTATCAATTATGGCACTTTTTTTTGGCCTCTTGATAAATTCGAACCCAATGTCGCACAAAATTTTATAAAATGTAGTTCTGAAGTGAACTCGGAAGTTAATTTCACCTGCCTGACGTTACGCGGCCAACAGACCCTTAGTCGACATTACCAGATATTCATGGCGACTGCTCTCCATGATTCTAAACTTCAAGCAACCGTTACTGTGTGAACAATTTGTGGAAATCAGGTGACTCATACTGGGTCTTATTGGTGTTTAACGGTATAAATCAGCGTTTGTTAAACTCGTAGGGATTTGTTTACAATATTATACCATTGAAGAATAAATTAATTCTGTAATTTAGATTAGCACGGTATTACATTCTTGCGCACAATGCTATTGTGTTGTACCGCAGTGCACTGACCACGTGGATCCGTTTTGGCAGGGATCAATCTAAGAGTGAATAGAAAATAATATAGTTGTGTTGTTCTGGGATCGTGAGCTCTGCAGGATGAGGTATGGGGAGAGGGGAAACTAATATCTTGTTACCCGGCAAGCTGTTATTTAGTAATCGTTCCTGTAGATACATGTATTAATCCAGCATAGCCTACTTAGCATAATAAGGTGCAGAAGTAGTTCAATGCTGTAAGAATATTTTCTATTCTTTTCATCATGTCTGAAGTTAAGGAATGTAAGGTAGTGCATTTGGAAGGGCGTGAAATTATAAGTAGCGTTATAGATAAATGTGATGAATCTATATTATACCAGTGTTTCCGTGTCAACAGTAAACAGTATTCGTAAGGAGAAGAAATAGTGAATGATATGGAGGAGAAAATAGTGTATCAAGTACTTCTGGAAAAAGAAATACTAGAACTGAACATACTGTTGCACAAACCAATGACTTTAATGCTGCTGTTATACGAAGAATAATATGGTTAACTCAGTTTATATTTATTTCTTTAAAAAAGGTCAGTCATAAAGTGTGTGTTTTAATGAAATCTACATGTTTTGTGTAGCAAGTTTCTGTCTTTCTCTTACTTACACAGGTCTCCAGAATAAAGAAGTCTTTAGAGGCTATTCCCAGAAAATTCAATATAGATTACATTTGCCAGAAAATATCTTAAACATATGATATTTTAATAAAAATCGTTAAAGCTAATTTTGTTACAATCAAAATTGAAGGAAAAAAAAAAAATGTCACAAACAGAATAATGGGGATTAAGGGGGATTTTGTTGAAAATCTTTGTGGGGCATCCTTGGAAGATTTTGAATTTAAATGACAAGTTTGGTATTGAACAAGCGTTTGGTTTTTGAACTCTACCGTCAACAGACACATACAAAACTAATCTTCTTCTTCAGAAAATGAATCAGCGCATTCAGAAATGGACACTGAATTCACTTGGCCACTATCTATTAAGATAGGCTGCATGTTAGTCTTCAATACCGTTTCTATCTGCATATGTCACCTTATCTATACTCATGTGTGTGTTGTGTACGCATTCCTTTCAGGGTCCACGAGCTGGGAACGCAACCATAATGAAGCTAATTCTGCTTATGTTTATTTTGAATAGCATGATGTAGCCGATTAATGTTTTCAATAAAAGGGTTGTTTACCGAACAGCTAGAGAACATCATGTGAAGAACACATTAGGTTTTTCCCTTCTACTTACAAGGAACCACACAATAAGGACAATTTCTGCTGTTTATCTCAATTATCATGAAGTAGAAGAATAAGCTTTATAACAATTTATTACAGAGATGTCGAGAAAGTCATGCGAATGGAACACATCAGATTTTTAGAAAAACTTGTGTGCATGTGAGTGTGTATCTGTGGACAGCATAGATCAAAAACTAAAAGACTTAAATTCCAAAAATCTCGACATATGGAATACAATACCTTCTCTATACATAATAAGTATGGCAAAAATAATTAGAATGACAGTTTTCCATTTTTTCGTTAATGAATGCCCAAGTCAGGTTGTCAATAATTCTTAAATTACGTATGCCATAGACTGAATTACTCTTCTTTTGCAAAATAAAAAAATAAAAACAATTTGATAATTCAAACGATTAATGCTATAGTATTATAGACATGCTTTGAAACGCTTATGTAGTTAATCCCCCACACCCTCCCTATATCTTACGGTTTACCAGTTGTGTAAGTCATCTAGAATGAAGAGGTCTTTAGAGGCTATTCCTAGAAAAATCAAAATATTAATTTTATTTTCAAGTAAACATGTTTAATTTACGGTATTTTAATCAAAACCATTAGATGCATTTTTGGGAAAATCAATTTTTTTCCATGTAAAGGCTAGTTTGGGGTGGAGGGATTTTTAACAAAATCTCCATGTTGTATCCCTGGAAGATACAAAACAAATACCCCTCACCTGTTCAGCAAGCTGACTACATGCCCCATTCAGTACTTCCCTCTACCCATAGTGAGGGGTATGCAATCAACCTTAGACCCAACACCTATTGTGCTTCTTTGAGAGATAAATCTATGCACAGCATGATTTAACTTAAGTTTCTAGCATGTTACCTTGTGTTATTTCTATTAATCTTAGTCCAACTTAGCATTCCAAATTTCTACTTTTAAGATTTAAGAGAAAAAATATATATGAGGGCTGTCCCAGAAGTATCCAACCTAACAAAGAAATCACAGAAATTTTGGGGTAACATCTTTAATTCTCTGCATAATCTTTCAGCTCGATATACTCCTCCCAGCAATGATCAATAGCTTCAACACCCTGTTTATAGTGAACTATAATGGTCTGTAAAATAGTCTGCAGACTCAATCACTTCATTGTTGGCAAATCATCTACCACCAAGCTATTTCTTCAAGTTTGGAAACAGAACATAATCAGAGGGGGCTAAATCTAACAAATAGGATGCATGAGGAAGTAATTTGAACTTTAACTCATCAAATTTGGCCTGGTGATAATAGACGTGTAAACTGATGCATTGTTTTGATGAAAACTTTTTCGCTAAATGCAGCCATTTTTTATCAATTTCATCTCTTAACGCTGTAACAAGTTTGCATATTTGCCATCGATTACTTTTCCTTTACTGAGATAATCGATGAAAATGATTCCATGTGCATCCCAGAAAACTGACACCATGATCTTTCCTGCAGGTGGAACCGTCTTTGCCTCTTTTTTCTGGGAGGGGGGGGGGTCGATTCTCCCCTTCCAATCCACTGTTTTGATTGTTCCTTTGTCTCAGGTTTGAAGTCATGGACCCAGGTTTCATCCATTCTTATGAATTGACGCAAAAAACACAGCTTTGTTGCAGCAAAACATTGCCAAACACTTGACTGAAATATTCTCACGACTGTTTTTGTTCTATGGTGAGCAAATGCAGCACCCACCCCCTCGCACAACTTTCTCATATCCAAATTTTCAGTCAGCATGCGGTGTACAGAACTTTTAGAAATGCTTGCAATGTCTGCTAGCTCTCACATTTTCAATGATCATCCAATAACATTTTGTGAATTTTCTTTACAATTTCTGGACTGGTAACCTCATTTGGTCAACATGTTCATCTTGGCAGCTCATTTGGCTGTGCTTAAACTCTGCCACCCAACATTTCATTGTTGTAAACAAAAGGAGCAAACTCCCCCAAAGTAGATTCTAGCTCACCTTTAATATTAGTTGGTCTAACACCTTTCAAATGAAAATATTGTATCACATAACGAATTTGCTGAGAGCATTCACTAATGATGGCTGCCAAACATATGCTAAATGTAAAATTGTGAAACTTCAAACAAACTTTCTAAGATTGTTGTTTGAAACAACTATCTTTATGTCAGGTCTGGTTCTTCTGGGACGGCCCTTTTAATTTAAATCATAGCACGATCTGATATTACTGCCTTCTATTTCTTAGTAGCTATGTGCAAATGCTTCCTTTCCAATCATGCCAGAGCATGTGGCAAACAGCAGCAGCCTGCAAAACTACCCATTACAATGTTCAAGTTCTAACAGCTGAAGGCAAATGTGCAAGCTTTAACCAAGGAAGTTTATGCAAATGCCTGCCTTACCTGTATGATCAGCATGCACTAAATTTCACTTACAGATTGCTACACTTAGGAATTTAAAATCTCAAATTTCACAGCTTCTTTTCAGTGTATGGAATAATCCAACATATATTTTTGCCCAAAGTCTTATTACATTTATAAAATCAAAGTCAACCTCCAACATTGTACAAGCCAATCACAACTAGATATAAATTTTTCATACAATGTACAAATTTTGACATCTCAATAGTTGAATCTGTATGAAATGTTTTCATAAATTCTAAGGACTTTGGTATTTATGCAGTCTATACTTGTTATTCCCCATCCCTTCAATCTAATCAAAGCATGAAATACCTTAAGTTAACAGGTACACCCCTATTACAAATATACGTGGAGGAACGTGTTAAAGACCAAGTAGTCTATTACTATCTGGACGGGAACAGATTTTGTTTACAATGACAGGATTACCAGTTATGTAATTACTAAGAATACCAATCTTTGATGTAAACAGTTCCTTTTAAAGCTTTGAAAAGATTTTATATTCTGGCAGCATTAATCTTGCATCCTGCTCTGATATCTTCAATGATGCTCGAAGTGAGATCAATATTTTCTGATTCAAAAACAAAGTTTCACTGTATTACACTTCTGCATACTTTTCCATTATGCAACCACTTTTTTCAAATCCATCTGGTCATTTCTTTCTCATCATATTAATAACTGCCAAACAAACTGCTGCAGTATCACAACTGCAAATGTATATTTAACACTCAAGAAAGAGCATAAATTAAAGTGTACATAGTGTCTTGACTATGCCAAGTGATAACTGAATGGTCAAACTGAAATATGAAACTCCCAATACTGATAATGACCATGTTACACCCAAAGTAAAAGAACCCTTTATTACATTCTTTTTAAATTATTCTCAATTTGTGTGTTTATAAATACAAGGATATAAGGAAGAGAATCATTTCATAGTCGCTGCTACTGTAACAAATTAAACACAAGAAATTGCTCAGTTCAAATCCACAATCAATTTCTCTTGAGCTTTATTATGATTATTTGCATTTCCAATGCAATTAATATTTTACAATCTTAAAACACAATATATTTGTCATGTGTACAAAATTTTGTTTCTTTCAAAGCACAATGTTTTCAATTCATTTACACTGTGCGTTGACTTTGTGTGCAGATTTGAACCATTTTATAATCAATAACTTAAGTATTTTGCTTTTTTCTTGCTTATAGCCGAGGCAATTAACGAAAAAAAAGAAAAAAAAAAAGACCAATATAAAAAAGTAACATAACTATCACTGGTTAATAATCAACGTTAACTGTTCCATTGACCTCGTACAACTAGCAATCTGTAAAATAAAGATTTGATATATATCACTTTGGCCAAGACCTGCTTCAGTCCGCTTGTTTTATGAATATAGCACCTGATATGCATAATTAATCAAATAAAGAGTTACTTCATTTAGCTTCAAAATCTAACATAAAAATTCTGTATCTACCATAGGTTTAACTTTAAAGCAAATCCTTTCAATATAAAGTAATCTATCATTTTCTTTAGGATTATTACTTAATTCTGAATCTGCAACATCAGAAAATTAAGTTGCTTCATTTACAAAAGAATGATCTTTCAATCCTGTTTCCTAAAGAAATGCCAACATGAGTGGCAGAACTGAGGATCAATAGATATCAGAACCCTTAAATTACTTGCCCATTGCAAAGTAAACACACTCAGCCATTGTATCTTGCTACACTTTCCTCTTTCCAGTTTTCATTTCGGAATCCCCAAAACCAAAACAGACACTTTAAAGCTCTGTAGATTCAGAATATTTTGTACTACACATGTGCAATGGAGTTGTCTCACTTCCCAAGAGAATAATAAAAAAATAGAGTATGCTCAAGTTCAAATAAATGCCAGTCACCACTCTAATTTGCATGAGGAAAAACTCAAAACTGTTCTCTTTCTTAGGGATACAAAATGTCAACTTAAATCACAAATTGCAACATTTTCTTCCATCTTGCTCAAATTAAACAAAATTCCACTGCATTCTTGTTTCTGCCAATTGGCTCAGTTCCTTTGTAGAAATTACTTACCTGAAAAAGAGAAATTCTTGAATTAGTAAGCAGCAAATGTTTGCTGTAATATTAACAGTACAATGTTGGAAAATGCAGGTTTTAAGATGACTGCAACCAATCATCTGTTTACCCTAAATTTAATCATTGTTTAGCACTATATGGCAGCAGTATAAATAAGTAAACAGTGGAAATGTTATGTTACGATGAAGGATATGGGTGGAGAGAATGAAGGGATGTTGGGTGTGGCATTGATTGGGATTGGCGATTAAAATGTAGCTGCAGTGAGCTGTTTCAAGAGTTACATTATAATACAAGTTACAGGATAGAACTGATTTCAAGTTAAATAACTAAACGGACATTAAAAATAATTGCACATGTTTACAAACCCTAAAAAATGAAAGGACTAAATGCATTTTATATGCCTAAAATGGTACCCAATACTTCTGTCTCTCCACCTACCTTGTTTACCAGAAATACATGTGTATACTATCAGAGTACTAAGGCAGCAATTGAAGAGAGAATGTGTGTGCACTCAGCTCCTGGAGTGGAAGGAAAAGGGTAAGCATTGAAGTTTACAGAGACAGAATTGGAAATTTCAACAGAATAAAATGGAATGAGTTTAAAACAAATCAAGGGTTCAAGAGATTTGAAACGGTTTGTTAAGTAACTATTGATAATTGGTGGAATCGTAATCAACCCTGGACCTAGTAGGAACCAAGTGTTATAGAGGAAATCTTGGTTAAAATAACAGACATGGATGCAAGAATTGGAACTAAATGTGGAAAAAGAACTAGTGGAAATTAAAGAAGAAATAAGGAATAAAGTATAGACAATTTATTCACAATTCAAAACACACTAGTGGACAACTATTTAAAAGATAAAAGGGGAAAAAACCATAATTGGCATTTGTAGACTTAGAGAAAATGTACAACTGGATTAATCCAGAATTATTTATTGTTATGGATTAACTTTTGAGCAAGGGAGTTAGCCAGCATATGGTGAATATTCTTAGAAACAAAAACACATTATGTGCGAGAGTAGAAGCAGTAATAGTAACAAAAGAAATAAATAAAAGGAAGGGGTTAAGACAAGGATGTAAATCAAGTCCTGAGCAATTCCACCTGTTCATATACAAAATACTTAAAGAGATGGGAAACAGCATTAATTGTTTGCCAGCAATTAATAATGTAACAATATCAGGGCTAATATTTAAAGACGATTTAGTTGTAGGATCCATCTCAATAATTGGGCTAAAGCAATCCTTACAGCAAACAGACAAGTACTGTGAAGAATGGGACTTGAGAGTAAACAAGACAACTCAAATTCTAGTTTTCAAGAAGAGGGAAGAAAAAAAGGTAAAGAATATAATGTGGTTAGAGATCCAAATTTTGTTCCTATGAGCCATTTCTTCATGTTTGAAAACGAGAAATCATAGGGAGTCAGGTTGGGCAAATAGGATGGGACAGCAATTCATAATTCAGTGTCTTCAACTTTTCAATTCAGGCTGATAACTCGCTGGGAGTACATTTGATCTAAATTTTGTTCCCGCAAGTCATTTCATACTCAGAAATTACATGAAGCAAGGTCAGATAGATGGGGGCTGCAGCAGCAATTCATGTAGTTTGGCAGAAACAACCCAGATGAATGTGCTGGAAGGTTATAGTGGTGAAACAGCATTGTTCTTCGAAAATAGAGCCATGTCTCCAACTTCTTGCCAAACTGGGCCAATAACTCACTGTATAGTAATCATTTTTCTATCTAAGTAGTTAATGAGTATAACCTCTTCTATATTACAAAAAATCATCACTTTTCCCACTGATGAATATCTTTGCCTTCTTTGGAAATGATTAAACCATTATTCAGTGCTACGAAATACTACCCATGGTGCAATCAACTTCAGCTAATCTGGGAGATTGCAATGCAGTGGGGCATTCTGAGGAATGAGCTGAGCAAAATTTGGCCATCATAAACCACAATTGTAAGAGAGGTATCAGCAGAACAAGAACGAGACTACTTTAAATAATCACAGTGATTGCTATTGATAGATAACTACAAACTAAGACAGTATTAATGATCATACGTATAGTTACATTCCCCTACTAATTGATAGTTAATTGCAAAAGTTATGTCATTAATAATGCACTATATATATTTTGTTTATAGTAACATCCTTTAACCTGGATGGTCACTTCAGACAAATGAAATTGGTGAAATGCTGCTCAAATGATCTCAGGGTCCATGGAGCTCAAAGTTACTCGACATCCGTCTTCTCAGGATAAGGGAAAATCCCGAAAAAAAAAAAAAAAATGTATCCAGGTAACTAACCCCAAGCGAGATTCGAACACACGACCTTTTGTATGTGAGGCAGACACGCTACCACCACACTACGCAGGCAGGCTGCACTCTATAGCCACTATTAATAGTTACACAAACATACATATAAATTCTAACATTACTATGATGTATGTCATGCTCTTAATTAGCAAGAAGATATTTGTTGAAACTATGAAGAGCTTAATTAAGCTAAATCTAGTACACCAAGTGAATAAAGACCGCAGCGCACCTTGATGCTTTTCCCATCTAAATAGTCCCTTGAAAAAATATTAATACTTAGGTATGAAATTTCAATGTTTACTAAAGCACAAACCATTAAATATTAAGCATAGTTCAGGTAAGAATATGCAGTTAAGCAAATCTGTAACTAGCCTAACTCATACAGTGCATGCAGCTGTGATTTCCTGGAGCACTGCATGTTATGTAGATCTAGTAAGTATTGTAGCAGTAACTGTTCTGTCATTGCAAATGCACATGGCCATGGAGTGATACAGATCAGCGATTTGTTTAAGTCTACTTAATTCACTTTGTGTACAAGGTTTAAGCACATTTCATTAGAGCATTTTAAATCTGTTTGATACACATTCTTTAAATGTTTGATACAGTGTTTATCTTTCACATTAAAATCTAAACTGTATTGAAATCTTGTCAACACAAGTCAAATTTACACTTGCATTTCACTAAATAATGAATTACCTATCTTGTGCAATGCTGCCTAAGCATAAACAATAGATTCCAACTGTTACAATTTTCCTCCATGATCTCCCTGGGTCTCTGCCAGTCAATTTATGAACTTGTACAGTGGGTTTTGTCAACAGGAAGTTCATGGAAGATATCAGCAACAGCCCTGAGAGTCAAAAATTGGCTCCTGATATGCAACATTGTCTCTTAAAATGTTCACATACTCAATTACTTAGTGAAGTAACTAATATGTACATTTTGACTTGCATTGCAACTTAAAATTATAATTTGTGCTTCATTGCAACTTACTTCCGGTTTTTTTGTTTTGTTTTAAAACTGTGCATAGCTTGCACATGGTTAATGTCTCGAGTTGGAGACAAATTAATTTCAGAAAAGTTTCTTAGATATCTACAAATAATAAATTAAGTTTAGATTACCTACTCTGCACGACAGGTCGTGGCTGAGAATTGTTCAGTGAATTCACAGCTGGATTGTTGCTGTTTGTAGTGTTTCTTCCTCCACGCTGACCTTGTACCCTATAACCACCTCTGTAGTTTCCTCTGTACATGCCACCCATTCCACGATTACCATAATAACCTCGCCCACGATATCCACCACGTCTTGCTGATGCTACTCCAAATGTTTCAGAGTTCAACTTTCTTTCTGTTCTCCAGTCTGTTCTTTGAGAGCGCCTGTTAATAAAAATTTACATTTTACCATCTGTATTGTCTTTAATCCTGTCTTCATTCATATTTAAATTATTTCATATAGTAGCTGGAGAGAAACAATGTATGAGTCTATGCTCAGACTCTACTGAAACAAATTACCTTTGAAACATGTTCAAAGGTAATTTGTCACAACAAAATTTGTAAAATCCATTTATTATTATATATGTTGCATAATGAATATTAGACAACTGTAAGAACATTAGTAGGATTGCAAACAGCAGTTTTTTTTGTTTTTTTTTTTTACATTTAAAAGCAGTATTATAACATTTCATGTTAATAAAAAAAAAAAAAAATAAAAAAAAAATCAGAAACCTTTTATTATATATTTCCTTGTAGATACAATAGAAATAGGGAAGTACACTAGGCTTAAGCATTACATCTTTTAAGAGTTGGCTGCTATGTGATGGCTTTGAAATTATATCCTCCTTGCTTTACCAATAGAAAGAAAAACCAGTTAACGACTACCCATGAGAAAAATTTAAATATTTTAAAATTAAAATCAATAGGAAATATTTCAGCAATGGCTACTCCCAAAAACATCAACAAACTATGTGTTTTGACGAGATATACATGTGTGGAGTAGGTTTGCCTGTCATAGGATTTTTATCAGTTATGCAAAAGTCATCAAGAATGATTAGGACTTCACCGATTATTTACAGAAAATTCAAAATATATTCATGAAAGTTACATGCAAAAGGTAGTTGTGGGAGGGAACTCCTATGGGACGAAATTCCAGTATACTGGCAGCACTGATGTGATTCCAACAATTTGCAGTCCTAACAAATAAAATATAATTGGCTGTTTCATTAATGGGCCTCGTTTCATGCATGCCACAATAAAAGCTTGTATCTTTAACCCAGCTTTATGGCAAATAATTGCAACGGAAGTGATATGCGAGAAATGGAGGGATAACAAAGATGTTAATTTTCTATCAAACAAGAAGCTGTTCTGGGGGGGGGGCAGGGGAGGGGGGGGGGGGGGCTTGCACCAACCTGAAATAAGCTCTACTCCAAAAACTATTAAAATTGACACAAACTTCCATATGCATGAACTACTTACCAAGTATTCTACTCCTTTAAGATACTCTTAAAGTATAAACTAACATCATGTAATATGTTACTGCAGAAGTAAATAGAATGCAAATAGAGCAAGAAAGCAAGACAAAATTATTGTACACAGCTGCAGTACGTGCAAATATCTAGTTACACTAGTATTTTAGAATAAAAATATTACAAAGATAATATAGATTCAAAGAGCTTCATGAAAGGGAATGATGGTAGCGACTGTTGGAGCAATTCACCTGTCAATTGAACTACAATACCTTATCTTATTTGGAGGAAGATGTTTCGTCACTTAAATTATATTGATCCTGAAGAAAAGAAAGGGAATGCGATAGTGTTTACAGTATGATAAAGGCAAAATTAATGCAAAATTAATGCAAAATGCATGTAGGGACAGGTGAGATCTATGCGATATAACGTTTTGGGAACGTTTCAGTATTAAGAAAGGATCCTTAAATTCTGAAGAATATTTGAAGTAAAACAAGCAGGAATTCAACAGAATCAATCAACTGCAATTGCTCTACACCCTGTAGGCATTTGTTCTGGAACATTTCAATTTCAGGCAATCTTATAAACTACGCCGTATGATGTTTGTTTCTCATTGCATCGTTACAGTACTTTTGTGCTTGTGAGCAAGACACATAAATATGCTAAAAAATGGAAGTGTTCAGAAAATAAAGAGAATTTGAGAAGGAATTTTTGCAAGTTTTTCAACTACTAAGGGTGTAGATTTTTCAAAAAATATAGATGATTATGTAGCAGATATAGAAATTGCTAGTCAGCATTTAAATGAAAATAATAAATTATTGGTTAAAGAAAAATGTAGTAAAATGTTACAGAATTTGAATAAAAATCACCCTGAAGTAAATCACAATAAACAAATTATTAAATCATTAAAAGAAAAAGATGTAATCTATACTAAAGCTGATAAAGGTAACAGCATTGTAATTTTAAATAAAATTTATTACATTAACAGAATGGAACTCTTACTTCAAGGTGAAGATTACAAAAGCATTGATATTAACCCTTTAAAATCCTGCATTTCAATTTATAATAAGACCCTTAATGAAATTAAAAGTATTACAAATAAAGAAAAGCAAATTATAACAATCAGTAATCCAATTTTACCCAGAATATATGCTCTTCCCAAAATTCATAAACCTGGAAATAAAATGAGACCTATTGTAAATTGCATAAATTCACCTACTTACAGCCTAGCTAAATGGTTAAATAAAAAAATTCACTAATTTTGAAAAATTTGAGAGTTTAAGTATTAAAAATGCTTTTGAGCTAGTCAAAAGGATCAGCAATATTACATTATCTACTAATGATAAACTTGTTTCTTTTGTTGTAACTGCTTTGTTTCCAAGCATTCCCAGAGAAAAACTTTTGACATTTTTAAAAAAATGGTTAAGTTCTATAGAACTGAATGAAGATTTAATAAATGATTTTGTTATCCTTGCTAATCTTTGTTTGGATCAAAATTTTTTCAGCTTTAATGACAAATTCTATCAACAAACTTCTGGTTTAGCAATGGGTAGTCCGCTTTCACCTTTTCTTGCTGATCTTTTCATGAGCTATTTTGAAATACAGGTCACTAAAGCATTCCCTCTAATTTTTAAAACTTGGTATAGATATGTAGATGATATATTTGCTATTGTTCCTGATAAACATGTAAATGATGCTTTAAAACTTTTAAATTTACAAGATAAGGCTATAAAATTCACATTAGAAACTGAAAGTGATGGCTATCTCCCTTTCCTGAATTTAAAAATAATAAAAAAAGACAAATTGAATTTTGGAATATACAGAAAGCAAAACCACACTAATAATTATATAAAAAATAATGGCTTTAACCCTTTTTCACATAAATTTTCTGTTTTTAGTAGTTTAATTTATAGGTTAATTAATTTACCCCTTAATAAAGATGAATTCTATAGAGAATATAAACACATTAACATTGCTTTAATTAATGGTTTTAATACTGATTTTATAAATAAAAAAATTGAGAAGTTTAAATATCAAAAAGCTATTAAAGATATTTCTACGGTTAAGAAAATAAAAGATAATTACATTTTTAAAAAATTTACTTATCACCCTTGGGCAAATAAAAAATTCACAAATATTTTCAAAGAGCATGACATAATATTGGTTCCTCAAAATAAATACAGTATAAAAAATTTGTTAGGCTTTTCTAAAAAGGATGACATTTCAAAAAATAAATCTGGCATTTATCAATTAAACTGTTTAAATTGTGACCTTGTTTATATTGGTAAGACTAAACTTCATTTGGAAACCAGAGTAAAAGAACACTTTAGGAATATTAAATACAAACAAATTGATAAATCAGCTGTAGCAGAACATTTTTGGAAATTTAATCATGAAATAAATCCAGATGTTAAATTATTAAGACACTTAAATGGGCCCATAGATTTAATGGTTTGGAAGAAAATATTTATATTAAAGTATAGAAATCATGCAATGAATTTTGATATACCTCCAATTGACACTCTTACCAAATTTGTTTTGATTCCAGTAGTTAGCAATGCATTAGTACACAATCCACCTAGTAGCAGTAACCATAACAGTGTAAACATCAAAAAAGAGACCAAAAGGATATGCTGATAATGCAATGAAATCATTGCGAAACTAGTCCAAGCAAGGATTCCAAAAGATAAGTGAAGATTTGTTGCAACTATTATGTTTATATCAATACTATGGGTGTAGTTGACTGCATGTATACTCCTATTTTTTGGGCCCACCCAGTTAAAAAGCAACATTTTCCAAAATTGGAAAGTTATTTCTCCATCAACGTGTAATGTTGAAATGCATTTTTAGTATCTCCACAAACAAACATCTCTTTTGCTGACGTTTATCCCAATTTTTCTCTCATGTAACCTAATCCATGATCACTCCAAGAAAATCATTCAATCAAAACATTACTCCAACTGTAATGAGCTTTTACTTCCATAGTAGTAACTAAAAGAGCAAATTATAGTTGAATTCTCCAATCTTGCTTGGAAAGTAAATTACTCCCTAGCAACCCATTTCCAAGTTGATTTTTTTTTTTGATAGCTTTATGTCCATAGCAGACCATGAAAATTGGTTGAAATGATCTTGCTTCCATGGAGTTTGAAGTTACTCGACATTCATCTTCTCAGGATAAGAGAAAACCCCCCAAAAAAAACCTTATCCAAATAATTCACTCTAAGCAAGATTAACAATCACGACCTGTTGAATGGGTCTCCCACGCTATTCAGGTGGACTATTTCTGAATATTGTAACAAAAACTTTTTCTCCAACAACTATTTATTCCACAATCTGATTACAATCAGAATTGGCACACAAATAACCGTCTTCCTTCAATGCTTTTTTAAAAATTCCACCACATAGTTTCTTTTCAACATTTGCTTGCTATAAAATTCCTGTCTAACTCAACTGTTGTGCGTGACATTTCTAGTGAAAACCAAATGCTGGGCAGAGCTTTGTTGCCCTGTTTTATACCTGTTGGTCATGTCACTGGAAGCTTCTATAAAATTCCACATGTAAACTATTGCAACTGTTACAAACTTGCTCAGGCTAAACAATGAACAGCTTCAATGTTAAAGAACTTTCCGACAGAACATGTATCCACTAGTGCAGGTGTAACAATATGTGCCAACAATCAGCTATGACTTAAAAAGCAAACCCCACACATTCTACCATTACCGCTGCAGGATGTAGTCACAGTACAGACTTGAACAAACATTACTTCCAAAGTAATTTACTCCAGCATGATGCATGCTGCCCTACAATTGATAAGCTAAGGAAAGGTATGACACCCTGAGAGAAACCAAAATGTACCCTTGAGTACCAGAAGCAAATGGTAGGGGTTAATTTACAAAAGCAGGCAAGATTTTTGTTTCTTATAATGCAGGGCACAGCTAAAGGCCACAAGAAAATATTTTCTATCAGATATGTGCATATTCAAATGCTTAATGCAATTTGCAAGATGAGTACTAAGAAAACAACCAATTACACAGACTTTAGAACCAATGTTGCTCATCAATTGCTACTAGATGTATACTATCAGAAATCAATTTTAGAAGTTAACCTACACTCCCGAGATGAAAGTTAAAACTAGACCTTTTCAATGCCAATTCACCCTTTGGAAAATGGTTTGCTCCAACAAACCCGAAAATCATATTAGATCAGAATAGGCGAGTCAATGCAACCAGTTTCATCACACAATTTAAATAAAGAAAAATACTTAACATTGAGATTTTTAAAATTTACAGTGCACTCCACAGGAATTTGAATAAGAATTGAGGTGGGAAATGAGCTTATTTATATAATGTGCCAATTGGTTAATAGAAGCAAAACAGGATAGTATACTACCCAACCTAACAAATAACTTTTGCAATATACAGTAGAGGTCTGCAAGGCTTGAGCCAGGCTGGCTGGATATGGGGCTAAATTTGAGTATCTGTTGCATTCAGGCTTGAAAAAAAATCAAAGAAAAATTAATTAGATTAGGAAGCAAAATTAAATTTTATAGCAAACTGATACATTTGGAAAAACTACATAAAGAACAATAGTTTCAACCCACTTTCACACAAAACATACTGTTCTAAATAGTTTAAGACAGATTATTGTACACTTCACTAACAGAAGAATACAGATAAGAATACCAATACATACTCGACACAGCAATTAATGGGTTTCACAAACAAGAAAATAACAAAAGTTCAGAAATTGCAAACACATCACGGATACCACAAAACTAACAAAAACAAAATGAGCTTCAAAAAGTTCACTATAAATTCCATAACATCTTCAAGAAACATTACATCTGCCTAGCTCCACAAAATAAACAGTCTTGACAAATTACTGTGCAATAAGTGGAAGGTCTCAATAGCACAGAACAAATGAACAGGAGTTTTTCAAATCAAATGCTCAGAATGTGACAAAATCTATATAGGAAAAACAAGAAGAAACTTTGAGACCTGACTTAAGGAACACATGACACACACATCAAATGCAAACAGATGGAGAAATCTGCACTTTTGACACCACTTCTGGACCACCATTACATTACACCAATCTCTCAAAGCCTACAAAATATACAGCAGAGTTGGATACTTGGAAAAGATTTTAATCATGAAACAAATACTGCTTAATGAATTTAACTAATCAGCTAAGGAAGTTCCTCTCTACACTACTAGATGTCAACACAAACATGCAATGTATGCCAACAAAAGTCAGTTGGTCTCTGAAGATTAGAACAAACTGTAGTTCTCCAAACCAGTCAGAAGAAAAGCAATCTAAGTGATGAAAATGTTTCTGTTCAGACTCAAACCTTCCCTTAAATTTAAATTTCTCATCACTTACTACCTTATCCAAATAATATATTAATTTTCTAGAGATATTAATTTGAAAAATAATGAAATACTCACCCTTTACTTCTTTCTACAGCTTCACAGCTAATGTTGTCAAAGAAGGATTTGGATTTGTCATAGTAAACTTCTGGCTCCTCCTCTTGTTCACCCTCACCAACACCAGTCTCATTACCAGAGTCATCTTTCTTATCACTCTCCCCATTCACTTTACCATCACCTGCAATAACAGGTTCGGAGTCTTCTGTAACACCGCAGTTCCACCCCATTAGCACACACACAAATTAAATGCATGTTTCCAAGGCCTTCCTGCTGACCAGCTGTCTCTTTCCCAATATAAAACAGGCATACATTTTCCTTACAAAAACTGAACTATTGAAGTAATTGCCAAGCATATAAGTTGGTATCCATGAGAGATAACCCTGACAACAGTGAAAAAGTCTGTCCATTACTCAATGCATAAATAACCAGTGTTAAAATGTATGATGGGCCAAAAGAAAATACAGTAACTATAATGTATAAAGAAAATTGTTAAAACTTAATGCACAAATTATGGAAATCATTCTACTCAATCCATTTATTGCTTTCATTTGAAATGTTCATTTAGTGCCTTCAATTATATAATAACATACTGTACATCACTGATGATTCACTATATAGTGTTCCTCTAATAATACTGTCATAGTTTGGTATTGCAACACTTTGGATTTTTGTATTTGGGTGAAGTTGGAGACATTCGAAAGAAGAAAACATTTTTACTGTACCTCGTAGATAATGAATGTGGCCCCCACAGGTGATGCTGCAGAGGCAATATTCCCATTCAAGCCAACTCCAACATATCTGATGAAATGGACTGGATGGCAGCAATACAAAGTTGCATTTCTTGCAGATTTTGAGGCAATGGGGGTACACAATCCATAATGTAAACCCATAAAAAGAAGTCAGACTGGCAAGTCAGGCAGCCACAACATCCACTAGAAGACATTTTCAGCACGTCCATCCATCTTCCTGGAAGCTGCTCCTTCAGATGTATCCGAACATAAAAAGCGAAGAGATGCTCCACTTGCTAGAAAATAAATTTTTTGCCTTCTTCCAATTTTGGAAACAACCATTCAGTGAGCTGGTCAAATTAAGTTGGACCATTTACAGTGGCCTCTCAAAAGCATATTGGGCCATGGATTTGTTATAATACAGCACAAAAGACCTTCACTTTAGGAAAGACTAGTCTCTTTCCAGTTCCAAAATGGTATATGATTTCTGGCTGCCCCAAATGTCAACATTATGCTTGTTCACTTTTCCACTAATGTGGGATGTTGCCTCATCACTAAAAATATTTTTTGTCGAATTTTCATTATGCTCCATAAGTACCAATAAATGTTCAAGAAATTAATCGTTTTGCAGGGTCATCAAGTTTCAAATTATGCACTAATTGCAGTTTGTAGGAGTGAAACTTCAGTCACCAATGCAGAATCGATTTAGGGATGTTAAAACTGCAGACTAGATTTACAGACTTTTTAAGATACACACAAATACCTCCTGCACTTGTTCCATAATTCCCACATTCTCCCCGAATGGCCTTATCTTTAATGACATGCAACCATGACCCACAAAATCATATCACTTCAAAACTGATGCATGTGTTGGAGCTTGATATGCAACATTTGCCTAAGAGCACATTGAACTTGCACCAGTCACTGCATGTAGTGAAATTCCAAAACATCACGTGGGTTCACCATAACTCCTCAAAATTTCTTTAACAATACAATTTTAAAAGCAAAAACTTTACACGTAACCTGACTGCTAAATATCCAACAATGAACTCATAACTAATCACAAATGTGAGGGAATTTAGTTGGCGTTCGATTCCCACAAACCTGTCCATTGTTGATGTGCACAAAAATATTTGAGTTTTTCTTTCGAATGTCGCCAATTTTAGTTAAATACAATCAGCCAAGGCAATGTTGTGCCAGTTTGGAATATATTCTTATGGACAAAGTACATTAATAAAAATCAAACTTCTGCATAGCACAAAAGTTCGGAAAGGGATTTCCACCTTTATGTTCAATGTATATTACTCCATGTAGAGGTTGAATTATACTTTGAAGATTGATCCATTTTGTACAAAGAAAAACTTAACATAATTTGGCAGCACAATGAATAGAAAGGCTATTGAAATATGATTGCTAAGAAAGCACTATGATAAGAAGTGATTTACATAGGAAATGAATTACAAAATGTTGAACATAATTTTGATATTTCATAGGAGGTACCAAAATTATCTGAATACAAGACTGTTTTTTTCCCAAAATATTAATGTTTAGAACTGGAGGTCACCTTGTATTTGCAATATGTTATCCAAATACTATTGGGAAAAAGAGTTTCAAACTTAGTGGGTACCGCAGTGGTGAAGCCTGGGGGGGGGATTACTGACAAGGTAAAGACATATGCAGCAAATTTTGTGTATTCTATCTCGTGCCAAAAAAATACCTGTTAACAGACATATGAGCATTTCCATTGGGAAGAAAAAAAAAACTCCCGAGACTAAAATAAAATTAGAGGGCTTCTAAGTATGTTTTTTTGGTCGTCTCCTTAGCACGTAGGTAACGTTGCACTCAGCCTCATGAGGTCCCTGGGTGGGGGGGGGGGCCAATTGAAGAGCTACTTGGAGAAGTAGCAGCTCCAGGTCATGAAGACCTCATTAACTGGCCAGGGGGGTTCAAAGCGCTGAACCGTCTCATCCCCCAATACTGCACCCCATCCATGACGTCTGTAATGGACTGAGATGGGAGACGCAGCGGCTGGGCAGAAGGCCAAGGCTCTTAGTGAGCGGTGCCATGGAGTTATGTATGTTTTAATAGAAAATAGCATCCATAATTCTGTGGCGTTTGGAGGAACATTATTTAAAAACTGGCCTTTTTGTTCCAAGATAGTAGTGATGTAAAAGAAACAATCCTCTATTGTTGAAGCCCTAGAGCAAATACAAATTAGGTAAAAAAACAAGTACAATGTTATAGCATGTTGACTAAATAGAAAACACATCCATCGTCTTTTTTACAGTTATGCTGCTGCCCCACCCCACGATCTATTAACACACACATTTCTGTTCATCTCTCCTGCTCAATGTAAATTTCTGCACAAATTCAAATTATGCAACATTAAATGTCTAATTACAAAATTATATCCATCATCATAGTTGCACTGCCGCCACCATAATGTGCACTTCCATACTCCGCTTCCTGTCAACTGCTCAAAACTAATTTCCACGCAAATCCAAATTCAGTAAAATGGATAAAAAAAAAAAATTTAAAAAAAAAAAAAAAAAAAAAAAAAATAGGAGACAAGCTTAAATGTCCATTAGTTTGTGTAAAATATGTGGCACCTTTAAATTTCATTTAAAAATTCTTTTTAGATATGCAGATATGCTAAATTCCTAAGTTAAGTTATCAAAAAATGGGGATCGTCTTCCATTTGAGGTTGTTTTGTATTCATATAAATACAGTATATTTTATCTGGTAGTCAACATCTAAAGTTTAAACATACAAGGGCAACACTTGACAATTTTTAGAATGGCATATTTCTAAAAACAAATTAAATTTGTTTATATTTGATAGCTACCTTCAAATGTTTAAGTTGATAGCCATTTAGTAGGCTTCATTTGCTATAATATTAATTATCATTCAAAGACATGTTCACATTTCCAGGCTACAATTTTTTTACAATTTTAAATCCTCAATAATACCTAAACAATGTGTATGTCAGCTCAGAAATGCATTTCGTGAAATAGTCCCATTTAAGGCAACTATTGTTGGTATGGCTCATTCAAGAAGAGATCAGTTTTTTTTCTCAGTGACTAATGTTGTGAGGAATGCCCAAGAACAGATGTTACTAATGTAAATATTGCTGCTGTTCAAGCCTACTTGATGGACTTTTAAATTTATTTGGGTTATATGGGGCATATGAGTAAATCAAACCTTTTATATTGTGTGTGATTGGTGCAGAAAAACTATGATAAAATTCTAAGACAGCACTTCAAATATGGTTTGCAATATTGTTGTTGGTATTGAATCTGATTTACTGTTATGATTTTTTTTTTTTTTTTTTTTTAAAATCAACGATGCTGTCAATTGCCAGAATCATATCAGCATCGCCAGGGTGCCAGAATTTTGTCCTGAAAAGAGTTCTTTAACATGCCAGTAAATCTACTGACATGGGGCTGTTGTTTTAATGCACAACAGTGTATGTCTGGGCAGGTTTATGATCCTGAAAAGAAAGTCAATCAGTTCAATTGACTTTTCAAACAGAACCGAAGCTTACATAAGTCCAATAAATCTATGTTGGTAAGAAAATAGTTGCTAATTTTTTCTAAAATGGCTCATATTGCTATCTATTAGAAGATGCACATATTGTTACTGCTGATTGGAACACAAATGTCTTATCACAAATTTTTTAAAAGGTTCATAAAAATGCCTAAAAGGAAAAAAATAATTTTACATCATGGCAATGCATCATCAACTACACTATCTGGATGCCCTTTATGGGGGATCTTAAAGCTCTGGCCTGGCATTCTTAATTTTTTTGTTTACAAAAATTAAAGATAAAATGTGGAACCTTTTTTCCGTCCTCAGATGAAGCAGAACATTTATAAAAATCTGGTTCCTGAAGGGCATCATTGCTTTAAGAGCTGATTTCATTGGATACAAAAAGGTATTGATGTTAAAGGGAAGTATTTTGAAAAGAAAATCATTTAAATTTTTTAAAACTAATCCTTGTGCAATTTTCTAAAAATGTTCACGTTGCCCTCATACCAATTTATTTTTGTGAAAGGTGCCACCATGTACAGACATAAAAAATGCTGCAGGTTGGTTGCACTCAAATTGGCACTTTGGCAGCAGCAGTCATTCTCTCACACAGATTTTGAGCAGGGGGGGAGGGTTTATCCACTGGAAGGCAGTAGAAACACACTAATGCTGTTAGTCTTTAGATTTGGGTGGTGTACTAATTTTATTTAATTTTTAAAATCTTTTTCTGTGGGACTTTGCAAGCTTTAATCCACAAGAACTCTCCCTCTGCTCTGCATTGACTTACAGCTGTGTATATATATTTGTAATTTGGAAAAATAAGGTATAAGGAGAGATTTTAAAGACATTTTAAGCAGATCTTTTATAAAGTTTGGGGCAAGATTCGAAAAGATAATTTAACAAAATTATTAAGGACAGATTTAACAGTGGACATATTAGTCAGGTTATTTTATTATACTGAATCCATAGCACAACTAATTCTACAAAATAGGATATCTGAGCAACAAAGGAGGAGGAAAGTAATATGAGAAGGTTAAAATACAGAAGCTTTATTGTGCTTAAGATTTCTTCCAAACTGGTTATTTGATGTGACTGAGCCTTAATGTTACAATTGCAATTTTCAATATGTAAGAAGAAAAGTCTTGAACAGCACGTCATTAAATTTGTACTAATGGCAAGTCCAAACCTAACATGTTTTGGGAGCATTGAACCCCCTTTATCAGATATCTGGCAACATGTTTCCTAACATGCACAGAGTGAAATTACAGGATGTTAGTATCCCAAGTTTTGATTCATTAGTATAAATTCTTTATCTTAAACTTAAACATTTCACAGAATTAACACTCCTCTTTGTTACAATGATAAATAAAAACAAAAAACTTCAAAGCAGTAGCATACATGCTAAATCCCAGTACTACATTGTTATCTTACTGTACAACACCCTAAGAAGAAAATGTTTTGGTGCTGTTTCACCTATGAAAGACTAGCACCTTTAATTCCAGTTGAAGGCATGCTGAAAAGTGATCAGTGCATCAGAATGAGAAGTGTTTATGAGCTCCAGAAAAGGTTTCTGAAAAGTGACAGAATTTTTCAGCAAGATTTACCTCCCTGCCACACTTCTATGAAAGTGAAAGAATGTCAAAGATAATGTTTGTGTGCTTGAATAACCAGGAAATTCACGCCATAGAAAATTTTAGGGCTATTTGCGATAGACTTGCAAAATTTGACATTCCATAAAAAAATGTTTGATATTAGCTTTAATTCAAGTGTACTTCATGATCTCAAAAAAGTGTGTTCCAATGCCTAATACTGTAATGGAATCAAAAGTAAAAGATAGATTACACTCAAACTTCATTCTTGAAATAAAGTAACTTACTTTGAACATGGAGATTCACATCAACGGAATGAATTTCCGTTGAAAATGATGGCAACAGCCACCAAAACATGTCCAAAGTAAATTAATTTATTTAAAGAGTGAAGTTTGAGTGTAATTTTTATTTTTACTCTTAATTGATTATTTACTTCACTGTGCATTCCCATGATGTTTTAACTGTAATGGAACTTATAAAAAAAATAAAGAACACATTAACAAAAAGTAAATTAGAAGTAATTTATGATTAAATTCATGAAAGCATGAAAAATGTATTATTGTTCTGTTCCAATTAACTCACACGGGATTGTATAACACATACTAAAGTTTACCACTGATTACTCTCTATTTAACCAATTGGATTTCACGTCTCTCTGATGTATGGAAACCGATTTATATTGACATGCAAATTTTTTCATGCAGGAAATTGTAAATAGGAGACAGTTTCTTGAAATTCTCAAAATTCCTTTCTATACCCCCGCCGCTGAATCCTTACACTTGACACTTAGGAGTTAAATTGGTATATTGACAGAAAACAGATGAAAAGCTTTACCCATTTGACTTTCTGAACCAAACACAAAGCAGCATTCTGGTCGGTCAGTCAGACAGCGGAAACAGATCTAGATGCCGCACCATTGCAATATCTGGCTATTTCCAACCACATGCTCAGTTTGTGAACTCTCAGCACGTGCACTGAGCTAATCTATACAAGCTATGTATTATTCTTTGTTTATATTTATTGTTATTGTTGATAGTGTTGTAGGGAACATAAGACTTTCACAATTATTAAAGAGGCGGATAGACTTTTGCAGAAGGTGTGATGAGGGTGGACACTGCTTCATGGAAGAATGAAGTGAATCATGTTCACAAAATACAAAAAGAACAGAAATTAAAATCAATGAATGTGAACCACTAATATATCTTGGCGACGATGACGATACTTCCAATAATGACAGAGACTTGGATGGAATTGAGGCATTAAAATTCTAAACTGTTGAAAATCACTCATACCTTTCTCTCATTGTAACAAGCTTTTTTGCATTTTTTTTTTTTTTTTCAATATCACAAATACGCATTATGCTACACGTGTTATAGTATCAGTTATTTTCAATTATCAATAACAAATTAGTTTCATTATTCATCAGCATTTATTTACTATGTACACTGTTTATATTCGTCTGTACACACGATAGAGACATTTGTAATCAGCTGTTATGGTTTACTAGTTACTCTGGCAACGACCCAAAGGCAGCATAGCCAACCTTAAGCAAAACCACCCAAATTGTCAAGTGCAAGGATTCAACGGCGGAGGTTTAAGTAGTTAATTTTAGTTAGGCATGCTCACAGAAACTTTAAAGGTTTAAAAAACTGCATCTTTTTGAAGAAAATGTTGCTGCAATTGCAAACTTAGTTTAGCCCACACCACATGCAACTTGGTTTTGATGTACCATGAAAAAACTTCTTAAAGATATTGTTCCCCTTTGCTTAATCTTTATAAAAGAATTACCTGAGAGAAAATGTAAAGGTTTATACCCACAAAAAATATAAAACTAATAAAACTGCATAATACAACTCTTTCCCAAACAGAGAGAAAAAGGAAAGAAAGAAAAAAAAAAAAAAAAAAAAAAAAAAAAAGGATCTGTCTTACCAATTTTGGTTTTAGCAAGTTGACTTCTTAACTCTTCAAATTCTGTGTTGGCCTGTTCGAAGTCATAATCATTTTCAAACTTCAGAGTATTCTTGGGCTTGCCACCAGTTCCAACCTGTTGTCCACCTGGCCTATTGAAGGTACCAGTAGGCCCACCCCTTCCCCTTCCACGTCTCATTCCTCCCCGGTTCACCCAGCCTCCTCTCGACTGCCCTTGTTGTGGGTGTATTCGCTGTGGTAATGGAACCTACAACAAAAAATATTTTCATATTCACTAACAGTTTAAGTCATATGAGATCTGAGTCAAACACCAGGATTCTCACATAATTTCTAGAGTTTGATCAAAACTTTTTATTGCACATTCTTAATCAAAAGATTTATTTCATTGAACTAAAATAATGCATTCCATAATTGTGGAGAATTTAATGCCGATTTAAATTTCTGAAGCCCTATAGTTAACACAGAAAATGGGCACATGGCTCAAGTAATAGAGCTTACTAAAAACCAGCAGTTTAGGAGTTAATTTATGAAGTACCAGTGGTACAGAGAATTGCAGTGCATGAAATTTATATGAATTTGGCAAGTACCATTATTTTTCCCAGTTAGAAATAATTTTATGCATATTAAAATCAATAGCGAGAGCTTAATTCTACATTAAGTATACCAATTATTTATTCAAAAGTTTCAGTGCCACAAATGATTGTTTTTGAACTGGACTATTTGAAGCAGCAATCAATTGTATTTAATAAGTATTGCTGATGTGCAACGTGTTACTGGCTCAATCTTAAAAGACCATCTGCTACTGGCCTTCAAAAAAGTACATCAGAAAAAATGATAAATGATGCCTTCCTAGCAAACTCATTTTACATCCTGAGGGAATTCCTCAACTGCACAATCTATTTTGGCAGCTAAATGGATTTGACCTTCAAGAAGTCAACCATACGAGGATTTGGCCAAAAATTAAAATATCTCAGCTTTGCTTCGAAATTGTATGAAACAATGACACACGACAAAATACAAGGAATTCAGGAGAGGAAAAGCAATCCAAAGTGATCTGCTGGGCAATAGCAGTAATGAGCAGCAGAAAAGTTTAAATGAGATATTCAACGAAAAATAAAAGCAAAGTAGCAAACACCAGTTATAGCAGCAATATTCTTTAAAACAATTTTTATTTGACCATATTATTTTAGTTTACCACTCTGGTTTTTTACCTGCTCCCTCTATAACTGAAGAGAGGTTCAACGTAGTTTATGGTACGCCAGAATGAAGGCCAACTCCAACAGATCCATATTGCAGAAAACAGCCAGCACAGAAACATCCTGCATAGCACAATGACAGTGGTAAACCAGCAACCCAGTGAAACTAAAATTAGAGTTTGATACCCTTGCCAATATTCATATTTCATACAATTTCTTATTCAACTGGAATCGGCAAGCAAGTAGTGCTACTTTTCGTTTGGTTTTAAATGTCCTTTATTTTAAAATGATGGATGCAGAGGTATTTATTAATCTTCCAAAATCGCCAATGTACAACAAAATTTCATGAGAAAAGAATTCCATAATAATTATCTTCCATATTCGAGGACTTCACAGTTTTAGACAACATATACATCTTTCTTGAAATACAGTACATGTTTCAATATGCATTCTAAAATTAGTTTTAAAAATCTGATATATACCATTTATATGATTTTTCCCTACCTGTTCTATTTTCTACAAGATTATTTTATCCACTTTATGAAAATCGAGATAAATATTAGCAGAAATGGTCTTATTACTTGCTTCCTTGTAAGCACAAGGGAAATAAGGGATTACACTAGGATAAAGAGAGTGGAACCTTTTAACTGATTGCTATATGAAACAAATGAAATCTAGTTCACTTTGCATGGCCTGGAGTAAAACAAAAATAAATGAATTACAACTTTCAGTTCGAGAAAAGTTTTAAATTGATTGTGTTTTTAAGTTCTTCTCTCTCGTATAGTTCCAGTTATTAAACTGATCTAGATGAAGAGGTCCTCCGAGGCTATTCCCAGAATTTCTGCATTTCATTTGTTATGAAAATATCAAACCTATGTATTTTAATAAACACTTAGCTATTGTTTAGAAAATCAAAATTTTTGAAAAATGTTCCATGTAAAGCTGAGTTTGGGGTACTGAAAATCTTCATTTCACATCCTTGTAAGATGATTAACTGAAATAATACAAGCGCACACTTTTTTTACTGTTTTTTTTTTTTTTTTTTTTTTGTATTTATTTTGGATTCAAAGTCTCATATTTCTAGTGAAATCTCGGTAGCAAATTTTTGGATGGAATACAATACCTTCCCTACCTACTATGTATTTTGCACATGCATGGTTAAGTAAAAATGGCATTTTCAACAATAGGAAGAGATTTAAAATAAGAACTAAAGCTTTCCTGGCGACGTGTTAATTCAAAATCTTCTCGGGCTTCTAGCCAGGTAAAAACTTGGCTTGACACCAACGTTTCGAAGAAGTGCATCTTGCACTTCTTCGAAACATTGGTGTCAAGCCAAGTTTTTACCTGGCTAGAAGCCCGAGAAGATTTTGAATAGGAAGAGATATTGCGCGATATGCATATAATAATTTCATGACATTTTTTCTAATCTTAATTTTAACTTGATATTCTTAGGCAGTAAACAGTACATCCACTTCTTCCCCATAATCTTATCACTACATTTTTCAGTGATAAAAACATACATGCCAATTCTCATTAAATAACATTTTAAAAGTGAAATTTGGCCTCCAATTTATGCATCATGCACAAAAAAATTTAAATTATTTATGGACATTCTTTAATAGCTGTGGTTCTCTGCCTTCCATTCTATATTGGCCATGAAAGACTACTTAATTTTGCTCAGAGGCCTCCACCAGGCTTGAGGTTAATTTTATGTGCCATAAATCTACGACAGGACCAATGGCTTTTCCTCCCTTCCAAAGAAAGACTTCTGCCTGAAAAAACATTCCCATAATATATAATAAAAAATGTCATCAATTAATATTGGATAAATTTAATTTGTATTATTTGTGCTTACATCATTAAACCAATTTAAAAGCATAATCAAACTATCAACATAATTACCATTTTAATTGCATTGTACTTATTTTTTACCTTGATTGCAATACTAATGAGCCAATATTTAGTCAAATCATAATAAACCAGGGAACCAAGGAGGTAATAATACCTATAGGTAAGGCCATTCAACGCATACCAAAATTAAAGCTTTTTTACAGCATTTGATGGGAATATTACCTATCCCAGCTCAATATGCTCATACTAGTTTCTCAAAATGTAGCATGCTGTTCCAAGGTTAAATATCACTCACCACAAGTAGTGGTATTGCAACTATCTCCTTTCATATACCAAAAAACTATTTGCTTCAGTTAGTGAAGCTATAAGAAGTGGCAATATCTGAGCACTCATTTTACTTGGGAAAAAAAAAGAAAAAGAACATATTCCACCCCAAAGAATTCAATGACAAGATTTCACCAGAAATATGTTTTGAGGTGACCTGAGTCTGAAAAAAAGCCTTTTTTAGAAAAAGGTCTGTGTGTGTACAGCATAGCTCAAAATGAAAAGCTTGTTACACACCAAACTAGGTATTTAAGTTCTCTTTGGATGCAACACACAGATTTTCAAGACAATCCTCCACCCCCAACTATTCTCTACTTGGAACATTTTTCGAAAAGTTTACTTTTCTCAAAAATGGCTAATGATTTTGATTAAAATATTACATTGAAGATATTCACATCATGAATAAAATGTATATTTTCAATTTTATGGGAACAGCCTCTGAAGAGCTCTTTATTCTGGTTTAGAATTGTAGAAGTTTGCATAATGTTTAAACCACAATTTTTTGTCACATGTTTTTCTTGTAGAGTTATTATTATTGGTTTCAGTTTTAAACTCATTTTTTCAAACAGAGCCATGCAAAGCGAGCTGAACCTCAATTGTTTCACATTGTTGGAGGACATATCACACGCTACAAAGCTATATAAAAGTGGAATTGTATATAATAACATAATTGTATAGAGAGCAATGTAAAATAGTTGTGAATATTCCGTGGTAGAAACGTGCACAAAAGCGAGTTGTAATTTAAGTAATTAAGGCAAAGGTGAGCTAGCTTATTTCCAGGCAACAGTCCAACTACCACTTGGTAATGAGCCCATGTTTAGGCTAAATAATGTAAAATAGAAAAGGACAGACAAAAATGAGTGAAACAGGCATAGTGACTTGTCCTCCAGGAAGCATTGGGTTTTCCCAAATGCATCATGTGGATGCGATGCCCGCAAAACTTGACACTATTTTTATAGCATGTGAAGTGATGATATCAAGGGACCAATCAAGGACACTGTTACATTTTATGTAGCAAAAGTTGGCATCGCCCAATGGCAGTATATAAGAGAGCATACTCTTATGTTGCTGCTCTTAGTATTTTGTGCATGTTCACTTGCTTAAGTGGTGGGAGAACGATGTGCAGATGGCTAGATTAGGCTCCTGATAATTGATTTAAGTGGTGGGAAGGTATTAATAGAAACATATTTTGTAAGGAAACAAGCTAGCCGCCCGTTAAACCTTTGAAATAACAAATTCAAATAGTAAGGGAAAATGCAGTGTTACTATTTGCCTCACCCACAAAGCACACAGATAGAATCAGGAGATTCTAGGAGTGGTTACTAAATGTACACTTTTTTTGATGCTACTAGTGTCATTTCTTGGATATTTTAAGGGCTTATTAAATGCCCCTTGTATTAAATTGGCAACTGGTGTGTTTGTGAATCCTGCTTCCAATGAGAGAGAGTGAAGGCGTTGAACTGTGAAAACTACAAAAAAGAAAAATCCACATACAGTGTTTAAAGCAAAAATGGCTGACTGAAAAGTGCCATAGCTTATTTCTTAAATAATAGAACTGCTCTCTGAAGTAAACAGTAATAAAATATATTTCATAACATTTCATCCCCCAAAACCCCCAAGTATAAGGGTAACATTATACATTCAGTGCTGACATGCTGAAAGACAATACACAAAATGAAATGACAGCAATCTGAGCTTCCAAAAGTAAACAGCTGTGGAGGGCAAGAGGAAGCTCCTCCATGTGTTCAGAAGATGTCAAGCATGGTGCATGTGTGTGGCCCCATTCTCAAGCCAGAAATACTAGAAAATTAAATATTCTGCAAGTTATTGACTATGGCTTATTTACATTACACTGTTGTGATTTCTAAAAGCCCAGCTTTTATGCAATTTATTGTTTTGGTATTCAATTTATAGAGCCCATTTAACTCCTATGGTAATATCAGGGAGCTTTGTTTTGAGAAACATTTGCTGGCATCTTGATTGCTGAACTGTAAGGTTTTTTTAATGTTACTTTTTACTTTCTCTAGCCCTGTATGTACAATGCACATAGTGGATAGGGAAGGTATTGTATTCCACCCAAAAGTTTGATACCAAGATTTCACCAGAAATACATGTTTTAGGATCCCCTGAATCAAAAAAAGGCATTTTCAAAAGGCATATGCGTGCACGTGGACAGCATAGCTAAAAACGAAAAGACTTAAATACCAAACTTGGTATTTAAGTTTGGTATCTTCCAAGGATGTGACTAAGATTTTCAAGAAAATCCCCCCCCTAACTACCCTTTACATGGAAAAATTTCTAAAATTTTGTTTTTCTTAAAAATAGCTCTAATGATTTTGATTAAAACACCACATATTAAAGCCATTTCCACCACAAATAAAATGTACATCTTGAATTTTCCGGCAATAGCTCCTGAAGATCTGTTTATTCTGGATGAATTTTGCTGAATTTTGCATAACTAGTAAACAGTAAGAGATAGACAAAAACTTACTACACAAAAATGTGGTTCTTGTTAAAATACACATCTGTCAGATACATTATTTTCACGGGGTTTACCATTTGAGATATTCCTTGTTATTAGTTTCAGTTGTAAAGTACTTGCAATGACAATTGCCTAAGAGCTTTTAAAACATTCGACTATCACTTTAGCAAGCTCATTCCTTTTGTTCCTTCTACAAATAAGGAACTAAGTAATAATGACATTCTACGCATGTTTATCTCAATTAGCATGGTGTAGAAAGAACAATAATCTTTTGTAAGAAGCTTGTTTGTTGAGCAGCTAGAGAAAGTCATGCAACATCTGTTTTTCCATTTGATAACACACACACACACACACAACACACTTGCTCACCCCCCACATGGTGGGGGTTAAGGAATGATTCTGGTTGAAGAAAAATTCTGTCCAAGCCAGGAATCTAACCCAGTACCCCTGAGTTGAGAAGCCAGAATGCTCATTACTCAATACTACTTTCTTGTATACAAATATGTTTTGCAAAAATAAAGGTGTACTGAATAAAACTGAACTGATTGCCAGCAAAGTCACCCATGCCATACTAATACTGTTCAAACAATATGACGGACGAAATCAGCTTATTTCCCCACTTCGCTAATCTTTTAAATGACCTGTTTTAATAATGTCAGTAAACATTTCTTGTTTAAGCTTTCCAATAACTGTGCTAATGAAAATATACTTACTGGAGCTTGATCTCTAGGATGTGGTGGTTCTCTCTCACGTTGAGGCTGAGGATGAGGATGAAATGTCTGATTCTGGCCAATGGCTCCTCTGTTAGTTTGCCTGCAACAAATACAGGGGTCACAATTGCATCTACACCTTTGTCAAACACTAATGATAATTTATCGAGTAGATGATACAATTTTTCTATCCATTGCAGTCCATTAGATACAAAACTGGTATCCCCAGAAATTATTTACTTTCTCCCCCTTTAATTTTAGTTTCTCTACTGCTTACCTTCATTAAACCTTTTAGTGCTAATCATGATGCCGTTTTGAAACATTTTAACTCTTTCCAGCAGGAAAGAGTATGTTATTTCTATGTCCTAGCCATAGAGAAAGGTTTTCTGGAGTGTTTCAGAATACTATCTTCACTTCAAAGCACTAAGTTAGCTCCAAATTTAATTTTTCAGGCCAGCGTTTGAATATGCTGGTTGAAACATGACATCTAGCCAAAGGTTATGAGCCAAGAGAAAAGAGCTGCAGATCACGATGTATTAGAAGAAAGCGAGTGATTTTGAATTTTCAGACCTTTATGAGAGTGTTTCTGACATTGACGTAAGAGAGGACGATATATATTCTAGTTTCAGCAATAAATATTACATCCGATATCAACAGACCTCGTGCACATGCAAATAATCAGTGTACTTATCAAAATGGATTTATGGAGGTGTAGTAACCAAACGACGAATGCAATGTGAATCAATCTTCAGCTATGCAATAATACATATGCTAAATTGTACAGCAATTTGTGTCCTATTGCTTTATGCCATTTTCATTAATAGTGATATGCTTTTGTGTGTGGATTTTTGGCATTTTTTTTTCAATTTCAGGTTATATGAATTCATTTTCTGCATTTTAAAAAATAAAACATCAGACCAAAACAGGATGTTTTTTTAATAAAGAAATATCTATACTTTCATTTAATTAGCCTGAACTTTCTGTGTAGTAAGCTTCTGAATGTCTAATTATTGATTATTTTGTGATTCTTAATTATAAATTCAAATTTTTCTTCTGTTTTTAATTTTTTTAAAAATAAGAATTCTCGTCCATATAATGCATATTATACAGTATACAAAAGGGATTACTAAAAATAAAAAAAAGATTCATTTCTGACATTTGGTACTCATTGGATCACTAATAATTTAAAACAATTTGTTCTCCTCTAAAATTGTGTGGCACTTTTCAACAGTATTTTCCTATTCGGTCTGGCACTAAAAGGGTTGTGTAAAGTACAAATGTGGAGATTCTTTGGGGATGGGAAAAAAAAAAATGGTGCACATGGAATGAGGGACAAGAAAAAAACACCTTACTGTACAACTACAGTAGAACTCACTAAAGACAATTTATGTGAAGTTAATTTTTGTTTGACATTTACAATTTCTAAACTAGATATTCATTTTCACTGGTATGAATTTTCAAATACTTTATAGTTAGGAATTTCAAACCCATTACATGACTTGCTTAAGCCTCTTCACATCTTTCCCTTGTACAAACAACAAAACCACTTCTGCAAGCATTTAAATTCATAACAAGTAACTAGAATATGATTATGTAAGAATAGTTTTGTAGAGGAATGAAACCGTCATAAGTAACCATTTTGTTTTCCTCCTCAGCTCGTAATGTGGCTTTGATGGTAGGGGGGGCCAATATACCATCAAATACACCTATTTGCTGGTATGCAATATTGGAATTCAATGCAGAGATTTCATCAAAATACACGTTTTGAGGTACCATATCAAAAACCAAGGGGGTTGGTATGTCTGTTTGAAAAGCACAACTCAAAAAACTAAAAAACTGTTCACCAAAATGGGAATTGAAATTCTTATCTTGAAAAGATGCAACACAACTGCTCCAGAAAATCATCCCATCAAGAAACTGCCTTTATATTTAAAGTTTCCAAAATGATTGCTTTTGTCAAAAATGGCTCACATTTTTATTTAAGTACCATGTATTTAAGATATTTACATGACAAAATAAAATGTGCTACCTTGAAATTTTTTGAGAATAGTCCTTTAGAATAAAGAAATCTTGTATAGTGGGTACTAGGTGGCCTGGGTCAAATTCTAGTGGGATGTACAAGATAGTTTTGCAAAATATAAGTATTTCTTAGTGCTTCAACAAAACAAACTGGTAAACTATAACATAAGAACAAAACTTATTGCTCAAAAATGTAGAGCTCGTCAATATCATATTAATTTTCAATAACCTATTACTTTCTCTAGCACAAATGTCAAACATACATAATAGAGAAGGTATTGCATTCCACTCAATCAAAAATTTTATACCAAGTTTTCACCAGAAATATACGCTTAGGGTCCTCTGTAAATAAAAAAAGACATTACTATCTCTTGCATGTATGCTGGACATACAATGTATATAGAAGCTAGAGAAGGTATTGTATTCCACTCAAAAATTATATGTTGAGATTTCACTGGAAATATATGTTTACAGGTACAAAAAAGCATTTTTAGAAGAGTGAGTGAGTGAGTGAGTGAGTGAGTGAGTGAGTGAGTGCATTTTTTTTTGGTATAGAAAGTGAAGCTATGGTAATTAAAATGCCAATGTGTGTTTGAAATTGTCAAAAAACTTAAGTCAATAGAAGAATTCAGTAATAACTATTTGATTCATGTCCCATTTAAAAAAGATTTACCAATTTGCACGACTAAAAACACATTCATATTTGTCCAGGCAATCCATTTAAGATCTTGGGTGAACAAATTGGGTATTAAATATACAACAATAACCTCTAGTACTTTCAGACACTGAAAATGTCAAGAATCCATCTTAACAAAAGAAAAACTCTTAAACCAAAGGATTTGAACCCTGTATACTTTATACCCAAAGGTTGTACTAACCACACTAGGATTTTTTTTTTTTTTTTTTTTTGGAGGGGTGGTTCCACGAAGTCAAACTTTTTTTTTCCAGTGAAATCTCAAGGTAAATTTCTAGTTGAAAATCAATACTTTCTCTACAAGATAATACACACTCATTACTTACCCATCTCTCGCTGGATGAGGTGGCTGCACTGGCCTTGCGACTGGTGGAAGTGGCTGTTTTTTGTCGTCCTTCACCGGAGTAGAGCTTGGCTGGCTAACTTGCACACCCTGGTCTATTGTAGGAGATTTGCGCGTCACCAATGATGGCGTTGCTGATCGAGATCCAGATATAAGATCTAGAAAAGAAGCTAGATAACTGGAACTTTCTAGTGCAGTTCAAATCCAAATCTAGCATATACACATATATGACCAAGGTACTACAGGCATGCATTCCTTGAAATTAAATTTTTCAGGTATTCTATTTCACTGCCTACATTGTTTTAAATTAAGTTATCAGCATAATTGAACTGATTCATTAGCTTCATCAAAATTATGCAGAATTTTCACAACTACAATGTTTATTGGAGACTGGCATAAAATGAAGAAAGTTGTATTAAAAATTGAAAAAAGTGAGAAGCATAAAGTACATTTTAAACCATTTAGAACAGGTTTGTAAAGTAAATCAGAGATCTGCAATGTCCCCCCCCCCCAAAAAAAAAAGGTTTGCAACTGCCATTGTCAGTATAGGATCAAGAAGCCACCAGTTTTACAAATGGAAAGAAAAAACACGAGTATATCTTTATTTAACCTGCTGCCATTTAAAATAAAGTCCACACCAGTGTGTTTAAAATAGGCATTTTTTTTTGTTTTGTTTATAAGAGTTTAAGTCATTGGAATAAATTTAAATTTTGTAGTATTATAAGTTTAATTAACTTAAGCAAAAAACAATGTTGCAAAGCTTTTTATTCATTAAAAATATGTGTTCCATTCACATTACTTTCTCTACAAACTGTTACAAAAGAATATTCCTTCATCTACATCGTGGTAATCAAGGCATACATTAGTAGAAATGGTTGTATTAGTCCCTTCCAAGTAGAAGAGAAATAAGCTTTTATACTAAGCTAAAGCCATAGTCTAACCTTTTAAAAAGCTGGTTGCTATGTGAAACAATTTAAATTTGGTTTGCTTTGCAGTCAGGAGTAAAACAAAACATGACCTTCCATTTGAACAAATAACGAGGAATATCTAAAAAAAAAAAAAAAAAAAAAATGGTCAATTCTACAACAAAAACGTATGACAAATTGTGTTTTGACAAGATCTACACTTTTTGTATAGCAAGTTTTTGTCTAGCTCTAATGTTTAGTTATTAACCGTAGCTCCCAAAATGGAGCATAGGGTGGTATTACAATGTTCCCATGATCAGATTCAATTTCTAGTTTGCCACTATGCACTATGGTGACAAGGAATCTGCTCATTGCCCACAGAAATCACAACTTACAGGTACGAAAAATAGCAGAATTTTGCCCAGGAACCTTCAAGGTATAGTTTGTGTGTCCAAAAAAGCTCTTACAGTTTACCAAGCTTAGATCAGACCAAAGAATGCAGAGAACCTGGAATGTTATGTGGGCTTTATTCACAAACACAGTAGACTGTACATAAAAGGAACTTTCAGGAGGTACAGAGAAAAGTCAAGTAAACTTTATGGGCCGTCAAGTTAAAGACATGCATGTTTTAAATGCATATAAAGCCAAATAAATGCTAGGTATGTCCAGAGATGGTACAAAGAGGTTAAGAGGTCTTCTGACGAATCTTTGGAGACACTTTGTGGAAATGTTCAGTAACAATTTAGAGATGCTTTATTATAGCAATTATTGATCTCTCGAGGTAGGACTGGGCTGGCCTCTTTGGGGGATCCCTGTGGTGCAAAGAAGCAACCACAGGAGGGAGATCTCAAAGCTATTGCATGAAACCCACTTTTGGGACTTTTATTACGGATGAAGAATTAACTTTGAGGCATGCAAGCCTTTGCAGCATGATTAGCAAATGGCTTCAAAGACAGTATTGACTAGAGGTGTCTTCAACACTTTTGCAGGAAGACTGGAAGATAGTTTCTCCTTACCTGGCAAGGATTTTCAGGGCCTGCATTGCCACGAGGCATGTTTCTCTCCTCACTAAGGTGATTTTTATACGTAAGCTGGGCAATCATACTAAATCTGTCTGAAATTCATCATGCTGAAGGCTTTCTAAAGGCTGGTAGGTACACATTTGAGGAATGAGATACTGGTGGTCAATCCATACATCCTCAGCAGTGGAAAAATGTATGAAATTTGCACTCCAACAGCTTCTAGCTATGGCCTTTCAAGACAATCGGGCATGGTGGTCCAGTGCACACTGGCCTGCCAGTCTGATTTTTGCTTAAGGGGCCACTTGAACAGCATATTTTACAGAATGTAAGAACCAAGAAAATTTACTTGTTAACATTGAGGCATTGCCACACATGCATTGCTGATCCTGGCATACATTTTTAGCATCTCCTGTGATTTTTTGTAGCCAGCATACATACTATTGTTGCTTTAGCATGTAGCTCAGTAATGTATTGTACAATGTTCAAAAGGCATTATGATCATAGGAACCATACCCCAAACAGTTTTAGAATAATTTAGATATACCCTTAAGTAATCAGAACAGAAGAATGGCTGAGCAATTTTAGTATTCTCTAAGCCATTCAATTCTTCCAATGATTTGTGCCTTGCTATAGATGAGGAAATAAGCTATAACTAATGCAGTAAATTCTTTTTAAATGTCACATCTTCATCGCTTAGCTTAATTTATTAAAGCAAAAATTTCAAAACCTCAGATTCCTTAGTAGAATTTAGAAAATTCCCAGTTTTGACTGCTGCCAATTACCACAGCCAACCATAAATAGTGAGGTGTTTGATTTTAGGGGACTAAGTTTCTAGATTATCAGTAAAGTGAATGTCGCTTGATATCCAAATTAGGTTCTTCCATTCATTGAGGTGGCCCCAACTATTGCTCTAACAAAGGCAGTATAATACTCTCATTACTTCATTTACTACTGATAAAAATTTTACAAGGGGCATTCAATAAGTCTTTAGAAAAAAATAGAATAATTTATTTTTGGTAGACATTTTATTTTTCCAACAATCTTTTAGCTCAACACTTTTCCCATCATTTCTCCAACTGTTTAAGACTTCCAAATTGTAGGATTTCAGAGATCCTCAAAATAGGCATCTGTTTGGGAGATGACCTATTCGTTAGACATGAATAGTTTTCCACCGACCACTTTTTAAAGTTTCCTAATAAAGTCACTGGGGGCCAATTCTGGTGAATAAGGTGGATGTTGTAATATGAACCTTAATTCTACAATTTTCACCATTGAAACTGCACAGGTGTGCACCCTTGCATTGCCTTGATGGAAGAGTATTTTTCTTTGCCAGAGGGTATTTTCCCTTCATTTCTCTGTTCAATCAGTGCAATAACGATACATACTTTCCATTTATCATTCTTCCTTTCTGCAAATAATGTAAATGATTCCATATGCATTATAAAAAACCGAGGCTTGTCTGTAGATTCCACCAGGTTTGCTTTCTTCAGAACTGATTTGCCTATAAAAACCCACTGTTTCAACTGTACTTTTCTTTCTGGAGTGTAGTTGTGAATCCATGTTTCATCCACAGTTATGTATTGACCCAAACTCACCAGGATTGCAATGGAAAAGGCCAAACAAGCTTCTCAATCGATCACACAATTGAACTTATCCTCCATTGAGAGCAAACTCAACACCTATCTTGCATAGACCTTTTTCAGACCTAGTTTTTGGTCCAAATTGAGAACACTGTACCTTGTGATATACCTATGGACTCTACTATTTTGCAAACTTTGTCAATCACTGAAAATCATTTTGGAGGAAGTCACTTCTACTGGATATCCGGAATGATGTTCATTTGTGGAATTAAGGCCATGTTTAAATTCATTTATCCAATTGTAAATGGTTGCAAACGTAGGAGAGATGTGCCATTAAACTTCATCCAACTTTGCTTTTCTCTCTTTCAGCACTAAGCCTTTTAAATAGAAGTATTTAATCATTGCACAAAATTTGTTTTTTCCACCTTTCTAAATAAGCACAAGATTGTTGATTCAATCACCTATGGCAACAAAACCACATAATGGATATAGCCGAAATTAACTGCCATCTAGTAAGAGACTATGATATTAAACTTTTTTTGCTCTATAAGGGTAATTTCTTAGATTTTATAAGGACTTATTGAATGCCCCTCATACATACAGATGCAAGAAACAAAATTAAAGTAAATTTGTTTAACAAAACTTTCAATTGTGCCAGGAACATATCAGTGGTGGCAGCACGATGGAATTTTATCTCACAGGAGTTCTTTTACATGCCAGTAAATCTGAATTGGGACAAAACAGATTAAGGTGAATTACATCAATGCATTTGAAGTATATACAGCTAAAACAGTAGAAGTTATTTTAATAGGTTCGTTCCAGAACAGTTTATTGCTGGTTCCTGCATACACTCACGAATTTTCTTACAAACATTAATGGAATACTGGTTAGTGATTATCACTTAGTAAAGCTATGAACTGTTTAAGGTCACTTGAATTAGATGGAATGCATGATTGTAGCACATGGACATATTAGTATTTTCAGTAATTCATTTACTCCAATGCTCAAGCAATCAGAACTGTTTTTGGAACGAAGCTAATATAATATTACACTGCCACTAGGAAACACTAAAATTCAGAGAGAGATCTATTCAGCCAAACTCTCCGCTCAGGCAATGCACTTACAGTTAAAGAAACGAACTGTCTTTGCTAAACTTTGGGCAATATATTTCAAACATTAAAATATCTGTAAATTACGGCTAAAATTATGTTACAATTTTTATATGCCTGAATGTGCCTTTCACAAGAAAAAAAATCTAGCAAGACTCTTTACAGGGGATTATAAATAAAATTGTTATATGCATAAACATCTTAAATGTTTATATTCTTATATGCCCAGCAGTTAAAACATGGGGGAGCTGCAGGTAGATGCACTAGATACTAAAAATGTATCATTCGAATGTAATAAAAAAACTGAATGTAAAACTTTTAATAATGTAGCAACAAATGTACATAAAACCACTGCATTTAAGTCTAAATTTACAATGTCAGAGTTTAAGATCTTAGAGTCATTAATTTTAGACGTGCAAATCATCTACAATTGATTGAAACATTTTATGATCAAACTAAAACAGCTGTTCAGACATTCACTCCAGCAAAATCTGCTCTTAATGTTTCTCCAAGTTATATTTAACACTTTATATAACATTCTAAATATATAAAACGTAAATCACAAATTATAAAGTTAAACAAATCCCAATAAAAACTAGAGCTGACATCTAAAAAACACACATTTAATCTACTTTACATTAACTTTTGGAGTTCCTATACCTATACACAATCACCAAGGTTGTATTTGGATACAATTTCACAAATCTCAACTGTTTTAGTTTTCCACCACTTTCACTACACAAGAACCTGGTTTATCCCTCATATATCTGTTGATTTTTTTGCTTAATATGCTGTTTTGCTAATTAAATGCAGCACACCTTTGGAACAAAGGATACTTGTATGCTATTTCAGAAAATAAAAGTACATTCCTGCAACATTCATGTTAGTACCAAAATAAATATTTGTATAGATTAGTAGTTAATCATTTAATAGTTTTGCTTCCATATCATCTGGATTTTTTGTTCATCCAGATTCCTCCAGTCTTACCTAGTCTAGATAAACAAGGTTCTTCCATTCTTCCCATTTATGTATATATGAGTAGCCTAACTCTGGAGATGTTATGGATGTGACTAAATTGGTAAAAGAATCATCCTTTAATTGGTGTACCTACTGTGAAGTTTTAGATGTGCAAGTGTATGTGCAAGATTATGAATACCAAGTAAAGATTTTCCACAAAATTCATAAAACTGAAATAGGAGCTGCACATATTTTGTTTTCCCAAGTTTAAAACCCAACAGAATGCAAAAAGAATGGGTTCTTTCCCTCAATTATCAATGGTGACACAGTGGGCTACTAAATTTGAGTACATTCGTACATCCTTTCAACATGTGATTCTGGGAATCCCAAAACACTGAAAACCAGATTGTAACAAAACTTTACAATGCTGAACTCTGTGATCGCCAATTGAAGCTATTAACTTGGCTGACATTCCAAACACCTCAATAGGCCATGTGCACCATATTTTACATAAATTTTTGGCACAAGAAAGTTTTCCTCAGGATGGGTGCACATTTGTTAATGGATCAAATAGGCATGCAAATTGCCACTTGTCAAGAATGTTTAGACTTGTTTAAACCCAATTCTGGCAAGTTTTTCTAATGTTTCATACTTACAAAAAATATGAATTCTTCATTAGACCATAGAAAGGAGTGGTCCAAACTATTATCTATCCACCCTCAGAGTGGGTCTGGATACCAACTTTACACCACTTCACAACTCTTGGCGTAAATGAAAATAGTTTTACTACATTGCATGTATTATTGCGTATTTGATCATTTAAATGATGAATGGGTTGAATAAGCACTATAATTCAACTTCCAAAGCATTTAAACAAGAGCTTAAATATTTTACTTTTATTGCCGATAGCACATTGGTACTTGCCCAACTGCTTTGTTTATTGCAAAGCAATGTTCTAGTGCCTGTCCTATTAGTAATGCCTGTGTGCATGTGCAGTGCAGTCTAATGGTGGAGTGTGAATATGCTAATAGTGTTGAGAAATAAATGTTGCAAGCCTTTAAAAAGTGGTGAAAAGGCAATTAATATTAAATGTGAGCAACTCTCTCTATAATGTTACGACACCTTGGCTGTGAAAGATGTAACCAAATTGACATCAGAAGCAACTGCTGTATCTGAACAGAACAGTGTTTCCAATGCCAGAGCAGAAAAAAAAGAAGAAAAAAAAATGAAGCAAACTGCTTCACACCTAAACCCAGTTCAGTCTCAAGTTCATTCTTGTCAAAACCACCCCAGGCAACCAATGCAATGTAGCCTTCCACCATTCGCACCAGAAAAACTGTCCTATTTTCTTGATCACGTGGCATATTGTCATGTAAAACAAACAGAGCCCTTATTCCGATAACTTAAACGGTAACTAAATTATTCTGTTAAGTATAATGGTGATAAAATTGATAGTCATACCAAAATAAATGTGCACATGTAATAATTGCATCTAAAAAGCATGTTCGAAAAAATAAAGTAACATGCATACAATAACCTACATTTATTCGCTCTCTGGAAACAGCTCTATTCCCTCCAGATGGGAATCCTCATTTGAACTGTTTGTACTGCTGCTTTCCAATCAAAGTTTATAACCAGGTTAACAACAACAGTGTCACTTAAACTATCATCTCCCAAAAGAACGCTTTTTTCGTGACATGTTCAAACTGCAAGCAACCATTACTGTGTAAACAATTTGTGGAAATCTGGTGACTCATACAAATTGCATGCTGGGTCTTATAGCTCTGTTTAACAGTAAAAAATCAGCGTTTGTTAAACTCTTAGGTATTTGTATACAGTACTATACCATTTAAGAATAAATTTATTCTGTAATTTAGATTAGCATGGTATTACATTACTGCGTGTATTGGTACTGTGTTGCACTGCGGTCCACTGACCACGTGGATCAGTTTTGGCAGGGATCAACCCAAGAGTGAAAGATAACATGTTTTATGATAACCATGATTTATCTTCATGCAGCTGATAGTGAACAGGAGCATGTGTTCGTTAGAGTAATACAACCAGCAATGTTTATGAGAGGACCCACTAAGCTTGGGGGGAGATGTGTAGACTCCTACCCACACCTATTTGTTAGGCAACATGAACAATACTTGTCCTGCCATGAGTGGGGATAGTCTTTTATATTCTCAACCATCCCTTTCAAATTGCTTAGTGCAGTCTGGACCTAGCAGTTGTACTACCCCACACCTACAATCTTACTGGATGTTCACAGTACTGAGGTTTAACATCTACATTGGGATATTGGATAAATCAATGCTTATTTTTGGGATACATTAGACATTTATGAGGCCCCCAAACATTCCCATTAAATTTCATCCTAATTTAATGCACAGCATGACATTTTGTGGAAAAACTTTAGTAGCAAGAATGATTTATTTCTTAATACTTTATTAAAGTATTAGTAAAGAAAGCTTTTTATCTAATTTTCCGAAATTTTACGTTTAACCATTTACATTTCACTAAATTTTGTTTGTGGTTTTCATACAATTGTACACCCATAGACAAAAGATGTTAAGTAAACCCAGATTTCGTGTGCAGAACAAAGGGCTTCATGCATTTTCATAACAGCTGTTTTCACTACAAATGAAGGAATTTTAAAATGGTCTGTGCCCAGCAGCACAAAGGTCAACTTATAAACTACTGAAAACAGAACCAGACTAACATGCTGGTGGCAGAGAGGTTAAGGCAGCACTGCTTCCATTCATAAGTGCTGAAGTTCAAATGTAGCATTACTCATTTTTATGTCATTGTATAACTGGATATGTAGAATATAATATTGCATTAATGAGACTATCATTTGAAGTAAACAAAACTACAAAAAATTTCTATGAACACAAACAAATTCCTACTAAAACACTCGTTTTCAATAACTAAAGAAATAAATGCAAATAAACTTATCTTTTGAAACTAAAACAAAAAAAAACAAAAAATATATCATTAACTGTCCGTAGTCTTCAGGGTATTCACAAAATTAATTAAATTCCTGTAGTAACGTGGATGAGAAGCTACAAGCACCCAGGCTTCTTGAACTTGTACCCAGAAGCATCCTGTCCTTTGCATATCTGCAGAGAAATTCAAGCACAGCTACCTTTTCACCTAAGCCACACGTTTTCAATAGGATTTAAATCTGATGAACATGCAGGCTAATCTACCTTTCTGAGAAAAAATTTGAAATCTTTCAATATGTGTAGCCAGGATGATTATCCTGTTTGGATGCAACAATTCCATCAGGATTTCTCATCTCAGAGGGAATCAAAATATTCAAGTATTACTGTATACTGTGCAAGTTCAGTGTAACGGCAAGCTGCCATAACGTACCCAGACCCTCCCTTAATATCCATCTCCAACAAGATATGTGATCATGATGAAATTGTGAATTGTTTGTCTTGTATTTGGACTCCTTTGGACTGTAGGCAAGTCTCACATGTGGAGGAAAATTTCACCTCATCTGAGAATGCTATTATATTCATGGTTGGCATTTTCCTCTGCAAACATTCAGTGAAACTATCATCTGTCAGATGTTGCTTTTTGGCTGCTGTTTGCAGCTAGTCATGCATCGTTAATATGTCACAGTTGTTCAAGCTGTCCCATGGAATTGAGAATGTACCTTCATTTCAGAAGCACTTTGAAAAGGCTTCCTCTCTGCTACTAAAATTAAAGCAGCATCCATTTTGGGAGTGGACACAAGAACTTCCTGAACCACTTCTGTGCTGCAGTTACACCAACTACAACATTAGCAGCAAAACCTGCAAATTCACTGGTGCAAGGATCTCCTTATGTGTACATTATGGCCTTGCCAAGCATAGCACAATTCACTGAAAGTGAACCTGTTCAGGCCTGATGCATTTATACACCCTTCTGCATGCCACATGGTTTTGTGTGGACCATATTGCAGTTAAGTAGAATAAACTCTTAGAAAAGCATTACAATCATTGTATTATTTACTCTACCGAATGCAGTGTATGAAATGCAGTACATGAAAAATAAGTAGCCACTATGTGTTGATTTAACATTAAAAGAAGAAAGGCATTTCTGCATACGAGAAGTGAACCTGGGACCTTCACCACAAATGCACTATGCTTTACCACAACATTACAGTGAAGACACAGGAAGGTAGCACGTTTAGTGATCTCATACAATTTTGTACAGTGGCTACACAACTGTATTACATGGTTTAAACAAGGTGCTGTGCCACGTAGAACCTGAATAATTTTATTATTCGTGAAACTGCTTATTTGTCCATGGGTATACATCAACATTTTTACATTTTTCATGATTTAATTCTGATGTTTTAACTTTAAATGTTTTAATATTTAAACAATTTTTAAACTCTTACAAGTTTTTGGCCCATTTAAAAGCAGGTTTGTGAGATCAAAAGGCAGATTGATAATGCGAGTATATATTATTAAATCGGCAGTCCAGCCTCAAAACAAAAGCCCAAAAAAAATTGGAAATAATTGTAAAACACCAAAAACCCCTAAAGTTGTGTGTGCAAGCACAAGGATATTATTGTTATTAAAACTTAAATCTAAGTTATAAGCATTAAGATGTATCATAAGGACATGCATCATGGGTAGTCGGTTTTCCACTAGCAGTAAAGAGTGTGTGAGATAGGTTTCCCAAAATTTCTCTAAACTTTCACTCCTGCCAGCAGTTAATCTGGGAGAATTAACTATGCACTTGACATTAATGCTGCCTGGTAATTGCTATCTATGTACAGCAACTGTCTGCCAAACTGCAAAAATCTGACATCTGTGTAATAAAACATTGAAACAAGCAGTGCAGAACATATTTTAAACAATTCACATTATGCTATTACATTTATTTTGGATACAAACCACAATCAATGGTATAAAACATGGCATTGCGAGCAGTTTATATTACAAGCAGAAGTCTGTTAAACCCAAAGAATTTTTAAAACATATTGCAACAAGGATGACCCCATATTTCTCATTGCAAGATGCATTTGTAACATGATTGGACAAGACAGGGAGCACCTCCTTCACAGGCCAGTAACATGGTTGTCAAGTGCATAGTTAGCTCTGGCTGTAGTGTCAGGAAAGTTTTTCTTCACCTGCCCACCACTGCCTATGCACATGGCCTGAAGAAAGCCTATGTGCTGAGTAGGTAAGTGCGGAATACATTTTCAGAAAAGTAATGGCTATGGTTTTACAAGATTCTCAAGGTGTGTGCTCATACACTATTTCCAAAAGTGCAGAACCATCGTCACAGGATATTTCAACCTGGCAGAGGACAATGGATTTTTTGGGAGTAAAAATCCTTAGAATGGATTCCTTCAGAAGAGAAGAAAAGTCAGTGGTCCTTTGTCACAGATAAAGCCTGATAAAGAAGCCTATGAGCAAAATTAAGCTGTCTTTCATTCACAATATAGGATGGGATGCTGAGAACCATAACAGTTAGTGTCCAAACTATTTCGTTACTTGGACAATTGAAAAAGTTCTTCCATCATAATGTGTCTTCACACATCTGTGATTGATGCTGCAAAACTGTATGATGTGCGCTTCCAAATCCACCATATTTGCAGATTTAACTGTCAGCAATTAGTTTTTGTTTCCAAGCCTGAAGAAATGGTTGGTTCGACAAAAATTCACATCAAACTAGTCTTGTTCTAATATTTGTTTTATTTCAGTTTCCTTTGAATATAGATTATGTATCATTGTGTTCAGGATGTTGTATAAACAAAGAAACCTGCAATCAAGATCTCTTTCTGAACTACAATGCAGCATTTTGTACGATTGTCACAAACAAAGCAGAAATGGAAGCAAACTCAGCTCTGTTCCCACCTTTATTATTTCCAACCACATGCCTTTCAAGAATTCCATTTCAAGTAGTCCTATGCAAATTAATTTGAACAGAATAACATTTTTCATGTTTTCATAAATTCAATCATAAATTACTTCCAATTTACATTTTGTAACATTTAATATGTCCTTTCTTTTTTCTAAGATACATTAGAAAATTAAGCATTGACTCCACAGTACACACATTTTTGAGATCACGAAATCACACTTTAATTAAAGCTAATTATCAAACATTCTTTTGTGGAACAGTAAAATTTTGAAAATTTCTTTTTGCAAATGGCCCACAAATTTTCTATGGAGTTAATGTCAGGCAAATTCCCTGGCCATTCAAGCACATGAACATTGTTATCTTTGAAGAATTTCTTTACTTTCTCAGAGCGAGGCATGATGCTAACGCTTGCTGAAAAATTACTGAACTTTCAAAACCCTTTTCTGAAGTTCACAAACAACTTGCACCATACTGTGATTTACTGGTCAAAGGTCCCAGTCCTTATATATGAAACAACTCAAACATTTTCTTCTTAGGGTGTTTTACAGTCTGTTGTAAATGTGCTCAATTTGCAGGTTCATTTTCTCTGCACACATGTTCATCCCTCTGAACTTGCACTTTGAAATGAGGTAACAAAGAAAACCTTCCCTAGTCTTGCAGTGTCCAATTCCAATGAGCAGAAGCCCATAAGAGGTATTAAGCATTGCTTGTGTAAGATGTTTCTTCACAAGTTTTCGGACTTTTCTTCTAACTGCTAAAAGTCTATGATGGACAATTAGATGCATCTAAATTCACTTCCCTGCCCCTCAGGACAAGAACCAAATCCACAGCAGTGAGTCTAGGGATCTGGTTTGCTTTTCCTAAGGAGAAAGTGGTCATCAGTTGACGTTTTCCTTTTCAGACCACATTTCCCCTTTTTCTTTGGTGTAATGGAGCCAGTCTCTTCACACTGATAAGTCTATGTACAGTGGCTACACTAACAAACTTTACAGTTATCTCTATTTGTGTTAATGTCAGAATCGTGCTTCGTTTCCTGGGAATCATATCCATCAAAGATTGAGATTAGCAAATATTACAAGAAAACTATAAAACTATCACATCCAAATAAGTGCACGTTTGAACTGAAAACCAACTGTCACACAACTGGCATTTGAAATGAGCAACAATGTCCAGAGAACATTTTATTTCATTATATGCACAAAGCTGACAATTGTTTGAGAAAATGCAGCAAAATTTACTTTGCTCTGATTAATTTACATGGGACTGTATATAATTGTGGTTTTGCAATTTTGTTTTACAGTTTGCTTTCATTGTTTGGATCTTAGCAATGATTCAACAGAGAATCCCTTGCACCAACAGGAAAATTCTATGAGCAGGAGAATGGGCAAGTCCCTGCACATCCCTCCATTCCTGTTGAAAGGGTAACAAAATGGACTGTGCATTATATTCATATTAAGTTGTAATAGTTCATTTTCATTGCTTACATGTACCGTTTATATATGGTTTTGAGACAAAGTACAAGACTGGGCAAATAAAACTTGCCCCATTTCATGATCTGGAAAGATGGTTTGTTGACTATTCTCTCTTCAGTGTGGTCGATTTCAATGTTGTAATTATGTTGGCTATCCTTTCTTCTGCATGTTTAGATTCTTTGCTGTTATTGCTGCTTCTTACAAATGATTTACAAACTGTATTTTCTGTACAAAAGAGGTAATCTGTACGAATAAGCACAAGTCATTAAATACAAATCAAATTTTCATTGTAGATGAATACAGACCAGCTTTCACAGAATCATAATTGTTCAAAAACAATTATCTGCTCTGCCCAGTACTTACAAAAAGCAGCATTCAAGATTAGGTGCAAAAAAGGTGTACAAATGGATCCATTACAAATGCAACAAAGAACAGAACTTCTGTCAGGATACCTTAGACAAAGGCAAATATATGTGTTAAGGGTTTGAAATGAAAACCATACTGAGTGACAGCTGTATAATTACTGGAGTGCAAGGCGTAAATTTCTGCAACCGATTGTTGGACAGTTACAGAAGGTCATATGACCCATTTAATCTTTATTATCAGTGATGAGGTTTGGTTTCATCATTTGGGACATATAAACTTCCAGAACAGTAAGTAGATTGATGCAAGCGCTATGAATGCAAATGTATTATGGGTACAACATTCCATACCAGACACACAGATGTCTATTTGACCTTTTCGGATGAAATTTATCCCCAAGAGAAGCATTATTACTGCTACATTCAACATATATATCATATCTAAGACATCATTTGTCTGTGTTCATCTGAAACTGTCACCAGATTTATAATACAAGACATTTATAGGCATCCTTGAAAGGAAAATTGTATGAAAATTCCCATTCCTTCGATTAACTGAAGGAAATTATCAAAAATTGCATCTGCACTATTATCATCCAAGAGAAATGGGTATGCTTTTATGAATTTGTTAAAGACATACACAGAAGCAACTAGATGTAAGCAAAAGACATTTCCAACATCACAAAGATCTACACAGAACACATTTATGCATTTTGTGCCATTTGAAGTTTGTTTCAAATCGATGTAATAAGGGCCAGTTTTATCTATCCAACCTGTATAACTTCACTATCAGTGGTTTTGTTGTAGTGTCAACTGCATCATCCAATTTCATGTGAACAGTCAAGTGCAGCGTTACAGAGGCAAGGATAAAAATACTGCCATAATTTATAAACAAACTTGACTGGAAGAATCCAATGTCATGAATTTTTCAAACACAAATCTTTAGGTTTCCATGCTCAAATTCTTCCACTGAGCTATTGTGGCTTTCACCACACTGGACATTTCATCTGGCTCTTAAACACACTCCTGCAAGCCTCCAGTGTAATCCCCAACATCTCAAGATTGCTTTGGAGACTAGTCAGAGAATACTGTTGAACTTTCATTTTAACTACTTAACTGTGAATAAGAGCAATGGCTACAATTCTATACATACTCTAAAATTCATGCATAGTTAGATATTGGTGCTATGAACTCTCTGTAGTAAGTAAATGAAACAGTCAATGTAGGGTGGAAAATAGAACATAAAACAAAACCTGCCAGCATCCCAACATCCAAATAATTTTAGCTACAACCTTATTTGTTAAAAATTTAAAACAGAATACACCACCACAAAATAAAAAAATTAAATATAAAAAAAAAAACACCACTTAAACAAGATTAAAAATTACATTTATTCTTTGAAGAAAAAACAAAAATACAAAAAAAAAAAAAAAAAAAAAAAAAAAAACCATTACCAAAACATAACACCTATTACTTTTGCCCCCAAATAATAAATTTAAGTGTACATCCCGGTGAAGCAGTAGCACCGCTACCTGCAGAGCAGCAGAACAGGGTTCAATTGTTAGTACCAACATTTTTACGTTGGGAGCCTGCAAAACAATTCACTCAAAATTCATACTTTTAGGCTATCTGGGAACTAAATGACTTGAGCAGTGGTGCCAAATTTAAATTTTGTGGCATGGAGACATAGCAGCTGTTTCATAGCCATTTGTACAGGCTTTTATGACTATTAAGAGGATACATTTTTATGCATATTGATATTATGTAACAAGGCACATATTCTAGTCTGCATATATTAAATTTATTAAAACTCAAAATACGCAAAATAGTAATGTGTGGAACAATTCAAAGCAAGTTTTCATCAAATTTCAAAAATAATTTCAAGATTCAACAAAATTTTGTAAAATTTATTTTTGGACCTTAGTGCAAAAAAGAGAAGAAAAAAATTACTGCTTGTACAAAATGTATAAAAAATCAATTGCTTACAAGAATTTTTTGATTTATGTACAAGAGAAAATTAAGGCATAACCCAGTTATAGCGCAGCACCAGAAAAGGACTTAACATTTTTGGCCGGGGGAGATGTGTTTTTGTTACAAGTTTATCATCTACATAAATAAAAATGACAGCAATTGAAGATACAGGCTGTTCATCAGGCACTTACAGCGAGGTAATTCCACGAGTCGTGCAAGCTGCAGCAACAAATACAGCAACATGCCCAAGCTTATAGCAAAAACAGTTACCGTTTCTCGCACCTTGGTCTTTGTTGGCAGTAGGTTCTGGAACCTGGACAGGAATGACCAACTCACTTGGTTGTTTAGTTAGTGAACGAGGATGCAAGCCCAAACCTGGAGCTACGGCACTGGGAAGTCCTGTCATGGCCCCCATTGCACCATATGTTGTCGAGTATTGTGATAAGCCTGGACCCATGGGCCCCAGGACTGGATGTGAAAACCCAGCTGTCTGATGGTATGCAGATGACCCAATGGTAGGTGGAACTGACAACTACAAGTAAAAGCATAAAATTCCCAGCATTAACAGAATTGTATATGTTCAAATTCCTCTCCAGGAATGGCAAAAATGCCTTCTTTTCCAATGATACAAACGTGAAATCTAAATGGATTCAAAGATTACCTTTTCACCATTCCTGCAATGTACTTTTGACACAAAGGGTTAAAAATCTATGCAATACAAAAGGGAACTCTACCAATCAAGTCAGTTTAACCAAAAGCCTCATGTTACTGTATTTCTGCTATTTCTTAAATGCTAAAAATAAATCTTGGAGTATGTCCTATATGCTGAATAATACTATTTCTAATACTCCTCAACTGGTAAAACAAAGGCAAATACATAAACAGATTGTTAAGAAATTAGAAAAACATCCAATTCTTTACATTCGCAAAAATATATTGTTAGGCAACAAACATTTTTACATATTGTAAAAGCAACACTTTTCAACTTTTTTTTTTTTTTTTTTTTTTTTTTTTTTTTTTTTTTTTTTTTTTTTTTACATAATCATGATTTCATTTCCTACACTCTTAGTTTAAAAATTATATACAATTTAGTGAGAATGAAACTTCACAGACATTTCAACAAAATTTCAAAGATGTGTTTATTTCCTCTAGTCAGTATTTCAAACATGTTTTCAAACTTCTTAGAAAAATAAAATGTGACATTTTCATAAAAGTTTTTGATGGAGGGATTTCCTTGAAACATTTTCACCTGGAGTAAGTCAATGTGACTTAAATATGAAAAAGTTATTTGAGCTTTTGTCATGCACTTATTCTCAAAGTCTACAGAATATACTGGCATCTTTCCAAACATTTCTGTCAAAGCACTTGCACAAGATCACAATATTTGTTTCTTGCTTCAATTTTAAAATAGTATTGACTTTCAAGTAGAGATGGACCAGTATTATCTTCCAAGGTGACCAGCCCTTTCTTCAACACCTACTTTCAGTGGCGGCAGGAAATTTAAAAATAAAGGGGGGGGGGGGGGAGGTTTGCCTACATGATCACTTATGAATTTCCATAACTGACAATGTAGAAAAATGAAATAATAGTTCTCTAACCATTAAATTTTTCCATTAAAAATATAAACTCACAACTCTCCTATTTAAAGAGCAAATCTATTTGTCTATCCTTCCTGGTGGCAAATTTTTCAATCATGTCATTTATGATTCATCAGTTACATGAAATCCACAGCATGATAATGATTGGAGTAACCAACATAAAAAAATATTAAATTAAAATTGGCAATTTTTAATAGCAAGCTTAAAATAAAATGCTTTAACGAACACCAGAACATTTTCAAAGCACAGGAACATTCCATTACTGTAATCATCTCCCCAAGTCATTCTGAAGACACAAAAACAGAACTACAATATAATCTTGTTAACATGAATCCAAAGCGACCCCAAAAATCTAGTTTGGGTTAAAAGAAATTGTATGAAGTGAAAAACAGAAATTTTAATATGTATAGATGTATTGTACATAGCACAATAATGTGTAATACACTACAGTATCTATAGCTTTACACGACTGTAGACTTAACACTATAAAGTGAATAAAAGAACAGGTACTCACAAATTATACTATTATCTTGGAAAAAAATCATAATTGTTTAACTGATGTTCATGGGAGATGTTCACCCAGATTGAACTATTTTAACAGAAATGACAAGATCTTCATGCTTAGCATTATGAAGTCTAGATTTTTTTTCCAGAACCTGATGCAGCAGCATTAATAATTTTTTCTCGATTCTTAATTATCATGGATAAAGCACATTTGGGAATTCCAAACTGCTCTGCAATTGCTGTTTTCTTTGCACCATGGTCCACTTCATCTAAACTTTACCTATACATTTAGAGCTGTCCGTTTCCTCTGCCATGTTTTGCATGCTTTGTATATTTTTATTCAGTATTCTAACTCGATTTGGCTACAATCCAATGTTACTAAAAGAACACCTGGCGTCAAATATGTTTTTAAATGTTAATGCACACATTACTGAATTTAAATGTTTAGATGTACCATATATGCTGATTGTTGAGGTGATAATCACAGCAATAATGCCTACAATAAGTCGGAAATGGGTGGTTAACTTTGTAGTTACATTTCTTGCACTCATTTAAAAAAAAAGTAATTAAAATATGTACATTGGACAGTGTTACAATGAAATTTAATTACGCTAGGCACTGAAAATGGGTTTGTAATTAGCCTTAACTAAAATTCATGTTAACTAATAAAACTTCCCACAAGAACAAATGTATTCCTGCTGGGACCAATATTTTTCGCATTAACCGAGTTCGTCTTAGCGAGGTTATACTGTATAACCTTTAAAATTAAAAGTCGCCCTCCATGGTGTAATGGTTACCATGCTAACTTCATATTCAAACCCGGCAGAGGACGATGGACTTTTTCGGGCGTCAAAATCCTTAGCATGGCTTCTTTCGGAAGGGAAGTAAAGCTGTGGGTCCCGTGTCGTAGATTTACGGCACGTAAAAGAACCTCAAGCCTGATAGAGAGGCCTCTGAGCAAAATTAAGCGATCTTTCACGCCCAATATAGAATGGGACGCTGAGAACCAAAGGAGTTAAAGAGCGTTCATAAATAACAGGCCATTTCATTTTTTTTAAAATTAAAATGTTTTTATATTAATTATGAAAATCTTTGAAGATATGCTGCTCCAAATAAGATGAACAGAGATTTGGTTAATAGAAAACAATGAGGGCAGAGTTAAAGCAACAACTGCTCTAACAATATTCCCATCCTCATAAACCTGCTTGTCATGGAGTTCCAGACAAAGAATTGGCAAACCATACCTCCAAATTTCACCCATTCCTTAAGGTTCCACAGGGCAAACAGGGGGTCTGCAGCATGGCTTGCACAGATGGACACAAAACTCTAATGATAACAGTTCAAGAGAATTCTTATAAGGGAAAATATCATTGTTTATTAAATGGTCTGCTGGGATAGCATTAATTGCTACTCCCTCCTAGAGGCCTGTCTACTTTCTATGTGTGAAATACTGGAGAGGAAGACAATTAATGGCTTCATTACTATTAGAAATCATTTAGCCATGCTTTTCAGACACTTTTAAATCAGTCTTGCTGGATTAAGGGAACCTCCTACATATCCGGCAAAAATTCCAAATTTGTGAATGCAATATCTTATCCGAGGTACAGAGAAAGCAAAAGTAAACAGTCTTCCATACAGCTTCCTATGCAAAATACAAGTATCCCCTTGCTCCATTTCAACCTTCATGCAAAGTAATCTTCTCACCCCTGCCCTTAATGAATGTGCCAAGAACAACTGTTGGCTTCCAACAGTAAATTATTTGCAGATAATTTGGTGGTTGTACAAAAAAAGTTGAAAATGATTACCAAAACTCTGCATTGCTCTTTGGTTGAAAATGAATTTCATAGCAAAAAAAAAATCTGTGTTCCAGTCACATAACATTCTCAAACTATTCATACAAAAAATGTTATGCTAATTGAGATAAACATTAGTAGAATTTGTCTTACTTCACACTTCCTTGTAAATAGAAGGGAAATAAGGGAATACATAACGTTAAAGCAGCAGTCAAATCTTTCAAAAGTGGTCACTATGTGAAACAATTAAGATTTGGATTATTTTGCATGGTCCAGTCTGAGAAAAGTTAAGGTAGTTTAAAATTTAAACTAATAAAAAGGAATATCTATCAACTCTACAAGAAAAACATGACAAATTGTGTGTTTTAATGAGATCTATACATTTGTGCAGTAAGTTTTTGCCTATCTCTTACAGGTTTACCATTATACATAATTCTGCAAAACTCATCCAAAATGAGCTCTTCAGAAGCTATTCCCATAAAATTCAAAATATAAACTTTATTTGCGATGTAAATATCTTATATTAATTTAATCAAAATCGTTAGCCATTTTTGAGAAAAACAAAATTTTCAAAATTGTCCCTATAAAGCATAACAAATGTGTTAATGAAATCTACATATTTTGTTAGCAAGTTGTTGCCTACCTCTTATGGTTTTAGTGCTATACATAATTCTGCAAAACTCATCCAAAATAAAGAGCTCTTCAGAGGCCATTCCCATAAAATTCAAAATATACATTTTATTTGTGATGTAAATTATCTGTAACGCACATTAATTTAATCAAAATCTTTAGCTCTTTTTGAGAAAAACAAAATTTTCAAAAAATTTTCTATATAAAGGGTACCTGGTATTTGGTCTTTCTCATCAAACTTGTGTGTGGTAATTTTAGTACATGTGATTGGTAACTGGCATTTCAGCCCACTGCTACCCACACCTCTACAGCAAGGTAAACAAATGGCAACTTGTTTGGAAAACTGGTCTCGCAAAGAAATTCAATTATTCGATTTCTGAGGGGAAAACAGGTAACTGTAGCTGACATTCCCTGACAGTTTATGGAGACTAATGTTTCACCAGCATATCACAGAATGATGTCTAAAGTTGCAGCCAGTAGAGAAAACATCACTGACAAGAATTGTAGTGACCCACTCAGTACAGCATCCACAGATTTGGACACAACTCGCATGGAGGAGCTAATTCAGGGCAACAGGAGGATCACATTACAACAAATGGCAGTAGAACTGCAAATGTCTTTTGGAAGCATTCATCACATTAAATTACTCAGAAGTTTGAGACAAGTGAAGTTTTAATCAACGTGATGTTGAAAATGAGTCGGAATAGTAACACTCACCTCACTTATATGTAATTATGTTCAAAACATATGTTTCAAGGGCAATTGCCCTCTTCTTCAGATATCAGTCGGACTTCAACTGAAGAAGAGGGCAATTGCCCTTGAAACATATGTTTTGAACATAATTACATATAAGTGAGGTGAGTGTTACTATTCCGACTCATTTTCAACATCACATTCATCACATTGTTTACAATATTTTGCATTATTGTTAAGTTGTTCCCAATGAGTTGCACATTATCTGTCAAACTCAAGGGGAAGCATACAAGAGCAAGTCTTCAACTTTTGCAACAGTACATGAATGATGAAACAAGCGCCATGGTAATAAACAGCTATACTACCTGTGTAATCCGTCATTAGAGACTCAAAATTTTCCAGAAAGACTTAAATATGCCACAGTAAAACCACTGTTTAAAAAAGGAGAAATATAATCTGTCAAACTACAGAGGCTGTACAATTTCTTTGAACATAATCATATTCTAGTAAAAAAAACAGTTTGGTTTCAGGCAAAGTATCAACAGAAAATGCAGAGTACACACTTACTAATGAAATCCTCTCAGCAGTCAATAAGAAAATGCCTATTGGAGATATATTTTGCGAACTTGCCAAAGCATTTGACTTGTGTTAATCATGAAATTCCATTGAACTAATATTTTATGGAATACACAATAAGCAACTTAGTGGGTTTAAGTCATATTTGGGGAACAGGAAACAAAGGGATGATATAAAGAATTTGTATCAAAAGCAGATCCCCACATGGGCAAACATTAAGCATGGAGTTCCACAAGGATCAACTCTCGGCCCGTTACTCTTATTGATTTATATTAACAACGTCTCCTTAGCAATGAGAAGTACAGCAACCATTGTCCTGTTTGTTGATATTAGCATAACAAGTGATAACTTACAAGATTTTGCACCAAAATTGAATAATGCATTCAACAATATGCACAATTGGTTTAAGGCCAATAAACTAACTTTAAACATTGACAAAACTAAATTTATGCTATTTTGCTAAGGTCTTGAAATTTACAACGTGCAATTCAAAAAATCTTGCTCTACAGATAGACATTAACAAAGTTGGTACTTAACTAAACCTCACATGTTAAATTTTTAGGTCTCCAGGTTGATATGCATCTAAATTGCAAGCTCATACACAACACTATACCTAAGTTAAGATTGGCAATATTTTAGATCATTGAATTCATTTTGCCTCATCCATACATCAGTCGGACTTCAACTGAAGAAGAGGGCAATTGCCCTTGAAACATATGTTTTGAACATAATTACATATAAGTGAGGTGAGTGTTACTATTCCGACTCATTTTCAACTATCACATATATTATACCTATTTTTGTTGGTAATGAAACATGCTCATATTCTGGGGCAGTTCGGTTCAAAGTAAACAAGTATTTATATAACAAAAGAGTCATAAGAACTATCTACAGAACCAACAACACAGCTCCTTGTAAGAATACATTTGCATACTCCTGTGTTTCCTCATCAAAAATTAAGTATACTTTGCCAAAAATGTAAATATACACAATATAAATACTAGACAAAGAATGAATTTTTACAAACCAAGTGCTAGCTTAACTTGTTACCAAAAAGGAGTATACTATGAATGTGCTAGAATATTCAGTGCCCTTCCAAGTGACTTAAATTTATTTCTTGGGAAAAATAGAAAGGTACAAGTCTGCTCTTTATTAACTATTTATGCAGCAAGGCCTTTTATTTGATAAAAAGAGTTTATGATCATTAAAATGCCCTCTGCCATAAGGGAAATGTGTCATTGTACTGGTTTTAATGCATTGCACATACTGTTAGTTGGAATTTCTTAAATTATCTTTATACTTGTCTGGCATTTTGGCCAGTAGAATTGCACGCTTTTTCAGCCTACTAGTTTTTATTTTGCATATTATTAAAGGCACTGTTTACTATTTTTCCGGAATACTGATAATGAGTAAGTGTATATGGCAATTGTTGTAAATAAAAAAATGCCTGCATTCATAGTAAAATATTTAGTGATGGGTAAAAATGATTATGTTACATGAATTGATAAAAGTTGGTTGCCTTGCTCGATAACGGGGCCAAACAAAACAAAAACCACTATACCCCTAGCAGTAAGCGGTCAACAAGTGGAAAAAATTAGAACAAGGAGGCAAGTGGAGGCTCTAGCAGTATTTATTTACCTACTGCATTAAACATTACAAGGGTGTTTCAAAAACTATAATTTTATAAAAACATATCGATTAAACATATGCACAAAAGATACATTCACTACTTAGCCTCCTCCACTCCCTACAACAGGCCCTGGCAACTGGAACAGAATCAGCAATCAGACACTGAAGAATTTGCAGTGATGTGTGCAAAGGTGGGGAGGGGATGAAACAAAAGCTGACTGTACCTTTCACAATGAGGCATGAGAGGGAGTATTGTAAGGTTAAGAACTGGTGTATGGAGACCAAGGATTTAGAAATGGTATACTGCAGAACCAATGCCCTGTATGTTATAGTGAAGACACTAAACATATTATATTTGATTGTAAAGGTATGATACATGGAGGTAAGGCCCTATTTTGAAAAAATGGTTCAAAATTCAGGAAAAGTGCTATAAGTAGATTGATCAAAGTAACACATTAGGTCATTTTTAAATAAGGTGAAAAGTGGTATTGGACAATGAAAAGAGCACACAAACATTACTTGCAATACTCTGTAGATTGTATTAATCAGAAAACTGTCCAAGTCACAATGTAAATAGAAAGCTACTGGCAAAGAACCAGGGCTAAATGCCATGTCATATTTGAATGCAATTCATTTACAATAAATAAATTTGGTGATTATGATAATACTAGAACAAGTAAAAAGGATGAAGGAAATAGGATACAGAAAAAGGTACAGAGGATAACATTAAGATATCAGCTTAATTTTTTCATTATCTCCCCATGCCAGCCCATTAGAGCAGAAGCCTGCCTAGTTGCAGCGTAGACAGTAAGCAGCCCAACTTCTATATTAATTACTAAAATGTTGAATTAAACTGCATATAAGATGGTCTTTAAAACAAAACGTGAGCCATTGGAATCAAACTCTTCCTCCATCCCTTTTAAGTTTTTTTTCTTTTTTTTTTTTTGCAGTAAAAATCATGGAAAGCTAACAATTACTCCATCTTGTTACCACTCTGCCAACCCAACTGTACTATTTGAATTTTACACACATACACTTGCTAACTTTCGCATTTTAAGCCAATCCTTGAACTAGCTTTGTACCACTGTACTCTCCATCTCATACTTCTAACTTCAATCCGAGTGTTTTTCACTTAATGCTTGGAGCTCATCAGTTCTGAACTGCAAGAGTACAAAGTACCTCTACTAGCAGAAATGTAAATTAACCTGGGGTAACAAGCAAAGAAGTTGGCCACTCACATACATGAACTATATTACTTTTATTCTTCCATTATAGCCACTTTTTAGTTACTGATCTGTTATAAACTTTTAGGGCCTTAAGCCATAAAAGCGTAGCCCATGCTGGATGGCTCTAAGCCACAAACCATAGGTGAGAGATGTTTTTATATGAAAGGAATAGCAGATGCAACCAAAGGCTGCAACTTCAAAGTGACATAGGACAGAGGGATCCATGAAGCTAAAATCTCAATGATCCCAAGAAGTCAATCTTGGCAATCTAGATTTCAAATCTCAATACGTTAATGTTTTAAATACTTTCAAATTTGGATTGCCTGTGGAAATGATTTTCATAATTAACTATTTAAAACAAATATGATTAAAACTATATTATCTGCAACATGCAGCTGTGACAGGTACTTAAAGGGAAAAGTTAAGGTGTAATTAAATAAGCATTACACACCCACCTACTTGTCAACTGGATTTTAAACAATGTTTAATTAAACATTAAACATCAAGTAACATCTGTTTGTCTGCTTGCACATGCTCATTGGTGTACCTTTACATCATGTTCTGAAGTATGTTTTTATGTGCATCAATACATAGAGAGACTCCCCATATCATATACAGTATGGAAATCACGCCCAGAGCCATTTCAATAAAACATGTAAATGGAGGTATTGCCTATCAATACCTACTGAAAGGAGCATACTGCTTTCTGTTTAATAATTTCAGTATCTCATACAAGAGGTATTATGCAGTTATTATACATTCTGAAAAAAACTACTAAAACCCTAGTTGTTGCAAAAGTCAACATACAAAGCCTTCTTAAATGTACCTGCATTTTCTGATCTTATAATCCCTAGTGCACCATATATGAATAATTTTTTTTTTAGGAAAGGCGATTTTTTCTTGTTTTTGCATCACCTTCATAATTCTCACTTTTGTTGCATCCGACAAACCCTTGTCAAGTCACACATGGATCTGTACCCTACAAACAGTAACACTGCTGTTACAATTTTAGGCTCACCAAGCTACTGCTTTAAATATCACCGTTTAGCTCTAAATTCTGTTACATCAGAGATTTCGCTGCACTTTAATCAATGCTTTTGCATACGTTCTCATCATTTTGACAGTTATTTCAATATTTAGGTACTTCAAGTTTGTCATACCTGTACAATTGCAGGATCATTTGGTAAAGGTCCAACATTATTTACTACTCTTATGTCCTTAATATCGGAACCACGAAACAGTATGTAATCATAAATTTGATTCTGCGGCGCAATTGGATATTGCGTTTCCCGATCTTCTGTGCCAAAGGAACGAACTGCAACACACAGAAAACAAAAGTTATTAAATTCACTATATGACAAATACATGAAACGTCAAATGTTTTGAACCAATAGCTTCTCTTTCAATTCAACATTACTGTCAAGAATTCCTTCATTTTTCTTCCTGAAAGACACTTTTCCCTTTCTTTACCCTTTACTTCTTTCTTGGAAGTGAAAAACATTATGAGGCCTTGTCAAAATCTACAATTTAAAAGGTAACCATTTTTCTTACCGTTTGCTAATGCGATTGTACATTCCTGAGGATCAACAGTAAATAATCGGCCTTCATAACGAATATCCGCCTTCGATATTAAACTGATTTTGCTTCCAAGTTCAGGCATTCCCGCACTCATCTTTATTCCGTATTTAACCAAGTCCGATGAGAGAGATATTATCAGATACGCTTCCCCATCGACACTGAATTCAGACACCTCAAAAACGACAAATGGCGCACACAGGACACTAATGACGTCATAAAGTCATATAGGTGGCGCACTTATATTACTTAAAAACCTCTGCGTTCTACTTAGAAAAAAAAATATCCAATTTCTACGCAATTATATTACCCTAGCTGAGTTTCATAGCTTCAATAATAGATATCATATTACATAACTGTAAATACTCAGAATTATTTTTTAAGTCACTTTGCCTTCTGCTCACAATGGCGGCGAATGCAGGAAGAATTTGTGGAGCTGGACTTTTAAAACGGAACCATGGTGCTGTTCGACAGCAGGTATTAGTTGTATTTATTCGCATATTGCAGAGATATTTAGTGTTTATTTTGAAATGTTGTTCAGGCTTATCAATTCAGTTATCACATTTTCTTCATTGCACTACAACGTTTACATGCTAGACACCGTACTTGTAGGTCAAACATACTTTGAGTTGCAATTTGATAAATGCTATAAATATTTTGGATAGTTATGTTTTAATAGCTTAAAACCACCGTCTTTCACTTAATTTAATTTTCAGGTTTGCAATCTATCAGCCGCCAGTTATACGGGATGGAGTAAAAGTCGGAAAATGGTAAGTACAAAACAACTATTGTACATATTTCTAAAATTTAAAATAATCATTTGAGTAAGTAAATGAATGTACATTAATTCTATTCTAGCTTTATGCAACACTTGGCATCGTTACCGGTGGTGCGGGTGCTCTCCTATTTGCCCTAGACCAATCGGTCAAGGCTTCAGAGTTGGAATTGCATCCCCCAAAAAATCCATGGAGCCATAACGGCTGGTTTGCTTCTCTTGACCATGCCAGGTAAGGTTAATGAATGGAAACCAGTCAGGATAGTAGGATCATTTTAAATGAAGAGAAATGCATATTTCATACCTATTAACACTGTGCAGGGCTGTCTCTGGAGGGCACCTGCCTGCTTTGCACCCTGTCGTTTTGCAGTCGTGACAAGGCTTCACTCCCCTACTTATAAAGAGAAATCTCTTGGCAGTGCTTTGTGGTTTATGACCCTTAAAGTTTTTAACAAACGTAGTGAGTAGTAATTACAAAGTGGTTCTAATGGCAGAATAACAGAAGTATCAAATCCGGTTCACATAAGGAAGTAAGGGGAAACTAAATCAAATTACTACATCAGTTAACATCATTGGTGAAGGGCAAATAACTATATTCTAAAGGTAAAAAGCATCTATTATGACTACTGGGTATAAATGGAAAGGTTAGAAAAAGAAAAATATGCGTAATTCATGTAATGTAAATCAGGCTTTGCATGAGTGAAGGACAGAGCATTTGGAGTTAAGGAAATGAAGATAAATTATTCACTGTTTGTTTAAATGCTTTATTCCTTTCCTGGAGTCAAATTGTTTATTAATTTAACAAGATTAAAGTATAATTTTAATTCACTATTTTTGTCTACTTTTTTGAAAAAGTTATGGTATGAATAATAGGACAGAAATTGAGCCTCGGAGTACAGAACATTGCATTATATCTGTGATTATGTATGCATATAAAACAAACTATAACTTATGCATGAATGTGAAACTTCAAGAACTATACACAACATATTTTAATGTAGGGGCATTAATAAATAAAACTTTTTAAACAATGTTATGTGATAGATGGGACATGTCCGATGACTGTTTTCCAAAATTGTATTCACTGCATTTGAGATAGATAACATTAAACAGAACTGTAGTAGTAACGAAATAACATCTTGTCAGATGCATTTGTTTTGCAACCAGTAAATAATCTGTATCATATGACCTGAAAAATTCATTACTATACTGAACTAAGTGATGGACAACTGTCCTGTCAGCTACCCCTTGGAAACAATCTGTTCATATCCAATTACTATTGTGTACTTAGAAAAAGAATCAAAATTCCATTTATTTATTTATTAGTGTCATAACTTTAAATACAATACATTATAGATGTGAGCAGTTAGAAACAAAAAATAACCTGAAACATGTGTCTAAGGTTCTGCCCAGAAGCAGTGCCGATTGCATAATTAAGATCTGCATTTGCAAAATTGAAGAATTTCTGTGGGTTAGACACTGTGTGCAGAACAGATTTCAATACTGTCCAAACCAAACCTTTCTATTATATTCCCACTAATTCCATCAACTGCTCCTTTTACATGGGATATTGCAAAACAGGACCAGTGGAGTTCTATACCAAAGTTTTTCAAATAGGATAATGAACTCAGATACATTTATTTTTAAATTGGAATGCTACCTCATCAGAGAAGACAAAAATTGTTTCCATTTTAGATAGTTTTCCATCCAGATGTGGTATGCTAGAGAGTCCAGACTGTGTATGTGGGTGGTCACTAATTATTGCAAACGATTCACTCGTTCGTAAATCAATGTGCTGATTGTATTTCCTCCTGAATAGACAAAACCTATTTATCGAACACATTTTTAGGCACTGCTGTTCATCTTTTTGTTCTTGAATCCTTTAGCTTGAACATTTTTATAACAGCATGTCTTGAATTTCAGAAATTAGTTTATGGGCGAAAATTTCTTTTGAAGAAACAGGCTTTTTATTTTTCTTCTTCCACTGCTTCCATTTCACAGACTGATTCTTGTCAACACTCCCAGGGAGAAACCGATAAAAGTCACAGATGTTATTACGAAATTCCTAGCATACAGGACTGTTTTTCCATGTCACAAGAAACAGAGGAAGCAGTCTTTACACTTAATAGGAAACTTTATGCACACATTATTTACCCTCTCCAGAGGCAGCAAAAGTATGTTTTAACTAATGCTTTATGCAAGATTTCTGATTAATACCATAAGAATATATGAGCAAAATATTTAAAGAAATTAATACACTTTGGTCACATCAGAAAACCTTCATTGATAGCTGTTAGAAAGGAATTTCATGCTTTGTAGGTTTAGAGGTTAAGTTTCAACTGGATTTCTTTAAATGTACTGTTCCTATCCATCATAAGTAACATGTCCTGTCCATTACAGGGTTCAGAAATTCTTAAACATGACACAACAAAATCAAAGTATTTCTTTTGTATCTAAAAAAATGAAACCTACAAACAAAACAAATACAGGATTTTAGTGATAGACATGACGTTTGCATTGTCAAAGAAAATTCTAATGCAAAGGTTGGGTTTGTAGGTATTTTACAACAACTTGGTGATGCTGTAATTGTTTTGTAAAGAACATATAAATCCTTTAGTTTCTAATTATTGTATTATGTTTGTCCTGTAGTTTTTTCTTTTTATGGGTATTAGAAATTCTATCAGAGGTACTTTCTGTTCAGTTATTTATCAATAATGCCATTGTTAATTTGATAACTTATTTTATATCACTACCACCCAGGAGTGTCAAGGCTGGTTCATAACAAAGGATAACAGTAACCAGAACGGGAATGTTGAAAAACATGTATTTCAATGTACAATTTTGTCACCCTCTGTGGTGTAATGGTTACCATGCTAACTTCGTATACCCAAGGTCACGGGTTCAAACCCGGCAGAGGACAATGGATTTTTTCGGGTGTAAAAACCCTCAGCATGGGTTCCTTTGGAAGGGAAGTAAAGCCTTTGGTCCCATGTCATAGATTAAGGCACGTAAAAGAACCTCAAGCCTGATAGAGAGGCCTCTGAGCAAAATTAAGCAGTCTTTCATGCCCAATTTAGAATGGGATGCTGAGAACCACAGTAGTTAAAGAGCATTCATAAATAACACTCCATTTTATTTACAATTGACAGGAAGCCTTCCTGGGCCCTGAGAATGGGAAGCAATTCTTGGCAAGTTTTAAGTTATAATTATTAGATTTATATTATGCACTATTAGACTTTTCAATGTAGAGATTATTCTAAGTGGCTATGGCATGAAACAGTTGCTAGAGCTCACTTTAGTCACAATTTTTTCCAATTATGTTGGTTACCATTCTTGGGTTATTGTGAACTAGCATTAACATTATTGGAGGTGATAAATGAAAGGAAAAAAAATTGCTGAATGGATCTAACCTGCACATGCACTTTCAATGTCAAAGATTTCACTGACACTCCTCACAACCATTATTTTCAGATTTTTAATTTTCATGCAGGCTCACTAATTCATAGAATGTCTGAAATGGTCTAGCTTATTTCATAGAATTACACAAGTCGAGAAAGGCATCTTAAATAATGCTTGATTTAAATAATAATAGTTCAGTGGGTGTTACACAGGGTGGCACATGAAAAACTGATCCTGGATACTAGACTGCTCATTGTCGCCTGCCAATTGTCATCTACTGATCCAAAGCTGTTCGCAACAGTGGAGGTGTATATGTCTACCAGTTCATTTAAGGAAATGCAAGAAATGTTTGCAAAGAAGTTTCCTGATGTTTCCATACCAACAAAAAGTAGTATACAGGTTTTGTGACAAATTGGCATACTGCAGGGTCAGTAGCACATGCAAAAAAATCTGATGTGTACCATTCACATGACTTTCTCTATATCCCTGCAACAAATTATTCTTAAAAAACTTATTCTTCTATTTACTTCATGCTAATCAGAAAAAAATTAGCAGAAATAGTCTTATTACTTGCTTCCTTGTAAGTAGAGCGAAATAAAGGACTAACATAGGTTAAAGTGATAGTCAAAAGCTGGTTGCTATGTCAATGAAGTTCCTTTGTTTATATGGATAGGAGTGACAAGTTCCTGTATGAGAAAAGTATACGTTTTTCATAGCAGAAACCAAAAATAAAGAATGACTCAAAAACGACGAACTCCACGAAAAAAATGTATATAACATAAACTGTGTGTTTTAATGTGCTCTACATTTTTTGTGTAGTAAGTTTTTGTCCATCTCTTACGGTTTAGCAGTTATTCAAAATTCAGTAAAATTCATCCAGAATAAACTACTCTTCAGAGGCTATTCCCATAGAATTCAAGATATACATTTTGTTTGTCAGGTAAATATCTTTAACATACAAAATTTTAATCAAAATCGTTATAGTCATTTTTGAGAAAATCAAAATTTTCGAAAAAAGCTCCATGTAAAGGGTAGTTGGGAGTGGGGGGATTTTTCTCAAAATCTTCATGTTGCATCCCTGGAAGATACTAAACTTAAATACCAAGTTTGGTATTTTACCGACTTCGTTTTTGAGTTATCGTGTTCATGGACACACACACACACACAGACCTTTTTGTGAAAATGCTTTTTTTTTTATATTGGGGACCCTAAAACATATATTTCCGGTGAAATCTCGGTATCGAATTTTTGGGTGGAGTGCAATACCTCTTCTCTATACACTATGTACATAGTGCGTATAGAGAAAGTAAAAATAATCAAACCTCATCCATTTGTATACTTGCGATTACAGATATTCGAACACAAAAAAATTCAGAGTCCAAACAAATCAACACATAAGTATATCTAAATTGTTGCAACTAGTGAGCATTTCATGTGTCTTAACAATGTGTTTTACACTGTACAATGAAGAAGCCCTACAAAATATGAGGGCTGAAGGAGGTAGATAAAATAAAATGTTTGAATTACTATATGTGGCTATGTCAAACAATTGAGAGTGAAATGTTGGATCCACTGCTGTATTTCATGAGTGATTAAGCCTAGTTCTTTTGAACAGGAGATGTGAACTCCCAGAATGCCAAATATTGGTTAACCAACAATCCCTTTATGATTAATGAAGAACCTCTTCACAAAATTTGATGTCCTGTGCCATGTAAGCAAGTTGGATTGTGGGTCCCATGTTTTTTTTAAACAACAGTAAACACTGTTGTGTGTGTGTTTGTATCTTTGAGGAATTTTATGCACAGTTGACTCCCTGAACTTTCTTTCAACAGATGGGGCGACCTGTCAATCTCATGAATTCATGAAAGATTCACAGAAGAAAGGACTTTTGGCAAAGGATTGTATCTGCTGAGTTCACTGGGCCTATTTGTGACAAGTGTATACAAATAACCCAAGAACATTAAAAGACTTGAAGGACAATATTCGTAATGAAAATTTGAGGATTGATGCAGCAGAGTTGCGCAAAGTGTATAAAGATCAATTCAGTAAATACACACCTTTGCATTAGCTTATATGATATTTCTTTATTAATTATTACATCTTTTCTATTTTTTTTGTTGTGTCTGCTTATGGCAGATATTCAGTGACCGTTTTTCATGCACCACCTTGTACCATTCATGCAGTTTCATCATATGGCTTTTAAATAACATTGCCCCAAAGAAAAAGACGAGAAGCATCCTTACACATAAAGTTAAACAATTACATGCTTATAATTAACATTAATTGAACATAAATACACTTGTGCTTCACAACTTTGTTTTCCTTTAGAACAATTGTTTCACCTTCCATGAAGGTATCCTCAGCTATGGCTGAATGGGAGATTCTCGGAACATAAGTGTGTCTATGTCGAATCAGTATTATAATTACCTTGCTTCACAGTGTGGGAATTCTAATACTATTGTGTATAAATTGCATGCTTGTTGTATTTCCAGCATTCGCCGTGGTTATGAAGTCTACAAACAGGTCTGTGCAGCATGTCACAGCATGAGGTTTATTGCCTACAGAAACTTGGTTGGAGTTTCACACACAGAAGCTGAAGCAAAAGCTGAGGCTGAAGAAATCTTGGTAAGTTGCATTGGTTTTCTTGGTTAAGTTTGATGCAAATTTGATTTTGGGAGTGTTAACTTTGAACATTGTTTTGGTAGCAGTTATGGAATTGTTTATAATCTCAAAATGCATTTTTTTTTTGAGTATTTATTACTGATCTTTTCTCCATTTGTATTAGGTTACAGATGGGCCAGATGAACAAGGTAATATGTATCAGAGGCCAGGCAAGCTGTCAGATTACTTCCCTAATCCATATGCCAATGAAGAAGCAGCTCGAGCAGCAAACAATGGTGCTTACCCACCAGACTTGAGTTACATTACTCTAGCTCGACATGGAGGAGAGGTTTGTATATGCAATAAAATATTCCTACAAAGCTTAAAAATCTGATGTGTTCCATTTACAAGAGAATGACATTGCTGTAACAAATTATTGTTAAAAAGCATATTCTTCTCTGTATTTTATGATAATCGAAGTAAACATTAGCAGAAATTGTTTTAATTACTTGCTTCTTTGTAAGTAGAAGGAAAATAAGGAAATAAACTAGGCTAAAATAATAATCAAATGTTTTAAAAGCCGGTTGCCATGTAGATGAAATCCGTTTTTATGCAGGGCCAAGAGTTTACAACTTTCCATGTCAAGAAAGTTAAAGTATTTTACATCTGAAACAAATAACAAAGAATGTCTCAGAAATGGTCACTTCACAAAAAAAAAAAAACATATGACATAAGTTGTGTGTTTTTACATTACCTTTTTTGTGGAGTAAGTTTTTGTCTTATCTCTTACGGTTTACCAGTTATTCAAAATTCAGCAAAATCATTCAGAATAAAGAGATCTTTAGAGGCTATTCCCAAAAAATTCAAGATAAACATTTTATTTACCACATAAATTACTTTAACATAGGGCACTTTAATCAAAATTGTTAGAGCCATTTTTTAGAAAATCAAAATTTTCCAAATATTTTCCATGTAAATGGTAGTTTGGGGTGGGGTATCTTTCTCAAAAGCTTTGTGTTGCATCCCTGGAAGATACTAAACTTAATACCAATTTTGGTATTTTACCGACGTTTCGTTTTTGAGTTAATGTTCATGGACACATACAAACCTTTTTCTGAAAATACTTTTTTTTTTTTTATACAGTGTATATTTCTGGTGAAATCTCTGTATCAAATTTTTAGGTGGAATGCAATGCCTTCTGTATAGAGTACATAGTATGTGTAGAGAAAGTAAAAACTGAACTAGAAAACAGAATGGTTTGGGGTAAACAGGATATAAAAAATGCCCCTTTTTGGAAAGTTAAGGAGATCTGTAGCTTCCTTTCATAACATATTTCAGTTAAAATTGATTATAGGTTAGCTGCATTGATGTTTTACTGTCATAATTCTAAGTTTAAGAGTGTAAGGTTGTATTTTCTAAACTTCCCCTTCACCAATCATAATGGGAAGTGGATTTTGCTACATTTAGACAACACAAACTGTATGATTAGCCATTTTACAATAGTTCTGCATTACATGTCAGGTAAACAGCTTGCTTTGTAATTCATACCTGATTGTTGGCATCCATTGTTACACCCGTGTATTAGTGGTCAAGGAACTTGTACTGGACCCAAAAATACCATTGAACCGATTATCTTTTCCCTGGGTATTATTTCCTTGTCAGCAGAAAGTGCCCTTGAGGCTGCTGAATCCATTGCACACGAATCAGGACATCCAGGTCGGGACGGAGTTAAGGAGGTGTGAGCAAATAGCGAGTATATCATGCAATGGATGTCACAGGATCTAGGGCTCCAGCTGAAAGACTTGCTGAAGAGAACAGCTGACCATCTGACCACTCCACAACTGGAGAAGGTTCAGCACTTAATTATGCGACACCATATCTCCAGCAAAGAGAACAGCAATTATGGCCGCACTGACAGTTCATGATAACATCAATGCCTGTCCCCTAGAATCTTCAGTGATTTTGACAATGCTTGGTGCTCCCCTGTAGGCTTGATGATGAGCTATGCTTCTGCATGGATTACATGAAAACTGAATATCACTAGAAAGGACTGTTTCCCCATATCTTTTAATAGTGTTTAATGCCTGCTTTGACTACATGTGGTGATGATACATGGAATGGAGATATTTACTGGCAGAATGCAATGTGGAAGAAATGGGAGAACCCAGAGAAAACCCATCCCTGCATCACTTTGTCCACCACAAATCCCACTCATGGTCTCCTGGGATCGAACCCGCCTTGGTGAGAAGCAAGTGGTCTAACTACTCGGCCACACACAGTCTTTATCTCATATTGAGTACCACATTTGCTGGTGCCCAGTAGTTCTTTACTTTGAAATCGGGATATTGGTAGGTGGCCTAGATCTCAAAGATAAGAAGAAGACTGAATTCTCAACTGGCCAAGGGCTTTGGCAATTTACAGCTTTACCATTTGGCCTCTGCAATGTGTCAGCCACTTTCCAGTGCCTCATGGAATCTGTGATGAGTGGGTTGACTTATGACACTTGATTGCTATATCTACATGACTTCATCACTGCAGGCCACAACTTCAAAGACCATCTCAAGAACCTGACCAAGATAATGCAAAGGCTGCAGGCAGCTAACCTGAAGTTAAGTGCAAAGAAGTTTCAACTCTTCTGCAAGGAGGCAAATTATTTCGGTCACATATTGGCACCATCTGGGGTGGCCACAAACCTAGAGAAGGCTTGAGTAGTGAGAGAGAGAGAGACAAGAGCTGCAAAGTTTCCTGTGCCTATGCAGTTACTACTGCTGGTTTGTCATAGTTTTCTCAAACATTATCACTCTTTTATGGAAGAGCACTGGCATTATGTATGGTCAGAACAGACTGAGAGCATTTCAGGTGCTTAAGACACATGCTGTGCCTATTTTAGGATTTCCACAACCTGGTAATGGCTTTATTGTGGACACAGATGCCAGCAAAACTGACATTGGAGGCACTCTATCCTAGATCCAACATGGCTAGGAGTGTGTTATAGCCTACCACAGCAAAGGACTCTCCAAGAGAGAAAAGAACTACTGCATTATCCAATGAGAGCTCTTGGAACACTTCCATAAGTATGCTCTGTCAACCATTTAATACGAGGACCGACTACTCTACACTTACCTGCTGTTGAGCTTCAAGAACCTAGAGGGCTAGACAGCCCATTGGGTCCAGAGGCTCCAAGAGTAAAACTTCACATCAGGAAGGAGCCACAACAATGCTGATGCCATGTCACGACAACCCTGTCCAGAGGAGTGCAGCAACTGCATCAAAGTTGAGGAGAAAAAGCAAGCCCAGCTGTCCTTGTCATTTTGACAGGCCTGTGCTGGATGGGATAGCACAGGCCTGAGGGAAAGCAGCTGATAGAAGCGGAGACAAGGACTAAACCTAGCTGGAAGGACGCTGCACCCAGACGAATGCAAGTTCGCTAATTGTAAATGTTGAAAAAAAACCTGAGTAGTAGTTTTTTGGAACATTCTAATACACTCACTTGGTAAAACATCAATAGGTTTGTAAATATTAATATTGGAGAAGAGATCTTGTTTTTATTTTGATCAGAAAGTTTTACTTTAGCTATTCGCACCATTGGCACCCAGCTCACATTTCTCTCATGTGAGAGTTTCGAAATAGTGCAAAGCTGGTTTTGGAAAGTTGTTACATTTTTTATATATATAGATAGCCCCCTTTAACATATCGGGGGCTTTCCACTTGAAACAACTCGTCTGTAGGTACTTTTATGTTGGTTTTACTCAACATACAAACTTCCAGACTCTGTGGGGGTTAGGGAATAATTCTGGCTAAAGAAAAATTCTCCACCCCAGCCGGGAATCGAACCTGGGACCCCCGGGTGAGAAGTCAGCTCGCTGACCACTCGACCACGGAGGCAGTCTTTTAATATGTTTGAAAGCAATTTCTGAAGCAGTAAAATTGCCTATACAAATGCCCCAGATTCTCAAACTAATTTGCACTTAAGGCTTTATTTTAACAAAAATGTTTTTATGTATATGGATTAGTTTTTTTTTAATTTAATGATCTTCGAATTTCAATAAAATTTTAAGGGCTTCATTTAAAAAAATTGACCTTTCCTTTTAATCAATAGAAGAATTTTTCATCAATAAACAGTAAATGTGTTGCTGAATAAACCTTGAAAAACTTAGCTCGTTATCTTAAATAGTTGAGATAATGAGTCAACCTTTAACATTGGCAAGATAGGGCATTTCGACTCTCCTTAAATGTATACTAGGTATTCCTTTTACACATGCTTGATAGCAACTGAGATTATAGTTTGCAGCATTTTATAATTTGGATTTTCTGTTACAGGACTACGTATTTGCCTTGCTCACTGGCTATTGCGATCCTCCTGCAGGAGTGGTACTCAGAGAAGGACAGTATTATAATCCATATTTCCCAGGAGGAGCCATCAGTATGGCACAAGCACTCTATAACGAGGTATGCACCTTTAATGTATAGGCCCTGTAACTCTGTAATATTTATTCTAGATCTTATTAGTTTTGTTTCTATTTGTCCTGATAGGTTCTCGAATACGCTGATGGAACACCAGCTTATGCAAGCCAGCTTGCAAAGGATGTTTCAACTTTCCTGAAGTGGGCAGCTGAGCCAGAGCATGACCAACGAAAGGTTATGATAATTAAGGTAACTATTATTAGAGTTGTAAATGGAATAACTAGCAATTCATGGCAGCAAAGAAGAGGTGAATCCCCACATTTATAGTATAACAATGGTCACCAATTGGTAGGAAATGAATTTTGGTTGATTGGTTTGTATCTAATATTAAACTTTTGATAATGAAATCATTCATTTTCTTGCACTCAAATATTTAGCTTCTGTAAAAATCGGACAATGTAGAAGATGATGGCGCTCCATTTCTTCATTTAAGGAAATTAATGTTTAGTCATGTTGCATCAACAGACTAAAATCTTAAATATCTGTAATATGAAAATCTATTCTATTACAAGTATGTTGGTAAATGTTAAAATTGTGTATGCAATAATTGAGGCAGATTGCATAATAATGGCAGATCCCAATTGACATCAAATTTTGAGATAGAAGTAGAACCATGCACAGCTGCCATGTACCTTTCATGTGATGAAGTATCAAATGAATTAGGATATGACATATCCCAACTATGAGTGCTTTACTTTATGTCCACTGCATGATTATGGCTTTGTAGTGAACGGTAATGAATATGGCGCCATCTGCAGATATTCCTGAATCTCCAAAAAAAGGAAAGAAATAAGTGAGAAAGGCAACTGAATGGGTAATAAACAAAAGAAAGTGTGCAGAAATAGTGGTAAATTGTATGTAACAAAAAAGTCCATATGTTCCAGAAAGAAAAAAAAAGTGAACAAGTGTGCACTGCACTGGCAAAATCTGCTGCCACCTTCACAGCACTGATTTTTGGATCCTTTGTTATTTTCTGTATGATAAGTCTTTTTAATTTCTCTACACGTACTATGTACATAGTGTATAGAGAAGGTATTGCACTCCACCCAAAAATTGGATACTGAGATTTCACTGGAAATGTATGTTTTAGGGACCCTGTATCTACAAAAAAGCATTTTCAGAAAAAGGTCTGTGTCTGTGAACACAATAAGAAAAGTGGGTAAAATACCAAACTTGGTATTTAAGCTTAGTATTGTCCAGGTATGCGACAAAGATTTTGAGAAAAATACCGTCACCCCAAACTACTTTTTTCAAAAATGGCTCTTAACGATTTTGATTAAAATATCATATATTAAAGATATTCACCTGACAAATAAAACGTATATCTTGAATTTTCTGGGAATAGCCTCTGAAGACTACTTTATTCTGGATGAATTTTATGGAATTTTGCATAACTGGTAAACCATAAGAGATGGACAAAAACTTACCACACAAAAAATGTAGAGCATGTAAAACACACAATTTATGTCATGGAGTTGATTGTTTTTGAGATGTTCCTAGCTTTTGGTTTCACCTTTAAAAAAACTTGTACTTTTCTCACACAGGAATTTGTCAACTCCTGTCCATACATACAAACAAAGGTACTTCAATCACATAGCAACCAGCTTTTAAAAGTTCTAATTTGCTTTAGCCTATGGTACTCCCCTATTTCCCTATCTACTTACAAGGAAACAAGTAATTAGACTCTTTCTGCTAATTTTTTCTAGATTAGCTTTAAGTAAATGTAAGAATAAGTTTTTTAACAATAATATATTGTAGAGAAAGTTATGTGTATAGAACACACCAGATTTTTTTTTTAAGTTGCTGTGTCAACAACTTTGGTCTTCCACTTCTCGGCCCATTTTGCACCATTTTTAAAATACAAAACCTATCAATTATCCAACTGTGTGGAGCGAGGCCTATCAAGAAGTAGCAAAATTTCTCGCATTGGTTATGCATTTTATTTCATATTTCAATTTTACCGGTGTACTTATGAAAGGTAGCACCTTGTATTCACATCTTGTAATTTAATATATTTCTTGAAAATCATGCTATTTTGTAACATACATTCTAATGCAAAACAGTATAGGTGTATGAGCACTTTTTACACTCACTGTATATAATTTATTGGGAAAATCTGTGAAATAATCTCATGCTTTCTTTTTTCCAGGGTATCTTCATTTTCTCTCTTCTAGTTTCCATAACATATTATATCAAACGTCACAAGTGGTCAGTGCTGAAAAGCCGCAAGATAGCTTACAAGCCAGTGTCGAAGAAATAGGCCACTAAATTCATCATCATCCAAGTTGTATAGCATTTGACAAACTGTAGTGAAGAAACAAAAACATTTTTTCTTCTCATTTGTGAAATCTTTTCTGGTTGCCTGGTGCATATTTGATTAGAATCACAAATGCAAGATGTACATAAGCAAGAATGAATGAGATTAAAGCCCTGAAAGGATTGAAGTGATGTTAACTAAACTTAAGCATCTTGATGCTTTTTTCATTGCCCAGTCCTACCCTTCCTTTTAGTCTTGTTAAATGTACTTAGTCTGCATGCTGAATAATTTACAAGGACCACAAAAAATGCAATAAAAATTTTATCAGTTCTGCCATGCAAAAATGTTTACATAAGGATATATGTTCTGCAGCAGGGCTGTGTAACAATTGTATATAGTTTTTTTTTTTTTTTATTTATTTAAGCTTTTTCTTATAATTATATTTCTCATGCGTAAATTATGAATTAGAGTTATCAGTTTAAAATGCACTTCTGGAGTGCACTGTGTATGCTGTATTTTATGTGCTGGTCAATCACTCATCAGCTTTTTACTTGAACAAAGAAAAATGTATTGCAACATCTTAAATCCTAATCAGTTGTATTCTTTAAATCACCCTTTCTACTGCCTTAAATTTGAGTAAATGAAAGGTCAGGTATGCAGGAGCAATCCCAGAAGTAATGCTAAATGTTATTAGTATAAATTAGCATAATATAAGAAACAAAAGACTAAAAAGTAAAAGTAACAATCCAAAAAGTTTGTTTGCAGTTTACTGATGACTAGCTATTATCCTCCTTGGTTATTCTTCCCTCTGCAGAGGTCTACACAATTTGATAATCCTCACTCAAAGTCCAAAATGCTATGAGCTAGTTGCACAGTTTAAGGAGAAACCAAAGCTTAAGTAAATACAGATACCACGCTTGGGTTTTACTGTGGCTCTGCAGAAAGGTTAAGTTAGAAATAGAATATTTTTGAGTTGGGTTTGTAACACTTAAGTATCACATAGTTTTTCCAGACCGGTTTCGACACCATGTGGGCATCATTGTCAATGGTTTCCAACTGAATTTCCACAGGGTGTTCTATGTCACACCTCAACGTAGAACACCCTGTGGAAATTCAGTTGGAAACCATAGACAATGATGCCCACATGGCGTCGAAACCAGTCTGAAAAAATTATACTTAAGTGTTACAAACCCAACTAAAAAATATTCTATTCATACGTATTTCTGTTCCAAAACACCCTTTCATTAAAATTGTTCTTTAGTTGGAAATGCTTGCGCATCAAGTGAATTTCCATTGAAGTGGAAATGTTCCTAAAATAAGGTTTTATAGGTTAGCCACCTTAGTTAAAATTGTTGAAAAGTCAAGTCGAAATGTCTGTGAGCTTTACATTTCAAGAAGCGAGTATCTCTCTATGAATCGTGGTGATAAGTATGTAATAAAGTGCAAAGGATTATACAAATTGTTGAGTAGTAGATTAAGAATAACCAAATATGGGTTGAACACTTCAAAACAGTTTCGACAGCTCTATGTGCTGTAGATTTTGAGATACTGGAAAACTGTCCAACTGCAATTAACATGCTTTCACTTGTATATAACAACTTCTTTTAGAAAAGCATTGCTTCTGACAAAATACTTGTTACTAAATTATAAAGCAATAATAGATGCAATGACAATGAGGGTGACAAGTGTATGATAGTGTTAAGAAGTAGTCAAGGGCACTATTGAATGTATTATGATGGAAAATGAATGTTAGGTAATTCGGACTTGAAAGCTGTTTGTTTTTGCAGAATGCGTAAAGTAGAAGCATAGATGGGGTAATGAAGAACCAGTTTTTAATAGGATTTAAAAGAATGATGTAATGAACAGTCTGGCCCTCAAGTGATACTAAAAAGACTTTAGCTTGCATCATTGTTTGCATTTATTCTAGTAATTTAACACAATTATTTCCATGAATTTCAGATTGTGATTTCTTAAACACACTAGCACATATAACTCTTAATAAAGATGTATAATTCCATAAGGTCATCTACCTGTTTCAGTATGTGCAGCTATGGTTCAGTAATTTGAGGTTATGTTATGTAGGTTATACAAGCCCCTACATGTGTCGCTGCACAGACCAGTTAAAATGTGAATTGAAGGACTGGACTGGACTGGAAGGCAAGACCCCCAAGGTCGTATGCAATACATTGGTTGTAATGGGAAAACAGTGAAATTTAAAACGGCTATAATTACGTCATAAGGACACCTGAGTAGGAAATAATTGTGAAAACATTTTTTATAATCATAAGCATCTATGCACAGGAATTCCACTTTGAATGTCCTATGGGAGTTGAATAAAATCACTCCATTGACTAGGGAGCAGCCCCCAGTCATATGCACTACCACTGCTGTGCTGGGTTAAACTTCTTGGTAAAACTAGCTAGCAGTTGCCAGGCATCACCGATCTGCTGTTGGAAGGTAGCTTCCAGGGCAGTAAGGGCAATGCCAATCAAGTGCAAGTGGAGGGGACAGATCTGGATGGGACAGTGGCATGGTGTTAAACAGGTTCTCATTATAGGCCTCAGGCCCATCATCCAGGAAATAAGTTCTGAGCCCCAAATCCTCTGGCCTGCAAGCAGTATAAGATGACCACCTAGGTAGAAGCAGTGTGGGAGGAAAGCCTATAAAAGTGTATCCCCGTGCAGCACTGCAGGTCAAGGATGGTTGCCAGAGGTGCGCAAAAATGACCAAGATGCTGAACCCTAAGAATGTGATCTCCCACGTGCCAAAGTGGTACTCTGTGAGGTTCATCAACACCTCAGTTAGTTTAGGAAAGGTACATACAGGGTTATAAGATCTAACACGATAACCACTGCACCATGGCAGGTAACATCCCTTTAGTTTATTTATCCTGTCTCAACTCAAGTTACCAGAAATGTGTTAAAGATTAACAATAGCCTGAGTTACTTAGCTACCTAAATAAATTTTTCACTTAATATTATACTCTTCTCAATTTTTAAAATCAAACTTAATTTTGTGATACTAAACCAGTTTTCTTTCTGTATGCAAATGTTGAATTTGCACTTTTTTCATTAATGCCTTGAGAGCATATAGCTTTGAAAACAAAAAACTTGTAAAAGCTTGACAACCAAGAACAATTTTAATGAATGGGTGTTTTGGAACAGTGATATGTATGAATAGAATATTTTTGAGTTGGGTTTGTAATGCTTAAGTATCACTTATGTATAATTTTAACCAGATCGGTTTCGAAGCCATTTGGGCATCATTGTCGATGAGTTGGAAAACTTCAACAATGATGGTTTCGAAACCGGTCTGGAAAAATTATACGTAAGTGATACTTAAGTGTTACAAACCCAGCTAAAAAATATTATCTTGACAACCAAGTTTCCTTCTTATAGGTCTTCCAACAATCCTATCCTTTTTTGTGAGAGTAGCCAGATTAATAAAAGTTTAACACACTTTCTAGGATTCAAGAGAAATTAAACACATATTCTATATTTTTAAATTTTAATATCAACTGAATAGGGTTCACATAGAAGAATGCTTCTTACAATTTACAAGCATTGTTCTTACAACTCGTGAAAACATTTTATTATTTCATTTAAGCTGAGTGCCTATGTTTTAAATGGATGTAAAATTAAGTTATTTTCAAAGAGGGGGCTGCTGTCAGCCTATCATTCTTCACTCACTCTCTTATACTACAAACATGAGCTATACAAAGTGCAGCAAGATCAAAATAAATATTGCAACAATGGTCATTTAAAATGGCGTTCAGGTATTCAACTACCTCTGGCAGAATGCAAAAACTGATCTATCTAACCAAAGATGCAACACTGTCTGGTATCATTCAATGCATTCATTCTAAAGTTCCATGTGTTTCTTTAAGGTCTTATGGCTATATAGGTCAAACGATTTGATAAATTAATGAAAACATAAAAAGCATTGGCATCTACAAATTCGTTTTATTTTTGCAAGGAGTGCAACTGATGAGTACAGAATTTAAAACATTAAGGGCCTGTAGTACAATCGCCAGATAAATTAGATACGTACAAACAGATTACTTATCTTAAAGATGAATTGGTTTCTCCTGCAGAATTTGACATACATCAGATCTGCAAGATCAAATAGTATTTTTGTTATGTTTGCAATAGGTAATTCACATCAATTACAGTAATATGTTTATTATGCAGGGCATGACACCATTCCAGTTTTCCATGTTAAAAAATTTAGCAGCACCTGGAGCTTATAGATTCACTTCATGATAAAAAATAAAATGTGTTTAATGTTAAATGCAATATAGTGTAAAATACAGAAACTAGAGAAAAAATCTCTGTTAATGTATGACAAGACTGAATGAAAATGAACTTAAAAAATATGTACACTGGGAAGCAAACTCCAGTGATTAACTTGATCAATGAGAACACTGCCAGCAGTGGTTTTTAAGCATTTAGATACAGGCTTCCTCTTATATAATAATTTTGTTTTGTTGAAGTTAAAATTGCGCCCCAAATTTTATTCAGATTTTGCCTAAATTTAGTAATCTGCAGCTCAGCTACAAATTTACACAGTTTTATGATATTTAGTGCATATTTGGACACACATAAAAAGACAAAAATCTTCCATCATTGGCTCCCATCATGTTACTTTCCATAGCCTCCACAAAGTTACCCGAATGATACTAGTTCACAAACGGTGTGCATTAATTGTTTTGCGAGATAGCTCATACACAAAAATGCCCTTCTGCTAGGATATAGATAAGTTTTTCTTCTATGTATCTCTATCTGCTAGACTGTCCATTATGTGCTGCTCAAATTTTCAATTACCTATTGTAGAGAATATTCTCCCAGACTGTGATTATAAAATAATTGCAACACACTGTTTCAATGTAACTATCAGAAAATGTGCACACTATTAAGTAAACACTGCATTTATCTGTCGATCATAGTACATTCCTTAATATAAATTAAAATTACCATCAAAGGACTGATTCCTTTTATACTGAATTAACTCTGTTCCCCTAAATCTTGCTATTTTCATACACACCATTATATACATAATGTGTACCAATAATAATATAATTAATAATACATAGAATTATTACTGGATCTAATGATATTATTCTTCCAAACTATTCGAACCATTAATATAGATACAAAATTTAATAAACCGTTACCTGCCAAGGTTAGTTTCTTGTACTGAGACTAAATGTGTCCAGCTAAACAAGGAACTTGCTAGCAATTAACGAATCATTAAACTAAGAATTACTGGTGCAAATAGCTTACCTTTTTAAACGCACTCTCTCTAGCTTGCAAAAACTTATATATTATTAAGCTTCAACTTCACACGCACTTCCTCTGCTTTATCATCATAGAAATACCCATTTAGTTTCCGCACGCCATATCCTACATGTTCTCTTTAAACAAACAATAAAATAAAATCAGAGAATGTGTCTTATCTTAAAGGGAACTAACAAAATATTACTCTTCCGCCCAAAAAATCTTTATACAACAATGTCCTACAAGAAAACACAATTTACAAAAAGCCAAGTATTTGCCAACAGTTACTTATTTTTTTAATACTCCCATCTCAAGGTGAACCATTCATATCCAACATGAACATGCTTTAAATTAAATGCTTGTTTTAAGAGGCTATCAGAGCTATTCTCTTTTCCATAAAAGCTACACATGCAATTGAATTATGCCATTCAAACTATGTTGATCAAAAGGTAAGAGTATTTTATTTAAAATCAGCAAAAGAAATTACACGTTTACTGCCTGCATTTAGTTACTTTATTTTAAAGAAAAACATGTTAGTAATTGATACAGATGGTTCAGTATGGTATGGAGCAAAAATCACAGGAAAATTTTTTCCCCCAACATGACGGTAACAATCATTAAGCAGCAGCATGTTATCGTGAGACACTTGTGTTTCAAATCTCTTACTTCATATCCTTGAATATGGCTTTTAATAATGCGATAGTCTGAATTTAAGTGCAGTGCTAACACTAAATGATAACCCAAATAATTGCTGCCGTTTAGATTTTCATTTTTTAGGTTAAGACTTATCTCTGATGTTCTTTTTTTCTTCCAAGAGACAGAGTGGCGGGTTTTACTCGCTTCATTGCTAAAACGAACTGCCCTCCGGTGGCTGAGACAATTTCATATTTTCTTTCAGTGTCATAATCCTTCGTAGCTCCTGGAGAACAGTCTTAATTGTATAATCTCGCTGCCATCTTGCAAGAACAGGAACAGCTCTGTTATCAACCTGAAAATAATACATCATTTTAGGAAATACCTCTTTCTTTAGCTGTTGGTAAGCTCTTATGCAAAATCCATAATACAAGGGTCACCAGACAGTAATGCACCATATTTTTGTTCAACAATTATTTACAGAAAACAATGAAATTTCTACACAAGAAAGAATTTCTTCTACACTATTTTTTCACGTAATCTACTTCCCGTTCTATTGTGTTCCTCCAGCGAGACACAGGTATGTATCCCCTGTTGGTATCACCCTTGTCATGTTCAATAAACCATTTATTTAGTGTGTAATTCACCTCTTCGTCATCCTCAAAATGTCTTTCACGAATGGCATCTAGTCGCCCTCCGTGGTGTAATGGTTACCATGCTGACTTCATATACCCAAGGTCACGGGTTCAAACCCGGCGGAGGACGATGGATTTTTTCGGGTGTAAAAATCCTTAGCATGGCTTCCTTCGGAAGGGAAGTAAAGCCATTGGTCCCATGTCATAGATTTACGGCACGTAAAAGAACCTCAAGCCTGATTGAGAGGCCTCTGAGCAAAATTAAGCGATCTTTCACGCCCAATATATAGAATGGGACGCTGAGAACCACAGCAGTTAAAGAGCGTCCATAAATAACACGCCATTTACATTTTACGAATGGCATCCTTTAATGGACCAAATAAGTGAAAGTCTGAGGGAGCTGGGTCATGGCTGTAAAGTGGATGGGGTAAAACTGTCCAACTGTTTATTTATGTCCAAAATCCTCAAACTTGTGTGAGGAAGAGTGTTATGTTGAAGCAAAAAATTCACCTGGGTTGTTATGGCACTGGAAGTTGCTGGAAACACTTCTTGAGTTTCGTTAATGTATTCACATAAGTTCCTGAATTAATTGTGCTGCCTCTTGGCATCACAACAATGAGTATGACACCCTCACAGTCCCAAAACATATTGATCATTACCTTAACAGCGGCTCCTTTTAATTTTTACTTCCTCTAGCCCTGTATGTACAATGTACAAGGGATAGAGAAGTATTGTATTCCACCCAAAAATTTGATGTAGAGTTTTCACCGGAAATACATGTTTTAGGACCCCCTGAATCCAAAAAAAGCATTTTCAGAAACAGGTGTGTGTGTGTGGGGAGGGGAAGGGGTCTGTGGACAGCATAGACCTAAAATGAAAAGATGGTATTCAAGTTTGGTGTCTTCCGAAGATGCGACACAAAGATTTCCAAGAAAATCCTCCCATCCCTAACTACCCTTTACATGGAAAAAATTTTGAAAATGTTATTTTTCTAAAAATGGCACTAACGATTTTGATTAAAATTCCACATATTAAAGTCATTTCTATCACAAATAAAATGTATATCTTGAATTTCATAGGAATAGCTTCTAAAGACCTATTTATTCTGGACAAATTTTGCTTAACTTGTAAACCGTAAGAGATAGACAAAAACTAACAATACAAAAAATGTAGATCTTGTTAATATCATATACATTTTCTTTATTGAGCTTACCGTTTTTGAGGTATTCCTTGTTATTAGTTTCAATTGTGAAGTGCTTATACTTTTCTCAGACGGAAGTGTCTGTTTTTCTTTTGTTCTACTCCTGGCCAAGCAAAGAAGCGATTTGCAATGACAATCGATAACAACAGCCTTTTAAAACATTTGACTATCACTTTAGCACAGTGCATTCCCTTAGCGCCCTTCTACTTATAAGGAACTAAGTAATAAAATTCTGCTAATGTTTATCTCGATTAGCATGGTGTTCAAAGAAGAATTATCTTTCGTAAGAAGATAGTAGAGTAGCTAGAGAAAGTCATGTGAGTGTAACACATCAGATCTTTTTTATGTAGAGTGTGACGATGATGCCATTCCACCAATTTTGGTTTGGGCTCAAAATGGTGAATCCAGATATATGGTGGACTTTGTGACAGTGATGTGTTTTAACAATTGAAATTTAGTTGGGTCAATTTTGTAACACTACATCACTTACTTTTTATTTCGGAAAACATGTTTCAGAAGCCATGTGCTTCCATTGTCAATTCCTTTGGTCGACTGCCAGCATCGTTTGCTGTGGTGGTTGTCTCTGTCCCTGGTGGTGGTTTGATGAACCTCTGAATGAGTAGATCGCCTGGCGGGATTTCAAAATTGAAAACACGATTCTTGTTTTTCCAAATATATATGTTTTCCCAAACTTTTAATTCTGTCTTCCTTGTGATGTTTTTGAGGATTTTTGGGCTTCTATTTATGGTGTGTTTCTCTTTCCAAAAATGCCAAGCTACTGCAGATTTGTCTTCTTGTTTGAGTTTAATATTTCTGTGGTGTTCTTTTGCCCTTGTTTTTATATTTCTTTTTGTTTGGCCGATGTAGATTTTTTCACAGTCATTACAGCTGGACTGGTATATTCCTGGTTTGTTTTCTTGTGGGATATCATCTTTTAATTTAGAATTTAAAATGTTTTTTATAGAGTAATTGTTTTTAGGGGCTAGAATGATGTTATGTCATTTGAAGATCCTCTGGAATTTGTAGAAAGTTGTAGGGTGGTATGTAAACTTCTTGTAGATCTTGTTTTTTTTCTGGTTTTGAGTGAGTGTGCCCACTTCTTTAATCCTCTTTCTATTTTTGGCCTTATTAACTTTTTTGTACACCAGTTCTGCCCAGAATTCATTCTCTGTAGCTATGTCCAATATTTTAGTAAGTTCACATTGGTATTCTGTTTTGCCCATTGGTACATTTACCAATCTGTGTGTAAGGCTGTTGAGTAAAGCATGCTGATGGGGAATGGGATTGTAACACTTTTGTTTTATATAGCTGTTGGTGTGGGTAGGTTTTCTGTAGATGCCAAATGTAAGGTGATTATTAGTTTTGATGATTCTTAGGTCGAGGAATGGTAGTTGTCCATCACATTCCTTCTCCATTGTGAACTTTATAGACTTTTCTTGCATATTTAGGAGTTTTAGTGCATCTTCTAGGTGTTTTTCTGGGACTATTGCAAAGATGTCGTCTACATAGTGGTACCATATTTTGAACATCCAGGGGAATGCCTTTTTAATCCTAGTTTCCTTAGTGCTCATGAAGAGATCTGCTAATATTGGTGACAGCGGGCTGCCCACAGCTAAACCAGATGTTTGTTTGTAATATTTCCCGTTAAATGTGAAAAAATTTTGATTTATGCACAGATTCGTTAATATCATCAAAACAAACCAGGAATATATCAGTTCAGCTGTAATGACTGTGAAAAAATCTACATCGGCCAAACAAAAAGAAATATAAAAACAAGGGCAAATGAACACCACAGAAATATTAAACTCAAACAAGAAGACAAATCTGCAGTAGCTTGGCATTTTTGGAAAGAGAAACACACCATAAATAGAAGCCCAAAAATCCTCAAAAACATCACAAGGAAGACAGAATTAAAAGTTTGGGAAAACATATATATTTGGAAAAACAAGAACCATGTTTTCAATTTTGAAATCCCGCCAGGCAATCTACTCATTCAGAGGTTCATCAAACCACCACCAGGGACAGAGACAACCACCACAGCAAACGATGCTGGCAGTCGACCAAAGGAATTGACAATGGAAGCACATGGCTTCTGAAACATGTTTTCTGAAATAAAAAGTAAGTGATGTAGTGTTACAAAATCGACTCAACTAAATTTCAATTGGTGAATCCAAGCTTCATTATGTATCACAATCCAGGACAAAAATGCTTCCCCCTCAGCTTCAAACCATTGCATTACAGAGAAGATATATTTTTTTTCTGAGCAATTTGCAAATCGCTATGCCTCAGTCCTCACAAATGAGCACAACAGCAAACTTCATTGTATCAGATGTGATAACCTTGATTGCCTCCTTGAATGCTGTAAATCTTGGAACTCTGCTGAACTGCCTTCTAATGGCCTCATCCTCTGCACCCAGAAGCTAACTGTACTTCTGTTGACTGCAGATGCTCCATAAACTGCACACAAACGTTTTCCAACAGTTTCTTTCTCCACAATAAGAAATTCAATGATGACATACTGCTTTTAATGCATGTCCTGGAGAACACCATTTTGAAACACTGCTGCAACTATGTTGTCTGTCAGAAATGGAAATGAAGTTTTAATAAAGAACACTCTTTAACTACTACAGTTCTTAGCATGCCATTCTATACTGGGTATGAAAGACCGATTAACGGCCTCTATCAGGCTTAAGATTCTTTTACATGCTATAAATCTACGACACAGTACCAACGGCTTTACTTCCCTTCCAAAGGAAGCCATGTTATCTGTTGGAGGAAACAGAAACTTTGTGCGCACACTATGGCAACTTCAAATATACATGCCTAAAGTTTAGCATTTGTACCATTCTTGTTGGCTGAGAAAAAAATATGTGGTGCAATACTTTCTGGGCAACTCTCGTACTTAACATGGCATAAATCATTCACAGGACAAAGGAAAGGTAGTGTGCCAGTGTATATAAAAATTATAAATGCTCAGATTTTTAAGATGTTTGTGTTTGTAACTACCAGCCTTGCTTCCATTGATAGCATGTTGAAATGATTTAATTAGGGAGTGAAGGAATAAAAATGGGATACCTCTTTCAATGTAGAACAACAAAATTTATCTCATGAACGCAATGCATCTCTCGGGTTGGAACTATTGCTATATTTGTACTAAGCAACAATACAAAGAATATGGTTATACATCAGCTCAGATTATCTTGTCATATTCATGCCCAATTTTCCTTAACATTTAAATATTTTATTTCAATGTTGATGTTAATGAGTGCAAGACAGTCATGTTCAACATTTTATTTTTAAACCCATAAACTTATTTTGATCTGCATCTCTCTTTATTGATCATAAATTATTTATTTTTATTATAGTCAAGTTAAGGCAGTACTAATGAATGCAAGAAGATGTAAATAAATATATGTAATATAGAAATGAGATATTATTAGAGAATGTTAGGATAAACTTAGTTATAAGAGACGAGATAGCTGAAAAAGTACATGGGTCATAAAAGAGAAATCTTTTGCAAGGTTTTTGTGGACAATAACCGGGAGTTGGGGTGAAACGTATAAAAGAATGTTCATGAGCTAAAAAGACAATGTAAGCTTGAGGGGTGATGAGATTATTAAAGTTACTGAGAGTTAGCAGAAATAGTAGGACAGTTTCTATTAGCTCATGCAAAGAGATGCTACTGAGAGTGGGAAAAACAAGTCAATTAGAGCACAGTTTTAATGCTTAGGCAGAACAAGGGTGTTCAATATATATTCTACAGTGACACAAGCTCTTGCACAGTTCCTCCTCATTTACTGTACAGTTCAGTTTCTCTTTTGGTAGAAGTGCAGTTGCCTTCACAGTACATTGGTCCTACATATTACTTATGTAAGAAATGTGATACGCCACATCTAAGTTTTATTTCTAAATGAATGTGTATTATACAGTTTAAAATAGGATCTCAGAGAATTATTAAGTGTATAAGTTGTGAATATTCATGGTAACAGTTTAAATAAAATACTCAAACTAAAAGTTACAAATATGGTATCTCTGAAATTGCTAATTTTACCATTCACACACTGTTAAGAGATGCCTGCTCGACCAAAGTATCCAAACTAGCTGGAGCAAATATTAATAATCTACTAAAAACATATTAATAAAAAAAATATTTTCAGAGATAACAAGGCGTAGATGTGACAGTTGCAAAGTATAGTGTCTGCTTGCATGATAGAGCATACTTTTCTGAGCATTTTGGTATATGATTTATGTGTGTTCTGTTTTAAATGCCTAGATTTAAATAGCTACTATACGCCTTCCATTTTGAATGTCACATCCACTCCAGCTCATGATAGGCCTCCAACTCTATCATTTTATCCAACCCACAGGAATAAAATTTTATATTCTGCCTTTTTACTCTTTCTATATGCATGAAGTTCTACTGAAACTTGACACGACTCCCATTGGTTCCTATAAGTGAAATGCAGGATAAAATAGCATTCAACCAGAAATAGGAGGCATGTCAAAATTCAGAACTAAGACTTTTTGGCAGATGTGAACAAGATAATACATACATTTAATGCACAAGAACATGAACACTTCAGTCTTGAATACATAATCAAAAGCAGATCTTATGCTAGAACTATCAAATTTAAATTAATGGAGTTGCATATATTTTCTATGCTCTACAAATTTTTAAGTTGATAAGGTAATTCATCACCTTTTCATGCATAACTAAGGCATATTCACTAACACTTAATTTGGAAAATGATACAAGGATTGCCAGAGTAGCCTTAACTGAACTGGAAAGGGTAAACAGGAAAGACTAGTAGTAAATCGTATAGAAAAATACAGGTGTAGAATCCAAGAATTGGAAAAAGGAAATATTGTCAAAGATTTCCAAAGGACACAAGACAGAGCTAATTAGGATAGAAGCTAGCTATTTGAAATGAAGAAAACTGTGCAAGAAATTAAAAAGGGAGAGCTAGCGGGCTAGCAAACAATATAGATTAAGTTTATGGAATAACATCAAGAATTTATGATAAGGAGAAGCAAGAAATATATGAGAGCTTAAGTTCTCTTGATATACTGCAGGAGTTAAAAACCTGGGTCAGGGAGAAAAATATTGATGTTGCAAAATTGAAAGGGATAGTCTGACATGAATAGAAACAATGATAATAAACTAATAAGCTGATACAGATGCCTATGTGGCAGTACAGATAAGAATTTGCACTATCCCAGAATGTTCAAAAAGAAAAATAGGGAAGGAGGGAGGAGACAAAGGGAGGTGAGAGAGACAGAACAAACTTGGGTTAAATTACAGGCAGAAATATTGGTTATAAAAAGAATAAAATTAAGTTTTATTTAAGAACTCCTTTAAGTGCTGCAGTCCTCAGTGTTCTTTCTATATTGGGTATGAAAGACAACTTAATTTTGCTCAGAGGCCTCTTTACCAGGCTTGAGGTTCTTTTGTGTGTCATAAATCTATGACATTGGTCCAACTTTACTTCCCTTCCAAATGATGCTAAGTTTTATTGCCAAAAAAATATGTGTTCCATTCACAAAACTTTCTCTAGTTGTTCCAAATACAAACTATTTTCCAAAAGAATGTCCTTTTACCTAATCATGCTATTCGAGATAAATACTAGTTTAATAATTGTTTCCTTTTAAGCAGAAAGGAAATAAGGGAATCTATTAGCTTAAAGTGACAATTAACTTGTCACTATGTGAAACAATTGAGGATTGGCTTGCTCTGTATGGTTCCGTTTGAGAAAAGTGTATTTTAAAGCTGGGAAAAAAAATTGCATATTACATAAATTGTGTGTTTTAACCAGATCTATGGCCTCGCCATGACCGAGTGGTTAGACCACTCGCCTCTCACCTAGAAGGCCCGGGTTTGATCCCAAGCGACAGCATGTGAGATTTGTGGTGGACAAAGCGGTGCTGGGGCGGGTTTTCTCTGGGTTCTCCAGTTTTCCCCGCCATCGCATTCCACCGGTGCTCCATCTTCATTCATGTATCATCAGTGTCACTGCCTGTGGTGCCATTAATAGTTAAAGCGGGCGTTAAACACTACAAAAAAAAAAAAAAAACAGATCTATGTTTTTTGTGTGGTAAGTTTTTGTCCCTCTCTTATGGTTTACCAGTTATGTAAAATGCAGCAAAATTCACTCAGAATAAAGATGACTTCAGAGGCTATTTTCAATAACTTCAAGATATGCATATTATTTGTGAATAATATGCATATACAATATGCAATGCAGTATACAATATTTTAATCAAAATCGTTAAGAGGCATTTTTGAGAAAACCAAACTTTTTTGAATTTTTTTCCTTGTAAAGGATAGAGGGGATGGAGAGAGTTTTTAAAAAATTCTTTGTCGCAACGTTGGTAGATACTTAACTTAAATACCTAATTTGGTATTAAATGGACTTCTCGTATTTGAGTATCTGTCCTCCACAGTCACTCACTCACACACACACGAACCTTTTTCCAAAAATTCTTTATTCAGACTCAGGGGACCTCTAAACATATTTCCAGTGAAATTTTGACATTGAATTTTTGGATGGAATACAATACCTTCTCTATCTGCTATGTACATTGTACATGTGGGCTTGAGAAAATAAAAACCATTGTAAGCTACCACATTTGAACCCACAGCCTTGGAACGAGAGGCTAGCATGTAACCTCCTAGACCACAGAGGTCGCTGGTTTTAAAGCTGGTTTTTGGAAAAAATAGAATAACTTTTTTGAAACTACTAGGGAAGGAAAGTTATTAGCGAGAGAACCTTAATAACATACTTATGCTAGTGGAAATAAGTATTGAGAGAATATACTTGTGTAAGGAAGGATAGTATACACAAACTACCAGAGTGTTAAAAATAATATGAGTTTAATCGTAAGCAATCCTAGGAGGAGAATTTTTTTGTATGTGATTATTACCATGTATGTAAAGAAATAAATTAATTCAATTATTAATACACTAAAGCTTATAATCTCATTTAGCAGAACCCAGCTTAACCAAACTGAAGGGAGCACAGCTGTTTTGGTTAAAAATTGACAATGATTTTAAGCAGGAAAAGAAAGAAATTGCATTCTAAATGCACATAATAATGTTTAGAAAAAATAAAACTATATACATTAAAATATGCATTACAAGTGTGTGCGTATATGTGGTATTTAAGTTTAGTATCTTCCAGGGATGCAACATGAAGATTTTGAGAAAAATTCCCCCCACCACAAACTTCCCTTTACATGGAAAAATTTTTGATAATTTTGATTTTCACAAAAATGGCTCTAACGATTTTGATTAAAATACTGTATATTAAAGATACTTATATAGCAAATAAATATCTTGAATATTCTGGGAATAGCCTCTAAAGTCCTCTTTTTCTGAATGAATTTTGCATAATTAGTAAACTGTAAGAGATAAGACAAAAACTTACTGCACAAAAAATGTAGATCATGTTAAAACATACAATTTGTATCATGTGATTTTTTCGATGAACTGACCATTTTTGAGATATTCCGTGTTATTTCTTTCAGATTTAAAATACTTATAACTTTTTTCAAACAAAGTTGTAAACTCCTGGCTCTACATAGGAAATGATTTCATCCACATGGCAACCAGCTTTTAAAAAGATTTGACTATTGCTTTAGCCTAAAGTATTCTATGATTTCCCTTCTACTTAAAAGAAAGCATTTCTGCTAATGTTTATCTTGATTAGCATGAAGTAGAAGAATAAGCTTTCTAATAATAATTTGTTAGCGAGCTGTAGAGAAAGTCATGTGAATGGAACACAACACATTTTTTCTGAACTTTCTCTTGCTATGCTTGTAAGCAACTATATCATTTATATAAAAATAAAATCTTCACTTATCTTTTGGAATCCTTGCTTTGGACTAGTTTCGCAATGAATTCATTGCATTATCAACATAAATTTCCTTATGGTCTCAGTTTTGATGTTTATTTACACTGTTATGGTTACTGCTACTAGGTGGATTGTGTACTAATGCATTGCTAACTGCTGGAATCAAAACAAATTTGGTAAGAGAGTCAATTGGAGGTATATCAAAATTCATTGCATGATTTCTATACTTTAATATAAATATTTTCTCCCAAACCATTACATCTATGGGGACATTTAAGTGTTTTAATAATTTAACATCTGCATTTATTTCATGATTAAATTTCCAAAAATGTTCTGCTACAGGTGATTTATCAATTTGTTTGTATTTAATATTCCTAAAGTGTTCTTTTACTCTGGTTTCCAAATGACGTTTGGTCTTACCAATATAAACAAGGTCACAATTTAAACAATTTAATTGATAAATGCCAGATTTTTTATTTTTTGAAATTTCATCCTTTTTAGAAAAGGATAATTTTTTTATACTGTATTTATTTTGAGGAACCAATATTATGCCATGCTCTTTGAAAATATTTGTGAATTTTTTATTTGCCCAAAGGTGATAAGTACATTTTTTAAAAATGTCATTATCTTTTATTTTCTTAAGCGTAGAAATATCTTTAATAGCTTTTTGATATTTAAACTTCTAAATTTTTTTATTTATAAAATCAATATTAAAACCATTAATTAAAGCAGTGTTGATAATGTGTTTATATTCTTTATAGAATTCATCTTTATTAAGGGATAAATTAATTAACCTATAAATTAATCTATTAAAAACAGCAAATTTATGTGAAAAAGGGTTAAAGCCATTATTTTTTATACAATTATTAGTGTGGGTTTTTTTTTCTGTATATTCCAAAATTCAATTTGTCTTTTTTTATTATTTTTAAATCTAGGAAAGGGAGATAGCCATCACTTTCAAATTTGTTTTGATTCCAGTAGTTAGCAATGCATTAGTACACAATCCACCTAGTAGCAGTAACCATAACAGTGTAAATAAATAACATCAAAACTGAGACCATAAGGAAATTTATGTTGATAATGCAATGAATTCATTGCGAAACTAGTCCAAAGCAAGGATTCCAAAAGATAAGTGAAGATTTGTTGCAACTATTATTTTTATATTAATATTTGTATTATTACTTCACTGTTACTAGCTTCTTTTTACATTTATAACTATATCATTTCATAAGCATTGTATCTGCCGGTGTAGATTCCCTGCTTTGTTCCATAAAATGCAAGATAACCAAAAAACAAGATCTTGTGCTTTTGATAATGTTGTAACTCAATATTTCTATTAAGATTTTAACATGAATTTGTAGTCCTTGGCTCAAATGACTTGAAATTCTATCACTAATGGCTTTGAATTTGTGTTCATTGCTTTATACAATAAGTTTTTTCGCTAATATCAAACAAAAATGAGCAACATACCAATGCAATATTTCTTAGAATGTGAGATAGGGATTGAAGATTAACTGCATAGAATATCAAGTACTTGTACTGGAATTTAGGTTTGGGGCAAAAAAAAAAAAAAATTAATGTCCTTTAACTTGGTTGGTCATATCAGACAATGAATGAAATTGGTGGTCCTTGGAGTTTAAAGTTATCTAACTTCACAGGTTAAGGGAAAGCGGCAACCCCCCCCCCCCAAATCTTTTCTGGGTAGCTCACCCATAGTGATATTCGAAGTCACAACCTCTTGAATGTGAGGCAGACATTCTATTCCTACATCATTGTTGCAAAAAGTTGCCAGCATGAATTTGAGCATCTCTTTTTTTTTTTTTGGTCACTCATTCTTTCTTCTTTTTCTCCCCCTCATTTAAGAACAGTTCAGTTAAGCAGGGTTTACTGTAATTTCAATTATTGTAGTCATAAAAATATTTACTTACCAAGCCATTCGTACTGTTCACACAATTCATATTGATTCTAGAAATAAATTTTGCACTTGGGCTTTCATCTGGGTATCTTTGTCCACATTCTATTTTTAGGCTGTACATTCTGTTTTCATAGGGAGTCTATGAACAAACAAAAGAAGCTAATTAATGCTTCGCAAAAGTAAGCACTATGTTTAACACACAAAAAATGTATTTTATACAAATACAATGACAATAACATTTTACAACTGTTTATTTTAATGTTAATTTTTCATTCAACATGCCCTAGGCTAAAAAACTTTTTCCACAGTGGTATTTCTATAGCAGTGTGTGTGCAATCTGAGGAACCCAAAACAGCTGGTATGCAATTCTGTTGCTACATATTAATATTTTGAAAGTAAATATGTTTAATTACAATGATATGAGTCACTAGCAATGCGAGACTCTACTAACATTTCTGGATATGGACAAGATATATAAATTTGAAACTTATGTTACACCTTCCAAAAGTGTTCCATTCAAAATCAATACTTGAAGCAGCGACACTGTTTATTTCCTTTATAAGCTGTTTCTACTTCATGACTTGAAAACTATTTTTGTGACAACAGGAACAGGTCAGGAGTTCAAGAAAAATGGTTAACAAGCTTCACAAAAATACTCCCCAGGAAATTAAGGATTACACTGGTAGAGACATATAATGCTGCAAATTTTGATTATAAGTCTTCAAGACAAATTTCAAAGAATACTTCAAATGGTATACAATATTGCAAATGGAATTTCATCTTCTAGAAGGAATTGTGAAATGGTTGTTAATGGAGGGAAACATCACTAGGGCCTGGATGTTTATGATACGTTATAGTTTTTTTTTCTTGTGTTTTTTACATAGCAAATATAATTTAAACATGATTTCATCGAATCTGATTAGAATTATGCAATTTTCATTTTAAGTTTTTTGGTCATTTTTCCGTAATTTTTTATATTTTGGTCATATTTTCAATCATTTTTCCCTGTGCTTTTGTCTTTTTTATTCCATTTTCATTTATTTGCTTACAGCCGTCTCAGATGGGTTTTGAACACTCCTGTCTCTTGTAACTTCTCAGCTTTGCTTTCTAAAAATACTTTCACAAAATATATATTGGCCTATGTATATTTCTGAGAATTAGGAGAGAGAGAGATGCATAACAGGGACGGATACACAGAAAGCAAACAGAGATTAGGATAGCTATTGTCAGTTTTTGTGGCAAAGTCAAATGCTAGTGCTTCTGTAAATAAGTTTAGCAGGTGTTCTTCTTGTGGGTGCCAAGGGAAAGGGGTATTTTAAGGAATAAACATCCCCCAGTTATTGAAAAGATTTCGCTGTATGGTGTTGCGCTTCATCTCAATACTTTCGGTGTATCATGCCTAAAACTAACGGCTTGATAAGTGAAAAACTGTGAGCATTTGAATGGCAGTTTGGAGATGAGCATTTCAGTAAGATGACAATTTTATTCTGTAAGCAGTGCAAAGTTAAAGTAGAATCTAAAAAGTGATTTAATGTGCAACAGCACTGTAGTATGGCAAACACAACAAGAATTTGGCTCAAAATGTTGCATTAGAGAACCACCAACAGCTCCTGATTCAGAGGATTTCATCATCCTCCAACACAAGCAAATGTCTGATCTTAACACAGATTTATGTACAATGACGACGTCTGCTAATTAACAGTTAGAGGAGGTTAATAATCAGCAATTCAGCAATTTTCTACAGAAACAAACTAATCAGCACACTCCTAAAGCAAAAAGTACATGGCTAATTGTTACAAAGGATTCAATCCTGCATCGCTGATAACAAGATCTGGATTTCTAAAGATAAAACCAGCGACACTGAAGGAAGGTACTAGCAAATGTTGTTGTAGGGTTTTAAGGGAAGATCGACCAGGAGAAAAATGCTTCATTTCTTGTGAAGCATGGAGAGGACTAACCACTAAACTACTGTTGTTACCTTAGGCAATGCATTGAATCTGTTGTGGCCTGAGGGAGTGAAGAGAGAAAATGTTCTAATAACTGATGCAGCTCCCATCTGCAGCTTCTCTACCCTAAAGTGATACATGTAACAACATTGTACATGCACTACATAGAGTTGCAGCATATTCGGGGAAATTGTCCTGATATGGATAAGTTAATTGTAACAGTAAAAAAGAACAAAACTCCACTTCAAGTGCAGAAATTCAAGAAAATTGTCTCTTCTATTCCTCTACCTGCCCAGTTCCATCCTCACATGTTGGGAAACGTGGCTTAATGCTGTAAACTACTACTGCACCAACTACAATGTTATAGAAGATGTCAATGAATTCTATGAAGGCGAAACTTCCTCCATTAAAATGGCAAAGAAGCGGTTTACAAATTCTACACTACCTGGGGACCTCACTTATATATTGTCAGATTTCAGATATCAACAACAATCATATACAAATGGAAGAAACCGTGATACTCTTCACATCGTGACAAATGTAGAAAATGAGTTAAAGGCTGCCCATGGTTAAGTTCGTGAATGGGTTAATGTAAAAATACAAGGTCGGAACAAAAGGTACTCTACACTTTGCAAGATTGGCAACATTCTGACGTTTCACGAAAGTGAGCCTGAATTCCACAGCAATGATTTTACTTATTTCAAATATGCCCCAATAACATTCTGCAACATTGAATATAAGTCAATACTGAGTGAAAATAGAAGATCGCTTGTATTTGAAAGCTTAAAAATGCATGATCTGTTATTGTAATTCTTTGTGACCATCCATCATGATGAAATATTTCTTTCATCTTATGTAGTGTCAAGTGTCTTTACTCCTTGTTTGATTAAATAAATTAAAAAATGTATCCATAAAAATTAATATTATTTATTAATGTATTGTCATAAAATTTCAATTAAAATATTTGTCAAGATTTTGAAAATGTGTCAAAAATGTTTTCTATGTCATATTATTGGTCATTTTTCGCCATTTTTAGGTCTTAAAGGCTTGCATATTTCTAACATTTTTAGGTCATAAATATGCAGACCCTGGTCATCACTGCCTTTAAGATTCTGTGGCATCTGGGAAAATCCAAACTAAACAATAGCATTTTTATTGTATTTTGAAGCACTTGGCAGCAAGCAAACTTTTTTTCGTCACTGTGATAGATAGAGCAGCAGTATCAAAAGAATTTTTCCATGCCTTAAATAATCATAAAAGATCTCATCCAAAATTAGGCCATGCCTTCACATCGTTGTAAATTACTCAATGTGAGGTTTTCACAGCAGCAGTATCCTCTAGCATTAAGTGTCCACTTCTGGCATGTTTCAATGTCTGCCCTCTCATACTTCATTAACAAAATGACTCGTATATGAAGCAAAGTTTGCTTAAGTCCATGCCATCTCTCAAGAAATACTAATTGCCTTTAAAGTCAAACCATGGCTATGTAATGAAATTTTTTTCAACTTCAGTGCCATGCATAGTTATTGAAACAACCTGATCTTTATTAAAACATTAATGGGAATGCACAGTGATGTAACTAATCAACTAAGAGTAAAAACATAGATTACACTCAAACTTCACTCTTCAAATAAAGTAACTTACTTTGGACATGTTTCGGTGGCTGTTGCCACCATTTTCAACGGAGATTCGCTGATGAACTCATGGTAGCGGTCTGTGGTCTCTTTTCTAGATAGATGAATTTTGAGATAAGTTCATTTGTTTGTGGTATGTCAAAATTTATGACTTTGTTCTAGTTTTTTAAAATTAATAGATTTTCCCAAACAGTTAATCCAATTGGGTTCTGCACTAAGTTTAATAACTTGTCCAAAATGAGTGCTACAGCTGAGTTATCTGTCTGTATTTATTTTAAATATCTTGTGTGTTTTTTTTTTTTAAAATGTTATCCAATGATCACAGAAGTTGCACAAAATAATGGCTTCACAGAACATTTGATAAAGAAGAACATTAATAAATTTATGAAACAGAAGAAAGTAAAAGAAATTAGCACTCTAAAAAGAATAAAAGCAGAAACCAGCTACAAAAAATTCACTTACCACCCTTTGGCACACCAAAAATTTCAAAAGATTTTCATAAAATGGAACATCGACTTAGCCCCAGTTAATAAGCATAGTTTAAAAAACTTCCTCCATACAAACACAAAAGATAAAATCCCCCCATTGAAACAATTGGGGATATATGAAATCAGCTGCAAGGAATGTGAAAAGGTATAATATATAAGGAAAACAAAATGAAAACATTGGACAACGTTTTAAAGAATACATGAGATATTTAAAATATAAATAGCTAATTCAGCTGTAGCACATCATTTTTGGACTCAAAACCATAATTTTCCCAGTGAGTGCAAGTTATTAAAATTAGTGCAGAATCCAATTAAATTAACTGTTTGGGAAAATCTATTAATTTTAAAAAACAAAAAAAAGGCCATAAATTTTGACATACCACAAACAAATGGACTCATCTCAAAATTCATCTATCCAGAAGAGAGACCTCCACAGGCCACTCCACAAGTTCATCAGTGAATCTCCATCGAAAATGGTGGCAACCACCACCGAAACATGTCCGAAGTAAGTTACTTTATTTCAAGATTGAAGTTTGAGTGTAATCTATGGTTTTACTCAATCTGATCTTTATTCATTCTGTTGGAATGACATGGGTAAAAGCTGGCAGAAAATGAACTATGGGCTATCAGAAATCATATATTTATTTACTGCTGAAAAATGTACAGTACTAAGGGTTGTCTACTGAAATTGGCCCAGGCCACAAAATTCAGTAGACATCCGCTCCATATATAATATTTATTATACTACTATTTGTATAATTTTTCTCTCTTCATTGTCCAATTCAACTTTAATGAACACTGCCCCGCACTCCTGATCTCCTTTACGAATACTCTGTTCAGCTATGTTCTTTCAAGCCTTTTAAACTTAATATGTTTATTTCTCCAATTTTCAGTTTCCTTACAGTCAAACACTATGTTCCAAGTCCTCTTTCCCTCCACATAATGGGCATTCTCCTCAGGTGACACCTCTTTCATCTTATAACTTCCACACACACGCTCTCGCCCATGCTATACCCTCTCCTTCCTCATTAGTTTCATCTACATAATTATCCCTTTTTCATGTCTATTTCATCTTTACATAAAATTCCAGTGTTTTCTTCCTAGTTAAAACACTAAATAATTTTTGTATCGCTTTATCTTCAAAATGTCTTCTTGCCTCTTTCCAAAATCTTCTGAAGTTTGTATCTCTTTTCCTCCATATATAACCTAACCAGTTGCTTTCTAAAACAGTTTTTAAACTACTCAGCCACCTCTTAGTTACACAATTATGATTCTTGGTATATTAAAAATTGCTTTATTAGACTATCTTTATTTAGGTTTAAGATACTAAGCCAATATTTTAAAACCTCTACTTAAACCCTTTCTTGTAACTCTTCCCATTTCTATTTGAGCAACTTCTTTTACAGCCACAATTGGTAAGCCAAGAACTTCTTTGCAAACTGATCAATGCTTCAACTTGTATGCCATTTAACTTCCAATTGTGATGTTTTAAAAAGACATCCATGATTGACATAGCTGATTTCCCTTCTCAACTATCAATCTTTTTAATTTTACTTATTTTTCCCCATCCATCTATTTTTATACCTATATAATTCCAATCATGTACAAACTTATAACCAATTTTTCATATTTACTCAACTTTCCGACTTTTTTTGCATGTTAAGATTTGTGTTTCTAATCCTATATTATTAAATGTATATACTGAAACAAACAATATACTTGGTTACTGAAACTTTGATTCATACATCTTAATTAGTGAAGGACAAGTTTCAAAACCTGTTACTTCCATTTGAACTTAGGGGTAACATAAAGATGGAAGTAACAGCTTTTAAAACATGTCCCTCATTTATCAGTGACAAATTCAATATTATTATTGCAATTATTAGTTTACATTACTGCCACAAAGTCCTCCTTCAGTAATTAAATATACTTACTCTCGGAGGACCAATGATCATTCCTGTCCAATGTGTGAGGGTCATGTCGTCATCATTTTCCAATCCCCAGCTAATAGTTCCATCACCAACTCCCTTCTGTCCCTGTTCCAGTTCCTCTAGAAGACGGAAGTTACGAGGAACAACTGCAATAAGATTAAATACACAATAAACTGAACCAGAAGGCAATATTTGCTTGGTTTCATACACAACCCTCAAAGTTTTTTAGCCTCCTCAAATGTGCATAATTCATTTTAATAATTTACCTGCTACATAAATTATGTTTCATTGTTGCTTCATCTTTGGTGTAACACTGCAGCCAATTCACAAGGCATACTTAATAAAAATCATAATAAATATTGGAAAGTTGCTCATTCAGCCCTTCTATCCATTTTATGGAAAATATGTTTACTATTTTCTTTCAAATATGGATAGCAATTATTATTCTGAGATTTGTTTCAAAAATATAATTCTAAAACATGGATTCCACTATCAAGTAATAATTTGGCCATTGTTTACTTTAAATTATTGTCTTAACCTTTTACAATTTATAATTACATTAATATATAAATACAATTCCTGAAGCAACGTTTTGAAGAAAAATTTATTAGAAAAACTTTAAATTAATACCGTTAACCTCCTTCATTCCTTCTTAGTCTGTTTTCCATACTTCAGTATGTCTACATATAAACTGCAAATTCTTTCTGTATTTCACTGAAATAATATGCAATCTGAACTTCAATTGTTTTCAAACTATATTACTAAACTCTCTTGAAATTTCATATAGAAATTCTGCTATCAAAATTAGCTCAGTGCAATACATGAAATTCGGTAATATTGTGGGCATTTCTGCAGCAATATATATATACAAAAAAATAATCAAAGATATGCTTTACTTATTAATCTGCAGGACACATATTGAATTCACTATGAAGTTGAATTCTAATGTTTTAACATTTTAAATATTAAAATTGTTTTAAAAGCTGAGTGTTTAAATCTACATAAAAAAAATTGACAGGCAGTTATAAATAGGTGCTGGTTATAGCCCAATGAGTATACAAGCACACTACAATAAATGGCTTCATCAAAGTTAAACATATCAATGAACAACCCTATATTACTCAACTAATTCATAGATGTAGTACTGAAAGAAACAGAGAGAAAACACAGTGTCCATTAATTAAGGATACTCCAAGCCTGCTTTTTTGCAGATAATCTAGTAGCAGCAATGATTATAGTGGTGGTTTAAGGAAACCAATTGAAGCAACAGAGAAATACTATAACAAATGGGAAATTTAAAATTATGGTCTTAGCATACAAGAAATGGGGGTTAGAAGGATGTGAGAATGAAGTGGTAAAGAAATTTGATTATCTGGACGTAAGGCTGACATGGACAGGGCAAAGGAAATATGCAATATCAAAGGGGAAAATATCTATTAGTACTGGAAATATATGGGAACTTAAGGGATAAGGGCTCTCTAATATACAGGAGTTTTAAGAAAGATTGGGGCAAGGAGAAATACATTTATATATGTGAAAAAATGGAGGGGAGGGTATGGCATGGGCAAGAACAAGAACTACGATGTTAACTGGTTTGAAAGTTGATGAAGAAAGGTGCTCGCTATGTAGCACTGCAGCGGCCGTCATTCAAAGCAGAATGACATTAGGGACAGGGCAGAGAGGAAGCCAGCACCTATTGGTAGGTTTTTTTTTTTTTGGTAGTGTTTAACGCCCGCTTTAACTACTTATGGCACCGCAGGCGGTGACACTGATGATATATGAATGATGGAGCACTGATGCATTGAGATGGCGGGGAAACCGGAGTATCCAGAGAAAACCCGCCCCAGTGCCACTTTGTCCACCATAAATCTCACATGCGGTCGCTTGGGATCGAACCCAGGCCATCTAGATGAGAATGGTGATGACACAGGTGCAGTTATTTGTTCAGTAGTGGTTCATACGAGGAAGTCTAATATTCATCTTCTAGAGGAACAATATCAGAAAAAACTATAGACATCAAAAGACCTTTAACACCAACATTTTTGTAAGTATGGGAAGAACCACTCTTATGTAGTAATTACAGTAGCAGATGCAACACTTCAGTAGATAAAGAGAGATAATTTATACACCATTATACAACATGCCATGCTGATGACTACTACAAATATAACCTGAAATACATTGCCATTCTGTCAATACGCGATTGCAAAAAAAATTGTGACCATACTGGCAGAAAATTTATCAAAGATGTATAATTATGAAGCTTCCCTCCATGGTGCAGTGGTTACCATGCTAGCCCCTGAAATCCAACCTGTCAGGGGTGATGGATTTTTTTGGGTCACAAAATTCCTTAGCATGGCCTTCCTTTAGAAGGGAAGTAAAGCCAGTGGTCCCTTGTAATGTTTATTTGCACATAAAAGAAGGTCCCTGGACAAAATTATGTCATTTTGCATTCACAAGTGGTGATTTTGCCCTACAGTGCCAACTGTGGGCAAAAAGCTGATCCCTCATCACCATGGCACATATCGGCGAACTCACAATCTAGAAATTCAAATCCAAATATTGGGAAACATAATGATGGTTCAATTAGGAGTTACAGGAAACTAACTATAATTATTACAGCCAAAGAACCGTTTCCAAATCTAGTGCATGAATGTGAGGCAATCAGTTTGTCTCCAAATACCATAGTACACTGGATATGGCTGCCTATGTCTGCAAACAGTTCCTAAGCTGTGGAACTTAATAGCATTTTCATTGGCCTTAGATGAGACCACTGATATTTCAAACACCACTCAATTATCAATTTTTATAACGATGTTGATGCTAACCTCCATGCACATTCCATCGCCTGACAGAACAACAGGTTTGAATGTACCTTATTGTTCTGTAGCTAGCTGTAGAAGAAGCTGAGTTACCATGGTACAATCTTACAGCTTTGGCAATGGATAGAGCACCTTCTGTGGTAGGGAATACAAGTGGGGTTGACAAAATGTCTGAACTTAATTGTGATATTGTTGCTCGGCATTGCAAAATCCATCTACAAAACTTGTGTGCTAAAAGCATTCTTCTCAGCAATTCCTGTCTGTTGTAGTGAAAAAGTAGCTCAAAATCATAATTTAAGCAATTTCATGAGGAAAGTAAGTGTGGCAATTTCCTGTAACATTCTTAAGTGCACTGCTTAAGCAGGGGAAAAGTGCTAGATAGGTTCTTCAAAATGAGGGAAAATATAAAGCTGTATCTTGAGATGCAACAAACCTGTACCAGAGTTCAGAGATGCTAATTGGATATGTGATCTGGCTTTTGTGGCAGACAACAGCTTGCCTGAATATACTGAATGTTTCACTACAGGGGAAAATCAGACAAAAGTAATCTCTTTGCAGAGTGAAAGCATTGGCATTATGAGAAACACATTTAACCAATATGGACATGGCACAGATTTCAAAACTTAGTAGTGTGTTCCAGTCTATCACACCTTCACGCTTTCAGCAGTATGCACGCATAATACAAGAAACGATTGAATTCAACTCCAGATTTAAAGAAATTATAGATTTGGAACCTGATATTCAATTATTTGCTACCTTTCTCTGTTGCAGTTGATATAATTCTAATATGATGCAACTAGAAGTGATAGATTTACAGAATAACATAGAACTCAAATAAAAATTCCAGAATTACAGAATCTTGAGTTGTTTCTATAGCAATTTCCCTCAATCACACTTTCCGCGATTTCACCATTTTGCTGCCTGGTATCTTAGCATGTTCACATCTACATATTTATGTGAGCAGTTGTTTTCACTGATGAAGACTGTAAACCATGTCACAGAAATCAGCTATCAGATCATAACTTAAAATTTATTCTTCATTTGGGTGCAAGTCAAAGCATAGTGCCTAATGTTGAAAAACTATTAGATTAGAAAGCATTCTGTAGGTTCGTTTAGGCAGAAAGCCACTGAACATAGAACTTGTCAAGGCATATACATGTATACATATGTTTATATACTATATACTATGAAAAAAAATGTATAAAGCTCTAGTGCTAAAAGCATAGGTTACAAAAACAACAGAATACTTTTTTTTTTTTTTTTTGCTTGCACATAAAAACAAAGAGTATCAAAATATAGTGTTAAAATGTATAAATATATAAATATAATTTCATTATATGTAAAACTAATGTTATGTCAGATGATAGTTTTCAAATTATTGATATAATAGTTACTAGTAGTAATTATATAAGCTAAAACATGATTATTGTATTATGAAGGATTATATTGTATTATTGAAGGACAAAAGAATTAAAATATCTCAACAAAGTAGTACAGGCTCACAGTAAATTTATATTCTGGTTACATCAACAATTTATGTATTGTAAAAACCATTTTTGCAAGGACGAAGGATTGATTATTTACAATTTTATGTGTGAAATAAATATTCCAGTGATTCTCAAGAGAGTGGCTTCATCACAATGAGATATTGCTGCTACTGAAGGTATGTAAGGGACAAACAACTGAGCCTTCATTTAAATGTTTCAGTGTTCAGAATGATTGCACAAGCTACAACAATATTCAACAAAAATTTCAGTACAGGGACAGAGCTGAATGAGCAATTGCTCCTAGCTAGTAAATTTGCAATTTGAGAGAATATATTATAGAAAAGCTATGATGGGTTGATGAATATTGCAGTGCTGCCAAGCTTTAGAAAGTTCACATGAAAACTGAAAAAATTATCCTGAAATCTATTGCAAATGACAAAAAAGTCTAGTGATTTGTAATATATCATTATCAGTGTGTATTAGCAGTGGCATTGCATCATGACCAGTTAGAACTTTGCCCTATTTGTCGATTTTATTCCCACGTATAAATTGTAGGCAACTTAATTCAAAATCCATATTCGGTCATTTATAAGCATCTGTGAAAATTTTATAGTGCCTATAAATGTCTATTTAAAAGATCATTTACTTATGAGATTCAGCCATGTAAGTACAATTTTCCAAATGATGCATATTATTATTCTCAAAAAGAATAAATTAAAAAAATCTGATGTGTTCCATTCACATGACTTTCTCTATATCTCTGCAACAAATTAATGTTAAAAAGCTTATGCTTCTTTTTACTTCATGCTAGTAGAGAAAAAATTAGCAGAAATAGTCTTATTACTTGCTTCCGTGCAAGTAGAAGGCAAATAAGGGAGTAGCACAGGCTAAAAGAATTAGTCCAAACTGGTTACTATGTGACTGAAGTTCCTTTGTTTCTATGGACAGGAAATGACAAATTCCTGTATGAGAAAAGTTTTTAAAGCTGAAACCAATAACAAGGAATACCTAAAAAATGATCCACTCCATGAAAAAAATTTATATAACATAAATTGTGTTTTAATGGGCTCTACATTTTCTGTTGGGGAAAGTTTTTGTCTGGTTTGCAAATTATACAAAATTCTGTAAAATTCATCCAGAATAAAGCAGTCTTAAGAGGCTATTCCCAGAAAATTCAAGATATACATTTTATTTGTCAAGTAAATATCTTTAATATACAATATTTTAATCAAAACCATTATAGCCATTTTTGAGAAAATCAAAATGTTCGAAAATTTTTCCATGTAAAAGGTAGTTGAGGGGGGGGATTTCTTTGAAAATCTTTGTGTCACATCCTTGGAAGATACTGAACTTAAATACCAACTTTTTGTATTTGAGCTATGCTGTCCAGACACACCCTCATACATGGACCTTTTTCCAAAAATGATTCAGGGGGACCCAAAACTCGGTGAAATCTTGGTATGAAATTTTTGGGTGCATTACAATACCTTCTCTATACACTATGTATACAGTACATGTAGAGAAAGTAAAAAATACATGTGCTAACGAGAGATAGTTTTAATGCAACTTTTGCATGCCTTCCAGAGTTTATACTTGGGTATTACCAAGTACTTGTATTTACTTGTCTTTTCGACTAACAAATTGCCTGCCGACAATAGTAAAAGGCTGTTTCACAAATGTTAGCAGGTTAACTGCCTGTGTTTTTTTAAAAGGCATGCACATTGTATTTTATAAGAAAATTAAGTAGTGGATGTTATTGAAATCCATTAAAAAAATAGTCTTCAGGTAGAAGGCAAATGTTTCCATACTGACAACAACAGATAGTCACAACTGGTTGAGGCAGAAGAATGCAAATTCTACAACTAACAACAGCAGGGTTTTCTTGAAATTCAACAATCTACTGGTCACTGAACTTTTTAGAGTTACTGAAGTAATTGCCAGCTTTGGTTAACAAACATTACAAAAACCAATAATAAAGATAAGTAAAGTTTTGATTCAAGTTTTTTTTGGAATCTTACGTATGAGGAGGAAATGATTAGTGAAGGGAAAGCATACTTTAAAATAGGCCAGTACGGTTTATTTACACATATTGACAACAATGCCGTTCTGCATTGCAACTGAGATTGTATATTGGAAACAATATTTAACTTTGTTCATTTCTGCCTGATCACCAAGTAGTATCAACATGCCAAATGAAACAATGGACTGGAAGAAAATGAGATGGAAAGCTAATATTTAGTGAGTGTTATAAACAGATAAGAATTGTATGAAACTTTGAATACTCATAATAGATAATTTAACACTAAAGTGGTGTGTATTAGAGCAGAAGGCATCAGTATTATCTCAGCAAATAAAAATATTTCCTTTTTGTCTTGCTGACTGACCACATGCTATTGATAAATTATTACAACAATAACCTCTTGTGAGGTGGAGAGGTCCTTTTTATATAAGGAAATTCTAAGCTTCAAAAGAAACTTGTCTGCTATAGAAAATCTGGAAATATATACATTGTTCATTATCACTGAATTGTAGACTATTATCTGTAATCAAAGATTTTTTTCATAATTCTATTGCATGATCAGTGTTAAAATTACTAAATATAAAATAGAGTACAGCATTTCAGTTAATTTGTATTAATAAAATAATTTTACAAGTATAAATTGAGGGGAACGATAAATCAGTTTGAGAGTCTAGTTATGTAAAAAGAAAAAAGACATATCCTCCCAATTAATCAATAAATACAACTTTCTAAAGCTAGTATGCATAAGTATTGCTCATTAAATAAAACTATTGTTTTAAGGTAGTATATTTTGTTATTTTAAGAGCCTATTTTGTATATTTTTAGTACCTTCATGTCAGAACTCCATTCACAACCAACTATTACAGCAAGACTATGAAACAAACCTCTGCTGCTCCTAACACTTCTTTCATTTGTTTGACACTAGTTCCACAGATTCATGTCACATGAAACCTGGCATTACCTTATAAAGATTCTTGCAGATAGTTTTATTGAGATCCGTAAAATCAATACTTTTTTTTTGGACAGCTAATTTCTTTTTAAGTTTATGGCACTATGCTGTACTATTTGGTACAGTTATATAGTGTACTATATTCACATCCTAACATTATATTGTAGCTTAGACTGTTTAAACTATTTCTTTTGTAATAGTTAAGTCTATAATTCTGCGCAACTACCTATTAATTCTGGTGAGCACTAAATGAAATACCAACTTCAGAAGAGTGTATATGCAGGATGGCAGTGTGCATATGTGTGAGCAGAGTATTCCAAAAACAACAAATGCAATACATACTGAACTAAGCATTAAAGTTCAGTTATCTTCCAAAGTTGAAATTTTTGCAAAGATTTCCAAATATATTCCTCCACCTCAAACACTTTATAAGGAGTAATTTTTTATATTTCTTACAATTTTTTGCACATCCTTAATGCTTTCCCAATAATTTCTTGGATATTTCTTCTGCAATTTACCTGTACTTTGCTTAAAACATTATTTATGCTGTCTTTGATCTATGTGGTTTGTTTACCGTTATTATTCCTTCACTTAAGTTGTTTGCACACAACACATATTTGTTATATAGTAGTGTTTATACCATTTTAGTTTCATTTCCCCTTAGAACACACCCTGTTTTAATATCTACACCTCTTCTGAAGTTGGTACTCAGGTGCCAGTTATAATCACCATACAGAATTATTGTTAAGTCTGTCATTATTTATTTGAAAGGCAGAAAAATTCCTTTTGTTGTACATTAAAACTTCTACAATACAAATTGCAAGGAACAGGTAATACTTTTAAGGATTTAAATAGTGATTCACTGTGTACCACTTCCAATATTTTGGTTTTTTGATAATTTAAAGAGCAGTTTAAATGATTTGTTTTCTTGTTAGCAATTATTTTTATTAACTTTTTCTTTATTTTAAAAATTCTATTCTGGTTTTACTCCAAAATATAATCCCATACCTAATAAAACTGTGAAAATATACAAAATGCAAGCATCTCAATACAATATCACTCACCATATCTTATAGTTTTGACTCAGCTTCGAGGTGAATGTCTCAACATGTGTAGTTCATACTGCAAACATTCACCTAACCACACCCCTAAGAATTTAACGTTACTTATATATGTGCTATGCAATCAAGTTTTCTTGGATGCTCAGTTCCCTCTAGTCTTCGCTTGGTAGGTTTCACACAATTTTGGAGGCAAAACATGGCAACAACATTGAGATATGAAGTTTTATACACCCTCAAATGTAGGGGCTTCAATACAAGGTTTCATTGTGTCTGTAGATCTCAGAGTTCACTCACATGCTCAAGCATTATGTTTGGTTTAGTGATTCAGCTAGTCCACAGTGAATTGGATAACCCATTCATTATAATGACTGAAGGCCTCAAAGAAAAACTTTTTTTGGTTGACAACCTGCAAAAAAGCAGTAAAACTAGCATCCAAGAAAAGGTGCATGGACATTAATGGTTTTATTCTAATTGTTGAAGCAGTGTGGTTGGACATTCCATTAATTCAGAATGAAAGCAGTCAAGGTGTGAAAAAAGAAGTACTTCTAATTAAAATTTGGGGTTCTATACTTAAAATTTTCATTTTAAGCGCTTTATAACAGTTGTGCAGCAGCAATGAAATTGTTTTCAAGTATATGCCTACACATTAACTAATTGTTATTGTTAAGTGCTTAACACAAATAAATCTTGATGCATTGCATATTTTGTACTGACAGAACCCCCATGTGAAGTTGTGTCCACCTTAACAAATTATTTTTTTAAATATCATTGTAGAACAATGCCACTTAGAGGCCTGTATATTCAGTACTTAAAAAGTCAACATTATAGTTTTCATCAGATGAAAGTTGCAAAAATAACATATGCAGTAACTTGGCCTTATGGTCAGATACAAAAGGATTTACTTCTACATGTATTTTACAGACAGTGTGAAATTTTCACGAACCGTGCATTCAATGATGCTTGACATAAAACAATGTGGTATTTATTATATAATCTAAATTGAATCAGCAGGATGAAAGGTGGCAACACATTTATGATCATTCATATTATATATACTGCTCATTTCAAGAATGACAATGTAAGCCCTTTACAATTCCTTGGATGATCAAAAATTTCAGCAAACACTACAAAATAGTTTCCTTGCGACCATGGCACATTTACTTTAAAACATCATATTACACACGGTTGATTTCGGCATTTGCATATCAATAATTGCTTCACGAGGATGGATATTTTGAAAGTAATTTATTTCAGAATACCTAATCCCAATAAAACATTATTTCATAGCAAGACGTCAAAAAGTCTTATGAGGTATGACAATAGTGACCCATACTTGCGTTAGGTTGCGGTTCCTTTTTAACCTCAAAGAAATAAAATTAATACTGGTAAAAACCTTCAACTAAACCCTAGGACATAGCAGCATTATTAGTTAACCCTAATCAGAACTTTAACACTAACGTGAATCGTTCCCTTCCGGAAATGGCGGGTGCGGCGTTGACCGGCAGCATTTTAGCCCACATAATAATACTACAATGTTATTTGTCATTTCTTAACTATAATTAACCTAAAAGTACCTTTGCTGGCGGGTCATATTTCTCTAAATTTAATCAATATAGTAGCACACACTTATATGCAACGAACAATTAACGTCGCAAGCACTTACCCACACCTCCTGTGGATGTCGCCATGATAATTACGAGCTTCCAGAAAACGAGGTTAAATTGTCAACTCCACTCTGCAAACATAAAATTTGACGACTACAATTAAATGAACAACGCTAAGTCCCTTGAACTAAATTTGGACTATCAATTAGGCATACACAGGAATCTGCTAACTACAATGCGTCACCGCAATCCTTCACCCACTAACACCTTTCTTACCAAGATGACCAACCTTACTTCTACCGAAATATTCTAGTTAATCAATCTAGAAATAGTAAATTAAACATTTAACCTGAATTGGACCATGGCATTGGTGCTATTTAAAATGTTACTTTTATTTATAACATTCCTTAAGTGAGTCGATGAAGCATTACAGCATTTAATATCGTATATGCAATTTGCATTTTACAATAATCCAGAAATATATACTACTGAAATTAAATTAACAGTACTTTCACGTTTTATTTAGAATATTTAATGCGGAATTCTATTTTAATGTCTCTTCATTATTTTTATACATTTCTTTATTCTACCTACTTATTTGGTTGCACGTAATCAAAACAAGCGTTCTTTGCATGTGGTGGTCCTAATAAAAGAGAATGGTCATGTGACAAGTTCATAATCAAGATGTAACGTTCCCTTTCCAGTCCAAATTAATTTCTTAATAAATACATTCACTAAAACTAAAAAAAAATCGATACTTAAGGATTTTGTTGTTGTTTTATGTATAAATGAATTATTACGTAAGACATCATTGTACAAGTGTAGTACACAGGTTTTTCTAAATAAATTTTGTCTAAATGAAACTTGTTTATTCAATATTGTACACTCTTTGCTTATAAAAAGTATACAATGGACAGTAATCAATATTATAGAATATAACATATTTCACAGTGAACAGTTATAATATTTTACAAAGCCAATGTCAACACCGAGTTTGGATTTAATTTTGTCTGTTTCTTCCTGTGCACTCTTCATTTCCGCACGTATCTTCTCCAGGGATGAACTTACTGTCGTCATTTTACATCCAATGTTATCAATTCCGTGATTTAAATCTTCATGTCACTTTGTATCTCCTCCATGCCGGATTCCATGATCTTGATTTCAACAAATAATTTCATCCACCGTAGCGTTTAATCACACTTCTGGATCCATTTATACTTTGTCCAATATTTTCATTACCTGTCACTTTACTTAGTTTACACTGTCAGCACTCTCTTGAACTAGTTAAATGTTCCCTTGCCCGCTAGCCACTTTTTTTTCCGGGACTTCCTACCTGACGAAAGAAGTATAAAGTAGACCCCTTTTTAGGATGGTTCATTCGCTTGAGAATCGAAACCGTACCTTTGTTAATCCGTCGCAGTAGCCTCACTCGGTATTGCTACGTCTATTTCTTTAGGACAGACAGACGGCCGTGCCGTACCCGAGTGATTAGATCACTCGCCTCTCACCCAGGCGGTCCGGACTCAATTCCCAGCGCGACCACATGTGGGATTTGTGGTGCATAAAGCAGCACAGGGGCGCTCCGGGTTCTCCGGTTTCCACTGTTATCACATTCTTACGGTGCTCCATCTTAATTCCATGTATCACCAATGGCATAGCCTGCGGTGCCAAGGCAGTAAAAGCAGGCGTTAAACAGTATCAAATAATTAGATCTTATTTTAGGGGCATTTACTTTTATGCCTTTGGCTATTTAAAAATAGCAAAATCTCCTTTTTCTAATAATCCACGGGAATCTACTTAATTTTATCCTTTTCTCAAGGTGTTTCCTAATTTATACTCAAAGAATGCAGTCCTCTTCATTATAACGGTGAAGTACCTTTTTCTCGGTACCATAAAAAACAATATAAATTAATTACCGTGTAATGTCGAACTTGATAACTCATTAAAGAGCTTCGGGATTTCAGTGGCTTCGCTTCAGTGAGTCATTTATTTATGTATGTATATTCCATAGTCGCCTGCACCTTTCATAGTTCTTTAAATAGTGGTTTTCTTTGTTATGTTAAATTTGGGAAGCGATTCGGGACCACGAGTGAAGGACCTAGGAAGAAGGCTACAACCCAGAATGGGAAGAATCCATCAACTTAAAGGGATGCTTGCTGAAAAGTTAAACAATGGATACCTTAGGATATAGATTACAAAAAAGTCACTTGCGACCGGACAAAAGTCACTCCTAAGTACACAACACATAATAATAATAATAATAATAATAATAATAATAATAATAATAAAACAATATAAATAGTAATAATAATAGTAATAATAGTAGTAGTAATAATAATAATAATAATAATAATAATAATAATAATGAAAGATACGCGGAAATCATCCGTTATAGTGTCATTCGAAATTCTACTTCTTGCTTCTTTTTCCGGGCCGCATCTAGTTCTTAATCTCCAAAGGGTTAGTAACACTGGCTGCACTCGCTGTGCAACACAGTCATATCTCACTAGGAGACTGGAGAAAGCACTTTGTGTCACTCCAGAAGACACGCACGAATCACTCCCTCACTCACTCACTCGGTCACCCAATGTCCTTTAAATAGAAGCTTATATCTCCACATTACCTTTTGGAAGTATGACGTATGTCATGGACCGAGATGGGGGACGCAGCGGCCGTGTGGTAGCCCAAGGGCCCATGTGAGTTACCGTGCCATGGAGTTATTATTAACCTTCTGAAAGCGTTCTAGAGATTGAGAGAAAAAACCTCCAGAATATTAAAACGCGGAATCTCTCAAAAGCTCTATATTTGCGGGCGAGAGAGCTGCGTATTTTTTACTTTCTCTATACGTACTATGTACATAGTGTATAGAGAAGGTATTGCGCTCCACCAAAACATTCGATACCGATATTTCACCGGAAATATATGTTTTAGGGTCCCCTGTATCCCAAAAATGTATTTTCAGGAAAAGGTCCGTGTGTGTCCGTGTGTCTGTGAACACGTTAACTCAAAAACGAAAAGTCGGTAAAATACCAAACTTGGTATTTAAGTTTAGTATCTTCCAGGGATGCGACACGAAGATTTTGAGAAAAATCCCCACACCCCAAACTACCCTTTACATGGAACTTTTTTCGAACATTTTTATTTTCTAAAAAATGGCTCTAACGATTTTGATTAAAATATCATATATTAAAGATTTACCTGACAAATAAAATGTATATTTTGAATTTTCTGGGAATAGCCTCTGAAGACTACTTTATTCTGGATGAATTTTGCATAACTACGAAACCGTAAGAGATGGACAAAAACTTAACACACAAAAAATGTAGAGCGCGTTAAAACACACAGTTTATGCTATATACATTTTTTTCGTGGAGTTGATCGTTTTTTAGATATTCCTTTTTCTTGGTTTCAGCTTTGAAAAACTTGTAATTTTCTCATACAGGAATTTATCAACTCCTGTCCATACAAACCAAGAAACATCAGTCACATAGCAACCAGCTTTTGGCTTTCACTTTAACCTATGGTACTCCCTTATTTCGCTTCTACTTACAATAAAGCAAGAAATAAGACTATTTGTGCTAATTTTTCTCTATTATCATGAAATAAATAAAGGATAAGCTTATTAACAATAATTTGTTACAGAGGTATAGAGAAAGTCATGTGAATGGAACACATCAGATTTTTTATACATATATTTACTGGCCAGGCCGTCTGGGCCAGCCGGCGCGAAACTGCGTTACAATATGAATTCTGGGCCAGTGTAATTTGGAAGCAATTTGATGTTCAGCCTGCAAATACGAAGGGTCATTTAAGGTGCTGCATCTGTGAAATTTGGAAAATCCTCAGTATGTAAGATATGTTATTAAATTTGATACCAATTGTTTTACATAATAATACTGCATCTGTCATATTACATCTTTATATTCGCCCCAATTAGAGTAGAAAAATTCTTACTTGATATTTCACAATTTAATAATGCATTTATAAAAAATGGTACATTATTTTGAAAAAGTATTATGGTCATTTTCTGTAATGTGCTTTTGAGAGGCAGTATACAATTCTCGAAATAAATTAGTGGAAAATTACATCGTGTGGAACATTGTGCCAATGGAAAAGTGTTGGGAAAGAGTTTGGAGAAAATAAAATTTAAAGTTGGGAGTGTCTATTAATAAATATGCGCCTACCCATCTATAAATATATATAATATAATAAACAGAACCCATAACATCCCTTCAAGGCATAGATCTCCTATTTGTGCAAGGATAGCTTGGAATTTGTTCTCTACATGGGGAGCCAATCCATGAGAGTTTAGGTATTTTTCCAATATTTTAACTTTACTAATCACTTCTTCAACTTGTTCACTTTTAGCCTGGTTAATATGTAACGCTATGACACTAGCCTTATGACTTCACTATATTCTATTCCTATGATTAGGTTTGTCTGCAACGTCAGTTTTATCCCACTTTTCATATCACTACACTATCCACTTTTCTGTTATGTGCTGGTGCACTCTCCCTCCCTTGTCTTCTCCATTCCGCTCTGTCCTTAGCGATCCTCGTCCAATCTGTCCGGGCTGCTGTCTGGAATATATCTGCCCATCTACATTTAAGATGGCCTCCCTTCCCTTTCCCAGTAGTAGTGGTGGTGGTGATGGTGGTGGTAGTGGTAGTGGTACTGATTGTGGTAGTGGCGGTGGTGGTGATGGTGGTGGTGGAGGTGATAGTAATGGTGGTGGTAGTAGTAGTGCTGGTGGTGGTAGTAATAGTAGTAGTGGTGGTGGTGGTAGTAGTCATGGTAGTAGTAGTAGTAGTAGTAGTAGTAGTAGTAGTAGTAGTAGTAGTATTAGTAGTAGCTGCAGTAGTAGAAGTAGTAGTAGTAGCAGTAGCAGTAGTAGTAGCAGCAGCAGCAGTAGTAGTAGTGGTGGTGGTGGTAGTGGTACTGATTGTGGTAGTGGTAGTGGCAGTGATGGTGGTGTGGTGGTGGTAGTAATGGTGGTGGTAGTAGTGGTGGTAGCAGTGGTGGTGGTGGTAGTAATAATAGTAGTAGTACTGGTAGTAGTAGTAGTAGTAGTAGTAGTAGTAGTAGTAGTAGTAGTAGTAGTAGTAGTAGGAGTAATAATAGTAGTAGGAGTAATAGTAGTAGTGGTAGTAGTAGTAGTAGTAGTAGTAGTAGTAGTAGTAGTAGGAGTAGGAGTAATAATAGTAGTAGGAGTAATAGTAGTAGTGGTAGTAGTAGTAGTAGTTGTGGATGTAATAGTAGTAGTACTGGTAGTAGTGGTAGTAGTAGTAGTAGAAGTAGTAGTAGTAGTGGGAGTAATAGTAGTGGTAGTGGTAGTAGTAGTAGTAGTAGTAGTAGTAGTAGTAGTAGTAGTAGTAGTGGTAGTAGTAGTAGTGGTGGTTGTAGTATTAGGAGTAGTAGCAGTAATAGCAGTAGTGGTAGTAGTAGTAGGAGTAATAGCAGTAGTAGTAGTAGCAGTAGTAGTAGTAGTAGTAGTAGTAGTAGTAGTAGTAGTAGTAGTAGAAGTAGTAGTAGTGGTGGTGGTGGTAGTGGTGGTTGTAGTATTAGGAGTAGTAGTAGTAATAGTAGTAGTAGTAGTAATAGTTGTAGTAGTGGTAGTAGTAGTAGTAGTAGTAGTGGTAGTAGTAGTAGTAGTAGTAGTAGTAGTAGTAGTAGTAGTAGTAGTAGTAGTAGTAGTAGTAGTAGTAGTAGTGGTAGTGGTGGTTGTAGTAGTAGTAGTAGTAGTAGTAGTAGTAGTAGTAGTAGTAGTAGTAGTAGTAGTAGTAGTAGTAGTAGTAGTAGTAGTAGTAGTAGCAGCAGCAGCAGCAGCAGCAGCAGCAGTAGTAGTAGTAGTAGTAATCTTTTAAAAGCCGGTTGTCATGTGGATTACAATTTTCCGTGTGAGAAAACTTTAAGTATTTTACATCTGAAACAAATAAGGAATATCTCAGAAATTGCCAATTCCACGAATATATATATATATATATCATAAATTGTGTGTTTTATTGTGATGTACATTTTTTGAGAACTAAGTTTTTGTCTATCTCGTATGGTTTACCAGCTACGCAAAATTCAGCAAAATTCATTCAGAATAAAATGGTCTTTAGAGGCTATTCCCAGAAAATTCAAGATAAGCATTTTATTTGCCATAAAATATCCTTAATATACGGTATTTTAATCAAAATTGTTATAGTAATTTTTGAGTTAGTCAAAATGTTCTTACTTTTTTCTATGTAAAGGGTAATTCGGGATGGGGGACTTTTCTCAAAAATCTTCGTGTTCCATCCCTGAAAAATACATAACTTAAATACCAAATTTGGTATTTTACCGACTTTTTGTTTTTGAGTAATCGTGTTGAGACAGTACATGTCTTGTCCCGGGGGAAAGAATTATTAAGAAGAGAAATATAAATCAGAGCCAAGAATATAAATTATATCACGAAGATAAAATATAAATGTAGAGTGAAAATGGGAAGGGTAGAAAGACTTTTAACACGTATAAGCCACGAGCTCGGGGTGCAAGATCCATTACCTGCCGTGAATTGACCCGAGGGAAAGGGGCGAGAATGCCCTGCCCAAGGAAAATTAACGGGACACAAGACAATGATTCCCGCTGGTCAGGCGACAGCGTAAGGCACTTGATGAAGGACCTCCGAACAACCAAGATGTGAAATTTAGAATTCGTGATGGAGCCCAACAGGCTACCTTTTAGTTGTGAGGCACCTGACGAAGAACCTCCAGACGACCAAGATGTGATATTTGAACGCGTGGTGTAACCCTTAGTTGTGACGGAAGTAATTGATGTTAAGACCAATCATAGTACGAGACATATCACTGCATCAAACGAATAAACTATAATAGTCGCGTGCGGGTCAAGTGTAACGTCACATTAGAAATTAAGAAGTATACGCGTGTGTTCTACGGCGGGAACAGGCCGGACTCAGTTAATAAAGCACTTGTATCTCTCCACAAACTGAAAGAGTTTCCATGCTAATAAAAACCCTGATCTAAGCCAACTCAAACCTACACCATTCCAGCTAATTAAAACCCGCACCGGGACACGAATAATTTTAAATGTTATTATATTAGGTCACCACTGTAACATGACCGTCACCTAACTACACATGTGGCTTAAGCTTTCCATATATGTGTGTCAGTACTCCCTTATTATGGACAGTTTAATAAACACTGCAGTATGCAACGTTTTAAAGTATTTTTACATATATGTGGCTATATACCTAGGTGGGAATGGATTAATTGATGTCCAAAAACTGAAAAAAATATAATTACACAAAATTGCAAAGTACTTGGACTTTTACATTATATATGCGTAACTTTAATGCAACAATGTCTGCGATATACTATGGCAGTGGCATATGTGACCGCTCCTGCGTCCTCTTTGGTATGCATGGAGGAGCTGAGCTCTTGTAAACAAGGAGACCTCAAAACGTTTCGTCTAGAAACGGCCAGAATCTTCGACAAACTTCCAGAACGTTCTGTGATCTCATTCTCTATCTGTAAAAGCAGGAAGGATTCCATGCCAATGTATTGTTTGTGAATTGTACTGAGTCGTGAATGACAGGAAGTTAGCGTGCATTGGTGCGTGAGACAAGAGGCATAATCTCATGACATAATCTCAATTTTTTTTTTAAATTCATTTATCTGATATTATGCTAGGTACACATACAATTAATTTTAAAATCATTATTGATACATATGATTGTAAGATCCACAGAATGATACTCTGTATCTAATAATGATGTAAATGTATTTGTAACATTATAGCAAATTTGAAACCTATGTATGAGAACTGTGTTAGTATCCCAACCGCAGAACAGAGCTTGTGAAACTTCTTACCTTATACGAAAATGTGCCTGTTATAAGACTTGAGGTTTGGTATTTTGTCCTAAGGTTTATTATGTTTATTTTATAACCATAATATTTTAAAATGTGCTCAGTGAAGTACTTCTGTATTCTCATGCAAGGCATATAAATGATTCTAAATTAATTTCAACTTTCATTACTACATTTCATATAGTACTACTTAAGCATGCTCTACTAAAGTCCTGCTGATAACAAAGAGTTTTATTTTTAACAAACTCTAGGCACTCCTAAGACCATACTAATCTTCACAAAAAATAATTTATGAGTATCTTCCAACATGGCAGCTCCCCATGTTGTATTTTCTGGAACCTAATAGCCCGTTTTATATCTGAAACAATTATAATACATTGATTAGTACTACTACTACTACTACTACTACTACTACTACTACTACTACTAATAATAATAATAATAATAATAATAATAATAATAATAATAAAAAAGTAGTTGCAGTTGTTATTTCAGGGGTAAACACTGCTAACCACACTGCTAGAAAGACTGTCAGAAATACTTTAGGAACTTTGTGAGAAATTTTATTTTAGTATGTCAAAACAAGAATGAACTTTTTAAAATGTTAATAGTTAGAAAGTTTGGTGGTCGAAGTAGTCCTTCCAGTCTTCTCTATATCTGAAAAAAAAAAAAAAAAAAATTAGAAAGTATTAAAGAAGTTTAAAGAGCAGGGGAAATTTTTTAAAGTTTAAAAAGAGGAAAATGGATAGTAGAAGAAAAAGAACAGATAGCGAGCGCTAAAAAGCATGGGGAAATAGAGGGATGGACCTCGAAGAGGCGCATAAGCTAGTCTTACGACTGCTTGGTATAACCTTATTCCCCTACCCGTCTAAACTGCGGCAGTGCAATGCTCTGAGAGCTTTAGGCTTTGGTTGCTTGAACCGCGGTAATGCCGAGCCGAAGGCTTTGGTTATAAACCACGGCAATACCGAGCCGAAGGCTTTGGTTATAAACCACGGCAATGCCGAGCCGTTCCAGCGATTGCTACTACTTTGTAGCGGGCTTCTTCTTCAGCTGGAGCTTCTCTGGTATGTGTTGCCTCGTTGATATTTTGAAGCGATGTCCCCAAGAATGATGAGAATACGAGCGGGTAATTAATGGACTTCTCTCAGGCACACTAGCACCCTCAATTGATCGCACACGGCAGCCAGCGGAAACATATACGAGTCCTATTCGGTCAATTGAGTTGGAAAGGGATTTTTCCGTCGTTCAACAATAAACCAAGTATTTAGAACAGTTAAAAATGCAAACATACATCAGGGACATGTGTACCTACAAAACATAACAAAGTTATGAAAAACGGTTGTACACAGCCCGCGAATTAAAAGATTCTCGTTATTTTTTATCACACCTCGTATACATTGCAATGGAATTGACACGTCCAATATGGCCAGTGTATACCATGGCTCGAATTAATTCATAAGAAGTACCATGGTTAACAGTGAACAGGATTATCTTTTCTTTTGGGCTAAGATGGGAACTTTCTTTTTTCTTACTTTCTTCCTTTCAACGATTTTTGTCAATTGTTGGTTGTTAGTATAAATAAAGTGTTTGGTCACTCCACTGCCTCCTACAGTTAACTCTACAGTTGTCACCTAGTAATACCATACAACTCCCCTAGTGTAGAAGCCAGTGCCTAATCATGGCAAGTTGCATCGTCTGCAGTGTACTTATATCGTAACTTGGTTGTTATGATTTTACGAGCAGCCGCTTATGATCAACTGTGTATTTTGATGTAAATACATTAGGTACATTTTGGTTTCCGTTATGATTTATTTTTATCAAGAGTTGTAAAGTGCTATTGAAGGAATTTTACAAAATGAGCTTCAAACGTAAGTTCCTTTTCTAGTTTTGGCTAAAAGTGAGGTTATTTTTTCCCATTTGGTTTGTTATAATGTATATACTAAGCCAGTATTTTAATAATTTATAAATTTGTTTTCTCCTAGTTCCCGAAGACCATGAGTTTGTAGCGCCCAGAAGAGCAGTTTTGAGCATGGAGGATATGCAGATGTGGGAAAAGTCAGAAGCATATTTGGTATGTAGGGTGCAATGAAGATAATTTATTCACCAGTTGAACTGTAGCGTCATTCGTAGCGTCGTTCATCTTATTGTGTGTGTCTCCAGACTTTTTTCGGTAATTATAGAGAACTTGGGCCCCTCTAGAAATTAAACTAATTGTGGTTTGACTGTAAGTTTGGTTTATACTTGTTACGTTTTCACCAATTTTTTTTATCGGAAAAGCTCCGTAATTAAGTTAAACGCTAATGTATTACGTGTGCGTAGCGATCCTTTTTTTTGTGTGAATATTTATGAAGTATGCTGCCTAGAAGGAGTAGAATATAAATAAAGAAGTCCTGTAGTACATTTGCAATGTAAATATATAATAATACTACACACTAAAGTGCCTAAGACCTGAGTTTCATTGTCGGCGGCAGGCGAACAGTGTTGTGGAATGCAACACCGGCATATGTCGCTAGACGCTGTGCTGATGTATGACAAGTGTGTTTCACGCAGATACAGCTGTTCAGTGAATTTTATTATACAGAACTTCGGCCACTCTAAAATCGAATGAAACTAAGTGCGATTGATTGACTTTGTATTTATAATGACAATTTCAAAGCCTGTGGATTTCAAATTTAGCGCGAGGTTAGGTTCCAATCCGTTTAGGTTAGTGTGTGTATATAAACTTATGTTTCTAATTTTATATCGTGGTAGTACCTCATTATCGATATTTCCAACAACTCCTAACAGCGCAATGGATACAACATTAGTTTTTTAAACCCTCTCCTCACCCATAATCCCTCTGTAACCACACCGGTCCCGTTAGAGTGCAAAACTGGCATAAGTCGCAGCGGAGAGAGTTAGCGGCCCAACTTGTAAATAATTACCCTTTTTTCTTTTTTTTATTCCGTTTTTACATTCTTCTGTGTTGATATTATGTTGAAAGCCACAATTTCAGTTGAACAGAAACATACTGCTTGAAGGGCGCTCAACTGCTAAATTATTAGCGGGAACTGTTAATAATTAGCTGCTCCTCAAAGCATAAGTAAATGTCGAAATTGCCAGTGGTAAGGTGTTAGATTTATTGATTGGCACAATTCAAGAAGTCAGAGTCTTTACAGCTGTTAAAATATATATTTTAAACCTAGAATGTTTACTCATGAATGAAATTTGTGGTGAAAAAATAACCTTTTAATGAGGTGCAACTAACAAGTAATTCTTGCTGTTTATAGGAATACTTAGGCTTCATCATGGCTCTTAATGAAGCAGTTAAAGGAAAATCTTTAACAGTTGAATGCCCTGTGAGTGAAATTACAAAAGGTGTGGTTGTGTTGCTTGACACACTGGATCAATGGTTGGATGAGACTCCTCCTATTGTGCAACCACAACGGTTTGGAAATCAGGCATTTAGAAGTTGGTATGCAAAACTGAAGGAGGTAAGAAAATGGCATTATTAAAATAAGATACCTAGAGATAATAAAATGTAATTACACCTAAGCTGAACTATTCCAAAATAAACAGAAAGAAGAAAAATACAAACCATAGGAACAAGCAGATGCAGATTATAATTTTACCAGTTTTATTGACAGAAATGCCTTAGTGCTTTCTTAAAAGTTAATACCATGTAGAACCCAATTAGTATTATTGCTTCAGAGATCAACATGTCATAGTGGACTATGTTAATGAGCAATGTCAGATGCTAATTGTTAAGCAGAAAAAAATGCTACAGCTCTAAGAGACACCAAAGTAATTGATAGAATTGCAAAATGTTATATGCCACAGTAATAGATAAGTGCGACATAGTAAATAAATGCAAAAAAAAAAACTGAATAACCTTCAATAATTGCAATAAAACTGAATAAAAACTAAGCAGTAAGCGAATATCAATGAATAATAATAGCAAAATTGCCATAAGTCTCAGTATTCCGGGATTGTTACTGTTTTACAACCCATTGTCCTTGTGTCTCCATAGATTCACACAGCACAATCTAATGTTCCAGTTTTAAGAAATAGTACTTTTTGTTTCTAGTTTACAGGTATATTATAGTAATTATGCAAATAAATATAATTTATTACCAAGCTAACCTAATATGATTCCATATATAGACAGTTGGATTTAAAGCATTGGAAATGTATGGGGATTAGTTACGTTTAAAAGTTATCCAACTTGGTACAGCTATTTCTTGCTGACAATGAGTCACCTTTCTGTGTAGTAGTTATCTGTTCATCTGCTGTAATGTAAAGAACTAAAGAAGGGTAATCATTTTACAAGTATTCAATGAATGTGAGATACAAGACCTGAAAAAAAGTACAGATTTCTGAATGACTACCAAAACTGTAGACATGTATAGAAAAAGGGAGGAAAGATATTGCTCCATGTTACATTTATTGCAGTCAGTACTTAAACAAAAGTTCTATTATATCATACAGTACATATAGACATTATTTACATACAGTACAGTAAAATATAATTATTGTGCTTTAAACAATCGTACATATTTAGGTACAGTAAAATATTATTATGTGTATACATTATTAGATTTATTGCCCATAGACTCAGATACAAGTTTCTAGGGCCTGCCTGGGTAGCGTGGTGGTAGCATGTCTGCCTCGTGTTCAAAAGGTCGTGAGTTCGAATCTCGCTTAGGGTGAGTTACCCGGGTAAGGTTTTTTTCGGGGTTTTCCCTTATCCTGAGAAGACGAATGACGAGTAACTTTAAGCTCCATGGACCCCGAGATCATTTGGCATCATATCATCAATTGCATTCATCATCCGATATGACCAAACCAGGTTAAAGGACGTTAAACTACAAAAAAAAAAAAAAAAAGTCAAGTACAACGATAGAAAGTTATAAATTACAATAGTTTGGATCATACAAAAAGAGAAAATAACAGTAGATCAGTTTAAAAAATCATTAATATTATTAACAGGATTATTTAGAAGATATTTTTTACACTTTGTGCTATACTTCCATGAGACATGGAGGAAAAAAACATACAAGATCATTTTAAAGCAATAAAACATAAATCTAGCTTGCAGTGCATCTTTTTTATCAAAGAGGACAGCAAGCAACAAAATCTTGCTGCAGTTGTGGAAATATCAATGGCCTATAAAATGATAAAACACCACCATTTATTTAGTTCATTGAGTTGCCGTAATAAGTTATACTCTCTTATTTATTGTGACCCAAAAATTGCTTCTAAGTATCTGTACTAAAGCAACTATAATAGTGAAACACGTTTTTGCTCCTCATACAGTTTCGTCTTGAGTAACTGATTCAAAAGGCAACCCTTTTATGGAATTGCCACTGGTGTAAGTGACTATAAAGCAGAAAAAAATCTTAGCTGGTCATGAAGTATTTCACTATAAAAGATGGAGTTACAAGCAGAATAAAGCATTGTAAAATGAAAGATCTGAAAGTGTAACAAACTGCAGTGTAAGCTCACTTAAACAAGTAAATATTCCACTACAAAAGTTACAGCCATCTGTGGAGACAAAAAAAAAAAATGGCGTGTTATTTATGGACACTCTTTTAACTGCTGTGGTTCTCAGCATCCCATTCTATACTAGGCGTGAAAGACCTCTTAATTTTGCTCAGAGGCCTCTCTATCAGGCTTGACACGGGACCAATGGCTTTACTTCCCTTCCAAAGGATTTTTATGCCCGAAAAAATCCATTGCCCTCCACCGGGTTTGAAACCGCGACCTTGGGTATATGAAGTCAGCCTGGTAACCATTACACCATGGAGGGCAATCTGTGGAGACAGCACAAATACTACACTTTGTGGCCATAATCATGTGTGTGTGTACGGCTTGTTTTATAACTCATAGCTGAATGTTGGCTTCCATTATTACATGTGCATTGGTGGACACCTGTGCTGGCGGCAAGTTCTTTTGACATCAAAGCTGTGATTGTTACACTTGAGTGAACACCTGCAGTGTTTTGTATGTGCAATGGATTTTGGAACTTTCCAGTCACATGACCATCAGGTACAAAAAGGGCAACAAACCGTTCAGTTTTTGCTGGAAATGCATTCATTACATGCACAGTTGAGTGAGTCTAGGCAGGAAATTTCGTAGCCAGCCTTATCACTGCCACAGTGAGCATTGAAAAGGAACTATTGGCAGTATTGTTACAAAAGCATCGAGGAAAATTATTTTGTGAGCAGATTCTGATTGTAATCAGTTTGTGGAAAAAATAAAAGAGTTTTTGATATAATACTAACTTTGGAGGAGTGATGTGCAATGGAACCAATAGCATTTTCCATAATCTGAAAGTGGAAATCAGGCATTGTATGTCCTGCTCATGTTTTGAAGAATACTATATCTATGACAGTAGATTGTTTAGCTACAGATGTTGAAGCTGTTATGATTTTTAACTACTGCTCCATCCACACCATCAGGAGTGAAAAACTAAAAATACATATTTTGTGATTTTGTCAATACAACTTACAAAGCTCTTCAGTCACATGCCAACAATGGACAGAATTCTATGTCTCTAATAGTAATAATAATAATGATAATGATCACTTGAATGGGTATTAGTGTTTTACTCGGTTATTCACTATCATAAGCATTGATGGATTTGAATCTTTAGTTGCATCTTGCCAGGTGGTAGCGAATGCACAGTTTGTTGCACAGGATACAGACACATTGCTCTGTGGGTTGGTGAAAGCCTCTCTTTAAACAGATTTTATGATGGAACCCATGTATTGTAAATCTGTTAATAACATGTCTTTGCTCTTGCAGTTCTTTTGACCAGTTTCTGTCGATCATGGCACTGTTGCTGTAAAATTCGGGATCTAAAGGTCTCGCTTGTTTTCCTATTCCTCTAGTAGTTCACAGTAGGCTCTAGTAAATGGCAGTAGCAGCATTGTCTTTATTTCTTCGACGAAGAACACTTCCTTTGCCAGTTCTGGATGGGGCGGATGCTCCTACCCCTAATACTCTCTACAGAAATCTTGCTTTCACCTTCTCGATTCTGCTGAGGTCATTGGCCGTTAGACAGTCCCAAGTTATGCCAATCCTATATGTGACTATGGGAGATATGGTTGATTGAAAGAGGATCATTGCAGCCTCCAGTGACAGCATCCTTATATTTTTTATCTTGTAGATGGCTTTAGTCATTGACTGATCTTTCTTGCACATATGCGCTGAATGAGCTCAAGGTTAGTTGGAATGTTATTCCTAGGTATTTGTATTTATTCACTATTCTCAGTGGTCGTACTTTAAGGTCAGGTTATCATCTGCTGCCTTTTCTGAAGATTATTTGGACTGTCTTCTCTTCATTTATAACAAAGCTATTTTCTCCAGCCCAGATCTCTAGGCTCTGTTTTGCCTTATGCAATTCTTCTTTGGAGGGTGAACCCAGGGCCATATCGTCGGCATGCATTATTAGTGTGGTTGCCAATAAGTCCTTCGTTATTTCAGTGATGTCTGCAGTTGCTATGTTGAACAGCAGTGGGCTTACGGGATCCCTTTGGAATACGCCTTTTGACTGTCTCTTCTTTGATATCTTACACCATGTTTATTTTGATTAGGTTATATACCAGGAGAGTTTCAATTATTCAGGTTAACAAGTGGTCTGTGATCACTTTTCTAAATTTACTAATTATTATTACTCTGTTTACTGAAGAAAAGCCATTTAAGGTGCTGCTAAATTTTTTCACTGATCCTGAGTGAAGCTTACTTCTGGTTTTCTCATAACCAGTTTGCAGTTTTCAGCAAGCCTCAAGAGTCTGGGGGTAGCATGTCTGCCTCACATGCAAGAGTTTGAATCCTGCTTAGGGTAAGTTACTGAGAAAAGGTTTCTTTAGGGTTTTTCCCTTATCCTTTCCCTTCTCAATGTTGACCAACTTTAAGCTCCATGAACCCTGAGATCATTTGAACATTATTTCACTGATTTCATTGATATGACCAACCAGGTTAAAAGACATTAGGCTAAAAAAAAATTAAAATGCAAGGTTGAAGTGTGTTTGTGATTGAAGTAAAGTCAGTGCTGGATGAAACATTAAATATTTTATATGCACAGTAAGAACATTTTATGGAAACAAAAGTCACACAAATACTATCAAAGGATGAAGAAAATGAACATTTGATTCCTAAAGTCAATGCTGAAACTGCTGATTTTTTCAACACAGCTCCAAATATCTTCAGAAGTAGTTCTTCATTAATAGGACTTGTCAATTTTAAGTGGATGACCTCAAATACACCTGTGAAGTGGAGTCATGTACAAACACATTAGTATACTAAGCAGTAAAAAATTACAGTTTTCCGAAACTGAAGCATTTGTTTGGTTTATTTGAAAAATTTTGTGTTAACAAATCTTAGTATAACTACAGATGAATGAAAAAGCAGAAGTGTTCAGGGCAAGTAGCTGAAGTTGTATGTTTGTTCAACAAAAAACAAAGCAAAACAAACAAAACAGCCATCTTGAAAGTAGTAAATAAATCTGACAAGTATGAGTTATATGAAAAGACAGGTTCTAAGTGTCCAGTTATCCCTAATATGACATAAAACTATGTTATATGTTAGTGTGCAAAATTTCTGTACTATCAATTGAAACTGTTTGCCTGTGAAATGTTTTAGTATATATATATATATATATATATAGTCCTAAAGCATGAAACAAAAAGGAAATAATCTGATGTGTTCCATTTACATGACTTAATCTATCTGTTCTGCAAACAAACCATTCATACAAAAGATTATTCTTTTATCTATATCATGCTCATCAAGATAAAACAATACCAGAAATGGTCTTATTACTTAGTTCCTTATAAATATAAGGGAATACACTATAGAAAACAAAACGTGGCTTGTAGGCCATGGTCCACTGGGCTTCTCCCCTTGTTCCCCAGACGTTTTGCCTGCATCTGCGGAAGCATCTTCAATAGCGTATATATCTCCGTGGCCTCTCAATAGCGACAGTACCACAGAAATGTATACGCCATTGAAGATGCTTGCCACAGACGCAGGCGAAATGTCTGGGGAACAAGGGGAGAAGCCAGTGGACCACGGCCTACAAGCCCGGTTTTGTTTTCTATAAGTGATTCTAACATCAGCCGTGAAAGCCTTCGAATTTGAATGAATACACCATGCTAAGGGATAGTCATATCTTTTAAAAGCTGTCACTATGGGATTGTCTTTCTATGGCCAGGAGATAAACAAAAGAGAGGTGAAATGGATGAGGGGTTCCCTGTTTGAGTAAAGTTTAAGTATTTTAAAATTGAAACCATAACAGGGAGAATCTTTGAAATGGTTAAGCTTTACAAAAAAAAATGTAAATGACATAAATTGTGTGTTCTTCTGAGATCTACATCTTTAGTGCAGTAAGTTTATGTCTATCTCTTAACTGTTTATCGGTTATGCAAAAGTCACAATGAAGAGAACTTCAACGGCTATTCCCAAGAAATTAGGGTATACATTTTATTTGCTGTGTAAACATCTTTAATATATGCAGTGGCATGCAGTGACCATTCAGATGGCTGAAGCTGTGAATATTACAGTTTTTAAGTAAATAATAATAAATCAAGGAACACAGTTGCTTTGATAAAAATCACAGTGACCATTCAGATAGCTGAAGCTGTGAATATTATAGTTTTTAAGTAAATAATAATAAATCAAGGAACGCAGTTGCTTTGATAAAAATCTGATGTGTTCCATTCACATAACTTTCTCTATCTCTCTGTAACAAATTATTGTTAATAAGCTTATCTTTTATTTATTTCATGTTGATCGAGGAAAATTAGCAGAAATAGTCTTATTCCTTGCTTTATTGTAAATACAAGCAAAATAAGGGAGTACCATAGGTTAAAGTGAAAGCCAAAAGCTGGTTGCTATGTGACTGATGTTCCTTTGTTTGTGTGGACAAGAGTTGACAAATTCCTGTATGAGAAAAGTATAAGTTTTTCAAAGCTGAAACCCAAAAAAAGGAATATCTCAAAAACAATCAACTCCACGAAAAAAAAACGTATATAACATTAATTGTGTGTTTTAACGTCTCTACATTTTTTGTGTGTTAAGTTTTTGTCCATCTCTTACGGTTTAGTAGTTATGCAAAATTCATCCAGAATAAAGTAGTCTTCAGAGGCTATTCCAGAAAATTCAAAATATACATTTTATTTGTCAGGTAAATATCTTTAATATATGATATTTTAATCAAAACCGTTAGAGCCATTTTCTAGAAAATCAAAATTTTCGAAAAAAGTTCCATGTAAAGGGTAGTTTGGGGTGGGGGGATTTTTTCAAAATCTTAGTGTCGCATCCCTGGAGGATACTAAGCTTAAATACCAAGTTTGGTATTTTACCGACTTTTTGTTTTTGAGTTATCGTGTTCACAGACACACGGACTCACTGACACATGGACACACACACACACAGACCTTTTTGTGAAAATGCTTTTTTTTTTTTTCGATAAAGGGGATCCCAAAACGTATATTTCTGGTGAAATCTCGGTATCAAATTTTTTGATGGAGTGCAATACTTTCTCTATTCACTATGTACATAGTGCGTATAGAGAAAGTAAAAATCACAGTGACCATTCAGATAGCTGAAGCTCTGAATATTACAGTTTTTAAGTAAATAATAATAAATCAAGGAACACAGTTGCTTTGATAAAAATCTTTGACCATTCAGATAGCTGAAGCTGTGAATATTATAGTTTTTAAGTAAATAATAATAAATCAAGGAACACAGTTGTTTTGATAAAAATCACAGCCAACAATGGTATAAATCAAAGGAATAAACATTAAAGTTAAAAACACAACTGAATTGAAAACACATCCTTCTTTTCTGGGAAGCAAATTTATTAACTATCCTTTCTTTTTCTTAATTTTCTTAGTAAGTGAGCTTCAGTTAAAATGATTACAAAACGAGAAAGTCTCTCTCTCTCTTCTCTAGTAGAATTCAGAGAACTTTTAATTCTCCAGTGCTGAAAACAAACTTGCTTTGAAAATGTACTCCCAGGAATTGTGTACATAACGACAGTACCATTTTAAACCATGGAACATTTTCTTTTAGTGCTGAAATAATGCTCAGTAGTTTTAAATTCATTAATGACTGTATTTCTAAATTCTTGTACTGTACACTATGGTCAGTTGGCCGCGCCGTGGCCGAGTGGTTGGACCACTCGCCTCTCACCTAGACGGCCTGGTTTCGATCCCAAGCGACTGCATGTGAGATTTATGGTGGACAAAGCTGCGCTGGGACTGGTTTTCTCCGGGTACTCCGGTTTCCCCAGCCATCTCATTCCAACGGTGCTCCATCATTCATGTATCATCAGTGTCACCGCCTGTGGTGCCGTAAGTAGTTAAAGCGGGCGTTAAACACTACCAACAAAAAAAAATGGTAAGTTCTCTTCCCAATCAAATGGTGTTGAAGTACTTACCATATGTATATAAGAAACTTTGAAAGCTGGTTTTGGAGAACTGGATCATAGTTTTCATGTGACAATAAGTTGAAATTTCTCAATTTAGAATAATCTTGAAATCTTATGTCCAAACAGCTATTGACATTATCAAACACTTCAGAATAGAGAAGTTAATAAATAATCAATGTTTTCCTCTTCAAAGACACTTCTAATTGACACACTGTTTATTGAAAAATCTGTTCTCAATAATTATGTAATGCGGTTATTGAGCAGTGAGTTTTGGATTTTCTATTGATATTGGTTTTGAAGTATGTTACACAACACATCGATGAAAATTAATATTTTGTTGAATATGTTTAAGAGAAAAACAAATTTGAAATCTTCTTCTGGTACTAAATTATCTGAATCAATTTCTTGAGGATGTTCTAAAATAGCACTAAACATATTACAAACTTGAATGATTTTCCTGCCCACAGTGATTAACAACCTTGACAAATTATTTCATTGTGCTGAACAAAAGGAATATCCACAATGTCATGTTTTATAGTTGGCAAACTAAATGGCTTGTATTATGTCATTTTGAATTCAGTTATAAATCCCTTTAAGCACAGTAGAGGTTTCTAAGTAGGTACTGCGCTAAAAGAGGATCATACTCTGAAATGTACTTCAACAGTTCCACACAATTGCTTTGATTAATAGAATCTGCTGCTTCACCATGTCCTCAAAATGCCAATTCCTGTTTTTTCAGAAAACTTACTGCATTAATAAGGCTTTTAGCGATAACCCTGTGTCTGCTTTTTTTATTGTCATTTTAAGGTGGTCATCAAGCGCAGTGTATATTCTACTTTCTCTAAAAGCAGCTACAGACAATTGCAGTAACAAATTATTGTTAAAAAGCACATTCTTCTGTTTTATGATAATTGACATAAACATTAGCAGAATTAATTACTTGCTTCTATGTAAGTAGAAGGGAAATAAGGGAATAGTTTAATAGTTTTAAGAATTTAAACACCGAAACCAATAACAAGGATTATCTCAAAAATGGTCAATTCCAGGAAAAAAAATGATTATGACATAAATTGTGTATTTCAACGAGATCTACATATTTTATATTGTAAGTTTTTTTATCTCTTACAGTTTACTAGCTATGCAAAATCCAGCAAAATTCACCAGAATAAAGAGGTCTTCAGAGACTATTCCCAGAAAATTCAAATTGTACATTTTATTTGTCATGCAAATATCTTTAATATATATGGTATTTTAGTCCAAATCGTTAGAGCCACTTTTGAGATAATCAAAATCTTCGAAAATTTTTCCATGTAAAGGGTAGTTTGGGGTGGGGGGATTTTCCTCAAAATATTTGTGTTGTATGTTTGGAAGATACTTAATTTATGTACCAAGTTTGGTATTTTACAGAGTTTTCGTTTTTGAGTTATTGTGTATATGCGCACACATACGCCTTTTTCTAAAATTGCTTTTTTTTTTTTTTTTTTTTTTTTCCCGATACTGGGGACCCTAAAATGTCTATTTCCGCTGAAATCTCGGTATCAAATTTTTGGGTGGAATGCAATACCTTCTTTATACAGTATGAACATAGTACGTATAGAGAAAGTAAAAATTAACAATTAACATGAATCCATAGCACCTAAATCAAAGCTATTTGAAGGAGAACAAACTAATAAATGGATATGGATTTATTGTTCTTTTCTTTTTTTAGGGAGCATTAGATCTGCTAGAGAAAGCACTTCCAGAAGAATTCCATAAAGCCATACCAGAGATAATAGTCTATCTCACTGAGGGATTTGGTAACTCAACTCGCATTGATTATGGTACTGGCCATGAGATGTCCTTTCTCATGTTCTTGTGTTGTCTTTTCAAGATTGGTGCTCTCAAGGAAGAAGATAAAATAGCAGCCGTAACCCATATTTTTAACAGGTGAACTACCAATAAAAGTTTTACTAAAAATAATAATTAAAAACAATGTTAAATTATATTTTACACTGATTAATTTTCATTTGTTTAATATAGATGCAAATTAAAGTGTGATATGTACTGCATTTTCCAGATATACCCTCGAGTTTTAATAAGTTGCCCAGGAAACAAATATTTAAAAATATTTAGGGATTTCATTTAAAATATGAATTTTTTTCTCTGGTCGTGAATTCATAAATGAAAAGTTAGAATGTTAAATTTTTTTTATTATGGAAAAAAACACATACACATGCATGCACACTCTCTCCCTCTCCCCTCCTGCTCCCCTTCCCCTCTCTCTCTAGCAAGGCAAACAAAACCAGTGTTGTAAATGGATATAGCCAAAAGTACACCAGCAATCCATGTAAATAAAGTACAGTATAACCTTGTTAACACAAATCCGAAGGGACCGAAAAATCAAGAGTTTGTGTTAAAAAAAAATCTGATGTTACCATTCACATGACTTTCTCTACATCTATGCAACAAATTATTCTTAAAATTATTCTTAAAAAGCTTATACTTCTATTTACTTAATGCTAATCAGAAAAAAATTAGCAGAAATAGTCTTATTACTTGCTTCCTTGTAAGTAGAAGCAAAATAAGATTAAAATGATAGTCAAAAGCTAGTTGCTATGTCACTGAAGTTCCTTTGCTTGTATGGACAGTAGTTGACAATTTCCTGTATGAGAAAAGTATAAGTTTTTCAAAGCAGAAACCAAAAACTGGGAATGTCTCAAAAACAATGAACTCCACGGATAAAATGTATTTAACATAAATTTTGTGTTTTAACGTGCGCTAAATTTTTCATATAGTAAGTTCTTTTCCATCTCTTACAGTTTAGCAGTTATTCAAAATTCCATAAATTTTATCCAGAATAAATTACTCTTTAGAGGCTATTCCCAGAAAATTCAAGATATACATTTTATTTGTCAAGTAAATTGCTTTAATATATGATATTTTAATCAAAATCGTCGAGCCATTTTTGAGACAGTCAAAATTTTCAAAAAAAAGTTCCATGTAAGGAGTAGTTGGGTGTGCATTTTTGTCAAAATCTTTGTGTCGCATCCCTGAAAGATACTAAACTTAAACACCAAGTTTAGTATTTTACTGACTTTTCGTTTTTGAGTTATCGTGTTCACAGACACATGGACACACACACACACATGGACCTTTTTCCGAAAATGCTTTTTTTTTTTTTAGATAAAGGGGACCCTAAAACATATATTTCCAGTGAAATTTCAGTATCAAATTTTTGGGTGAAGTGCAATACCTTCTCTACACTATATACATAGTATGCATAGAGAAAGTAAAACTTTGTGTTAAGTGAAAAACACAGATTTTAATATGTGTACATAAACATTAATGTGTAATACACTGCAGTATCAATCACTTTACATTGCTGTAAACTTATAACACTATAAAGTGACTAAAAGTATAAGTACTCACAAATTATTCTTTTCTTGGATAAAAATTCAAGAATATTTCACTGACGCTCAAGGGAATGAAAATATCTTGTAATTTCACAACCAATTGTAACTATAGCATCCTTAAACCCAGCAGTGATGTCAGGTGTTGAAGCAAATCATTCTAAACTCTCCCGACGGGTAGGTGGAGTGGTATCTGAATTTTCCTCCTCCTCACTTTCTTCTGATGACCCTTCTTGCACCTCAGTCACAGCTTTTGGCACATCAGATTCCACACACCATATTATACACTAATGAATTTCTGAAAACTAATACCTGCGTTCATGTCTTGCAGAAATACCCATTCATCATGTGAAGTGGCATCATCTAATTCTTGGACATCTTCAGTATTGCTATGTCTCCAGGCTCTGTTAAAGGAGTTTAATATAATGTGGCTTTTATCACATAAGCACATTCCAATTTGGGCTTGCAGCATTGTTTTCAAAAGCACAAATTGCAGCTCTTACAATTGCTTGTAATAAACTCTCTTCATGAGAGAATAATGCCTTGGTCCAAGGGCTGAAGGTGGCTTGTCACGTTTGGTGGGAAAAATTGAACCTTTATGTTGGTTGTATGTTATGGGCAGTACATCTATCCCATGTAAGAACAACATGTCTGTTTTGAGCAACATTCGAGTGTTGAAACCAGGAAGCCACTTGTGAAATGATGTGCTGTTAATACAAGCTTTCTTATGGTAGATGCAATTATCCATATTTATGTACAGTCTTAGGCTTTCACGGCCGTCATTATCAACCTTACTATCTAAGTTTGCCAGGCTTGTTGGCCTAGGTCCAGTTGTTGGATAACCATCGTTTCGCCATCATCAGGGTGATGGACTTGCTCTGGAGTCCAGGCAAGACTGGAGCGCTAGTGCGTGCATGCGTGCGTGTCTGGTAGGCTCGTGATGAGCCTAGGTTTTGTTGCTGTTTACCTACCCTGGTAAGGGTTTAACCACAGGAATGAGGTGAAGGTTGAAGTTTTGAATTTTGGGGTTTCGAGTGTTGGTTGTAAGGAGGTAGCGCTACATAGACTCCTCAAGCGGTTACATTTTTTCAGGAGCAGCATCCTTTCCTCTGCTCCGCTGGTGTTTATTTTTTATTTATGTTGGTGAAATTTTGATAGACCTCTCCCATTGGGAGAGGGGGAGTGCTTTGTTCAGCTATTACGCTGTTGGCTGGTTTAAAGCCGTTGTTACCGGGGACAAGCCATGAGGGGAACCCGGAACCGCCTCTTTCAGCGTTCAGTGGGTAGGTACTCCCCCAGAAATCTACAAGTGCATTCTCATGGTCGTCCGATCTGGCGTAGAATTTTTGAGCCCGGTGCCTAATGACATCTTCCACATATGGGAGGGCTGAAGCTTCATGCAGTAGCCTCAAGGGGAAACGTCGACATACAGAATATGTGGGCTGGAGTCCTCTATTCTGTACCCGCTGTAACCAGAGAAGCCAGGAGTCTGCTGCCATACCCCACACTTTGCAGGCACAGAGCATCAGGGAAACTACAAGCGCCTTGAAAAGACGTAACTTTAAGCGAACCGGCATCTGGGAGGCCAGTACAGGGTAAAGGGAGGCTACCGCCCCCTTCGCTCTGTCCGACGTTCCCCGCACATGTTCACGAAAAGTTAGGCCCTTATCAAGAGTGACGCCCAGGTATTTGATGGAATTTCCCCACTCTATCCTCTGGCCCTGATAGGAAAAGTTAGGTATCTGGTTTATTGCGGGACGTTTTCTGGAGAACAGAACAGCGTGACTTTTGCCCGGGTTAACGGACATCTGCCACTGTCTGCACCAGTCCTGAACGAGACGGAGGTGTCTCTATATGGGGTTGAAGGCTCTGCTTATGTTCCTGTCAATGCGGTAGAGCAGGACATCATCAGCAAACTGGGCCATGTTGACGCCCTGCATTGTAGGGAAGTCTGCCATGAAAAGGCTAAACAAGGTGGGTGATAATACAGAGCCTTCGGGGACTCCGCCTCATAGGGGTTTTTGTGTAGATGTTTGCCCCGCAATTGCAACTACGAAGGTGCGTTGGTGTAGGAAGCTGTGTATGATATTAATTAACTGTATGTAGGCCAATCTGGATGAGTTTAGACAGGAGATCCTCATGCCAGGTGGTTGAGAAGGCCTTCTCAACATCCAAAGACACCGCCGGCTGGAAGGAACCCCAGGGCGGCAGCCTCCACCACCCGCAGTAGCTGTTGGGTTGTCGAGTGCCCAGGACGGAATCCAAACTGATAAGAGAGGGATGGCTTGAATGTCGACTACCTGCGGCGACAAGTGGTGTAGTACTAACCTCGCAAGCCTTTTTGGTGTTGAGACGCCGGAGTGCGCCTTGGACATCACTAGGGTGGGTGTCTGGAAGAGGGTTCTCCGCTTCATGAGGCTGTTCCCGCAAGTAGCGGTTAACTTCCTCATGAACGCGGGCAGTGAAGAGTACGTTCTGGGGGTCCTCTCTCGGCCTGCAAGCACATTTGCTTTGGCTTGTGGTTCATAAACAAGGCCAAGTTTGCCTTGAAGCGGGGAGTACTACTGGTTCCGTTGGCGTCAGAGGCTTTTTGCGATACGCCAGACGTCGCCACCCACCTGCCATTGTGGCCTCCCACGCTTACACTCGGTGCTCGCATAGTCAGACACGAACCTCCCGACGGAGGCGCCGCAAAAGACCTCGATTGTGTGGCGTCCGGTTCCGCTGGTATAGTCTGCGGGCTGCCCAGGAACGGCGGATAAGATTTTCCAGTTCTAGAGGGAGGACGCCTGGATGTGGTGTTGGTGGGGTGCAGATGGTGAGGTTATGAACCGTCCTTACTACTGTGGTAGTGAAGGTTTGGACTGCTGTCTCCAGGCTGGGTATGTCAGTGATTTTTGGGTTGGGTGGGATAGATGCACTGAGGCAATCCTTTACGCATTTCCAGTCGATTTCTCTGGTGTGTCCTGAGAAGTCATGGCTGGCAACCCTGGTGTTGATTTCTGCCAACCTGGGATTGTGATCGGAATGAAGTGCTGCGAGTGAAGTGAGCATGAGATGGAAGGGGTAATATTTAGTGATTGCAAAATCGATGACTGATGGTTGTCCTCGACCTTGCGGATGGTGTGTGGGTTGCCAGGGGCCCAGAACTCTTAGCTGGGAATCCCTATCAATCATGCGAATCATTGCGTTGCCTCTAGGATCCGCGCGGGGGCCCGAATGCCAACACTGGTGTTTGGCATTAAAGTCCCCAGCAAGGGTCACGCTAGGATGGAGGTTGAAGAGGGATTGGTAATCAGCAGGTAAGAACGGCCTACCGGGAGGGTGGTAAACAGAGACTATTACTATCTCCACTCCTCCGAGCTCAACACACACTGCCGTCGCCTCAAGGGCTTGCAGGGGCGGAGTGAGGATGGGTTTGTGGACCACGTTTTGCCTCACAAGAACCGCGGTGCCGCCTCCGGTTACTGCGATGGCAAACATAGCCAGGTAGACGGAAGGGAATGTCAGGACGCAAATGTGTTTCCGAAACTAGAATGAGGTCCAGGGCATAATGGACAGCAAAGCGCTGAAGCCCTATGATCCCTCACGCCATTGGCATTCCAAAAGTCGAATCGGAAGGAGGTACGAGACCTAGTTCCGTTCGACATTTTGGGACAATGGGGCGAGGCTGAGCATGAAGGTGAGGCCGTCAAAGAGGATCGTCGTCTTGCTGGTTGGATCGGTAGTCTGGAAGTACCTGGTGAGGAGGTCCCAGATTCTCTCGGCGTGGTTCAGCAGTAGCTGCTGAAGCCATCCCAGGAGGTCCGCGACATCCACAGCAGGTATGGTGGTGGGTGTGGCTAAGGTTGGTTGGTTGGTTGGCTGGTTGAAGAGGTAGAGCCGCGTCGGCGCCGGTACTGGACCGGTTGCCGCAGGCAACTCCCGATCGGAATCGGTTTTGCGGTCAGTCCTCGGCCTCTTCAAGCTGGGTTTTGGGTTGGCCGGTTTAGATTGGCCCTTGTGTTGTGTGGCAGGGGTGTTTGGTGTTTTTCCCTTTCCAGAGACTCTATTTAAGTACAAGGAGCCCAGTGGTGCTGGTGTAGGTGCCTCCTAATGTTCTGGAGGCTCCTGCCTCGCTAATGGTCTGGCCTTGGTGCTCTGGGTCGTCGATCTGGGTGTTGCCCTCTGTTGATCCTCCCCACTCGGAGGTGCAGCTGGTTGAGGATCTTGACGTTTAGGCTCCAGGGGAGCGGGTCTCGACGACGTGATGACCTTCAGCCTCCATGGCAGACGATGTGTTTCTCTCTGCAGTTGATACAGTTGGGCTCGTCCTCCAAGGAGCGCAGGTAGGCCTATTTGGGATGCTTGTCACCACACCTAAGGCAGCGCAGTATCCTGTGACAATAGTTGCTTGAGTGGTTGTAACCCAAGAAACGGTGGCACTGTGTGGGACCGCCAGGGCGTCGGGATGCTTCTATAGAAACCCGGAGATAACAGATCATGGAAACCCGATCTATCTTGATCTCCGGATCATTTACCCGCTCCACTATCACTAGGAAGTGATGGGGATGGGGATTTTTGTGGGCTGGTGCCCACCTGGAGCGGGTTTGGTGAGCTGTTTCACCAATTTGAGGGTTATACCGTGGCGGATGAGGTCCTACCTCGATCTCCTTGATGGACGTGTCCACCAGTAGGACCCTTATAACTCGCTTAAGGTCTCTGGTTTTATCAAGACCAAAGGTAAAATGGGGAATGTCTTTCCTGAGCTCGCTCAGGAGGCGTAGTCCTCCGGCATTCTTGCCTGGAAGACATAGCGGCTTTTCCTCCTCATCGCCGTGCACTCCTGGCAGAGAGTTGGCATGAGCATCCTAAGAAAGCCTACCACACCCTGGAAGGAGTCCACGGTGATAGGTGGAATATGGCGCTTCTTCTGTCCGCCGGCGGCGGAGCTGCTGAGTCCTGCGCTGGTCTGGTGTGCAGGAGTTACGGGTTTCCCCTTTTTGCCCACGACAATGAAGTCATCACTGGCCTCGGGAGGTGCAGCGCGACTTGCTTCGTCCTGTTCCAAGATGGATGAGTGGAAGGAAAAGACCGAAGTCTTATCCGAGTACGCCGAAACACTTGTGACTACACTGTCACAACCTGAGTAGCCCTGGTTGGACAATTTGCCTGAACGGATAGGAGATCGCTCTCGAGATTCGCCCTTGTCAGAAGATTCTGTCGAAACCGAACGAGTTGAAGTCCCCTTTCCGCTCTTGCGTTGTCGGGACTTCCTTGGTTTTCGGCTGCTGCCGGGCCCAGAGGCCTTGGCTACGCCGCTGGTGACACCAGTGCTGGTGCTGGGAGCTGGTTCCTGCTCCTTGGCAGGACCGCTGGGTGCCTCGCTACTGGGAGCGGGCTTCATGTTGGGTAGTGGGTGTTGGTAGGGAAGGTACACGTACACTGTACACACAACTAACCTAGTTCACCACTCACCTACAGGCAGCAGGTGCTCTTTAGCATGCCGAAACAGTGGGCCGGACACTGAAGTGCGCCGTACCTCACCTTTGGAAAGGTGGCTGTGGTCTTGCTCGGCTGCCCGCTGCCTGTACTTCCTCTGGCCTGGAAGTACGTTGGTTGGTGCTGATTGGCCGGTTAGGCCTGAAGCTGTCCAATAGGGTCGTTTCCTGAAGTGGTGGCCAACCAATCAGAATCAAGATGTTCTTGAAGTCAGCTGCTGGTTGGAAGTGTGATGAAGACCAGAATCTTCCGAGCTGATGATGATTCGTGGGCTGCTGCTGCTGAATGGTTTTAAAAAGCACCAAACGACAGGCTTCCGGCTTCTTGGTGCTAAGAAGCACCGAGTTTTGATGCAACTCTGGAGACACCTCTTCATTCGTTTGCTCCTTACCGCAGAATGTGAGCGTGCGTGCGTGTCTGGTAGGCTCGTGGTGAGCCTAGGTGTTGTTGCTGTGTACCTACCCTGGTAAGGGTTTAACCCCAGGAATGAGGTGAAGTTTGAGGTTTTAATTTTGGAGGTTTCGAGTGTTGGTGTTAAGGAGGTAGCGCTGGTAGGCTCCTCGAGCGGTTGCATTTTCAGGAGCAGCATCCTTTCCTCTGCTCCGCTATTGTTTATTTTTTATTTAATTATGGTGGTGAAATTTTGATAGACTTCTCCCAATGGGAGGGAGTAGTGTTTTGTTCAGCTATTACGCTGTTGGCTGGTTTAAAGCCGTTGTTACTGGGGATGCCCACAAGCCATGCGGGGAACCCGGAACTGCCTCTTTCAGCGTTCAGAGGGTAAATACTCCCCCAGAGATCTGACAAGTGCATTCTCATGGTTGCCCAATCTGGCGTAGAATTTTTGAGCCCGGAGCCTAATAACATCTTCCACATATGGGAGGGCCGAAGCTTCATGTAGTAGCCTCTAAGGGAAATGTCGACATGTGAGCGCTAGTAACTGCTGCTATATATATAGCCTCAGGCCAAAGGAGGGTGTGGCCAGTTGGGGGGTTGGATGTCGATTGTTCACTGGCTGTCACCTGTACGAGGGCTGTCTCTGCTGCATGTATAAAGTGACAAGCTTCCCTTTACTCAGGTTTTACTCTCGCTCTTTCCAGAGCCGGAATCCAAGCTTTGCTTATTTGCTGTCTTTCTTCTTTTTTATTGAAAACGTGTTTGAATATTTCAATCGCTTCTCTTGTCAAGCGAGCCTGGTACTGATTGGTTTTTAGCAAGCACCATAGTGTCCCTGTAGCTTATGTCATGGCCAAATAATAACAAATGTTCTGCCACTGTTGACTTTTCTGCCTGTCCTAACCGGCTGTATCGTTCATGCTCTTTTAGACGTGTGCTGATGCTCCGCATAGAGGTACCTATGTATACCTGTCCGCAACTACATGTAATCTTGTAAACTCTTGCTGTGCAATGTTGGTGTCGCTTATCTTTTACAGAGTTGAGTAGGTCCTTCAGTTTTCTTTTTGGTTTATAAATGGTTCTTATGTTGTGTGATTTAAGCAGTTTACCTATTATGTCTGTGACCTTGTAAATGTATGGTAAACATACGGTGGCTCTTGTTTGTTGTATTTTCAGGCTGAAGGATACCTTGGATGATGGACTCATTTCTTTGCATGTGTAGCCGTTGTTGCTGAAGGCCTCGATTAAATGCCAGATTTCTTTCTCCAGTGTTTGTGGCTCACAGATATTGTTGGCTCGTTCAGAGAGCATCTTAATTATGCCGAATTTTTGTCGGGGATGATGGTTAGAGGGCTTATGCAGATATCTGTTAGTGTGTGTGGGTTTCCGGTAAACAGTGTGTCCCAAACCTGATCCATTTTCTCTTGTTACCATGACATCCAGAAATGGAAGACTACCATCTTTTTCTTTTTCCATGGTGAATTGTATGCTGTGGTTTTGGCTGTTCAGGTGGTGAAGGAAAGCTTCTAGCTTTTCAACTTCATAGCTCCAGATGACAAAAGTGTCGTCCAGTCTGACGCTACCTATCTACCTCCTATCCTACACACGGTTTCTGTGAAAAAACAATTACAATTATCATAATTGTGCATAATAGTTGGCTATACTATGAATCCTGGGACTTCAAGTACTTGCAACATTGTAAGTCACCATTGCGGTTGTCATCTCAAAGTAATTTGAGATCACCTTGTGGTTTACCAGAAAACATGCGAGTCAATTGAGAAATGCAATGCTATGCCAGCATGTTGCCATGGTAGCTCAGTGGTAGAGCAACCGGTTAGAGACCGGGAGATCCGTGGTTCAAATCCTGGTTATGGCATTGAATTTTACAGTCTGACTCTACCTATCCAATAGAATGCAGTAAGCGTTCATTAATTCTTTTGCAGAAACTCGGAAGAAATACCAAATTATATCTTGTAAACTTCTTTCTTGCTCTACAAAAATACATTTACTGCATTTGTAATGCAATATACTATTTTGATGAGGTTCTTAATGCCAAAGATTATATTGTAACTGAGAGTTTTAGGATGCATAGCTTTTTATAAAACATTGTATACTAGTGCTAATCATAGTGTAAAGTAGTAGTGTTATGAACAGTTCTGGCTTACTTGCTGATATTTGTGTGTAGGTATTTGCTGCTTGTAAGGAAGCTGCAGCTCACCTACAGGATGGAACCTGCAGGAAGTCATGGAGTGTGGAGTCTTGATGATTACCAATTTGTGCCATTTATCTGGGGCAGTGCACAGCTGATTGGTATGTTCTGTATTTTTTAAATGATGGTTTTGCCTTTATTTTATTCAGCTTAAATAATAACTATAAAAATCTGATGTTTCCATTCATATGACTTTCTATATCTGTTGTCAAACTATTCTTACAAAAGATCATTCTTTTATTTACATAATGCTAATCAAGATAATCATTACCAGAAACAGTTTTATTATTTAGTTCCATATAAGTAGAAAGGAAGTATGAGAATACACTAGGTTAAAGCGCCAGTCAAATCTTAAAAGCTGTCTCTATGGATTGTCATTGAAACTTGGTTCTTTCCATGGCCAGGAGTAAAACAAAAAATATATGAACTGAATGGGACTTCCCATTTGAGAAAAATTTAAGTTTTTTGAACTTGAAACCAATAATAGGGAATACCTTGGAAATGGTTAATTCATTTTTAAAAATAAAATACATGACATATATTGTGTGTTTTAATGAGATCTGCATTTTTTGTATATTTTGTTTTTGTCAATCTCTTATGATTTACCAGTTATTCAAAGTCATTCAGAATGTAAAGGATTTCAGGGACTGTTCCCAAAGAATTTTCAGAATATACATTTTATCCCTCCCCCCCCCAACACAAACACAGAGGCATGCACACATAGTGTATGCATGCGCACACACTTGTTCTAAAAATGCCTTTTTTTTGGATTCAAAGGTCCTCAAAACATATTTTCTGTGAAATTTCTGTATAACATTTTTGGATGGAATAGATACCTTCTCTACCTACCATGTCATTGTACATATCTGCTAGAGAAGGTAAAAAGAAGATTGGAAACATGCCATGCTCTTTCATCTCCAGGTTAATCACTGGATTAAGTGGCATGGATAACCCAAAACTTGTGAGTGAAATATTCAAAGAGTGTGTGTGCGTGGAATTCTTCAATCCCAACTACCCTTTACATGGGAAACTCTTTTTGAAAATTTTTTTTTCTCAAAAATGGCTCAATGCTATCGATAAAAATGCTGTATATTAAAGATATTTGCATCACAAATAAACTTTATATTTTTGAATTTTCTGGGAATAGCTTCTGAAGACGTCTTTATTTAGGATGAGTTGCAGAATTTTACAACAAGGGTTAAACCATAAGAGGTAGACAAAAACTTACTGCACAAAAATTGTAGAGCTTGTTAAAATGCACAATATATGTCATATACCTTTTTATCTAGGGCTGACGGTTTCTGAGATATTCCTTGTTATTCGTCTCAATTTTAAACTATTTTCAATTTTTCTCAAATGGGAAGTGACGTTTTGTTTCATCTCTCTTCTGTTACTGCAGGACATGCAAAGTGAGCTGAACTTTAATTATTTAACATAGGACCAGCATTTAAAAGATTTTTACTGTCAATTTAGCCTGGTGTATTCTCTTATTTCCTTTCTACTAACAAGGAAGCAAGTAATAAGGCAATTTCTGCCAAGTTTACCTTGATTAGCATGTTGTAGGTAAAAGAATACTCTCTTGTAAAGAAAGTTGTTTGTTTAAGAGCTAGAGAAAGTCATGTGAATGGAACACATTAATTTGTTTGTTTGTTGTAGAGTTGACCATCTCCGAGATATTCCTTATTATTGGTTCAATTGTAAAGTATGTAAATTTTCACAAACAGGAAGCCACCTTTCATTTCATCTCTCTTTTGTTATAGCTCACATAATAACCTGCTTTTAAAGGATCTGAATGTCGCTTTAGCCTATTGCCTGCTAGGAAAGAAGCAATTATTAGGACAGTTACTTATGCAATTAGCATGATTTAGATAAATGAATAATCTTTTGTAAAAATAGTTTGCAGAACAGGTAGCGAAAGTGATGTAGATGGAACTCATCAGATTTTTAATTTTTCCATTTGAGCTTACCACTATTCCCAGGTATTTAAAATATTTACTTGTTCAAGCTGTTTGCCACATAATTCAATTTTAATTGTATTTTATTTCTGCTTATTATCATAGTTTTGGTTATCTGTCCACTTTCTTGACATTCCCGTTTTCTCCAGTTCCTTATTCCACAGACTTAAGCTATGTTGTGAAGTTTTTGAGGAGTAGTAGCCTTCAAAACTAAATCATCTGCAAAAGTACTTTTATTTTTACTTTCGCTACACATACTATGTACATAGTGTATAGAGAAGGTATTGCATTCCACCCAACAATTTGATACCTAGATTTCACAGGAAATAGACATTTTAGGGTCCCCTGTACACAAAAAGCATTTTTGGAAAAGGTCTGTGTGTGTGTGGGTAGGGGTGTGTGTGCGTGTGCACGTGGTGCATGCGTGCGTAGGTGTGTGAACACTATAACTCAAAAAAGAAAAGTTGGTAATATATCAAACTTAGTATTTAAGTTCAATATCTTCCAATGATGCAACACAAAGATTTTTCAAGAAAATCCCCCCATCCCCAACTATCCTTTACATGGAAAAATTTTTGAAAATTTTGATTTTCTCAAAAATGGCTATACGATTTTGATTAAAATATTGTATATTAAAGATATTTACATGACAAATAAAATGTATATCTTGAATTTTCTGGGAATGGCCTCTGAAGACATCTTTATTCTGGATAAATTTTGCTGAATTTTGCATCACTGGTAAATCGTAAGAGATAGATAAAAACTTACTAAATAAAAAATGTGATTTTGATAAAACATAGAATTTATGCCAAATATATATTTTTTTGTGGAGTTGGCTGTTTTCAAGGTATTCCTTGTTATAGATTTCAGTTTTAAAATACTTAAAACTTTTTAATACAGGAACTTGTCAACTCATGGCCACGTAAAGAAACAGATTTCAGTCCCATAGACACCACATTTTAAAGCATTTGGCTGTCTGTTTATCCTATTGTATTCACTCATTTCCCTTCTACTTGTAAGGAACTAAGTAATAAGACTGTTTCTGCTAATGTTTATCTTGATTAGCATGAATTGTGAGTGTGAAACTGTTCCTTTAATTTGAAAAAGGTAAGTGGTTTTGTTTCAAATTATTAATTGTTATATAAATAATCAATTTGTCACTTTTAGCATCTCAGGAACTTCTCGCAGCTCTTTCCAGGGTATCCTATCAAAAGCTTTCTCGAGGTTTACAAAACTTAAATGTATTTAACTTAGTCTTTCTAACAACTTTTCACTTAGCTGTTTTATTGTGAAGATATGATATTCTTGCCATGTCTAAATCTTGATTGTGCCTCATGAAGCAGAGGTTCAATTTGTTTTTCTTCTCGCTTTCTCAAAAATGCCTCTTAATGATTTTGACTGAAATATCATACGTTTAAGATATTAAATAAAATGTGTATCTTGTGTTTTCTGGGAATAGCGTGTGAAGTCCTCTTCATTCTTAAGACTTTTATATAATTGGTAAACCATAAGATAGAGACATAATTATACTACTCAAAAATTGTCATGGCGTCCGTGTTTTGGGATGCCAAAGGAATTTTGTTGATTGACTATCTCGTAAAAGGTAAAACCATTACTGGAGAATACCACTCTCAACTTCAAACCAAACTGAATGCAAACATTCGTGAAAACACCTGGGTTAAAAAAGAAAAAAATTGTTTTCCATCAGGATAAAATACCTGCCGACAGAAGTGTTTTGGCAATGGGGAAATTGAGAGATCTGCACTATGAAGTGCTGGAACACTTTGGCTCCCTCGGACTTCCATCTGTTTCCAAACGTGAAGAAATTCCTCGCTGGTAGGCGTTTTTCGTTCAATGAAGAAGCAATTGAGGCTGTAAATGGGTACTTTGCAGCACTTCCAGAGGAACATTACAGAGGGGAGGTAATGGCATTGGAACACTGCTGGACAAAATGTATTGATATTAGAGGAGATGGTGTTGAAAAATAAATTAGGTACTTTAAAAGTATGAATTATTGTTTTTCACTATCAGGCTGAGAACTTTTCAGAACCACCCATGTATGTATACATACTTTGACAGGAAATATCAATTTATAACACTTCAAAGGTCGACTGAAAAACACCAATAATGTTTATCACGGTGTTCTGTAAACAGATACTTGCACACATTATGTTAGTGTTGTTATGTGACAGGTAAATAAACAATGAAAAAATGAAGCCAAGGTTATTGTATATGTTCTGTAAACAGATGTGACTCACATTATGTAGTGCTGGTAATGCTACAACAAAATGGAGAGATTATCGTTTAAATAGTGGAAAGCAATTTTGAAGTGATAATGAAGATAAGATGTGTTTACAGAACAGAACTGCCAACACAAGTAACAATTGCATGCATTTGAGACAAATGGTACCATATGCAATGTTCACAAGCGCAGTTCTGGAAGACCTTGTATAGCATCAAATACCGCATCCTCAGCTATGGTTTTGAAACTTTTTGAGCGCTCATCGCAGAAAACTACATAGCAATGTGCACATGGGACTGACTTGGTATACACACAGCCAAGATACATTTTATTATTTAACAGTGTTGAAAGTTTTCATCTCAAGATTTTTGCATGCATTAAATGAAGTTGACCCTGATCAGAAAATGCAGTACTGTGAATAGTTTTGGAACATGGTGCAAGAGGGGAGTTTTTTTTTTTTTTTGAAAAGGCTGTTAATTTAACTGAAATTAAGTTTGATGTGGGTTGTCATTTAGGGGGTGTTCCTTTTTGAAGGAACAGTAACTGGCCAAGTTTACCTGAACATGATATGCACATCCATCTTACCTGCCATTCATATACTCTATAGAAATGATGAATTTTACTTCCAACAGGATGATGCACCAACACATTAACACAGATCTATGTGTGTACATTGATGAAAATCTTCCAGGGGACTGGATAGGATGAAGAGGTCTAATTAAGTTTCCACCGCATTCTCCAGATCTAACTCCGTTGGACTTCTACCTATGCGGAACTCTTAAGGATGTTGTAGAAAACCAGCAACATTGAGGAGCACTCCAGGAAGAAATTAAAATAACACATACTGCAATCACTAAGGACACTTTCACAAACGTTGCTCAATCAGTAATTCAACGTGCTCAGAAATGCATCTATGCTGATGGTAGGCAACTGCTCAAACTGTAAAAGTCTAAAATGATTAGTGGTCATTATTTTCTGTTCCTATGAATTCAGCTTTGTTATGTTAACTCACTTTTTTCTTTTCTTGAAATATGTATTTATAATAATAACAATAATAATAAGTTTTATTCACCATTTAAATCACGTTACATGATATGGGCTTCATCAACAGAACAATAATTATATACAACTTGCATAATACTTACACAGGTTTATAATGTATATTATTTACAATTGAATTGTCATATATTCACTTACTGAATAAAAGGTATGCTGTAGTAGAAAGGATTTGACTTCTTTATTAAATTGTTTCATGTTTGCTATTTTTTTAATATTTGCTGGTAGTTTATTATATAGTTTAATTCCTAAATTTGTGAGATTATTTTTTAGAATGTTTGTTCTGCATATCTGAACATGAAGGTCATTCTTTATTCTTGTGTTATGAGGATGGATATCTGCATTTGTTCTCAATGTATTTATCTCAATTAACATGAAGTAGATAGAAAAGGAAACTTTTGTCAGAATCATTTGTAGGTTTTTCAAATGAAAAGGTATACATTTTAATTGCTTTTGTTTGTCCACAGCACATCCAAAAATTGAACCTAGGTCTTTCTTGCAGCCGGATGTTGTTGAAGGCCATGGCAAAGACTATATGTTTCTTAGTTGTATTCAATTTATAAATAAGGTAAGATTGTTTTCATAGTCCTGTACATTACAGTATCTATACAGGGTGAAAGGTAACCTATTATCATCCTTGAATACATGACTGTGTAATGAGTAGTACAAAAAATTTTAGTGCAGATTTGCTGTTTTTAAGACAAAGTTTATGAGAAAAACGCAAAAATTGTTTAATATCAACTCCATGCTGAATATCTTGAAATGCTACTCTTTACAATGAAACCACCATGAAGTGGCAGCAGCAGCAGCAGCAGCAGCAAGAATTTGAGAAGAAAGATTTTCAAATAGACGAGCACCAGATCATAAGATATTTGTATTCATCTGTCAAAGAATTCTAGAAGCAGGAAGTTCTGCTCATGTTGATGGAGGTGGTCAAAGAAATGTTACTGAAGAAGAAATATTTCACTTGGAGGAAGAAGCTCCATGGTATAGCTAACACTATATGTGTATCCTTTTGACTGTTTTGGGAGCATTTAAAGAATTGCTACATCCTCATCAAATCCTTCAATTGATGAAGGAGGATCCTGAAAGAGCAGCTATGGTATAACTCGCTCTATCTGCATATCCCATTGACTATTTGGAGAATATCAAAAGAAAAATTGCTGCATCCTTATCATATTCGGCGCATCCAGCATCTCTCTGAAATAGATTATGTGTTAAGGTTACCATTTTCCAAATGCTTCCTTCAACAAGGAGGAGACTTTCCTCTTAGAATTTTATGTAATTAATTTGAGTCAAATATGGACACTATAGTTTCACTTATTTATTTTTTTTTCCCCGGATGCATTTCAAAGATGTTCGTCAGCAGGTGTTTGACTGGCTTCAGAAGGGGAAGTTCCTATCATAATTTCATCTGTGCTGCCATCTAGTTTCCTTGAGGGTAATCTTTCATACATCCAAGGTCGCGGGTTCAAACCCAGCGGAGGACGATGGATTTTTTTGGGTGTAAAAATCCTTAGCATGGCTTCCTTCGGAAGAGAAGTAAAGCCGTTGATCCCGTGTCGTAGACTTATGACACGTAAAAGAACCTCAAGCCTGATAGAGAGGCCTCTGAGCAAAATTAAGCGGTCCTTCATGCCCAATTTAAAATGGGACGCTGAGAACCACAGCAGTTAAAGAGCGTTGATAAATAACATGCCATTTACATTTTTTGGGGGTAATCTTATATGTTGTATGCCGATGGTATTTCAAAATTCATACTATTTTTGGATGTTTCCTTTTCCATATTGCTAGTTCTGTTGTAGTTTTTAGGTGTTTAATAAGTTTAGTTTATGTCTTGATTTTGTGTTGTGATATCCAGAAGTGATGTGATACTGCAGATTTGTTTCATGTTCTTGAGGTGTTCTTTCAATCTTGTTAGAAGGTTTCTTTTAGTCTGTCCACCTGAGCTGACAACAATCAAGATACAAAAGACAAGACAATTTGTGTGTGCATTACAGAAATGGAAACATTGCAGGAAAGAATACCTCAAGCAGTGGAAGAAATAAAATAAAAAAAAAAAAAAAAAAAAAAAAAAAAAAAAAAAAAAACTTGACATACTTCATAAAGTGCCACAGAATTGGAGAAAAAGAAGCATGTGTGTTAGCAAACGATGCACTTTTAAACAATTAAGTTAACCTGCTAAATGTAAAGTAAACATATTGAATATGCTGTGTTGCAATATTGTGCAAAATAAAATAGTAATTATCTCAAGAGCTAGAACGCTTTATGGAAAAAATATGTATTAAGGAAAGACACTCAAACACATGCTCTTGCATGGTTTAAAAGGATGTTTAGACACCTTTCACCCTGTATATTGACCAAAATTAGAATATAAACATACTTGGAATTCAATCCTTAGGTAAAATATGTATTGTCTTATAATTGTTAAAGGTGAAAACAGGATTATTTGCTGAACATTCTAATCAGCTGTGGAACATCAGTGCAGTACCTTCTTGGACCAAAATAAATGCAGGATTAATTAAAATGTATAAAGCAGAGGTAAGTTGGTAATCAGGTTTTATTTTTATATACCATTAAAAATATATTTCCAAGTCAAGAGAGAATTTTAACTCTGTAATTAGCCAGTGAATGAATATGGAAAAGGTTAGGGAAACAACAGAGATATTTGTATATAAATCTTTGAGTTTATTTGCTCATGTATTTTTATTACTGTAGCTTCACTTTATGCTTCAGTACTTACCGGGACATGTTGTTGTCTCCATCATCAGCATAGATTTACTCTTGCACCCTTTTTATGACAAATTTTGGCTGAATATATTGTATGGTAAGATCCTTTTCACATGGGACATCAAATTGTGATTTTTGGTATGGATGAATAGTTTTCCTAAATGGAGAGGTTGTTGGTTTTCTAAGGACCTTTAAAAATTTAAGTTTCTCTTTCTCCTGGTGAGCTGTGGACAAAAATGCTGTATGAAACTATGTGAAAATTGCAACAAAGTATACTTAGAAAAAATAAAGAGGAACATAGATACAAGGTTTAACGGACACATGAAAAGTGTGAAATATAAATAAAGAAATCAGTATTGCACAGTGTTACTAGTTTTAGTCCTTTCATAAAACCATCATTTTAATTCTTTATGATAATTATAAGTGTATTTTAAGGTTCTTATTCCAATTTTAGTTTTTTTTCCAAGCTGCTAACTATGGTCAGTGAGAAATTTCCTTGTAATTGACACTTGTGGGGTATGTCATCTGCTGGCAGAGGTTCTTCAGGTTGCTGACCAATCATAGTGTAAGAATGAATTACCGTCGTGTCATTGGCTTAGTGGAAATTTACACACGTGCTCTCATGCATGATGATCTGATTGACTGATTCCATTCTGTGAAAAGTTTGGCTGTGTGATATGTATACACAGTGATCTGTAAGGATTTACATTCATAATGGTTAATACCTTTTATTTATCACAAGCATTGCTCTAGAACTACTGCGAGTGATCACACTGTGATTTGAAAATGTCATACAACCGTGATAAGCAAGTTGAGGTAATAATAAAACTTTTAAGTTTAGTGAAGTACAGGACACAATATTGAAAGGAATAGATGAGATTACTAGTGAGAAATGGGGAAAAGTAGTTCAACATACCTGAAGTGTGATAGAAAATGCCTGGAAAGAAGGCATTTTAGAGGAAGTAGTGAAACATGTGGTGCTTTTTTTGTAGTGTTTAATGCCCGCTTTTACTGCTCTGGCACCGCAGACAATGGCACTTATGATACATGAAGATGGAGACCCGGTAGAATGTGATGGTGGGGAGAACCTGGAGAAAACCCGCCCCTGCACCACTTTGTCCACCACAAATCTCACATGTGGTCGCTTGGGATCGAACCCGGGCCATCTAGGTGAAAGGTGAATGGTCTGACCACTCGGCCACGGCGCGGCCTACATGTGGCGTGCAGACAGACAGTGAGTAAATGTGGCAACAGCGTACCTAGACAGCCACGTCAGCAGGAATGTCAATCACAAGGAAATTTCTCACCAATTATAGGGAGAGCTCTAGCAATGGTTGTATTTCATTGTCTTTGCATTCAATATTTACCATAAAATACTGTCTTTTAGGTGTTTGGATATCATTTTGTTAGTTGCCATTTATGCCATGCAGTTTTCACTTAAACTATAGCGTTGCAAAGATGTACATATGCAATTGTTAATAAAATTACTACTGTATTTATCCGAATTCAAGACATGTTTTGTTTTTTTTTTTTTCAAAATACTAATGTTGAGAACTGCATTCGCAATATATGCTTCCCAAATAGAATGCAAGAAAAAAGCAAATTTAAAATATTGTGGGTGTGACAGTGACAAAACCTGGGGGAAGTAGTAAATGTACCGCCAAGGTATACAACACATGTTATTTTGTATTGTATTTTAACAGAACAAAAGATTTCTCTCAGACTAAAATAAAAATTTAGGATTTCTTTTCACTTTGCACCTAATGCTTTATTGAGAGCTAATCAAACAGAGAGGTGTAATTGTGCATTTCACTCTACTCTCTCTTCCATCCATTTCTGAATTTCCATGCAAATTCAAATAACGTAAAACAATGATATGCTTATCCATCATCTTCTTGCAGTGGGCTGCTGTTACCTTCATCACCCATCACACATAAAGCAGTGCATTTCTGTTCTTCCCTTTACCTCCCATTATGAGAATTTGTTGCATCATGTCCACATTGTTATTGCTTAATTAGAGGTGATTTATGACTGGTGTGGAAATGTCAGTTGAGTGAAAACCGTCAGCATACAGAAATTGAGAATAGGTCCACTGTATTTGATGCAAGGACCTCTGCAGTTGTCATGTACCTGATTTAGTGGAAGTTGAGTCTCTCGTTGCCTCGGCGGCATCTCAGGATTTGATGTCAGTAGAGCAGTTGATTTATCACAGGGTGTAAACAAGAAAGGATGTAGGTACAAATACTGGGTTAAGAATTAAGAATAGCAGCAGAACCCTTTTTCACTCTGATGTTTGTTCCTCGACAAAACATCAAACACTATTGGTGGATTCATCTTGAAAAACATTAATATTAACATTTCTCTTAACACTTTTTACATTCAGAGAAACACTTTAAATATATGTAGATAGATAGGGCTTACATTCGAGCATAGTTCTCGTTGCATTTTAACACTTGTTTAATAAGTGCAGAATTTTTACTCAAAGTAACGTGGAGTAATTGTCAGAATGACAGATGAAACTGCATAAATTCTGGAATTGTGTCTGCCTTAAGCTTCCTTAATGCTGATTGGCTATTATTTGCCACCAAAACTTATGCTCAGCATCACCATATCACGTGTTTTATTGTACTTAGATCGTGTGACTCTTTGCTGGCAATAGAGGGTGTCTTTTGTTATATACAATTGCGTAGTTTCGCAGCTCTACCTCGGAACACCTTAATATAGCTAAAGTTACAATTTATGAAATAGATTAGATTAAATTTATTGCCCATAGACTCAGATACACGTTTTGAGCATTGTCAAGTACAAAGATAGAAAGTTAAAAATTACAATAGTTTGGATCATACAATAAGAGAAAATGACAGTAGGTCAGTTTAAAGAATCATTAATATGTAAAAGTTATATAGAGCCAGATCTAGCCTGTAGGGAGGGTGAAAAAAATGAAATGAAGCTTTATTTATGGATGCTCTTTAACTACAGTGGTTCTCAGCAAGCCATTTTACATATATGGGGCGTGAAAGGCCACTTAATTTTGCTCAGAGGCCTTTTTATCAGGCTTAAGGTTCTTTTACATGCTGTAAATCTATGACACGGGACCAACAGCTTTACTTCCCTTCTGAAGGATTTTTACGCCCGAAAAAATCCATCGGCCTCTGCTGAGTTTGAACCCGCGACTTTGGGTAAATGAGCATGGTAACTGCTACACCACCGAGGCAATATGTAGAGAGGATGGGTCAAGCATTTGACTTCTGACTCTTGCAGAAATTGAGGTTTCTCGTGCACTGTGTATCAAAATTCTGTGCAGTCCATCCGTAGGATACTTCGTTCTCAGTTCGGTGAATACCTGCAGCGCACATTTTATGGTGTATTATCTGGCAGTGACAGTAGTTTTTCCTGAAGCAAAATTGTCATAATATGAGAAGAAAGAACAGATAATTTTCTTGCCAACCCTTTTTGCTTGCCTCCCTTTTGTTTGGGGGTCCTCTCTTGGGAAGACGCAGTCTGATAATTTTCAACCTGGTTTCTAGATAATATTGGTATATATTTGATTGATGTTTGGAGGAATTTAGTAACAGTGACGGTCAAGTTATACGTGATATTAATTTGTTGAGTTGGTTTTTTAACACTACGTCACTTACATTCTTATTATGAGGGACTAGTTTTGGAAGCAACTCAACTCAACAAATTAATATCAAATATTGATATATTCAGCTTTCGTCCCGTTATGCTATTCAATATATTTTTGGATCTTCCCCCATCAAATTTTTCTATCAGTTCCTGGCACCATTGTACACATGTCTACTTCTGCTATTTGTGAGGTGGTGATGGCAGACCTTCCTGACTTAAAGATTTTCTTTAAAGATTATCCTCACTGCTGCCAATACAATTTTCAGGGTTTCTTGAATGTGTCATATGTGCAATGATCATCTTCCCGCAACATGGGCTCTACTTTCACCAGTTTCATTTGTTGTTGTTGAAACTGGTCAGTCATCCTATGCAATCTTCATCTTCAAGAGAATCTCTTGTTTTTATAAACTCTGCAAATCATCAATAAATGGTGGATTGTAAAGGGTAAAGATCCCCAAATGTACGATACAGTCTTTCAAGGCATTCTCTCTCCCCTAAACCAACTTTAAAATCATAGAAAATTGTACTACGGAAATGCTCTCACTGGAGATCTATCCTAGTGTCTGGCATAAGACACCTGCATGCACATACACAGCAGTGATGATTGCACATTGTTAGAGCATGCCCAGGCTTGCACATGTTACTATCTGAAGCTAGGAAGAGCTGTGTTGTATTACTACAATTCCTTGTTGTGGGGCTGTGCCTGGCCGAGTGGTTACACCACTTGCCTCTCACAAGGCAACCCCAAGCAACCATGCGTTGTGGTGTATAAAACATTGCAGGGGAGTTTTCTCCAGGCTCTCTGGTTTCCCTCGCCATCATATTTTACCAGTGTTCTGTCTTCATTCCGTGTATTATCTGTCATTGCCTGTGGTACAATAGTAGTAAAAGCGGGCAATAAACTATAAAAAAATCATTGTTGCTGATTCTCAAAACTGTCAAAGTGACACTCGTATGAAGAGTTTTAACAGAGAAAAAGGACTATGCCTGGCTCTGATAACCACAAGTCATGAAATGGCTGGATCATATTGTCACGCCTGCTGTTATAAATTCAGAAACTTGCTTGGCAATAGAGGTATGGGTCAGGGAAAATGTACTTTTCACTATAGCAAGGCTGCATATGAAGATACAGCTCTGTTCTATCAGGGACCACAACGGAATGGGGTCTACTTTATTATAATTGAAGGTGAATGGGGCTAACTAGACTATCAATACAAGAACACAAAACTTCTTACTGAAAGGAGTTATATTTTACCTTATCCATGATCCAGTGGTGTCCCCATGATGACCTATGTGAACTAGACACCTGGCGTACGTCTTAACAGAACGCTACATTGCAGTCGAAAGAGGAAATGGGAACTCTGCAGTTTGTTTTTATAAACAGCAAAATTGGCAATGTCGCCAACATATGAAACACTAATTCTTTACAATGTTACCACATCCTATGCACACAGCCAGGATGTGCCAATATTTAAAAGTCTACAAATATTTCTATTCTCCCTGGCTAGGCAAGCAGTAGTGAAACTTAAAATGGAAAACCGTTCTGTATAATTATGAACTTACCTCTGCATTTTTTGTATGTTTTAGATTCTTGGAAAATTCCCTGTCATCCAGCATGTAGTGTTTGGATCCCTGCTGCCATTCAGAATAGCGCAGCCCACACGTCTGCCCATGAACATTCCACGAGTCTAAGCCAGCAGCAGCAGTAAATCTTGTTTACAGCATCTCTGTGAACTAAATTTGTTTTTTTTTCCTGATCAGCCAATAAGCTGTGTGTTACTGTGATGTTTTATTTTATAAGTTCTTGAATGAATGAAATCCTTTAATGAGACATTAAAATACAGATGTATGATTTTAATTAACAGTCCTATATTCATGATAGAGCATTTTATTCTTATGTAATCTAACAGTGGTTATACATTTTATTTACTGTACTCATAACCTACTCATTAATACTTTTCAGTCTGACTGGAGGCTCACAGTGGCATAATACAGACCTCTCGGAAAAGCATAGAGTAATTCCTTATATAACAGACTGACATTCACAATGCATTTTTCTGGATAAACTAAAGTCTCACATACATGAGGGGTTTGAAATATTAGTTTTGACTACAGATGATTCAATAAAGAAAACACAGTGAATTAAAATGATTACAAAAATGGTTTAAGGCCATATTTATTTATTGGTAACAAACTCTCTTTACAGGTCAAGTAGCATAATTCTAAATTTCTCTGTAAGTTTAGTTCAAAAATAGTTTTCAAAAAGCTCTTTAGAGGGGAGAATTTAAGCTTTATTAGAAGTTTTTAAAAATCATAGTATTCCAATTATTGAAGAAATTAAACCCAAAATGTGGTCCATAACAGATTGACATCTCTTTGTAAAAACAGATATCTGTGAAATTATGCATATTGTAGTGAACCACAATAAAGAAAATCTAGTTGGCCAGAACAGGGTTGGACTCTACAAATCTTGGTTTTTGGTAAATCAAAATTAATAATTTATATGTATACATAATTATTTTGTTATTATTATTCGAAAGTACAGACTAAATAAGTAACTGAAAAGTCTTATGGAAGTCCATTAGTAGGGCAGTGCGCAAGCGTGAAAATCTAGATTAAAATGAAAATTTGTATCAAAATGCCCTTCATTTTGATGTAGATGTTTAACGGTAAATGAACGCATTTCAGTATATGAGTATAAAAATGTTTTACAAAACTGACACAAAGAGTCAGTAACATATTAACATGAGAGGTATACTACTGTGTTTATGGGAAGTTATCAAATTACAACCTTGTTCCATCTAACTCTCTTGAAGGTTGCTTTTCAGGCACATGTAGGTACATCTTTCTTAGATATATGCATCTTTCCAGCTCCTTAAGACATCTTCTCTTAATATCATGCATTTATTAATGTTTTATTTTCCTCCTCCTACCTTTATTCACACATTTTTGTGTCTTGGATTATAACATTGTCTTTAGGTCAGCCATTACTCAGAATGTTACACCTTGCTCTGTGGATAGTCAAATTTCAAAAGACAAATTCCATATGAATAAAACATTGATGTCAACATATAAGAGGACTTCATTAACACTCTAGTTCTATTTTTTACTCAACACACCATAAAATGTGGGTTACAACCTTGTCCTAGCCAACCATTCCATTGTTAAAAAAAACTAACACTAGCATATATATGCAATTGCTGTTGTTTAAGTTTCTGTAGACCTGTTTACAAATAATATTAATTTTACTACATTGTGATTTCAGACAGTAGTTTGCAGTGTGGGTTTATTTGTAATAAGTATTAACTTAAGTTTCTTTATATGACACTTTCATCTCAACAACAGCAGCATGGACAGAGAGAGAGAAGTTGAATATGAAATGAATATAAATAGTTTTTCTTTTAATAAACATAGGTACAATCTTTTGATTATACAACATTATATTCATGCAGCAAGTATTCTTGTACATGCATGATTCTCTGAATTAAATGTTTCAAATAACTGCAGATAAACTTATTGTACAGCAGAATCACATGGTTTATGTTGTCACAGGTTACAAGACATGGTTGTATTGCAGGATCACTAAATGTAGCAGAAGGTTTACATGAAGTTCTGCTTTACCAAACAGTATAACTTCTAGCCTGCCTTAAGATGAGCATATTCGACATCATATTCATGTATAACCTTCACAAAATCAATCCTATGAGTGGCTGGAATAGGCAAAAGATGTATAAACCTTTTCTCAAGATATTTTCTTCAGTTCTTTAGCATCACTCTAGGATATCCCCTGAATGCTAATATAGGTAGTTTAATTGTTTTTTCACACAAGCCATGTGTAGGACAGGAGTTGGATAGGTAGAGTCAGACTGAAAAATTCAATGCCATAGCCAGGATTTGAACCCGCCATCCCAGGATCCAAGCAGTGTACCAGCGGTTCAAATCCCTGGCAAGGCGCCTGCTTCGTGCGCACCGCAAAGCGGCCTGGGAACACACAATGGCACATGTAAACCTGGAAGAGAAACAACCCTGGAGGATCATCCGATCCCTCAGGAAAGACAAAAGTCAGTTTCAGCATCCCATCCATGGCACCCGTGGGAGACTCTCTCTTGAGCCCCAGGATAAAGCCACGGATTTCGCAGATTATCTGGAGTCTCAATTCCAACCCCGCGAAGAACCCCAGGACGAGGACTTTACTGAGCTCGTGGAAGCGACGGTAGACTACCTCTATGAGGAGCCCCCGCCGCCCCATGAGGAGATCCGCATTCCTTTAGTCACCCCGAAAGAGGTGGCTTCCCAACTCAACCTAAAGCCTAACAAAGCCCCTGGACATGACGGCGTTACAACGCCTATGCTCCAGCACCTACCCAGAAAAGCCGTAATCCACCTGACACAGTTTTACAATGCATGCCTGCATCTACGTCACTTTCCAACATGTTGGAAGGAGGCGAGGGTAGTATGCATTTTGAAACCCGGCAAGGACCCGGTCTTCCCGTCAAGCTATAGATCTATTAGCTTACTTCCGATCGTCTCGAAAGTATTCGAGCGGTTACTCCTACCTCGCCCCACCCCTCTCTTCGAAGAGAGACTCCTACTCCCGGATCATCAGTTTGGTTTCCGTACTGGACATTCCACAACCCTGCAGTTGCTGCGACTGGCTGAGAAGGCTGCCCTGGGCTTCCAGGACAACTTCAAACAGTCGCGGTACTCTTGGACATGGAAAAGGCCTTCGCCACCACGTGGCATCAGGGACTCTTGTACAAGCTCAAGAACGCAGAAATCCCTCCCCCCTACCTTCACCTGCTTAGTAGCTTCCTTCGGGACCGCACTTTCAGGGTGAGGGTGGAGGGGAGGCATTCCACAGTCAGACCCATAGCGGCGGGAGTGCCGGAAGGCAGCGTGCTGTCGCCGTTACTCTTTGCTGCCTACATGTCCGACTTCCCCACAGAACCCAGTACAGTTACGTGCCAGTATGCCAACGATGCTCAGCTCAGCTCTACTGCTGGCTAAAGTCCGTGGCTGGCGACCGGAGAGGTCGCTGAGGTTGCGGCGGCGGCGGATCCCCTGGGTCCGCACCGCCAAATACCTTGGAGTCCTCCTCGACCGCGGCCTTACTTTCACTCCACATGTCAGGGAGAAGGTCGGTATGGGACACGCTGCCCTACGGCAGTTGTTTCCCATCTTCTGCTCCACCATGCCTACACACCTAAAACTACGGCTGTACCGCGCAGTCATCCCGCCCCTGATGCTGTACGGCTGCAAGGTCTGGGGTTCGGTGGCTCGTTCCACCATCCGCAGGCTGCAGACTGTGCAGAACAGGGCATTGAGGATGATATATGGCACAGACCGTAGATTCCTGTCCCACATTCTCCATTCCCACTCCGGAATCCCTTACATAGTGGACGTTGTGCGAGAAAGAGCTCGCACAATATACACTAATCTTGCCCCCCACCCAAATCCCCAGGTGAACACTCTCGGTCTTTACGACCACACGCTGCCTAGGAGATGCGTAAGCTACCGCCTTCCCAAGGACGCCTTGGGATGGTAGTTTTCCGGCCGCCTCTCCCTTCTATACAGTACTACCCGCCAAGTTAAGCAGCATCGGGCCCGGTCCCGACTCGGACGGGTGACCGTCCAGTTGTACTGCGACCAGATCTGCAACACTGGCTTCCCCCACCCCGTACCTACATCCTTTCAGTTCTCCCCGCTAGCCGGCACTGCTTTCCTTGACAGCCCGCAAGCGGCTGGCCAAGGTAAGCAGCATCGGGCCTGGTCCCTCTCTGGGTGGGTGACCACTCAGGTAGGTAAGCCAGCTGCACAGAGGGAAACACCCTGCCCACATTACTTTGACACAGACATAAACGCTTGCATAAGACTACATCTTTTATATCACACGGGTAAATCCGCGAGAAAAGCGGATAGGTACCGTGGTGATTTGCCCCCGCCCGAGTACACTCGGGCGACTAGTTCCTGCTCCTGGCTCCACAGATCTTCCAGTCTCTAGCCGGTTGTTCTTTCATTGGCATAGCAATGAATTTCTCAAATTGACCATAATAGTTGGCTATACTATGAATCCTGGGACTTTAAGTACTTACAACATTGTTAGTCGCCATTGGGGTGATCATCTAAAATTTGAGAACACCTAATGGTTTACTGGGAAGCATGCGAGTCAGTTGAGAAATACATGCTATGCAACCGGCTAGAGACCAGGAGATCCATGGTGCCAATCCCGGCTATGGCATTGAATTTTTCAGTCTGACTCTACCTATCCAACTAATATGTTTAGTTTTATTACACAGCATGAATGATCTCTTATTGAATTTTGCCTCTAGTTCTAAATGTAACAGCCACCCATGCCATCTATTTTATTTTCCCTCCAATTGTAACCAGTTCCTTTCCCATGATAATATTCAGGATTAATGTCTTTGAAAGTTAATGCTTTGATGCTATTCTCCCTGGCAGCAGTTAATCTCTTGTTACTAGGTTGGCAATTAGCTGTAACCTCTTAAATGGTGACTTGGGAAGTGCTTTCAAAATGCTGCTCAATCTAAATGCTGTTACAGGTGTAATAATAATGGCAACATCTCTTTTGCTTGCTTTCTGTTCATGTTTTCCGTGATCTGCATCTGTTTGTAAGCGCTCTCTCTCTCTTTGCCTTAATTAGTGCTTTTCCTCTTTTAGTCTTTGAGTTTAGATCTCTTTTATCTCCTAGTAGCATTTGATCTTGCTCTCTTAGATGCTGTCTATATTCAAGTTGTCTTTCTGCTGATGTTTGTCATTTTAGGAGCATTTGCCATGGTCTTTATTTCAACTGAGAGCAGTATAAAGTAACAAGCGCAGGATGTCAGTCTGTTACAGCACTATTACCGGAAATTCACAGACTTAAGAAAAAATGCTCAGGTACCTGTGAATTAGCACGGGATCCAGAAGGAATTTTAAACCATAATTTATTTTCCCCTCTAAGATAATTTATTCATGTTTAGTGTAACAGACTGACATGTTATTGATGTGCAGTATGTAATGAAAGCCAGAAAAACCTATTTAGAAACGTTTATATGTGGAAGTGCTCATCAAGAAAGATCTAATGTCTAATGTAAAAAAAAAAAAAAAAATCTAAAGTAAATTCCAGTATTTACCTTGTAAAATTTGTACATAGAAAATAGAAATTTTATGCATTTTTTGTTGTGTTCTGCATTCACTAGTTCTTTAGCATTAAATTAACTTATTCTTGATGTTTTTTGAGTATTTTATTACTGAATAAGAGACTTCAGAGTATAAAGAATCATATACACCTACTTAAAATATTTGGGTTGCTTCACTGTTATTAGCTTCAGTTTTTACATATTATTGAAATATTAAATAAAAAGTCTACCCCTTGATGTGTTATCTCTGTGGAACTGCTTTATAACTATCCCAGAAAAACAGGTTCATTAATTACGATAGCAGATAGCATTGCTGCAGGAATGACGAGTTTGAACTTGTTATCTAGAACACCTAGCGCGCTCGTACGCAATTCTGCCTGTACCAAGCTGAATGAGACTAAGTCTGCATCCTTGAACATGTTTGTGTGCAAGAGGGGCATATAGCGCACAGCGGAAGTTAAAAAAGCATTATGCTGCTACCCACGCTCTAATAGTGCCAACTATTGAAGTGTTTAAGTTGGTTTGCTCGCTTTGAATTTCAATTACAAGGTATTCGTTTGCTTGTACACGGGCTCTTCTTTTGCTATACCATCTGCATGGATTTAAATTAAAAGTTAAATTGGCTTTTTGAGCAACTGCAGACATTTGATGCATTCCAATAATGGTATCTTGAAAATCTTGAAGGTGATCAAGCTCAAGGTATACATATATATTTTGTACATTCACTAGCCACAATGTCTTTTATCTGGCAAATCTGGAATATGAACCCTAGCCACTTATTTGATTATTTCAATCATGTAGTAGTAAATGCAGATACCAAATTTAAATTTGATTCCTGTGCTTTTTTTTTTTTTTTTTTTAAAATTTATTACCATATTTTATGTATGGGTCACAGGGCTGATATTCTCCAAGAGGACATTATGGTTGGAGTCTAGTATTGGGAATCACAGTTTATTAGATCAGGACCCACATTTCCCAAATTAATTAATTAATTACTACATCCCTAAGGACCTCGTGAGTCTGAGTGCATTTGGTACACAGGGTAGAAGTTCTTAGTGTTTTGCTGAAGCACGTTTTGTGACCAGCCACCATCTTACAATTCTACACACTACCATATACTCCATATGCAACATCTATCAAATAAATTGTTTTTCCAAGTTTTTGAAGTAAAAAACAAAGGACTATGGAAGGGGAGAGGTCTCTAGTTGAAGGAATATTTAATACAATAAAAGTTTTTGGCCTGTAAGAAGTTATTATTGATAAATTGGTATTATTGAAGTATCTTGGCAAGGTCATGACTTAATTTTGTTCTAATTTCTTGGTCTAAAACTGAAGGAGGGCAAAATGTCAGATTTTGACCAAACCTTATTGTTTGTCTCTCATACCTATAGCCATTAATTCCACCACATGAACTTAAAAATAAGTGCACACCAAAAAGGGTTACAAGTATCAGAGAATATCCCAAAGATTAATAGCTGCTAAATGGGTGAATCAGCAAGAAGTTTCTTATAAATCAGAGTAGGTTGCCAATTTTGTCTGCAAATTACCTTTACCCAGGTTTCTCAATGGTCTTTCCAAATCTGACAAACAATACAGAGTCGTTCTGTTGATAATGTATAACATATTTCACTAAATATACTACCGAAAAATCACTTAAATAAGTACACTAACCTATGTATTGAAACACATTTCCCTTTCCTTGTTTTTGCTTCTGCTATTTGAGAAACTACAACCAAATCCCACACACATATTCACCATTATACTGGTTTAAAACTTACAGTCCAAATGTACTGCTTAATTGACATTTAATATCACAAAATCTTATTTTTGGGTGATAGATATTTTATTCGTCTTGTAGATCATACATATGTACATATAAAAATTGTATTTACAATTATTTACAAAATTCTTGTAGTCTTGATTACTTACAATATTACATTTATAAATATTTAAGATTAATCTTAGGCCCTATGATTAGATGATTGCTTTTTTAATAATTTACAACATTTTATTGTGCAGTTTAAAATATAAAAATGACAAAAAACTAAAATACAGGCTTTACATAAAGGTAAACATTAGCGATAAAAAACAAAGTAATGAAAAGAATTAGTATAATCAATGTGGATCATGTCAAAATGGAATAGATATAATATATACAAGATTAAAAATGTGAGAAGCCTAATACAATATAACATTTTATAAGAAATAGGAATATATGAACTTAAATGAAGAATATGTACATATATAAAGGCATTGATTACAATTATTAGCTAAGAATTCTTGAATGGTATAAAAGCAGTGGTTAATTAGATGTGCCTTTAGGGAAAGTTTAAATCTATTTTCTTGCTGTATTTCCTTTAAGGATTTTGAAAGGCAGTTGCATACTTAAATGTAGCACAAAAGCTGTACTCATCTCAGAGGTGTAGAATCAAAATATGGTGGCTTGACAAAACCATGTTTCACCAACCAGAATGCACAAAGATAGGGCATCTCCTATTATTCTCTCTATATCTGGGATTTGTAATCACACCTCTCAACATGAAAAAGTTCCCTTAGTGCCACTGCTGCAACTGTTAATTACCTAGTCTAGTCATTTATATTTTTGTCCTCATTACGTAAAGAAATTTATGCTAATCCCACTATCAATGCCACAGAACAATTCTTTTAGAGTGCATGGGATATACCTATATGTCACTGTAGAGGGCTCTCAGTTTTGACTTTTTACAATATTTTTCTTTGAAGAGTAAAAATCAAAATATGTATCCTCCATGTCTGCAGTTTACCTTACACTGGATTATGCTGACAGTATTTGCTTTTGTATCATGTACCTGCATTAAACACATGAATTTAAAATAGCATGCAGTGATAACATAGTTATACTTTTTCTGCTTCAAGAACCATTTGACACCTTGTTTTTTTTTTTGTCAATTTGAAAGTTGACATACAAGGAGCGTTCCATTTGAAACTGGAATTTCATTTAATGAGTTGGTAAATGGTAACACTACATCACTGAAAATTCCACTTACTTGGACGTGTTTCGGTAACAGGGTATTGTTCCTATTATCAACAAACAGATAGACAAATCAGCAGTAGTACATAATTTCTGGATCTCAAATCATGACATCACACCCAGTATAAAACTTTTAAAACCTATAAAAAAAACAGCTATGAATTAGAAACCAGGGCAAAAATTCATATTCATAAACACAAATACCACATAATGAATTTTGAATTACCACCACCAACCACCCATGGGAGATTCATCACCCCGTCACTAGAGAGCACCAGAAATCTACAGCATCCCCTGGACAGGAAACGAAAGTAGCACAATCAGTTGGAGAATTGTTGACAATGGGAACAATACCCCATTCCCAAAACGCGTCCAAGTAAGTGGAATTTTCAGTGATGTAGTGTTAACGTTTGCCAACTCACTTATATGACTATGCATCACAGTTACTAGCTTCTATTCCCTCAAATTAGTGGGATCTCATTGTTGCAAGTTCCTCAATTGGCTGTGGGACTGGGCACTCTCCCAAACAAAGGTCAGTTACTCTAACTTTAATACCCTAATGTCTCTTAGGACCAAAACTATATTTGGTCAATTTTTACTTTCTCTATACGCACTATGTACATAGTGTATAGAGAAGGTATTGCACTCCACCCAAAAATTCGATACCGAGATTTCACTGGAAATATATGTTTTAGGGTCCCCAATATCCAAAAAAAGCATTTTCACAAAAAGGTCTGTGTGTCTCTGTGTCTCTGAACATGATAACTCGAAAACGAAAAGTCGGTAAAATGCCAAACTTGGTATTTAAGTTTAGTATCTTCCAGGGATGCGACACGAAGATTTTGAGAAAAATCCCCCACCCCCAACTACCCTTTGCAGGGAACTTTTTTCGAAAATTTTGATTTTCTCAAAAATGGCTCTAACGATTTTGATTAAAATTTCATATATTAAAGATGAAAAATAAAATGTATATCTTGAATTTTCTGGAAATAGCCTCTGAAGAGTAGTTTATTCTGGATGAATTTTACTGAATTTTGAATAACTGCTAAACCATAAGGAATGGACGAAAACTTACTACACAAAAAGTGTAGCGCACATTAAAACACACAATTTATGTTATATACATTTTTTTTGTGGAGTTCGTAGTTTTTGAGAAAGTAATAAGACTATTTCTGCTATTTTTTCTGATTAGCATAAAGTAAATAGAAATATAAGCTTTTTAAGAATAATTTGTTGCAGGGATATTGAGATCAGATTTTTGGGAATTACAGCATCTCAGCAAGATAATCTTGCTACCCAAATGAAATCCAAATGGTAATTGTTCACATAGGGACCAGCTTTTAAAAGATAGAACTATCGCTTTAGCCATATTTCCCTTCTGCTTACAAGGAATCAAGTAGGACCATTTCTGCTAATGCTTATCTCGATTAGCTTGCTGTAGGTAAAAGAATATCTTTTGTAAGAATAGTATGTTTGCAGAATGGCTAAAGATAAAGTCATGTCTGAAACACGTAAGATTTGTTGTGTTAGTTTACGTGTTAGGTGTTCTTATTTTCTAGTACAGAAGTTAACTTGAGAAGAATAAAATACTATTTAATAGTAGTAGTAGAAATGGTCTTACCACTTGATTCCTTGTAAGCAGAAGGGAAATATGGCTAAAGCGGTAGTCGTATCTTTCAAAAGCTGGCCCCTATGTGAACAATTGAAGTTCGGTTCCATTTACAAGGTCAGCATTAAGCAAAACTGACATGGAAGGAAAGGTAGCCTCTTTTGAGAAAGTTGCGTAGTTTAAACCTGAAACCAATAACAAAGAATATCTTAGAAACAGTAAACTCTACAACAAAAATACATATTAGCTACAGGGTAATTCTACGTCGCCGGTCACAGTTAAACCGATTAATTCACGTAAAAGTTACTGGTAATGAAAATGGAACAGATTGCATGTACCATTTAAGGTATGCACCTGTGAAATTCCTAAATCCAACAGTTTTCAAGTAATCAGCCTGAAATTTTGAATATGATTTATGTTGTACAGTAGTTACATGCTTTAAAATTTGGTTTATGTATCATAAGTACTTTATGAATTATTAATTTTTAAATTAAAAATCTGGCGCCAAATTCAAATCACTCCAACCAAACAGTCTCTTTCACGGCCGGAGATATGCTGTTGGTGGGGTGTAGGGAGGCCCGCCGGTTGCTCTATCTCGTCTGAGGTTTAGGATGGGGAGGGTCCAGGTTAAATAATTGGTGGTACGGCATGCCTGAATGATGACGGGGGCAGGTAGAAGCACCCGGTGTGAGACCTGTTTTGTAAATTTTGAAACATATTACTATACTCACTTTTTTTTAGTTATTAGTGCAAATTATTGTATTTTCAACTTGCAATAGACACATTTAAGGTCAAATGTTATTGGCCAAAACCAAATTTCGGATTTTTACCAATTTTTCACCACAGTGAAAAGGTTAAAGCTCCACACCCACTTACAGTAATCCATTTAAATCGTCACGTGATACGGTTTAAAGCACCGCATGGTAATAAAAATAACAGAAAATTGAACTACAAGCATTACATTATTTAATTTGGCAAAAAAAATGCGTTTTCATTTTTTGTACTTTTTTATTCAAATTTCGCATGCATGGCCTTAATAAATGCATAACTGCTACATTTCCCACAGAGTTCTGCGAATTTATAAATATTATTCACGGCTGACAACCACAAGAATTCACGGTTTAAGTGGCTCACTCAAACATTATAAACAAGGCACTGCCATCCACAATAGTTTCTGCGACAATTTTGCTTTATCTGCAGAAATGTCAACCTAAGGAAGTTTGGTGACACATCCTTGCGTTGTGTTGTGACTGATGAGCATTTCTCACGACAACTTCCGTGAGAAACTGACAGTCATCGTCCAGGAACATTGAAAATTGAAGCAGTGCGACTAACATCCAAATTGTATACTCAGTTATGGAATTACTGAAAAAATACTTTCAGTCCTATGTTTAACGATTTCCTGTTAAACAGCTGAACCAGTTCACTAAACAAGAAAACCTCTCTGATTCTCTAGCTGCTCTACAAACAAACTTCTTACAAAATATTATTTTTCTCGTGAGATAAACAATAGCAAAATGTCCTTATTACTTAGTTCCTTATAAGTAGAAGGGAACTAAGAGAATACACTAGGCTAAAGTGATAGTCAAATGTTTTAAAAGCCATCGTTATGAGATTGTCATTGCAAATCGCTTCTTTGCTTGGCCGAAGTAGAGCAAAAGAAAAATGGACTCTTCCTGTCAGAAAATTGTGAGTACTTTACAATTGAAACTAATAACAAGGAATACATCGAAAACGGTAAACTCCACGAAAAAAAATGTATATGACATAAATTCTGAGTTTTAACGTGATCTACACTTTTTGTGTAGTAAGTTTTTGTCTATATCTTACGGTTTACCAACTACGAAAAAAAACACAAATGAAAAAAAACCAGCAATATTCATTTACAATAAAGAGGTCTTTAGAGGCTATTCCCAGAATTCAAGATATGCGTTTAATTTTCCATATAAATATCTTTAATATAGGATATTTTAATCAAAATCGTTAGAGCCATTTTTGAGAAAATCAAAATTTTCGACATTTTTTAAATGGTGATAGGATTTTCTTGAAAATCCCAAGTTTGGCATTTAACGGTCTTTTCGTTTTTGAGCTATGCTGTCCAGATACACACACGCGGAGTTTTTTCTAAAAATGTTTTAATTTGGAACCAGGGGGACCCAAAACGTTTGTGTTCCTGGACATCTCGGTATTGAATTTTTGGGTACATTACAATACTTAACGATTTCCTGTTAAAGAGCTGAAACAGTCCCCATGTTCAATAAAACAAGAAATCCTCTTGCTTCTAGACTACTGGCGCATTGGTAAATTTTGCATGGCAATGCAGTTTGCGTAAATGTTTAATGTTGAGGTTACACTTATAGTTTTGTAAAGCTAGGTTCTTTTCCTACTGGTCTCTTGCTTTCGAATCACTCAAATGCGATCTGGTGTTGCTGGCGGTTAACAAACCATAACAGTAACTATAGGCGACCTCATATGGGCAGAAAACAATGACCTACAGATAAACACATAGAAAGGTTTCTAAAACTTCGAGGATAAAAAGGTTTCCAGGAAAGAAGGAAAACAATAATAAAACAGAAACATGGTCGATCTATTACAAACGCACGCGTATCTCTCTAATTACTTAATATCGAATAAACAAATAGCGATCGCCGGATCTGATGTACAGATAAACACGTTATCCAGTATCGTTCTGCGGTTGTCTTAGAGTTCATGTGCTCAAGTAATAAAGGCTACTCTTATGGAATCCGAAATTAAATCAATCCAAACATTTCAAAACAAGATTCTGGACATCTCAACAAGCGCTCCATGGTTTGTCAGAAACAACCAACCAACTACACAGAGAAACTGGAATCAATACCATCCAACATTCAATTTCTTCACAAGACCACTGGGCCAGTTCCTAAAATGTGAGTTGTTTTTTCTTAATCAATGAGTGGTAATTGATTTAAAAAACAAATATTATGTGTTCCACTCACATGACTTTCGCTACATCTCTACAACAAATGATTGTTAAAAAACGTATGCTTCTATTTACTTCTTGCTAATCGAGAAAAATTAGCAAAGATGGTCTTATTTCGTGCTTCCTTGTAAGTAGAAGTGAAATAAGGGAGTACCATACTAACCACTCAGCCACAGCACCGTCGTCCACTTAACATCATGAAACAAATAAATACTGAGGGGAATTAAGTGCCCACGCCGTTCAAATTCAATGAAATGTATTTGTTTTTGCAAGCGATCTGTCAAATAGCTCATTAGTTTTGAGGTTAAAACAATTCCGTTTCAACCGCAGGGTTCTCTTGTGGTTTTACGGTTCGATCACCAAAACTATACCATTTATAACTATAAATATTTATTATTTCACTGGTTTTTTCTGACTTAAACATCGTAAAACTGTTTCCATTACGCGAGTATGCACTATTATTATTATTATTATTATTATTATTATTATTATTACTATTATTATTACTTTTTCTACACGTACTATGTACATAGTGTATAGAGAAGGTATTGTAATGCACCCAAAAATTCGATACCGAGATTTCATCGGAAATATATGTTTTAATCCGAAAAAAAATCATTTTCAGAAAAAGGTACATGTGTGTATGTGTGTCTTTGGGTAGCATAGCTCAAAAACGAAAATGCCCTTAAATACCAAACTTGTATTTAAGTTTGGTATCTTCCAAGGATGCGACACGATGATTTTCAGGAAAATCCCTCCCAACCCCAACTATCCTATACATGGAACCTTTTTCGAAAATGTTGATTTCTCAAAAATGGCTTTAACGATTTTGATTAAAATCTCTTATATTTAAGACATTTACAACACGAATAAAGTGCATATCTTTAATTTTCTGGGAATATCCTCTGAATTCATCTTTATTCTAGATGAATTTTGCATAACTGGTAAACTGTAAGAGATAGACCAAAATTTACCACACAAAAAATGCAGAGCTCGTTAAAAACACAATTTATGTTATACATAATTTTTTCGTGGAGTTGGCCGTTTTTGAGATATTCCTTATTATTATTAGTTTCAGCTTTAAAACAATTTTCTTTTACGGGAATTTGTCAACTTCTGTCTATACAAACAAGGAACTTCAGTCACATAGCAACCAGATTTTGACTGTCATTTTAGCCTATAGTACTCCCTTGTTTCCCTTCTACTTTCCAGGAAGCAAGTAATAAGACTATTTCTGCTAATTTTTTTTCGATTAGCATGAAGTAAATAGAAGCATGAGCTTTCTAACAAATTAGTTATAGATATGTAGAGAAAGTCATGTGAATGGAACACATCAGAATTTTTTTTTCGTGGAGTTGACCGTTTTTGAGATATTCCTTGTTATCGGATTCGTTTTTAAAATACTTAAACTTTTCACATACGGACATTTGTCAACTCCTGGCCCTGCAAAGAACCACATGGTAACCAACTTTTAAAAGATTTTACTATCGTTTTAGCCAAGTATATTCAATTATTTTCCTTCTACTTACAAGAAAGCATTTCTGATAATCTTTATCTCAATTAGCATGAAGTTTATAAAAGAATAAGCTGTTTAACAACAATAATGTGTTACAGAGATGTAGAGAAAGTAATGTGAATGGAACACATCAGATCCTCTCTCTCACTTCAAAGTGTTAAAGGAACGATTAGCCCAACTTCACCCCTCTTTCTCTCCCAGAGGCTCTTCTCTCTCTCTCTCTCTCTCTCTCTCTCTCTCTCTCTCTCTCTCTCTTTGTGCTTCCAAAACATTAATTTCATTCAGATGATTTCAAAATGTATACATTTTTTTAATGAATATCACTATATCGACTTTTTTAATTCAATACTTTGTGTCATAGAAAGTGATAAAGTAAAAATCTGACAAGTTACATTCACATACATATATTTCGTATCTATTCTGACTGATATTTCAAGATAATCGAACTTGCTGTATATATTTTGCAACAAACTGTTCTTACAAAACCTTATTCATCTATTTCAAGCTAATCGAGATAAATTAGAAGACATTGCTGTATCACTTCCCTGTGGCTACAAGAGAAATAAGAGAATATTAGCCTAAAGCAAGTCAAATATTTTGAGATCTGGTCTCTATGTGTTGAAATTGAAATTTGGTTCATTTATGACCAGAAGTAAAAAAGAATATACAGAAAAAGTTCGGAAATGATTAACTCCACAAATAAATGTATTTGAGATAAAATATGTACTTGATCGAAATCTATATTTTTGTGTAATAAGATTTTGTCTATCTCTTACGATTTAAAAGGTTTATAAAAGTCATCCAGAATATAGAGGACTGCAGAGACCACTTTCAGGCAGTGGAAGACACAAATATTATTTGCCATGAAAATATTTAACATAACGGTATTTTATTCAAAATCCTTAGTCATTTTTGAAAAAAATCAAAACTTGCGAAAAATATTCCATATAAAGGATAATTTAGGGTGGAAGAATTTTCTTGAAAATATTCGTGTTGTACCTTGGAAGATGTTGAATTAAAATATTAAGTTTGGCATTTAACATTTAGTATTTAATTCACACACACACACACACATACACACACACACATACACGGAACATTTTCTAAAAATTCATATATTCCCAGTGAAACTCTCACATCGAATTTTTGGGTGGAATATAACTTTCCCTACCTAATATATTGCGTAGTAAAGAAAGTAAAAATTTAAGAGATAAATAAGATTGGCTAGCCCTAACTAACGAACCTTTGTGCATATCCAATTGAGCCTTTTTATGGCCCCGTTTCATATATTAACTTTTGAAAATAATGAGTCAAGAACTAGTCTTGTGATCCGCAAGAATGTTTTTTTTTCTTTTCTTTCTTTTTTTTTTTTTTTTTGTAGTTTAACGTCCTTTAACCTGGTTGGTCATATCGGACGATGAACGAAATTGGTGAAATGATCTCGGGGTCCACGGAGCTTAAAGTTACTCGACATTCATCTTCTCAGGATAAGGGAAAAACCCCGAAAAAAAAACCTTATCGGGTAACTCACCCTAAGTGAGATTCGAACTCACGACCTTTTAAATGTGAGGCAGACACGCCACCACCTCACTACCCAGGCGGACGCAAGAATGTTGTATTCTGCTTGAAGCACAAGGACAGTGCTTGGCAACTGGCAATAAGGCAACACTTCCAAAACAGCTCTCCTCCCCTCCACATTTGTCTTTTTCTGTCTTATTATCTCAACTGTTATCACGCAACATCTTATTTAAAGTTAAATTAAACAAGTTCGCGAAAAGCAGAGTAGAAAACTTATTTACTTAGTTTTATTATTGTCGTGCAAATCTGACAGCACACCAATGCACTAAAACCTAAAAACATGCACGAAAATATCTAATATGGAACACGCACAATCTCCTTCATTACAAATTCACGTGCATATCTTATATGATTAACATTCTTATAACGACATTACATTAAGCATGAATATTCAAATGCATAATCATCAAGAATAACGAGTTTTTTTCCCCAAAAGTAAAGAAGAAAAAACCATTCACATGGCTTTCTCTACATCGCTGTAACAAATTATTGTTAAAAAGCATATTCTTCTATCTTTGTTTTCTATATTTATAATAATTGAGATAAACATTAGCAGAAATTGTCTTAATTACTTGGATCCTTACAAATAATAGTAAAATCTCTTAAAAGCGTGTTGCCATGTGGTTGAAATCCGTTTCTATGCAGAGTTTACAAGTTTCCGTATGAGAAAAGTATGTTAAATATGAAAAAAATAAGGAATATCTCAAAAATGGTCAATTCAACGAAAAAACGTGTAGGACATAAAGTGTGTGTTTTAACGTGATCTACATTTTTTGTGTGGTACGTTTTTATCCATCTCTTACGGTTTACCAGTTATGCAAAATTCCGTAAAATCCATCCAGAATAAAGTAGTCTTCAGAGGCTATTCCCAGAACATTCAAGATATACATTTTATTTGTCAGGTAAATATCTTTAATATACGATATTTTAATCAAAATTGTTAGAGCCATTTTTTAGAAAATAAAAAATTTCGAAAAAAGTTTCATGTAAAGGGTATTTTGGGGTGAGGGAATTTATTGAAAATATTCGTGTCGCATCCCTGGAAGGTACCAAACTTAAATGCCAAGTTTGGTATTTAACGGTCTTTTCGTTTTTGAGCTATGCTGCCCATAGACACACAAACACACAAACACACACATACACACAGACAGACACACACGGACATTTTTCTAAAACGGTTTTTTTCAGGGGTCTCAAAACATGTATTTCCGGTGAAATCTCGGTATTGAATTTTGGGTGCTCTACAGTACCTTCTCTATACACTATGTACATAGTGGGTATAGAGAAAGTAAAAAGTAAGGTACTGTTCATAAAATTTTTTATATACACTAGGAATAATTCTTCCCTTCCTTATTTTTCATTACACTTGTATTACATGTTTGCGTCATTACTTGCCGACTAGAAGCAACCGTTGAACCTCATAACGGATATGCATTGTTATATAAAGAAATAATTATTAAATGTAAAACTTGTTCCTTAATCATTTTTTTTTTTTTTTTATTTTTTTTTTAAACAGTAACGGAGTCTGATCAGGACTCCGGTACTGTATCCCTATTTTCTTTTCCCCCGTAGGTTTTACTTATTACTGGTTTTACTGTTTCTTTTACAAACATATACACATTGCACAAACATATAACACCCATGCCCAAGGCGGGACTCGAACCCACGATCCCCTGCCCACGAAGCACCAAAGCGAGACGCTTTAGCGAGCGTGGCCATGGGGACCGGCTAGTCATTCATACTATACAATTTAGACAACATTGCTGGGTGTAATATGATATTTCTGTACTCACTCGGCTGTTTAAGAGGAACTATTTTGTGATGGAGAAAAGGAGTAAAATGTTCAGCAACCAATTTTAGCCATTGCAACTGCAACTTGTTGCTTTTGTTTACAATGCTGGTGAGGAAGGCTGGACAGAGAATAGGTAGGTATCTCATTTGTCATTGTTTCGTGAGCTAAATAGAGGTACCAAAAGCCTTTGGTGATATGGATGTACTAGATTTCAGGGACACTGCAAGGCTACTGAAAAAGCCCCACTGTCGATTACAAGTATTTAGGCTGTTGGATTCTAGAACACCGAGGTTTGAGGGAAGACCTTGATGGGGGAAGGCAGCAGTTCTGAACTGCGAATACTCTGATCACAGTTGTAGTTACGTCATGGCTGACCGTGACCTTACACTATGAATATGAACGACGGAATACGATGATCCGCTGCGCTGTCAGAAACTAAACTTGCGGAGTAAGTGGGGGCAAGGCATTTTCAGTCCCACAACTTACACTGTCAGGGACATCGTCTCTTAACAATGTTATTGAAGTGCCTGGACTCTCTAACATTCAAAGATATAATTAATTACTCATTTTAAAAATCTGATGTGTACCATTCACATGACTTTCTCCATATCCCTGCAACAAATAATTCTTAAAAAGCTTATACTTCTATTTACTTTATGCTAATCAGAAAAAATTAGCAGAAATAGTCTTATTGCTCGCTTCCTTGTAAGTAGGAGCGAAATAAGGGACAACCGTAGGTTAAAGTGATAGTCAAAAGCTGGTTGCTATGTCAATGAAGTTCCTTTGTTTATACAAGTTCCTGTATGAGAAAAGTATACGTTTTTCATAGCAGAAACCAAAAATAAGGAATGTCACAAAAACGACGAACTCCACGAAAAAAATGTATATAACATAAATTGTGTATTTTAAAGTGCTCTACATTTTTTGTGTAGTAAGTTTTTGTCTATCTCTTACGGTTTAGCAGTCATTCAAAATTTAGTAAAATTCATCCAGAATAAACTACTTTTCAGAGGCTATTCCCAGAAAATTCAAGATATACATTTCATTTGCCAGGTAAATATGTTTAATATCCGAAATTTTAATCAAAACCGTTACAGCCATTTTTGAGAAAATAAAAATTTTCGAAAAAAGTTCCATGTAAAGGATAGTTGGGGGTGGGGGGATTTTTCTCAAAATCTTCGTGTCGCATCCCTGGAAGATACTAAACTTAAATACCAAGTTTGGTATTTTACCGACTTTTCGTTTTTGAGTTATCGTGTTCACAGACACACGGACACACACACACACACACACACACACACACACACACACACACACACATGGACCTTTTTGTGAAAATGCTTTTTTTGGATATTGGGGACCCTAAAGCATATATTTCCGGTGATATCTCGGTATCGAATTTTTGGTGGAGTGCAATACTTTCTCTATACACTATGTACATAGTGCGTATGGAGAAAGTAAAAATCTGATGCGTTATACCACTGACTTTCTCTAGCTGATCTACAAACTTCTTACAAAATAATATTCTTCTTTCTACACAATTAGCAGAATGTTCTTATACTTAGTTCCTTATAAGTAGAAGGGAACTAAAGGAATGCGATATGCTAAAGTGATAGTCAAATGTTTTAAAAACTCTCGTTACGCGATTGTCATTGCAAACCGCTTCTTTGCTTGGCCAGGAGTAGAACAAAAGAAAATCTGATGTGTACCATTCAAATAACTTTCTCTATATCTCTGTAAAAATTATTATTAGTAAGCTTATCTTTTATTTATTTCATGTTAATCGAGAAAAATTAGTAGAAATAGTCTTATTCCTTGCTTTATTGTAAATACAAGCGAAATAAGGGAGTACCATAAGTTAAAGTGAAAGCCAAAAGCTGGTTGCTATGTGACTGATGTTCCTTTGTTTGTGTGGACAGGAGTTGACAAATTCCTGTATGAGAAAAGTATAAGTTTTTCAAAGCTGAAACCAAAAAAAAAACTCTCGTTACGCGATTGTCATTGCAAACCGCTTCTTTGCTTGGCCAGGAGTAGAACAAAAGAAAATCTGATGTGTACCATTCAAATAACTTTCTCTATATCTCTGTAAAAATTATTGTTAATAAGCTTATCTTTTATTTATTTCATGTTAATCGAGAAAAATTAGTAGAAATAGTCTTATTCCTTGCTTTATTGTAAATACAAGCGAAATAAGGGAGTACCATAAGTTAAAGTGAAAGCCAAAAGCTGGTTGCTATGTGACTGATGTTCCTTTGTTTGTGTGGACAGGAGTTGACAAATTCCTGTATGAGAAAAGTATAAGTTTTTCAAAGCTGAAACCAAAAAAAAAGGAATATCTCAAAAACGATCAACTCCACGAAAAAAAATGTATATAACATAAATTGTGTGTTTTAACGTGCTCTACATTTTTTGTGTGTTAAGTTTTTGTCCATCTCTTACGGTTTAGTAGTTATGGAAAATTCATCCAGAATAAAGTAGTCTTCAGAGGCTATTCCCAGAAAATTCAAAATATACATTTTATCTGTCAAGTAAATATCTTTAATATATGATATTTTAATCAAAATCGTTAGAGCCATTTTTTAGAAAATCAAAATTTTCGAAAAAAGTTGCATGTAAAGGGTAGTTTGGGGTGGGGGATTTTCTCAAAATCCTCGTGTCGCAACCCTGGAAGATACTAAACTTAAATACCAAGTTTGGTATTTTACCGACTTTTCGTTTTTGAGTTATCGTGTTCACAGACACACACACACACACACGGACCTTTTTGTGAAAAAACATATATTTCCGGTGAAATCTCGGTATCGAATTTTTTGGTGGAGTGCAATACTTTCTCTATTCACTATGTACATAGTGCCTATAGAGAAAGTAAAAAACGGACACTTCCTGTCTGAGAAAAATATAAATGGCCCGCCTGGGTAGTGTGGTGGTAGCGTGTCTGCCTCATATTCAACAAGTCGTGAGTTCGAATCTCGCTTAGGGTGAGTTATCCGGATAATGTTTCTTTCGGGGTTTTCCCTTATCCTGAGAAGACGAATGTCGAGTAACTTTGAGCTCCATGGACCCCATGATCATTTGCGCATCATTTCACCAATGTCATACATCGACCGATATGACCAACCAGATATGACGTTAAGCTACACAAAATAAATATATTGTGTGTTTAGACGAGATCTAAATGTTTTGTGTAGTAAGTTTTTGTCTGTCTCTTACGGTTTAGCAGTTAAGCAAAGTTCGGCAAAATCCTTGCAGAATAAAGGGGTCTAAAGAGGCTATTCCCAGAAAATTCAAGAGATATATTTTATTTGGAATGAAAATTACTTTAATATACGGTATTTTAATCAAAACAATTAGAGCAATTTTTGAGAAAATTAAACTTTTCGAAAAATTGTCCATGTAAGTGGTAGTTTGTGGTGGGGGCGATTTTCTTGAAAATCTTCGTGTCGCATCCTTGGAAGACACCAAATTTAAATACCAAGTTTGATATTTAACGGTCTTTTCGTTTTTGAGCTATGGTATTCACAGACAGACAGACACACACAAACACACACAAACACAAACGTACCTTTTCCAAAAATGTTCTTTTTAATTCAGGGGGACCCAAAATATATATTTCCATGAAATCTCGGTATCGAATTTTTGGGTGGAATACAATACTTTCTCTATACACACGTGCATACTACGTGAAGTGGAAGTAAAAATGAAAGGCGACATCTAAATTATATAGACAAACCCTTCTTATGAACTCTTTTGTTAATGAATTTTGCAATAGATTCTTTAACTGAAGTAGCGCATGTCTTGGGTGTTACGTCATTTGCTAATTGTACTGTAAGTATTAATGATCTCTCAAACTCTTATTGTGAGTACTTACAGTACTTGATGGCATGGCAATTAATAAATTAACTGTAAATTTGTCTTGCATTATTAAATATGTGTTCAGAATGATTAACTTACATATCAGGTATTTCAGAAAGTCTAAAACCTGATCTTTTGTTAAGTTATTTCCACCGAACTTAAGTAGTTCTGGCGAAGAAGTGAGCAAAAACAGAAAGAAAAAAAAATCTGATGTGTTCCATTCACATGACTTTCTCCACATCTCTATAACAAATTATTGTTAAAACGCTTACTCTTCTATATCTTCATGCTAATAAAGATAAAATTAATAGAAATTGCTTGCTTTCTTATGACTAGACGGAAAATAAGGGACTGCACTAGGATAAAGCGATAGTCAAATCTTTTAAAAGCTGGTCGCCATGTGGTTGAAATCTGTTCCTTTGGATTGCCAGAAGTAGAACAATTCCCGTATGTGAAAAGTTTAAGTATTTCAAAACTGAAACCAATAACAAGAAATATCTAAAAAATAATCAACTCCACGAAAAAATGTATATGACATACACTATGTTTTCTAACGAGATATATATATTTTTTGTGTAGTAAGTTTTTGTCTATCGTTAGTTTGCCAGTTATATAAAATTCAGCAAAATTCATCCAAAATGAAGAGCTCTTCAGTGACTATTCCCAGAAAATTTAAAATATACAGTTTATTTGGCACGTAAATATCTTTAACGGACGGTATTTTAAACAAAATCAATAGTAATTTTTGAGAAAATCAACATTTTCGAAAAGTTTCCATATGAAGAGTAGTTTGGCCTGGGAGGATTTTCCATAGCATCCTTGGAAATTACCAAACTTAAATAATAAGATGTTATCGACTTTTGGTTTTTGAGATATCATGTTTCACAGACACACGGACATACACACACATTCATCTTTTCTTTTTAATGCTTTTTGGATACTGGGGACCCTAAAACGTGTATTTCCAGTAAAATCTCGGTATTGAATTTTTGGGTGGAGTGCAATGTCTTCTCCACCCACGTATTACGTACTATACAGAAAAAGTAAAAATCTAAGTATTTAGTGCATGGCTGTGCTTCAATTCTACACCAGTTAATGCGCAACTGTTTAGTGGTTTTGGCGGAACTAATTGTTTTGCTTTCCAATGCTTTGTTGGTTAAAACGGGATACCTTTTGTAGGGCAAAACGGGATAGTATCCTGCTTTATCCAACTATCCAATTCCTTATGTATCTGTAACGTTGGATAACATTCTTATTATTTCAGATTGTACCTAACGTTTGAAACAATAAAAAATAATAAAGAAAAAGTCCGAACGTCAGTCGTGGGATGTAAACAGAATGCGACAGCTATAAATGATGTGTTGGAAGGCAAAATGAGTTATCTTAAAGCATCAAAAGCATCCAGAGTTCCTCGTAATACTCTTGAGGTTAGAATTTCAACAGTAAAAAACCCGAACTGTTCCATTCACATAACTTTCTCTACATCTCTGTAACAAATTGTTGTTAATAAACTTATTTCTCTACCTACTTCATGCTAATCGAAACGGTCTTATTACTTAGTTCCTTATAAGTAGAAGGGAAATAAGGGAATACATTAGGCTAAACCGACAGTCAAATGTTTTAAAATGTGGTTGCTATGGGGAAATCCGTTTCTTTGTGTGGTCAGCAGTTGGCAAGTTCCTGTAAGAGAAAAGTTTTAAGTATGTTAAAACTGAAACAAATAACAAGGAATATCTCGAAAACGGTCAACTCTAGGGGGGAAAATGTATGACATACAATGTGTGTTTTAAGAAGCTCTACATTTTTTGTGTAGCAGGTTTTTGTCTATCTCTTACGATTTACTAGTTATGCAAAATCCAGACAAATTCATCCAGAATAACGAGGTATTTAGAGGCTATTCAGAAAATTCAAGATATACATTTTATTTGCCTTATAAATATCTTTAATAAACGGTATTTTAATCAAAATTGTTATACCTGTTTTTGAGAAAATAAAAAATTTCGAAATTTTTCAAAGCTGAAAAAAAACAAGGAATATTTAAAAAACGATCAAATCCACGAAGAAAATGTATATAACATATGTTGTGTGTTTTAAAGTGCTCTTCACTTTTGTGTGGCAAATTTCTGTCCATCTCTTACGGTTTAGCAGTTATGCAAAATTCCGTAAAATTGTTCCAGAATAAAGTAGTCTTAAGAGGCTATTCCCAGAAAATGCAAGATATACATTTTATTTGTTAGGTAAATATCTTTAATACACTATATTTTAATCAAAATCGATAGAGCCATTCTTAAGAAAATCGAATTTTTTTAAAAAAATTCCATGTAAAAGTTAATTTGGGGTGGGGGAATTTTTCTCAGAATATTTTTGTCGCATCCCTGGAAGATACTAAACTTAAATACCAAGTTTGGTATTTTACCGACTTTTCGTTTTTGAGTTATCGTGTTCACAGACACACGAACACACACATGGACACACACGGACCTTTTTCCGAAAATGCTTTTTACTTTCTCCATACGCACTATGTACATAGTGTATAGAGAAAATATTGCACTCCACCAAAAATTCGATACTGAGATTTCACTGGAAATATATGTTTTAGGGTCCCCAATATCCAAAAAAAGCATTTTCACAAAAAGGTCCATGTGTGTGTCCGTGTGTCCGTGAATACTATAACTTAAAAACGAAATGTCGGTAAAGTACCAAACTTGGTATTTAAGTTTAGTATCTTCCAGGGATGCGACACGAAGATTTTGAGAAAAATCCCCCCACCCCCAACTACCCTTTACATGGAACTTTTTTCGAAAATTTTGATTTTCTCAAAAATGGCTCTAACGATTTTGATTAAAATTTAGGATATTAAACATATTTACCTGACAAATGAAATGTATATCTTGAATTTTCTGGGGATAGCCTCTGAAGAGTAGTTTATTCTGGATGAATTTTATTAAATTTTGAATAACTGCTAAACTGTAAGAGATGGACAAAACCTTACTACACAAAAAATGTAGAGCACATTAAAACACACAATTTATGTTATATACATTTTTTTCGTGGAGTTCGTCGTTTTTGTGGCATTCCTTATTTTTGGTTTCTGCTATGAAAAACGTATACTTTTCTCATACTGGAACTTGTCAACTCCTATCCATATAAACAAAGGAACTTCATTGACATAGCAACCAGCTTTTGACTATCACTTTAACCTACGGTTGTCCCTTATTTCGCTTCTACTTACAAGGAAGCGAGTAATTAGACTATTTCTGCTATTTTTTTCTGATTAGCAGAAAGTAAATAGCAGTATAAGCTTTTTAAGAATTATTTGTTGCAGGGATATGGAGAATGTCATGTGAATGGTACACATCAGATATTTTTTGGATACAGGGGACCCTAAAACGTATATTTCCGGTGAAATCTCTGTATCGAATTTTTGGGTGGAGTGCAATACCTTCTCTATACACTATGTACAAAGTACGTGTAGAAAAAGTAAAGATCTGATGTGAACCATTCACATGACTTTCTCTACATCTCTGCAACAAATTACTCTTAAAAAGCTTATATATCTATTTACTTCATGTTAATCAGACTAAAATAGCAGAAATAGTCTTATTACTTGGTTCCTTGATGCTATGTTTGCTTTGTTGCTTGCTGGTTGCTATGTCACTGAAGTTCCTTTGTATGGAAGCAGTTGACAAATTCCTATATGAGAAAAGTATGTCTTCATAACAGAAACCAAAAACAAGGAATAACTCAAAAACGATGCCTCCACGAAAATAAATGTATATAACATAAATTGTGTGTTTTAATGTGCTCTACATTTTTCGTGTGGGAAGTTCTTGTCCATCTCTTACGGTTTAGCAGTTATTCAAAATTTCGTAAAATTCATCCAGACTAAAGTAGTCTTCAGAGGCTGTTCCCAGAAAATAAAAAATATGCATTTTATTTGTCAGGTAAATATCTTTAATATGCGATATTTTTATCAAAATCGTTAAGAGCCATTTTTTAGAAAATCAAAATTTTCGAAAAAAGTTCCATGTAAAGGGTAGCTTGGGGTGGAAGAATTTTTCTCAAAATCTTTGTGTCGCATCCCTGGAAGATACTAAACTTAAATGTCAAGTTTGGTATTTTACCGACTTTTCGTTTTTGAGTTATCGTGTTCACAGACACACGGACACACACGGACCTTTTTCTAAAAATGCTTTTTTGGATACAGGGGACCCTAAAACGTATATTTCCGGTGAAATCTCGGTATCGAATTTTTGGGTGGAGTGCAATACCTTCTCTATACACTATGTACATAGTACGTGTAGAGAAAGTAAAAATAGATAGTTAAATTTGGTAAAGAAAACAGCTGAGAAGATATAACCAGACGTAGGAGACTCAGAGAACTAGTGAATCCCTTGCTGGAGTCTACCACGAGGATTTCCTACGGGGAAGGCCATCATAGTGACTCAAACGCCTGCCTCAATGAAAATATAATGGCGTAACCAAATTCGGCGAAAGAAACTGCAAACGTTGATCACACCAGCAATTTACTTCAGGCGCCGCCAAAACAGGTTTTTCACTGCCAATTATTTCAACCTTTCCACTGTAACTTTCCAAACTAGTCGATCTGGCCGCAAACATCACATAATAAAACATCTGGCGAAATAATAATTTGTTATACACAACTAAACTTTTAAATGCTGTTTCCGCCCGTTTTGTGCAAATAAGCATTTAATTTGAAATCATTCTTAGGAAGAAATATGTGAATAACTTAGCATGAATAGAATATTTTATATAACTGCTGTATTTGTCATGAGTAAATAAATGCGTGTAACTGTTCAACCCATTTTTACTTTCTCTACCCGTACTATGTACATAGTATTGTATTGCACCCAAAAATTCGAACCGAGATTTCACCGGAAACATGTTTTGAGACCCTCAGAATCCAAAAAAAAAAAGCATTTTTAGAAAAATGTCCGGTGTGTGTGTCTGTGGACAGCATTGCTCAAAAACGAAAAGTCCGTTAAATACCGAACTTGGTATTTAAGTTCAGTATCTTCCAAGGATGCGACACGAAGATTTTTCAAGATAATCCCCCACCCCAACTACCCTTTAAATGAAAAAAAAATGGCTCTAAGATCGTATATGAAAGATACTTACATGATAAATAAAATGTATATCTTGAATTTTCTGGGAATAGCCTCTGAAGGAATTTTGCAGAGTTTGTCATAACTGGTAAACCGTATGAGATAGACAAAAACGTATTTAACAAAAAATATATAGCTCGTTAAAGCACACAATTTATATGATATACATTTTTTCGTGGATTTGACTGTTTTTGAGATATTCCTTGATATTAGCTTCAGCTTTAAAATGCTTTTGTCATACGCGAATTTGTCAACTCCTGGCCATACTAACAAAGGAAGTTTAATCACATAGCAATCGCTTTTAAAATATCTTACTATCCCTTTAGCATATGGTACTCCCTTATTTACCTTCTACTTACAAGGAAGCAACTAATAAGATTATTTCTGCTATATATTTTTTTTTTCTCTCAATTAGCATGAAGTAAATAGAAGCATAAGCTTTTTAACAATAATTTGTTGCAGAGAGGTAGAGAAAGTCATGTGAATGGAACACATCAGATTTGTTCTTTCTATTCCTCCTTGCTTATTCATTGTGTATATCTGTAAATATATGTAGCGCTTCTTTAAAGTAAATAAAATACTATGTGTGCAACTTCATTTTATGGCTGAAATGTAAGGTCATTAACACTCCAGGCACAGAGTTGCAGTTAAAACATCTTAAGCGACACTGGGAGTGAATCGGTCAAAACATCGATAATTACTATTTTACGGTAAATAGTTTTTGGAACTTTTGGGCGCCTATATAGAATCATCTTGCCTCGGGCTCTACAGAAATTGAAATATCGCAGAACGCACCTGTTTCTTAGCATACTATTTTACAAAACAGTTTTTTTTTCCTCAAAACTACATTTGACGCCATCAAAATATTCCACACGTCTTCGGTTTGTTTAAAGACAAAATTTCCCAGAATATGCACAAGTATCTACTGTAATATTAAAACGAATAAAATTATGCTAACACTAATATGAATTTTTTAAAAAATATTTTTAAGGAAACGATTATTAATTTTGGAGATTAACTTTTCTACATTTTGAAATACAATTATAATAATTCAGTAATAGAAGTTTCTGATATATCTACTTTAAAGTTTCTGTGTGTAGTTCAATGCTCCAATTCAGAAAATGCTAACCAATTTTCTCAAATATCGAGGCGTGTGAAATATTTTAATGATGTAATGTATTCGTTTAATAAAATTTATGAAATAATTTATCTAAATTTAATTAAATTCGGAATCCATATTAATATAGCAGCAATTTAATCACTGTAACATTTTCAGGGAAAAAAATCTATACAGTAATATAGAAATTTGAAATCACTCCCATGTACCTCAGTGTGATTCAATATGGTTATCTATCTTTGGTGTAACTCTGTGATATATTTCACCAAGTTTTTTGTTTACTAGTGAAACTGGTTTATCTCTTGAACTTTCGGTGATAATACATGTTAATTATGGATTATATTTATGTCAAAAAATCTTACACAGCAACCTGATATTTAATATTCACATGTATGGAATCAATATTACGGGATTTGGGATGTAGATGAGGTTATGTTTTAAAACTCTCCAAATAAACACAAATAAAAAAATAAATTATATTCACAAAAACAAATCGTATAAATATTATAAATATTGTTTATTTTACATAAATTAATGCATTTTCAAGTGATAAAACACAGTGATATGTTACTTATTAAGTTAATATTTGTTCATTAATGATTGTTATGAAATAAATAATATTTATTTATCATAATGAATGTCTATTATTTTTATTAATGTTTTAAAATGCTTGTAAAAGTAAAACAATAAAATAAGAATGTCCAAATTGGACGCCCATCTCACACACCTTTGCCATTACCTCATCATAACCTTAGTTCTATCAACCGAGATTAACAATGCCTTCATACCTGTTGAACACTCTCAAGTGCACCCAATTTGGCAAAAACAAGCAAATAGTTGTAAAAATAGCAGAGAATACGAAGTATTGTAGCAAATCATAGCAAACATAAGTGAGATGAATGCAGAGATTGTTTCTTCAAACTTCGAGACAAGAAATGTGAAATCGATAAATATTTATGAAAAGAAAGAGAAATGGGGACGAGGAACTTGATAAACGGCGTAGTATCATGAAACCAGAGGTAGTATAACACAAAGTCCTTTATGTATATCATTATAAACAGTTAAATAGATTGTTTTTGGTGATCCAGCTGATTTATGACAAGTTTTTTGTTTATAAATCATTTAAAACACAGTGTAAAATACCCTGTAGAACAAGGAACATATTCTATTTATCCTTTGGCCTGCGAGGAACTTAAAAAAATATCTACAAGTGATATCAAACTTTCCTACATTAACATATATAAATTATATAACATATGGCTTCTCTTAAAGCAGACTGAAAATACAGTAAAAATGTCACAGACGGCGTTAAATAAACAAACGTGTAATTAAAGGCAAATATAATGAACTCGCTGGCATAATTTGCTAATTCAGTTAGAACCAGATGACATGGTATTTGTAAACTGTTAATATATACGAGTTAACACATTTCAAGATAGCAAGAAAGCTTTTAATGTAACCTCACTTGAGCAGGTAATATTAATTCATCACTGTTAATACAGTCAGAAAGTTATCATATACACTGCCTTAAAAATGACGTAACACTGGTTTAACTTTGCAATGTTTTACTACAATTTTAATACAAGTTTATGTTTGATGCAGGAATTTGCCTTTATACGCAATTTTCAAAACGTTAGATATAAAATATTCTCTCGTGTATTTTGCCTAACTACTAACACGAAACTGATGTAACTTTAAAGTTTAAATTTATTGATTTTAAAAAGAGACTTTGAATTTGTATTAATAATTTTTACAAGATATTTGTGCATAAACTTTTTTTCATAATGAATACGTGTTCTCTTGCGTCAAATAAAAATAAATAGATATTCAAAGTAATTGCTGAAGTAAGAGATAACTTAATGAACATGGCTCTTTGTACTGTATAAACGACGTAAAGTGGAAATTCGATTAAGCAGGATTTAAGAATTACATTACGCGAAAATTCGTATTTGTGCAATAATTACAAAATAAAACATACTCTTGCATTATGAAATAAAATTCAGTCTTCAATGTTAAATTTAACTGGTAAATATCCGTAAGCATGTAGTGCGGAAAATTATTATTGAATCGCGAAGTTTCATTTTCCGCACTTTTTCAGACTGAAAATATAGTTTCACATATTGTGGATTAAAATAAATTTTGACTAGATTTATTATCAAAGAAGTCTCAGTTTTACGTCCTTCTGTGACGGCAGTGATATGCTTTTCTGTGAACGATAAGACATGTTGTTCTTTGTATTACACCCATTTCTCTTCCGGAATACAATGTTTCAACACAAAACTTGATGATGTGCACGTTTGACTCCATCCCCGTGACGTAAACCATTAGTGAGAAATAAAAAGCACTGAACTATGATTGGTGCAAGTCCATCACTTCATCAGCTCACATGACCAGCAACTCGGTGGCCAAGTTCATACCCCAGTTTGCCAAATCCATACCTGGCATCTGAAGCTGGATGTTGTGTATTCCCTGCACGTTGATTCTTGTAGTTATGTTTCTACCCGACGTGGCTTGTTGTCCGCAGTTGCAGCCGTTCACCTTTGTTTTACCAGCAGGGTTGATGTCGATGCCGTTGATCTTGAGGCCACTCAACACCTCCTCCCGCACCTTCTTTGGTTTGCTGGTGGGCTTCTTGGGGTTGCGTTTCACTGGAGGGTCTTTGTTCATGGCACCAGGTTTAGAACGCGTCACTTTACCGCCGTTGCCTGTGTAAACTACTTGGCCGATGCCCTCAGAGGTGGCCCCTACCTCGATGGTGCCTTCGTTGCCGGTGTAACCGATATAGCCAGTGTTGTGGGCTATCTGGAGTTTGCCTCGGTTGCCGATGACGAGGATGCGACCTTCATTTCGGGTGACGGTGATCAAGTTGCTGTTGCCGATGACTTTAAGCAGGCCACTGTTGCGCGCCAGGCGCACGCGTTTGCCGTTTCCCACCACCTCGCGTATCTCACCTCCTTCCACTGCTGCGACTTCCATAGCACTAGTGAACTGTTCGGTGAGGCAACGCTTTCTATACTACATGCGCTGTGCTTCCCCACGTAACTGAGGGCCACGCTCCTCACATCCTCCACGCTATCAGCCTTCCGGGAACGGGTTCGAGCCCTGGTGAAACTGAGCGAGTGTATTTTACCACATACTAACGTACCTACTTCATTTTGGTAATTCTGCACAACGGCTTGTGGTGAAAACTCAAGTAATTTAAAATCGTAATTAAGTATAATTTCACAGGTATTGAATTCACGGTCTCTTCTGGATCTGAATTGCAGACTTTCTATTTGTTAACATATTTTCAATTACTTTCTCTGCTTTTACCACAATCTACTTATTTTCTACTATACCTCTAACGGTGGGATTCATGCATTCTGCAAGTACACTTCATCCAAAGTGACCACTATCTAATATTTCACAGTGAGGTAATTCGGGATAAAATAACATGAGATCTGTATTTAGATTGAAATGCCAATATTGATTCTGTTACCAACTTACAGTTTTCAGAAGACTTTCTGCTTGTTACTTTAATTTAATAACTGCTAACTCCTTTTTGTTGAAATTCTAAACATTGTTCCAAAGCTTCTAGCTTCAAAATATGAAGACGCAAATGTTAAAAGTTTTATTTCTGTAAGTTGAAATAAATGCACATCTTTCATTGCAAAATAAAAAATCTGATGTGTACCATTCACATGACTTTCTCCATATCCCTGCAACAAATAATTCTTAAAAAGCTTATACTTCTATTTACTTTATGCTAATCAGAAAAAAATAGCAGAAATAGTCTTAATTACTCGCTTCCTTGTAAGTAGAAGCGAAATAAGGGACAAACGTAGGTTAAAGTGATAGTCAAAAGCTGGTTGCTATGTCAATGAAGTTCCTTTGTTTATATGGATAGGAGTTGACAAGTTCCTGTATGAGAAAAGTATACGTTTTTCATAGCAGAAACCAAAAATAAGGAATGTCACAAAAACGACGAACTCCACGAAAAAAATGTATATATCATAAATTGTGTGTTTTAATGTGCTCTACATTTTTTGTGGAGTAAGTTTTTGTCCATCTCTTACGGTTTAGCAGTTATTCAAAATTTAGTAAAATTCATCCAGAATAAACTACTCTTCAGAGGCTATTCCCAGAAAAGTCAAGATATAAATTTTATTTGGCAGGTAAATATGTTTAATATACGAAATTTTAATCAAAATCGTTAGAGCCATTTTTGAGAAAATCAAAATTTTCGAAAAAAGTTCCATGTAAAGGGTAGTTGGGGTGGGGGATTTTTCTCAAAATCTTCGTGTCGCATCCCTGGAAGATACTAAACTTAAATACCAAGTTTGGTATTTTACCGACTTTTCGTTTTTGAGTTATCGTGTTCACAGACACACGGACACACACACACGGACCTTTTTGTGAAAATGCTTTTTTTTGGATTTTAGGGACCCTAAAACATATATTTCCGGTAAAATCTCGGTATCGAATTTTTGGGTGTAGTGCAATACTTTCTCTATACACTATGTACATAGTGCGTATGGAGAAAGTAAAAATAGGTAGGTCAAATTTATCGCTAAAAACATAATATTATTACTCTCGAAAATATTAAAAACTCTGGAATATTCGCCAAAAAATAAGGTTGTACATCATTTCAAAGTTATATAAAATGCCTGCAAAATACTTAACAATTTAATTCAACAACTTTCTCGTTTATCGTTAAATACAAAAACTCTTGCCTATGGACATCACTTGTGGCATAAACTGAGAAATATTTTTCGCTCCTGTTTGAGGAATTTAGGTATCGTTTTAATGAACAGTTTAGTAAACAACGTATATGAATTGGAAAGGTTGAATGAAAAGCAGAAAACACACAAAGGGAAGGTTGTTTCAGTTATTTTGTAAATAATAGATAAAAAAATCTAATGTGTTCCATTCATATGATCTTCTCTACCTCTTGGTAACAAATTATTGCTAATAAGCTTATTCTTCTATTTACTTAATGCTAATCGACATAAAATTAGCAGAAACGGGTTTATTACTTAATTGCTTATAGGCAGAAGGGAAATAAGGGGATACACTAGGCTAAACCAACAGTCAAATGTTTTAAAGTGCGTTGCTATGGGATTGAAATCCGTTTATTTGCATGGTCAAGTGTTACAAGTTCCCATAACAGAAAAGTATTAAGTATTTTAAAACTGAAACCAATATAAAGTAATATCTAAAAAACGATCAACTCACGAAAAAGTGCATAGGACATAAATTGTGTGTTTTAACGAGCTCTACATTTTCGATTCAGCAAATTTTGTCCATCTCTTACGGTTTACCAGTTATGCAAAATTCCGCAAACTTCATCCAGAATAAACGTCTTCAGAGACTATTCTCAGAAAATTCAAGGTATACAATTAATTTATCATGTAAATATCTTTAATATACGACATTTTAATCAAAATCGATAAAGCCATTTTTGAGAAAATCAAAATTTTCGAAAAATGTTCCATGTAAAGTGGATGGGGGAATTTTCTTGTAAATATTCGCGTCGAATCCTTGGAAGATACTGAACTAAAAACCAACTTTGGTATCGGTCTTTTCGTTTTTGAGCTATACTGCCCACAGATACAGACACACACACACACACGTACACGCACACACGGAACTTTTTCTAGAAATTCTCCTTTTTTTTTATTCAGGAGGTCTCAAAACATATATTTCCGGTGAAATCTCGGTATAGAAATTTTGGGTGCAATACAACACCTTCTCTGTACACTATGTACATAGTACGTGTAGAGAAAGTAAGCAAGTTAATTCATATCCTAAAACAAATAAAAACTAAGCGAAAGGTTAAATATTCACAAGAGTTTACTCGTAATTATGCAAACATTATTATTGTTAATATTTTATATTAGAAATGTAATTACAGAAGCGTTTCATGCATGATTTACCCGTGTAAGGTCAGTTGGGCAGTGACGTCTTCAAAAGCAGTGTTATGTAAAACATCTGTGACGTTTAAAGGTATTAATCGTGTAATCTGCAATAACAGATTAATATTTAGCAGTTAAAACTTATCCCACATTATATTTCTAGGTTCGGGACTGATTAGCTACTTAGAAAGTTGCAAGTTTTTTTTTTAACTAAATTTTCCATTTGGTTCAAATTTATGAGGGCACGTATTTGATAGATTCACTTTCTCTACACTCATTATGTACACAGTGTATAGGGAATATTTTACATTTCACCCAAAAATTCGATACCGAGATTTCATCGGGTTTTAGGGTCTCTTGTATCCAAAACAAGCATTTTACTTTCTCTAAACGTACTACGTACATAGTGTATCGAGAAGGTATTGCACTCCACCAAAAAATTCGATACCGAGATTTCACCGGAAATATATGTTTTAGGGTCCCCTGTATCCAAAAAAAATTATTTTCAGAAAAAAGTCCGTGTGTGTATGAGTGTGTCCGTGTGTCTGTGAACACGATAACTCGAAAACGAAAAGTCGGTAAAGTACCAAACTTGGTATTTAGGTTTAGTATCTCCCAGGGATGCAACACGAAGATTTTGAAAAAATCCCCCCACCCCAAACTACCCTTTACATAGAACTTTTTTCGAAAATTTTGATTTTCTAAAAAATGGCTCTAACGATTTTGATTAAAATATCGTATATTAAAGATACTTAGCTGACAAATAAAATGTATATTTTGAATTTTCTGGGAATAGCCTCTGAATACTATTTATTCTGGAGGAATTTTGCATATCTGTTAAACCGTAAGAAATGAACAAAAACTTACCACACAAAAAATGTAGAGCACATTAAAACACATAATTTATGTTATCTACATTTTTTTCGAGTTGGTCGTTTTTTAGATATTCCTTGTTTTTGGTTTCAGGTTTAAAAAAACTTGTACTTTTCTCATAAAGGAATTTGTCAACTCGTGTCCATACAAACAAAGACTCTTCAGTCACCTAGTAACCAGCTTTTGACTTCACTTTAACCTATGATACTCCCATATTTCGCTGCTACTTACAAGGAAGCAAGTAATGAAACTATTTCTGCTAATTTTTTCTCGATTAGCATGAAGTAAATAAAGCTTATTAACTATAATTTGTTACACAGAAGTAGAGAAAGTCAAATAACAATTTCTTCGCAGACACATGTCGGCCTCTTATGCCTTAAAAACAGTCGTTGAATTACACTGCTTTCTTGACACCGGACAGCTGGAAATCGCTCCACAGAGGAGGCCTCTACAAAAATTATGGCTAATTGAAATTTGCTTTCATGCATATTTAACATCCTCATTCCTTTTTAACCGTACCAAATATGATTAAAGTCCCTTTTAGAAAGTAGGCGGGTTACCTAAGCACATGCAAATTCTGTTTTTATTTTCTCTACATAGTACATGGTACATAGGTAGAGTAGGCATTGTATTCCACCCAAAATCGAAGCAGATTTCACCGGAAATACATTTTTTAGTGTCCCCTTTATAAAATAATTTTAGAAAAAGGTCCGTGTGTGTCGGTATAATACCAAGGTTGGTATTTAAGTGTAGTATCTTTCAAGGATGCTACACGAAGATAGTGAGAAAATCCCTCCATCCCAAATTACCCTTTACCCTTACTAAAAATTTCGAAAACTTTGATTTTCTCGAAAATGGCTTTAACGATTTTGATTAAAATACCATATTTTAATGATTTTATATGGCAAATAAAATGTATATCTTGAATTTTCTGGGATATAGCCTCTGAATACCTCTTTATTCTGGTTGAATTTTGCATAACTCGTAAACCGTAAGAGATAGACAAAAACCTTGCTGCACAAAAAATGTAGATTTCGTTAAAATACAAAATTTATGCAATATCCCTTTTTCGTGGAGTTTACCATTTCCGAGATATTCCTTGTTATTGGTTTCAGTTTTAAAATAGTTAAAACGTTTCTCATACGGGAATTTGTCAATTCCTGGCAATGCAAAGAAATGTATTTCAATTGCATGGCAATCAGCTTTTAAAACATTTGACTATCGCTTCTGCCTAGTGTATTCCGTCATCAAAGCAATACAGACAATGGGTCAGTTGAATAAAAGTCAGTAAACTCTTTTACTTAGAGTATTTAAGTCAATACTGATAACAAATTGAACAAACCATAAGTAATTACAGTTCAGGCGTTACTGATTACCGTAAGTTATTGGTTTTACTTGTTTAGTATTTACTAGTTTTTCCAGCAAACACTTATCATTTGTTTGAATAACATTCAGTGATTGCTTGTTGAGTTAAGTATTTGCTGAAATATTTTTAAGTTTGCTGTAGAGTTGGCAGCTTTTTTACCCACACACCAGGTAAGACAACAAGAGAAGGGATATTAGTCCCAGTGCTCTAAAAAGGTTTCTCATGTTTGAAAGTGAAAGTGTAAACTTTTTAAAAAAACTGTTTTCTATATGGTGTAGATGATACAAGGGGTGGAACATTAAGTTCACATAACAAAATTAGCCTTTTTTACGCTATTTAATGACCCAGTTGCAGGAGATTTTGGTATTCACTGTGCAAGACCATAGACTTCATGGCAAACAGAATTGAGGCAAAGGTAGGTGGCTGGATAAAACTTCCAACCTCAAATTTGAAATTCAAAATGCGAAAGAAAAATGGTCTTCTTGCTTTAGATTTCCGTCAGTTATTTGTGCACTTAACTGTACATTACAACATATTGCTTTATGCTCCTCCATGGGAAGGCTATTCATTTGTTTGTTCAGTTTATACTGAAAAGTTTCCAAAGTATTACTTATCAGTAAAAGTAAACTGTTATTCAATTAAAATCAGTAATTACTTTTACTGATTAGTCTCAACTTTCCTTGTCAAGTAATTAATTATGAGAGTTTATTAATTTGTATTTAACTTACCCAATTTCTGCAAATGTTTCTCTGGATTAGCATGAACTAGACAGAAGTATAATATTTTTTACTTTCTCTATACGCACTATGTACATAGTGTACAGAGAAGGTATTGCACTCCACCCAAAAATTCTATAACGAGATTTCACCGGAAATATATGTTTTACGGTCCCCAATATCAAAAAAAAGCATTTTCACAAAAAGGTCCGTGTGTGTATGTGTGTGTCCGTGTGTCTGTGAACACGATAACTCAAAAACGAAAAGTCGGTAAAATACCAAACTTAGTATTTAAGTTAAGTATCTTCCAGGGATGCGACACGAAGATTTTGAGAAAAATCCCCCCACCCCCAACTACCCTTTACATGGAACTTTTTTCGAAAATTTTTATTTTCTCAAAAGTGGCTCTAACGATTTTGATTAAAATGTCGTATATTAAATATATTTACCTGAAAAATAAAATGTATATCTTGAATTTTCTGGGAATATCCTCTGAAGAGTAGTTTATTCTGGATGAATCTTACTGAATTTTGAATAACTGCTAAACCGTAAGAGATGGACGAAAACTTACTGCACAAAACATGTAGAGCACGTTAAATGACACAATTTATGTTATATACATTATTTTCGTAGAGTTCTTCGTTTTTGAGACATTCCTTATTTTTGGTTTCTGCTATGAAAAACGTATACTTTTCTCATACAGGAACTTGTCAACTCCTATCCATATAAACAAAGGAACTTCATTGACATAGCAATCAGCTTTTGACTATCACTTTAACCTATGGTTTTTCCTTCGCTTCTACTTACAAGGAAGTGAGTAATAAGACTATTTCTGCTATTTTTCTCTGATTAGCATAAAGTAAATAGAAGTATATGCTTTTTAAGAATAATTTGTTGCAGGGATATAGAAAAAGTCATGTGAATGGTACACATCAGATTTTTTTTTTTTTTTACAGAGATGTAGAGAAACTCTTACGGTTTACTACTTATGCAAAATCATTCAGAATGAATACGATTTCAGGGGCTACTGTTCCCATGAAATTCAGGATATACATTCTCTTTTCCATGCACACATATTTAATATACAGTACTTTAATCAAAATCATTAGAGTCATTTTTATAACTTTGAAAATTTCGAAAAAATGGGTCATTAAAGGGAAGTTTAGGGTAGGGGGATTTTTCTGAAAATTTTCGTGTCACATCTTTGGTATATACTAAATTTAAATATCAGGATTCGATTTAACCGACTTTTCGATTTCGAGTTATGCTGTCCACAGCGACACATACACAGTACACTGAACCTTTTCTAAACAGACTTTAAGAGTCCTCAATACAGGTATTTCTGGTGAAATCTCGGTATCGAATATGTGGGTGGAATACAATACCTAGTCTACCACTATGCATTGTACATGAGTGCTAGAGAAAGTAAAAATCTATTTTATATTCAAGATTAAAGTATTGTATTTGGAATTAAAAGTTACTTTTGTCTTACGTTGTAGATTCTTTTATTACTTTCTCTACACGTACTATGTACATAGTGTATAGAGGAAGTATTGCATTCCACCCAAAAATTCGATACCGAGATTTCTCCGGAGATACATGTTTTAGGACCCTCTGAATCCCCCCCCCAAAAAAAACATTTTTATAGAAAGGTCCGTGCGTGTATGTGTGTGCCTGTTGACAACATAGCTCAAAAACGAAAAACTTGGTATTTAGGTATAGTATCTTCCAAGGATGCGACACGAAGATTTTCAAGAAAATACCCCCATCACAAACTACCCTTTACATGGAAAACATTTAGAAAAGTTTGATTTTCTTAAAAATAACTAAAGATTTTGATTAAAAACACGTATATTAAAGCTATTTGCACCCTGAATAAAATGTATATCTTGAATTGTCTGGGAATAGCTTCTGAAGACCTCTTTATCCTGGATGAATTTTGCCGAATGTTGCATAATTGCTAAACCGTAAGAGATGGACAAAAACTTACCGCACAAAACATGTAGAGCACGTTAAAACACACAATTTATGTCATATACATTTTTTTCGTGGAGTTGATCATTTTTTAGGTATTCTTGTTTTTGGTTTCAGCTTTGAAAACTTATACCGATACAGAATTGTATCAACTCCTGTCCATACAAACAAAGGAGCTTTAGTCACATAGCGACCAGCTTTGGCTATCACTTTACCCTATGGTACTCCCTTATTTCCCTTCTACTTGCAATGAAGCAAGTAATACGACTATTTCTGCTAATTTTTTCTGGATTAGCATGAAGTAAATAGAAGCATAAGCTTTTTAACAATAATTTGTTGCAGAGATGTAGAGAAAGTCATGTGAATGGAACACATCAGATTGTTTTAATGTCTTTTAACCTGCTAGGTTATATCGGACGATGAACTATATCGGTAAAATAATTCTTAAATCTCCTAACAGAGATTCGAAGTGTGGCTTCTTGCAATGCATGTATTTTATTTAATGATCTACACAGAAGGCCTCAGGAATGAAGAGGATCACAGCAGAGTTCCGAGGAATAATACATGTTAGCAGTGAAAGATTAAACTTGGCCCCCTCCCGAACCCTTCTTTGGTGATACATAACAGAAATACTACGCTATAGTAAAACAGATTTGATAACGTTAACAACCGCAACTTCCCGGCACGCAGGGGCATCCTCCTTTTATCAAAACAAACCATACAAGCACGTCAGAAATTTCCCAGCACCTCAACAAGATTATCGCTAGTTGTGGGAAATAATGGGCACACCCTTTTTACTACACTGTATTGAACTGGTTTTCACTTTCTCTATCAGTAAACAAGGGCAACGGAAGTTCTGCCCGACCTAATCGATATGCATATCGACAACCAATAAAACTACAGGTAATTATGAAGAACTGTGCAGGACCATCTAGATACTCCAAATCTCCTTGTACACGACTAAATTGTTTGTCAAATTCAATGCTTTACAAGACTTTCCAAGAGTTGTCAAAGCTTCACAAGTTGTCTTGTTAAATTTCTTCCAAAACATTTAAAGTCTTGAAAGCAAATATTGGAATTATGGCTGTCTAGCTGCAGACAACTTACTGTATGATAATAGCATGGTTGAAATAGTAAACTCGTCCAAATATTTAGGAATAACCCTCCAAACAACAGGGTGTTTCAGACTACACATAAAAGAAAGGACAATGAACGCCATCAAAGCAATGTAAGATATTTAACGCATTCAAAATGTATCCTTAAAAATAGCAATGCTGCTGTTCAATACAAAAATCTCATTATCCTACCTATAATGGATTAAACCTAATATGGGAGAAACTGACAAAAAAAGGACTTGCACTCCAATGATAGGGTCAAGGCAACATTTTTAAAAACGGCAATAGGTGTTTCAAAATACTCTCCATCTATACCCATCTTTGCCCAATATACGAACTGGCAAAGGAACCCTTCCTCCGAGGACCTACGAACTGCAACTGCTTCTACCATCCACAAGAAATGTGAAGAGGATAAAGAAGAGTTCAGTACCTTCCAAATCTTTATCCAAAAAATTTTTTTTGGATTCAGCCGGTCCTAAAACAGTTCGTGTAGAGAAAGTAAAGGTGCATTACCACGAGCATAGAGTTGCTACTGTTCTGGAGGTCAACATACATGTTGATGCCGATTTGCATTTGGACTGAGTCGGTTAGAACTTCCTTTGCCCTTGTTGATTAACGGAGAAAGTAAAAACCAGTTCAACACAGTGAAGTGCAAAAGGAGTGCCAATTCATTCCCTACAACTAGCCATTTCTTGCTTCAAGTGGCTGGGAAATTTCTGACGTGCTTGAGTCATTTGTTTAGATAAAAGGAGGACGCCCCTGCGTGCCGGGAAGTTGCGGTTGTTAACATTGCGGAAGAATCAAATGTGTTTTACTATAGCGTAACATTTGTTATATAACACAAAGAGGGGATTGGGGGCCCGGGCTTAAATGCCCCACTGCTAACAATGTAGGCACTTATTGCTAAGAACTGTCTTTTTCGTAGTCTTCGTCTGCGATTAAGTTTAACCCTTTGTTGCCTGTCGGTACCTATAAGCTCCACTTGTTTTAAACGTAACTCTACAATAGGGTTGTACTCTAGGATTAATTTCATGTTATACTAACCTTCAACCACATAATAGGTACCAAGTTTGGTATTTAACGGACTTTTCGTTTTTGAGCTATACTGCCCACAGGCGCGCACACACACTGACAGACACACACTGAGACAGACACACAAACACACATACACACACGGCCATTTTTCGAAAAATGCTTTTTTTGGATTCGGGGGATACAAAACATGTATTTCCGGTGAAATCTCGGTATCGAATGTTTTGTACGTATAGGGAAAGTAAAACAGAATGAGACAATATATCGTCCTCCATGGTGTAGGGGTAACATGCTTGCCTCTGGTTGCCAAGGTCGAGGGTTCAAACCCGGTGGAGGACGATGGATTTTTTCGGGCGTAAAAATCGTAAGTATGGCTTCCCTCGGAAGGAAAGTAAAGCAGTAGATCCTGTTTGGTAGATTTTCGGCACGTAAAAGCACCTCATGCCTGATAAATAGGCATCTGAGCAAAATTAAGTGTTCTTTCACACCCAGTATAGAATGGGACACTAAGAACCGCAGCCGTTAAAGAGCTCCAAAAATAACATTCAATTTAATTTAGTTTAATTTGAGAAACGTTGAACAATTGCAAGGCGCAGATGGAGTTTATGGAATACTGACACAGAATGAATGCCGAAAAAATGCGTTTGGTCAACACATGCTTTTCTTCAATTAGCTCCTTCTACCGTTTTGGTGTTTTCTTTCTTAATATCGAAACAGCTTTCTTCCCGACCCCGACATGCAAAAGAACTCCTCTGGAACGGAATTTCGGCACACCGGCGGCGCTGATATGATCCTGGTAGTTGACGCGTCGTCAACAAACAAAATAATTTTAACTTCAACAGTTGGATAATTCTGAAAAATCCCAACTTTATATAAGCATCTACCTTAAATTTAGACCACTTATTTTGAATTTCGCTGATAGCAGACCCCGCTTGAGTTACTAATTACTAGATTCCGGTCCAGAGTCACGAAATTGCGAATTGAGGTTCGGTGCACACAGAGTATAACTATGACGTGATGGAAGAGGCGTGGTCTCTACAGCCCATTTCAAAACGTGTTATCTAGAACTGATCACTGCCTGGCCTCGTTCAGTTCCTGCTAGTACCAGTGAACACAGATTAAAAAATGTCGAAAATGCGAAAAGATGGGCGTTCGACACTAAACAAACTTGTGGATTATTCAAACATATTTTGAGTGACAGGAGGAGACCCTTTTCTTTCGATACAATAAATGTTTATGTTGTAATTCGCTGCAATTTCATTCTGAGTGAGTTTGCTTAATTTATGTTCATTGTCTTTTCAAAGCTCTGCATATTATTAGCATATTATTGACAAATAAAATGTATATTTTGAATTTTCTGGGAACAGCCTCTGAACACTACTTTATTCTGGGTCAATTTTACGGAATTTTGCATAACTGCTAAACCATAAGAGATGGACAAAAACTTTGCACACAACAAATGTAGAGCACCTTAAAACACACGATTTATGTTAAATACATTTTTTTCGTGGAGTAGATTGTTTTTGAGATATTCCTTGTTTTTGGTTTCAGCTATAAAAATATACTTTTCTCATATAGGACTTTGTGAACTCGTGTCCATACAACCAAAGGAACTTCAGTCACATAGCAACCAGCTTTTGACTAAAACTTTAACCTATGGTACCCCCTTATTTCGCTTCTACTAACAAGGAAGGAAGTAATAACATTATTTCTGCTAATTTTTTCTCGATTAGATGAAGTAAATAGAATAGTTTGTTGCAGAGATGTAGAGAAAGTCTTGTGAATGGAACACATAAGAATTGTTTTATTACGTTCTCTACACGCGCTATGTACATAGTGTATAAAGAAGGTATTGCACTCCACCCAAAAATTCGATACCGAGATTTCACCGGAAATATATGTTTTAGGGTCCCCTTTAACTAAAAAGAACCATTTTTGGAAAAAGGTCCGTGTGTGTGACCGTGTGCCTGTGAACACTATAACTCAAAAACGAAAAGTCGGTCAAATACCAAACTTGGTATTTAAGTTAAGTATCTTCCAGGGATGCGACGCAAGGGCTTTGAGAAAAATCAACCCACCCCCGACTACCCTTTATAAGGAACTTTTTTCGAAAATTTTGATTTTTTTCAAAAATGGCTCTAACGATCTTAATTAAAATATCGTATATTAAAGCTATTTACCTGACAAATAAACGGTATATTTCGAATTTTCTGGGAATAACCTCTGAAGAGTACTTTATTCTAAATGAATTTTACGGAATTTTGAATAACTGCTTAACCGTAAGAGATGGACAAAAACTTACTACACGAAAAATGTACAGCACGTTAAAACACATAAAATTATATCATATACATTTTCTTCGTGGAGTTCATCGTTTTTGAGACATTCCTGGCTTTTTCAGTTTTGAAAGCTTACTTTTTTATACAGGAATTTGTCAACTCTTGTCCATACAAACAAAGGAACTTCAGTCACAGCAACCAGCTTTTGAGTATCACTTTAACCTATGGTACTCCCGTATTTCGCTTCTACCTACAAGGAAGCAAGTAATAAGACTATTTCTGCTATTTTTTCTCGATTAGCATGAAGTAAATAGAAGCATAAGCTTTTAACAATAATTTGTTGCAGAGATGTAGAGAAAGTCATGAGAATGGAACACATCAGATTTTTTTTTTCTTTTAGCATAGCGTATTCTCTTATTTCCCTTCTACTGATAAGGGGGCTATCTGTTGTTTATCTTGATTAGCATTATATAGATTAAAGAGTAGCCTTTTGTAAGAACAGTTTATTTGTAGAACACATAAAGAAAGTCACGTGAATGGTTTTATTTTCTCTGCACGTACTATATATACTATTCCAGAAAAAAATCGACTCTGAAATTTCACCGTAAATAAGTATTTTAAAGTCCTCTGAATAAAAATAAAGTAAAAGCATTTTAGATAAAGAGCTGTGCTGTCCACAGACACACACGGTTTTTTTTTACTTTCTCTAGCCCCGTGTGTACAACGTAGGGATAGGGAAGGTATTGCACTCCAACCAAAAATTCGATACCGAGATTTCACCGGAAATATATGTTTTAGGGTCCCCTGTATCCAAAAAAAGCTTTTTCAGAAAAAGGTCCGTGTGTGTGTCCGTGTATCAGTGTGTCCGTGTGTCCGTGAACACGATAACTCAAAAACGAAAAGTCGGTAAAATACCAAACTTGGTATTTAAGTTTAGTATCTTCCAGGGATGCGACACGAAGATTTTGAGAAAATCCCCCCAACCCAAACTACCCTTTACATGGAACTTTTTTCGAAAAATTTGATTTTCTAAAAAAAGGCTCTAACGATTTTGATTAAAATATCGTATATTTAAGAGAGTTACATGACAAATAAAATGTATATTTTGAATTTTTTTGGGAATAGCCTCTGAAGAGCTCTTCATTTTTGATGAATTTTGCTGAATTTTATATAACTGGCAAACTAACGATAGACAAAAACTTACTATACAAAAAAAACTCTGATGTGTACCATTCACATGACTTTCTCCCTATCCCTGCAACAAATCATTCTTAAAAAGCTTATACTTCTATTTACTTTATGCTAATCAGAAAAAAATAGCAGAAATAGTCTAATTACTCGCTTCCTTGTAAGTAGAAGCGAAATAAAGGACAACCGTAGGTTAAAGTGATAGTCAAAAGCTGGTTGCTATGTCAATGAAGTTCCTTTGTTTATATGGATAGGAGTTGACAAGTTCTTGTATGAGAAAAGTATACGTTTTTCATGGCAGAAACCAAAAATAAGGAATGTCACAAAAACGACGAACTCCACGAAAAAAAAATGTATATAACATAAATTGTGTGTTTTAATGTGCTCTACATTTTTTGTTGAGTAAGTTTTTGTCCATCTCTTACGGTTTAGCAGTTATTCAAAATTTAGTAAAATTCATCCAGAATAAATTACTCTTCAGAGGCTATTCCCTGAAAATTCAAGATATACATTTTATTTGTCAGGTAAATATGTTCAATATACGAATTTTTAATCAAAATCGTTAGAGCCATTTTTGAGAAAATCAAAAATTTCGAAAAAAGTTCCATGTAAAGGGTAGTTGGGGGTGGGGCAATTTTTTCAAAATCTTCGTGTCGCATCCCTGGAAGATACTAAACTTAAATACCAAGTTTGGTATTTTACCGTCTTTTCGTTTTTGAGTTATCGTGTTCACGGACACACACACACACACACACACACACACACACACACATACGGACCTTTTTGTGAAAATGCTTTTTTTGGATACTGGGGACCCTAAAACATATATTTCCGGTGAAATCTCGGTATCGAATTTTTGGGTGGAGTGCAATACTTTCTCTATACACTATGTACATAGTGCGTATGGAGAAAGTAATATATATCTCGTTGGTCAATTTTACGGAATTTTGCATAACTGCTAAACCGTAAGAGATGGACAAAAACTTACCCACAACAAATGTAGAATACCTTAAAACACACAATTTATGTCACATGCATTTTTTTCGTGGAGTTGATTGTTTTTGAGATATTCCTTGTTTTTGGTTTCAGCTATAAAAACATACTTTTCTCATACAGGACTTTGTGAACTCGTGTCCATACAAACAAAGGAACTTCAGTCACATATCAACCAGCTTTTGACTATCACTTTAACCTATGGTACCCCCTTATTTTGCTTCTACTAACAAGGAAGCAAGTAATAAGACTATTTCTGCTAATTTTTGCTTCATTAGATGACGTAAATAGAATAGTTTGTTGCAGTGATATAGAGAAAGTCATGTGAATGGGACACATCAGATTTTTCTAAAAATACTCTTTTTTTGGAATTCAGGAGACTTCAAAGTATATACTTCTCTATGTACCTGCTATGTACATAGTAAATGTAGAGAAATTATAAAGAATTGGTGACATCCTTAGTAAACCTATATTTATGTAAGTATACCAAATAAGCATAAGTATCTAGTGAATAATGCTATAATTGGAAAGCAGCACATCTAAATCACTTTTGGGAAGATATGAATCTGAGGGTACTGATGACGTCTGTATATAAAACTTCAAAAACAACATTTGTTTTCATCACGTTCAGTGTATGAGAACAATATGTAGGTAATAACTGAACAATGAAGCAAGAGGATCTACGATCACATATTATTTGGGTGTGTTCGTGTGATTTACATGAACTCGTGCCCTTTGTGTTCGCGGGGAAGAACTTATAACTCAGTGAACTTCCAGGAACGCTGGTTCTCAGCTTGGGTCATTGCTTGCAAACATTCCTGTGGTCAGTTAATCCGGATGACCCACCCATAGGGGCACGTTCTCAAACAACCTTGAATAGCTACAATCAAAATACCTAATTCTTTTAACTTTCAATCATTTATAATAAGAACTAGGAAAAGAATTAGCTTCTACTTGTATGTTTAACTTCAACTGAGTGACATGTGAGTGAAAAATCCTATGTGTTACAATCATATGACTTTCTCTACATCCCTGTAAGAAATAGTATTAAAAAGCTTATTACTTTCTCTACACGTACTATGTACATAGCGGATAGAGAAGGTATTGTATTCCACCCAAAATTCGATACCCAGATTTCACCGGAAATACAGGTTTTGGGTCCCCCTGAATCAAAGAAAAGCATTTTCAGAAAAAGGTCCGTGTGTCTGCGTTTGTGTGTCTGTGCGTCTTTGGACAGCATAGCTCAAAAACGAAAAGTCCGTTAAAAACCAAACTTGGTATTTAGGTTCGGCATCTTCCAAGGATGCGACACGAAGATTTTCAAGAAAATTTCCCCACCCCAAACTACCCTTTACATGGAACTTTTTTCGAAAATTTTGATTTTCTAAAAAGTGGCTCTTACGATTTTAATTAAAATATCGTATATTAAAGATATTAACCTGATAAATAAAATGAATATCTTGAATTTTCTGGGAATAGCCTCTGAAGACTACTTTATTCTGGATTAATTTTACGGAATTTTGCGTAACTGCTACACCGTAAGAGATGGACAAAAACTTACAACACAATAAATGTAGAGTATGTTGAAACACACAATTTACGTTATAGTGATTTTTTTCGTGTAGTTGGTCGTTTTTGAGATATTGCTTGTTTTGGGTTTCAGCGTTGAAAAACTTATACTTCTCATACAGGAATTTGTAAATTCCTGCCCATACAACAAAGGAACTTCAGTCACATAGCAGCTAGTTTTTGGCTATCATTTTAACCTATTGTACTCCATTATTTTGCTTCTACTTACAAGGAAGTAAAGGTATTTCTGCTAATTTTTTCTCAATTAGCATGAAGTAAATAGAAGCTTTAGCTTTTTAACAATAATTTGTTGCAGAGATGTAGAGAAAGTCATATGAGTGTAGCACATAAGATTTTTTTTCTGTTATTAAGCATACAAATTTTTAAGTGAATTAATTAAAACAGACAATTCAGTTCCAATATCCCTTAAGGTTTCGAATATCTGCCGGCAGACCTTCAAGCCATCAATTTGGTTTTCGTCCTGGACACTCCAGTATGCAACAGCTGTTTGCTGGAGGCCGCTGACCTGGGTGTCCGGACGTTCAGAAGGGTTGACTCACTAGTGTTGGCGCCTCTGCATCACTCGTCCGACTTCCGGAGCATACCCAGAGGAGTCTGTAGATGCAAGGCCGGGTACATGGCCGCGCTCATTGAAGTGTCTAGCTTTGGTGCATCGTTGTGCAAGGAGTCGCGGGTTCGAGTCCCACCTTGGACATGGGTGTTTGTGTTCTTATAAATGTGTGTATATCTGCATAAACAGAAAAAAATCTGATGTGTACCATTCACATGACTTTCTCTATATCCCTGCAACAAATTATTCTTAAAAAGCTTTACTTCTATTTACTTTATGCTAATCAGAAAAAAATTAGCAGAAATAGTCTTATTACTTGCTTCCTTGTAAGTGGAAGCGAAATAAGGGACTACCATAGGTGAAAGTGATAGTCAAAAGCTGGTTGTTATGTTAATGAAGTTCCTTTGTTTATATGGATAGGAGTTGACAAGTTCCTGTATGAGAAAAGTATTCGTTTTTCATAGCAGAAACCATAAATAAGGAATGTCTCAAAAACGATGAACTCCACAAAAAAATGTATATAACATAATTTGTGTGTTTTAATGTGCTCTACATGTTTTGTGTGGTAAGTTTTTGTCCATCTCTTTCGATTTAGCAGTTATTCAAAATTCAGTAACATTCATCCAGAATAAACTCTTCTTCAGAGGCCATTCTCAGAAAATTCAAGATATATATTTTATTTGTCAGGTAAATATCTTTAATATACGAAATTTTAATCAAAATCGTTAGAGCCATTTTTGAGAAAACCAAAATTTTCGAAAAAAGGTCCATGTGAAGGGTAGTTGGGGGGATTTTTCTCAAAATTTTCGTGTCGCATCTCTGGAAGGTACTAAACTTAAAAATACCAAGTTTGGTATTTTAGCTGATTTTCGTTTTTGAGTTATCGTGTTCACAGATACACGGACACACACGGACCTTTTTGAGAAAATGCTTTTTTTTGATATTGGGGACCCTAAAACATATATTTCCGGTGAAATCTCGGTATCGAATTTTTGGATGGTGTGCAATACCTTCTCTATATACTATGTACATAGTGCGTCTAGAGAAAGTAAAAACAATAGGTTACTTACCATGTTTTCTGTGAAAAGTCCCTTCAATACCTTTGGCTGGTAATATCAAATGCTGATAGCGAGAGTTTTTACTTTCTCTATACGAACTACGTAAAGGGATTGTATTCCACCCAAAAATTCGATACCGAGATTTCACCGGAAATACATGTTTTGGGTTCCCCTGAATCCAAAAAAATGAATTTTTACAAAAAGGTCCGTGTGTGTGTGTGCGCGCGCGGGGGTGTGCCTGTAAACAGCATAGCTCAAAAACGAAAAAGTCCGTTAAAAACCAAATTTGGTATTTAGGTTTGATATCTTCCAAGGATGCGACACGAAGATTTTCAAGAAAATTCCCCCACTCCCAACTACCCTTTACATGGAACTTTTTTCGAAAATGTTTACTGTCTAAAAAATAGCTCTAACGATTTTGATCAAAATATCGTTTATTACAGATATTTACCTGACAAATAAAATGTATGTCTTGAATTTTCTAGGAATAGCCTCTGAAGATTACTTTATTCTGGATGAATTTTACGGAATGTTGCATATCTGCTAAACCGTAAGAGATGGATAAAAACTTACTGCACAGAAAATGCAGAGCACATGTACAGAGTATGTGTAGAGAAAGTAATTAATGCGAATTTATGTAGAATATTCAACATAAACGCCACTAAATTAGATTAGATTGCGTTCTCTAGGTTCATGATGGCCAAGCAGGCCTTGAACATGGAACATGTCAAAGCATACAAAATTAAAACACCAAGTATAAACATTTAAAGTTCTCGCATTACAACGAATAACAAATATCTTAAACTTTCAACTTTAGTTTTACAGTTTATATCACTATACCATGCTTTACATCCTTGTATACATAGGTGTCCAAATTTAATGTTAAGATCTACATTCTGAAAATACTAAACATATACATAGAGATGTTGTCAATGTCTTTCTAAATTGTTAGTTATTGCTCTCAAAACTACATATACGAAGTATTTATTTCAAATTTCAGTACGAAATTTACAACAAAGAGGACCTCAGAGGTAATTCTCAGAAAATTTGAAATATACATTTTGTTAGGTAAATATCTTTAATATCCGGTATTTTAAACAAAATCGTTAGAGTCATTTTTGTGAAAATCAAAATAGTCGAACAAAATTTACATGTAAAGGATAGTTTGGGGTATGGGGGATTTTTCTAAACATATTTGTTGTGCATCCTGAAGTTAAAGATACGTTTGGTATTTAAAATTAAAACGGAATTTAAATGAACCTTTCGTTTTTGAGTCATGCTGTCCACAGACACACATGCACACACAGGCAGATACACATACACACACTGACTTTTTTCTAGAAATGCTTTTTTCTTAATTCAGGGGTCTCAAAACATACATTTCAGGTGAAATCTCGAATTTTTGGTGGAATACAATGCCTTCTGTATCTACTGTGTAGGTACGTCATACAGATGAGCTAGAGAAAGTAAAAATGTAGATAAAAATGTACATTACGTGAAAACACACAATTTATGCTCTACATTTTTGTTTTGGAGCTAATCATTTTCAAAATATTCCTTGTTATTGGTTTCAATTTCAAAATGCTTATACTTTTCTGAGACCGGAAGTTGTCCGTGTTTCTTTTGTTTTACTTCTGGCCATGCAAAGAAGCGAATTTAAAATACACCACATAGTGATAGCTTTTAAAACATTTGACTGTCGCTTTAGCCTAGTGCCTTGTTTCCCATCTACTTACAAGGAAGCAAGTATTAAGACAATTTCTGTTGGCGTTTATCTCGATTGTCACGAAGTAGAAAGAAGAAAAATCTTTTGCTAGAAATTTGTTAGCAGATCAGGTAGACAAAGTCATCCGAGTCAGCGAGCTGACTTTTCACCCGGGGGTCCCGGCTTCCATTCCCGGCTGGGGCGGAGAATTTTTCTTTAACTAGGATTGTTCCCTATCCCACATAGGGTCTGGAAGTATGAATGTGAGAGTGAATGTGCGTGTGTTTAATTATATAAAATTGATTAACCTAGCGTTCTAAACCTACAGTAATATAAGCTGTTTCACAAGTAAATGCCCCCTATATGCCCATTGAAGATAAGGGGGCTACCCAAATGAAACAATTTAAAAAAATATGGTGTGTTCCATTCACATGACTTTCTCTACACCTCTGTAACAAGTTATTCTTAAAAAGCTAATGCTTCTATTTACTTCATGCTAATCGAGAAAAAATTAGCAGAAATAGTTTTATTACTTTATTCCTTGTAAGTAGAAGCGATATAAAGGAGTGCCATAGATTAAAGTGATAGGTAAAGGCTGGTTGCTATGTGACTGAAGTTCCTTTGTTTGTAAGACACAGGAGTTTGACAAATTCCTGTATGAGAAAAGTATGTTTTTTAAAGCTGAAACCATAAACAGGGAATATCTAAAAAACGATCGATTACACGAACAAAATTTATATAACATAAATTGTGTGTTTTAATGTGCTCTACATTTTTATGTTGTAAGTTCTTGTCTGTCTCTTACGGTTTAGCAGTTATGCAAAATTCCGAAAAATTCATCCAGAATAAACTAGTCTTCAGAGGCTATTCCCAGAAAATTCAAGATATACATATTATTTGTCAGGTAAATATCCTTAATATATGATATTTTAATCAAAATCGTTAAAGCCATTTTTGAGAAAATCAAAATTTTCGAAAAAAAGTTCCATGTAAAGGGTAGTTGGGTGTGGAGGGATTTTCTTGAAAATCTTCGTGTCATATCCTTACAAGATACCAAACTTAAATACCAAGTTTGATATTTATTGGTCTTTTCGTTTTTGATCTATGCTGTCTAAAGACACACACACACACACATGGAACTTTTTCCAGAGATGTTTTTTTATTGGATTCAGGGGGACCCAAAACATGTATTTCCGGTGAAATCTCGTTTACACTATGTACATAGTACGTGTAGAGAAAGTAAAAAAGTAATCTGAATGGAACAATCGGATATTTTTTTTCTTTCTTTCGAATGAGGGAGTCACTAACAGACAATGGCGTGCATTATCCGGATAGAATAATCACTTTTGCACAAATGGTATGGTGTATAAGTGAACATGTGAGATTCTAAAGAATAGGGAAGGCTTCTCACGCTCTGCCCTTGCTAATAACAAAGGCCACATTTTAATCAATTGCGCGGAAATAAAGATATAATGGGGAGTGAGATGAACATTGGATTAAATTGTTATATAACCTGAGGCACAATGCACGTTTGGACTATGGTTTACTCCTACTGACATCATTCAACAGAATACTTCTGTGACGTACGCAAATAATTACAAAGTAAACGTAGATCCGGGCTCCTTGTACAGTATTGTAATGAAAATTATAATTGCAGAGATGCACCGTGACCACTTCCACGGGTCATTATATATCTTCCACGTTTTTCAGGTTTACTCCCATATTCCATTTGTACTTTCTCTACAAGTACTATGTGCATAGTGTATAGAGAAGGTATTGTATTGCACCAAAAATTCGATACCGAGATTTCACCGAAAATACTAGGGTCCCTCAGATACAAAAACAAAAATTTTTAGAAAAATGCCCATGTATAAGTATATATGTGTGTGTATATGTGTGTACAGCATAGCTCAGAAACGTAAAGCCATTAAATACCAATCTTGGTATTTAAGTTCAGTATCTACCAAGGATGCAACACGAAGATTTTCAAGAAAATCCCTCCACCCCAAACTACCCTTTACATGGAAAAAATTTCGAAAATTTTGATTTTCTGAAAAATGGCTCGAACGATTTTGATTAAAATATCGTATAATAAAGTTATTTGCCTGACAAATAAAATGTATATTTTGAATTTTCTGGGAATAGCCTCTGAAGACTACTTTATTCTGGATGAATTTTTCATAACTACTAAGGCATAAGAAATGGACAAAAACTTAACCCACAAAAAATGTAGAGCACGTTAAAACACACAATTTATGTTATATACATTTTTTCGTGGGGTTGATCGTTTTTGAGATATTCCTTTTTCTTGGTTTCAGCTTTGAAAAACTTATACTTTTCTCATACAGGAATTTGTGAATTCCTGTCCATACAAACAAAGGAACATCAGTCAGTTTTTGTTCACTTTAACCTATGGTACTCCCTAATTTCGCTTCTACTTATAATAAAGCAAGAAATAAGACTATTTCTGCTAATTTTTCTCGATTAGTATGAAATAAAAGATAAGCTTATTAACATTAATAATTTATAGAGATATAGAGAAAGCCATGTGAATGGAACATATAAGATTTTTTACTTTCTCTACGCGTACTATGTGCATAGTGTATAGAGAAGATATTGTATTGCACCAAAAAATACGATACCGAAATTTTACCGAAAATACATGTTTTAGGACTTCCTGAATCCAAAAAAAGGAAGCATTTTCAGAAAAATGCCCATGTGTGTAGTTATGTGGTCCGCATAACTCAAAAACGAAAAGTCCGTTAAATACCAAACTTGGTATTTAAGTTCAGTATCTACCAAGGATGCAACACGAAGATTTCCAAGAACATTCCTCGACCCCAAACTACCCTTTTACAAAATTTCGAAAATTTTGATTTTCTGAAAAATGACTCTAATAACTGATTAAAATGTCGTATATTAAAAATGTTTACATGACAAATAAAATTATATCTTAAATTTTCTCGGAATAGTCTCTAAAGACTCCTTTATTCTGGATGATTTTTATTGAATTTTGCATAACTGGTAAACCTTAAGAGATAGACAAAAACTTACTACACAAAAAATGTACCTAGATCGCAATAAAACACACAATTTATGTCATATACATTTTTTCGTAGAGTTGGCCGTTTCCGAGATATTCCTTGTTGTTGATTTCAGTTTTAAAATACTTAAACCTTTCTCATACAGGAACTTGTCAACGCTTAGTCACGCAAAGAAACGCCCTGTATAAATCACATTTTAAAACATTTGTATGTAGGTTTAGTCCAGTGTATGCCCTTATTTCCCTTGTACTTATAAAGGAACTAAGTAATAAGACTGTTTCTGCTAATGTTTTACCATTAAATAGAAGAATAAGCTTACTAATAATAATTTGTTACAGTGATGTAGAGAAAGTCATGTGAATGGAAAAATTCCGATTTTTCTGAATGCAGTAGCGTAGTCAGAAATTTCTATTGGGGAGGGTGAGGGTCCAGATATTAGACCACAGAATAGGTGAAGAAATGCATATGTATGACTCTCTTTTGAAACCAGTGAATACCACCATTTTGAAGAGTGATTTATAAAACTGGGAACAAGCACCAATGAACACTTTTCTTCTTATGTTATAGTGTTTGTGACCACTTATTAAATCTTATATGTAAAATTATCTATAATAATCTTTAGAAAATTCAGCTTAAGCCATCAACCAATAAAGGAATACTGTGCATATACTTTAAACATTCCTAAAATCTGATGTGTTCCATTCACATGATTTTCTATATATCTCTACAACAAATTATTGTTAAAAAACCTATGCTTCTATTTAATTCATGCTAATCGAGAAAAAAAATAGCAGGAATGGTCCTATTAATTGCTTCCCTGTAAGTCGAAGCGAAATAGGGAAGTATCATAGGTTAAAGTGATAGTCAAAAGTTGGTTTGTTATGTCAGTGAAGTTCCTTTGTTTGTATAAACAGAAGTTGACAAATTCCTGCATGAGAAAAGTAAGTGTTTTAAAGGTGAAACCAAAAAAAGGACTATCTCAAAAATGACATACTCCACGAAAAAAATGTATATAACATAAAATGTGTGCTTTAAGGTGCTCTACATTTTTTGTGTGGTAAGTTTTTGTCCATATCTTACGGTTTAGCAGTTATGCAAAATTCCGTACAATTCATCCAGAATAAAGTAGTCTTCAGAGGCTATTACCAGAAAATTCAAGATATACATTTTATTTGTTAGGATAATGTCTTTAATATACGATATTTTAATCAAAATCGTTAGAGCCATTTTTAATGAGATTAAAAGTTTCGAAAAAAACAATTTCCATATAAAGGTACTTTGGTGTGGGGGTATTTTTCTCAAAATCTTCGTGTCGCATTCCTGGAAGATATTAACCTTTAATACCAAGTTTGGTATTTTGCCGACTCTTCGTTTTTGAGTTACCGTGTTCACGGACATTCGGACACACACACACACACACATACACACACACATGGACCTTTTTCTGAAAATTTTTTTTTTGGTTAAGGGGACCCTAAAACATATATTTCCGGTAAAATCTGGGTATCGAATTTTTTGGTGGAATGCAATACCTTCTCCATACACTATGTATATAGTACGTGTAGAGAAAGTAAAAATGATTTTTTGGGATTCAGTGGATCTTAAAACATGTATTTCCGATGAATTCTCGGTATCGAATTTTTGGGTGGAATACAATACTTCCTCTATACACTATGTACATAGTACGTAGAGAAAGTAAAAAAAAAACGTAGCTATATGACACTAGCTATGTGTTTTAACAAGATCTACATGTTTTGTGTAACAAGTTTTTGTCCCTCACGGTTTAACCGGTATGCAAAATTCTGAAAAACTCAACTCAAAGAGCTCTTCAGAGGCTATTCCCAAAAGACTGTCAGGGAGCTAACACATCTAACACCACAGAATGGAGAACCTGGAACGAGTGGTCGCCCGTGAGCGTGAGGAAGTGTATGATACGAAATGCAAGTGAGATGGATTATAGGAAAGGTGATAGTGCCGCAATTGCTGGAATCATTTAAAATTGCATATTTTTACCTTCTCTTGCACGTAGGTACAGTACGCATAGTTGAAAGAGAAGGTACGCTCGATACCGAGTTTTCACCGGAAATATATGTTTTGAGACCCCTTGAATAAAAAAAATTATTTTTAGAAATACTTCCGAGGAAAATCTTTCACTCCAACTATACCATTTACATGTAACATTATTCGAAATGTTTGTTTTTATTAAAAAAATGGCTCTAACATTGTTATTTAAATTAGGTATGTTGAAGATATTTTCATGACAAACGAAATGTATAATTTGAATTTTCTGCGAACAGTCTCTGAAGACCTCTTCATTCTGGATGACTTCTGTATAACTGGTAAAGCATAAGAGATAAAAGCTTACTAAACAAAACAAAAAAAAAAAAAAAATAGATCGCATTAAAACACACAATTTGTCATATGCATTTTTTTTTTTTTTTTTTTTTTTTTGGAGTTAATGTTTCCGTGATGTTCCTTGTTATTGGTTTCAATTTTAAACTACTTAAAACTTGTCTCAAGCGGAAGTCGTCTCACGTTTCATTTGTTTTATTTTACTCCCAGGAATGCAAATTTCAATTGTTTTACGTAGCGATAGCTTTTAAGATATTCAACTATTGCTTTAGCCTAGTGTATTCCCTTATTTCCCTCCTACTTACAAGGAACTAAGTAATACGAATATTTCTGCTGTTTATCTCCATTAGCATGAAGCCAGAAAAAGTCAAGTGAATGGAACACATCAGATTTTTTTACTTTCTCTACACGTACCATGTACATAGTGTATAGAGAAGGTATTGTATTGCAGCCAAAGATTCGATACCGAGAACTCACTGGAAATACATGTTTGGAGACCCCCTGAATCCAGAAAAGCATTTTTAGAATAATGTCCGTTTATGTGTGTGTGTCTGTAGGCAGTAATGCTTAAAAACGAAAATACAGTTAAATACCACAGGATGGGACACTAGATTTTCCAGAGAATCCCCCCAACCCCCAACTACTCTTTACATGAAAAATTTTTCGAAAATTTTGATTTTCTCAAACATAACTCTAACGATTTTGTTATATTTAAGATATTTGCATGACAAATAAAATGTTTCTGGGAATAGCCTCTGAAGATATGTTTGTTTATTCTGAATGAATTTTATAAGCAAAAACTTATACAACAAAAAATGTAGATCTCGTTAAAACACGCAACTTATGTTATATACATGTTTTTCGTGGAGTTGACCGTTTTTGAGATATTCCTTGTTGTTTGTTCTGCTTTAAAAAACATACTTTTCTCATATAGGAATTTGTCAACTCCTGTCCATACAAACAAAGGAAATAGTCACATAGCAACCAGCTTTTGACTATCACTTTAAACTATGGTGCTGCCTTAGTTTCCTTCCACTTACAAGGAAGCGGGTAATAAGGGCCTTTCTGCTAATTTGTTTCGACTTAATAGAAGAATTAGCTTTTTAACAATAATTTATTGTAGAGAGGTGAAAAGAAAGCCATGTGAATGGAACACACAGATTTTTATTTTGCATTAGTTCATAAGAAAACCATCTGGTAAAGAATTTTCGGTAAGTGTTGAAAAGAGACAGTACGTTGGAATGAAGAAGCGTTCGCCTTAAAAGATATATTATCCTTTTGCTATCTGGTAGCCCATAATTGATTCTAGATGTCCTCGAAGGTGTTTCCCCCTGTTCTGGTCCTCAACAAGTATTTAGTTTATACGCCCAAAATATACCCAGTCGTTGTGCGATAACCTATCAGGAAACGATTTTGTTATCCGTTTATAATAATATTAAAAAAAAACAAAAAAAAAAACTGACTACTTGAAAAACCTGTACATAACATTATAGGGGAAGAACACGCAGTTGGCAGGCAAGCTACTTTACGGGATTCCTGGTTTCCTTAGTAAATCTACTACCCGAGGAAGTAAAACAAAAAACACAAAACTAGACACTCACTCAATTAAGAAAATGCTTATTCATGAGCTACGTACTCTAATTTAAAAGCTCATTAAAACTTCGAAATTAAAAGACAATGTTAAAAAGCTTATGCTTCTATTTACTGCATTTTAATCAAGAAAAAAAGAACAGAAATAGTCTTATTACTTAGTTCCTTATAAGTAGAAGGGAAATAACGGAATACACAAGGCTAAAGCGATAGTTAAATCTTACTTGCACGTGGGATTTGTGGTGGACGAAGCGGCATCTCGGGTCCTCCACTTTCCCCCGCCACTGGTTCCACCAATTGTTCCATCGCCTGGCATCTATTTCCTTATATTATATATCATCCACTTCCTCGCGCTCATGCCTGGCTCGGGCTGACCACTCGATCCAGGTTCTTCATTATGTGATTTCGTGCCGTTGGCTCCCCGTCATCCTCTGACCCCTAGGTAGCCGCTTGTAAGTCTTATGATGCCAGTCCTAATACGGGGAAGGTAAGCCGACTATGAAACGAAACGGAATATCTTTAATACAGGGTATTTTAATCAAAATCGTTAGGAACATTTTTGAGAAAATAAAAAATGTACCATATAAAGGGTAATTTGGGGTGTTGGATTTTCTTGAAAAACATCAAGTCGCATCCTTGAAAGATGTTGAGCTTAATAATCAAGTTCGGTACTTAATCGACTTTCCGTGTTTGTGTTATGTTGCTCACAGACACACACAGACCTTTTTCTAAAAAGTCTTGTGTATTTCATTAACATAACTTTCTCTAGTTGTTCCATATACGAACTATTCTTACAAAATATTATGTTTTATCTACTTCAAGATAGACATTAGCAGAAATGATCTTATTACTTGCTTCCTTGTAAGTTGAAGGAAAATAAGGGAGCACACTACGCTAAAACGATAGTCAAATCTTTTAAAATATGGTTGCCATGTGGTTGTAATCCGTTTCTATGCAGGGCCAGGAGCTTACAACTTTCTGTATGAAAAAAGTTTAAGTATTTTGATTCTGAAACAAATAACAAGAAATATTTCAGAAATGGTGAATTCAACGAAAAAAAGCAAATGACATAAATTATGTGTTTTAACGTGATCTAAATTTTTGTGCTGTAAGTTTTTGTCTATTTCTTATGGTTTACCAGTTAGGCAAAATTCAGGTAAAATCATTCAGAATAAAGAGAGGTATTTAGAGGCTATTCCCAGAAAATTCAAGATATACATTTTTTTTTTTTTTTTTTTTTTTTTTTTTTTTTTTTTTTTGTAGTTTAACGTCCTTTAACCTGGTTTGGTCATATCGGACGATGAATGCAATTGATGATATGATGCTCAAATGATCTCGGGGTCCATGGAGCTTAAAGTTACTCGACATTCGTCTTCTCAGGATAAGGGAAAACCCCGAAAAAAACCATTACCCGGGTAACTCACCCTAAGCGAGATTCGAACTCACGACCTTTTGAACGAGAGGCAGACATGCTACCACCACGCTACCCAGGCGGGCATATACATTTGATTTCCCATATAAATATCTTTAATGTTCGGCATTTTAATTAAAATCGTTAAAGCCATTTTTGAGAAAATCAAAATTTTCGAAAAATTTTCCATGTAAAGCGTAGTTTGGAGAGGGGGGCATTTTTCTCCAAATCTGCGTGTCACATTCCTGGAAGATACTAAACCTAAATACCAAGTTTGGTATTTTACCGACTTCTCGTTTTTGAGTTATCTATTCACAGACACACTCATGAAGCTTTTTCTGAAAACACTGTTTTTTGATACAGGGGACCCTAAAACGTCTATTTCCGGTGAAATCTCGGTATCGAATTTTTGTGTGGAATGCACTACCCTCTGTATACACTACGTACATAGTACGTGTAGAGAAAGTGTCCATTTAAACGGTAGTTTGAAGGGGGGAGGGTTTCCTTGAATAACTTCGTGTCGCATCCTTGGAAGACACTAAACATAAACACCAAGTTTGGTATTTAACGGCCTTTTTGTTTTGGATATATGCTGCCCACAAACTCACACACACGGACCTTTTCTAAAAATTGTTTTAACTCGGGGGACTTCAAAACATATTTCCAGTGAAATCTTGAGATTGAATTTTTTGGGTGGAATACAATACCTTCACTGCCTAGTCTGTGCTTGCATACTACATGTGGAGTATGATATTTTGGGAGAAATACAATTCTTGCACTATGCACATCAGGTAAACAGTACAGAAGTTAGATGCCAGTATGTGTGTTTCTTGGAATTAATTTGTCAGTGTTTAAGGAAATATGTTAGTTGCACATACTCAGAAGCCCATATGCAAGAAAAGAGTTGAATATTTCTTCAAATGCACTTGTTCATTCGCATCAAACAAGGAAAGAATTTATCATTCACATTGCTGCAGCTTGTGAAATGCAATATTTCATCAATGCGGTACTTCACCAGTTTCTACATGCATGATACAGGACAGTTGACTGATATCTCAACTTGGCAAGGTCCAACGTCTTTTCTCAGTTGTATTGTATACTTTGTACATGCTATTAGCGATGAAAACATTAATAGAAAAAGAGACTGGACAAATACTGCCTAGGACCAAAACCCTCCAAGTCCAGAAAACAACATTTCTGTGTTCCATTCTATTTAGTCCATGATAATCTAGAAAAACATTAGCAGAAATAGTCTTATTACTTGCTTCCTTGTAAGTAGAAGCGAAATAATGGAGTACCATAGGTTAAAGTGACAGTCAAAAGCTGGTTGCTATGTAACTGAAGTTCCTTTGTTTGTATAAACAGGAGTTGACAAATTCCTGTATGAGAAAAGTATGTTTCTCAAAGCTGAAACAAAAAACAAGGAAATATCTATAAAAAAACGATCAACTCCACGAAAAAAATATATAACATAAATTGTGTGTTTTAATGTGCTCTACATTTTTTGTGTGGTAAGTTTTTGTCTATCTCTTACGGTTTAACAGTTATGCAAAATTCCTTAAAATTCATCCAGAATAAAGTAGTCTTCAGAGGCTATTCCCAGAAAATTCAATATATACAGTTTATTTGTCTCTGGATAAGGCAACATCTTGAAAAAGCACATATCCAGATAAATTACCCTAACTGAGATTTGAACCCGGGACCTCTTGAATTTAAGGCATACGTAATTCTGATTAATAGAGTTAAACATTCAATACACAACATACACACATACATTATTTCGCTGTGGGTATTGGAAGATGCACAGGCTAAAGAAACACAGATGTTAAAAGAGAACGCGGCTATGAACTCCCTGCTCTTTAAATGACTACGGGGGGGGGGGGGACACATGAAAAGCGATTTCCAGTTAAATTCAATACGTATTCAATAATTTGTGAACTAATAACTGCAGATATAACGGAAACGGTTAACCCTGAGAAGAAAAATGTGTATGTGCGTGTATATAAATATATATTTTTTTTTTTTGGTAGTGTTTAACGCCCGCTTTAACTACTTATGGCACCGCAGGCGGTGACACTGATGATACATGAATGATGATGGAGCCCCGGTGGAATGTGATGGCGGGGGAAACCGGAGTACCCGGAGAAAACCCGCCCCAGCGCCGCTTTGTCCACCACAAATCTCACATGCGGTCGCTTAGGGTCGAACCCCAGCCGTCTAGGTGAGAGGCAAGTGGTCTAACCACTCGGCCACGGCGCGGCCTATAAATATATATATGTATATATACACACACATATACATACATATACAGGTGTTAATGAATTACACCGAAATAACTTGGGAGATTGTGCCCGTGACTGATATAAGTAATTTGAGATCGGCGATGCATGGTCCCCGGATAAACATAACGCAACTACATAGCATTAAACGTGTGGGCATCAGGTGCTGATAAGTCGTGTTAAAGCAAAGAAGGTTGGAAAAATGGCTTAGAAAGTCTCTAAAACTGCTACCCGAGTATAGAAATAACGATTTTTAGCAGCTCGTTACTAGCGTTCTCAAAGATTTAATGTCGCAAAGATCTGTAAAATCTCGAACTAATCACTTGGCAGTGCGACCTGAGCATTCATTAACAACGTTTTTGAAGTAACCTACTCTGGAGGCGTTTTCACAACTGCTTTGCTGGCTTAATGCATAACGCGGGAAGCTGCTATATCAAAGGTCATGAGTTCAATTCCTGTCATAGAGTAAATGTTTTTATTATTATTATTTTCATTCCAGACGAAGTGCCACGATACGTGAACGAGACCCGAACTGGGAAACTATCTTTCACTTGAAAGCCAGTATCATAACCACTGCGCTAGAGAGGTACGCTGTAATACGTTCCTTCGTTTTTCGTGTTATGCACTTGAATGGTTGATAAATTAGCCAGTGGCGTACTGGCACTTCAGAAACTTATAGCCGTTACTTCGACATTTCAATAAACAGACCATAAATCTCCTATCTCAAATTACTTATTTAAGTAATTTACATATTCTGTGAAAATATTTCGGTGAAGTTCATTAACACCATGTATGTATGTATGTATGTATGTATGTATGTATGTATGTATGTATGTATGTATGTATGTATGTATGTATGTATGTATGTATGTATGTATGTATGTATGTATGTATGTATGTATGTATGTATGTATGTATGTATGTATGTATGTATGTATGTATGTATGTATGTATGTATGTATGTATGTATGTATGTATGTATGTATGTATGTATGTATGTATGTATGTATGTATGTATGTATGTATGTATGTATGTATGTATGTATGTATGTATGTATGTATGTATGTATGTATGTATGTATGTATGTATGTATGTATGTATGTATGTATGTATGTATGTATGTATGTATGTATGTATGTATGTATGTATGTATGTATGTATGTATGTATGTATGTATGTATGTATGTATGTATGTATGTATGTATGTATGTATGTATGTATGTATGTATGTATGTATGTATGTATGTATGTATGTATGTATGTATGTATGTATGTATGTATGTATGTATGTATGTATGTATGTATGTATGTATGTATGTATGTATGTATGTATGTATGTATGTATGTATGTATGTATGTATGTATGTATGTATGTATGTATGTATGTATGTATGTATGTATGTATGTATGTATGTATGTATGTATGTATGTATGTATGTATGTATGTATGTATGTATGTATGTATGTATGTATGTATGTATGTATGTATGTATGTATGTATGTATGTATGTATGTATGTATGTATGTATGTATGTATGTATGTATGTATGTATGTATGTATGTATGTATGTATGTATGTATGTATGTATGTATGTATGTATCATTTTCCATGGATGCGTCACGAAGACTTTCGGGAAACCCCACCCCAAACTACCTTTACATGGAACACTTTTTGAATTCTTTTTTAAAAAAGTGACTCGATTATTTTGATTTAAATACCATGTATTAAATATATTTACATCATACATAAAATGCATACCTTCAATTTTTGAGAATAGTCGCTGAAGAAATCTTTATTCTGAAGAATTTTGCATAACTGGTAAACCGTTAGAGATAGAAAAAAAAATGTACTACATTAAAACGCATAATTTGTCATATATATATAATTAGTTGACCGTTTTAATGATATTCCTTGTTATTGGTTTCAAATTTTAAACCGCGTAGCTTTATTGAAATGGAAAGTCACCTTTCGTTTCACCTATTTTGTTTTACTGCTGACCATGCAAAACCAACCGAACTGTAAGTATAGTTTATAAGTGGAACACTAGAGAAAGTTATGTGAATGGAGCACATCAGATTTTTTTGTTTTTTTGTTTTCAGGGATCTCAAAACGCGTATTTCCAGTGGTATCCGGTATCAATTTTTGGTGGAATGCAATATCCTCCTTACTTTTGTGCGTAGTAGAAAAAGTAAGACACTTTCAGCATGAGTTCACATCACGTAAGTATACCTATAGCATATTCTTTCACACATCCTTCATTTGCAGAAGCGCGTGTTTATATCTGTTGTAACAACAGATGTGCGGAAGAGAGAGTCGACTCCAGAACCGAGAGTAACGGTTCCCGGGCCTTTTAGTATTCGATTCTTCCCGACACCATTCTCGGAACATCTACGCTGCGCTTGTTTACAAGCGTAAATATTTTGTTATTGCTTTCAAAGTTAACCGCAAGGTGCGCCTTTGTACCGTGTAGAGCGCGACCTGATTTTATCGCAACATTCAAATGTACTAATCAAACGCATTCCCTCTCGTTAACGCGCAACAAAGCTTTGCCTGCGTAATTTAATAATTTCCTCTTCAGTGTACCTAATGATTGGTTGCATTTGGCGCATTGTGATTTTTATCGATGGACTGTATTTATCCCAATAGCATTTGGTGGTACACAACATCACTGTACAGGTTAGGGAATTCCTGTTGCAGGAAACTGTTATTTCGAAATTGTTTCGCGGTTGCAACAGAAACAGATTAAACTGTTTCACAAAAAGAAGTACTTTGCTCACCTCTGAATCCTTGCACTTGATAAATAGGAGTTAAGTTGGTACATCAGCTAAAAACAGATGAAAAGCTTTACCCGTTTGACTTTCTGAACCAATCACAAAGCAGCATTCTGGTCGGTCGGTCAAACAACGGAAACTGTTCTAGATGCTGCACCGTTGCAATATGTGAACTTCTAACACGGGCGTTGAGCGGCTCTGAGCAAGTTATTAGCTTTTATATTTTACATTTATATTTGTTGTTATTGTTGGAACTTGTTTGTACGCGAGGGAACATAACAAAACTTTCACTGTAGAGATGGATAGACTCTAACCAAAACGTTAACAATTTTTTCCTCAGCTTTCTTTTTTCCTGATTTGGCACATAACTAGATGGGATATCAGAACATTTCTTAACTTGCTTATTTGTTTCTTTATCTCTTTATTTATGTTTATTCTAACTTTATCAATCCAGTATTATTTAAAGTCTTAGTGGAGTTTCTTTTTACTTTCTCTATACGAACTATGTACATAGTGTATAGAGAAGGTATTGCACTCCACCAACAAATTCGATACCGAGATTTCACCGGAAATATATGTTTTAGGGTCCCCTGTATCCAAAAAAATGTATTTTAAGAAAAAGGTCCGTGTGTGTGTCCGTGTGTCTGTGAACACGATAACTCAAAAACGAAAAGTCGGTAAAATACCAAACTTGGTATTTAAGTTTAGTATCTCCCAGGGATGCGACACGAAGATTTTGAGAAAAATCCCTCTACCCCAAACTACCCTTTACATAGTGAATGTTTCGAAAATTTTAATTTTCTAAAAAATGGCTCTAACGATTTTGATTAAAATATCGTAAATTAAAGATATTTACCTGACAACTAAAATGTATATTTTCTGGGAATAACCTCTGAAGACTACTTTACTCTGGGTTAATTTTATGGAATTTTGCATAACTGCTAACTCGTAAGAGATGGTCAAAAACTTACCACACAAAAAATGTAGAGCACTTTAAAACACACAATTTATGTAACATACATTTTTTTCGTGGAGACGATTGTTTTTGAGATATTCCTTGTTTTTGGTTTCAGCTATAAAAACATAATTTTCTCATACAGGACTTTGTGAACTTGTGTCCATACAAACAAAGGAACTTCAGTCACATATTAACCAGCATTTGACCATCACTTTAACTTATGGTACTTCCTTATTTCGCTTCTACTTACAAGGAGGCAAGTAATATTTCTATTTCTGCTAATTTTTTCTCGATTAGCAGGAAGTAAATAGAAGCACAAGCTTTTTAAAAATAATTCATTGCAGAGATATAGAGAAAGTCATGTGAATGTAACAAATCAGATTTTTTCAAAACAATTAGAATGAAAATTAAGGATTGAAAACTGAAGAACACGTAAAATGAGCTGCCGTTTGTTCTTGATTCGTATATCTTTAAGTTTTCTCCTAAATTTATTTGTGTGACAAACTCGTAACTTTGCAGCTTGATGGATAATACGTAAAGAAGAAACAAGTTCACGCAGACTGTGGGACCCGACCCGCTGATACGCTGGAGAAGATTGGGTTGGGCTAATCATTGCGCCCGATTTATCCGTCAAAACTTGTAGGTATAGTGTTACACATGTCTCCCTCTCCGCTTCTGATCTGTTTATGACTGTTGTGTGACTCTTTTTTGTAGCTTAAGCCGTTCGTTTAACCTCCATACATTATAATTTACGTTGCAGAACATATGATAGTGTTCCTATTGATATAACATGCACTGTAACAGGAGTTATTAAGCGTATGCTGCTAAGGTCTATTTTCCTATAAAAGCAGGCTAGATTTGCGTGGTTAGCAAATGGTGGATATGGACGGCAATTTCGACCTTATTGCTTTCAGAGTTTGAAGTGTTGCCTATTTCTAAAATAATAAGGGTCCTTTGACAAGTTCTATGTTCAGTGACTTCTTGGTCTAAACGAACCTGTTTTCTAATCTAATCCAATCATGTAAATACATACCAGAAACATTCTCCCCAACCCCCGTAACATTCCCCGGAAATTGCTTGCGGTCATTTGCATTGTCAGCTTGTGTAAACAACAGTTCAATGTCGCCGCTCATGGCCACCTTAGCCTGTTTGTGTTCGTGCAAAAACTATTATGCCATCCGTAGATGTGGTAGTTCCCCTTGTGTTGGCGACGCGAGAGGAAGAATGGGAGAGAGGGAGAGAGAGAAAAACTAAGCCACAGCTTGCGTAACTTTCGTATAAACTAGCCGGATGCTTTAAAGAAAAAATTGCCATTAACATTGCAGGCAGCGGTGATGCCAAATTTCATAACCCCACCACTTTAACTGGCTGTTTAGAGGTTAATCGCATCATCTTATGACACTGCTGTTGACAACTTGACACTCCACCTATTAATTGCCTCTCCTTGACTCCTAACTTCTGTCAACAACATTTACTTTCATGTTTATCCTTCTAAATAGATTTCTTTAACTCTACTGGACATGTTACATTCGTTCATGCCTCATAACTTAACTTTACAGACTATAATTTTATAAAAATACATAAAAATATGTTGATTTAACTACAAATTATCTCTTACGTATAATTTTATTATTCTGACCCTATTCCCTTTCTCGTGCATGTTATCATACTTTGTATAAATAAAGCTGTTAATTTATACGAAGAATGTAAATAAATCGTACTTGAAAGATCTTAATATAAATAAAATAAATACATTTTGTTAAGTTATATTTTGAGTGTAAATTAATTGTTTTTTCCAAACTAGCGGTGAGTAGCACAGTAGTTGGAAAGGTAGAGTCAAATTGAAAAATTGAGTGCCATAACTGGGATTTGAACCACAGATCTCCTGGTTCTAATCTCTAAGCTACCATAGCAATATGCCGGCACAATACTAAAATTCCCCAACTGACTAGTGTCCCTCCCCCACTTAGGTACAATACGTATACTAATCTCTAAATTCTGATGTGTTCCATTCACATGACTTTCTCTACATCTCTGTAACAAATTATTGTTAAAAAGCTTATTCTTCTAGATAATCGAGATAAAAATAGTAGAAATGGCCTTAATTACTTGCTTCCTTATAAGTATAAGGAAAATAAGGGAATACACTAGGCTAAAACGATAGTCAAATCTTTTAAAAGCTGGTTGCCATGTGGATGAAATCTGTTTCTACGCAGGGTCAGGAGTTGGTAAATAACAAGGAATATCTCAGAAATGGTCAGCTCCACGATAAAAAAAAAAAAAAAAAAAAAAAAAAAAAAAAAAAAAACATATTGTGTCCTTTAACGAGATCTACATTTTTTGTGTTGTAAGTTTTTTGTCTATCCCTTACGGTTTACCAGTTACGCATAATTCAGCAAAATTCAACCAGGATAAACAGGTCTTTAGATGATGTTCCCAGAAAATTCAAGATCCAAATTTTGTTTGCCATACTAAATATCTTTAATATACGGTATTTTATCTAAATGGATAGAGCAATTTTTGAGAAAATCAAAATTTTCGAATTTTTTACCATGTAAAAGTTATTTTTGGGTGAAGGGATTTTTCTCAAAATCTTCGTGTCGCATCCCTGGAGATACAAAACTTAAATACCAATTTTGGTATTTTACCGACTTCCATTTTTGAGTTATCGTGTTCACAAATAAACGGGCACACTCACAATCGGATATTTATCTAGAAACGCTTTGTATTTAGGTTTGGTATTGTCCAAGGATGCGACACTAAGATTTACAAAAAAATCCCCCCACCTCAAGCTACCCTTTACATGGAACTTTTTTCGAAAATTTCGATTTTCTTAAAAATAGCTCTAACGATTTTGATTAAAATGTCACAAATTAAAGATATTTACCTGAGAAATAAAATGTATATCTTGAATTTTCTGGGAATAGCCTCTGAAAACTACTTTATTTTGACTTTTGCATAACTGCTAAACCATAAGAGATGAACTGAAGCTTAAAACACAGAAAATATAGAGCACGTTAAAACACATAATATATGTTATATACATTTTTTCTTGGAGTTGATCGTTTTTTAGATATTCCTTGTTTTTGGTTTCAGCTTTGAAAAACATACTTTTCTCACACAGGAATTTGTCAGCTCCTGTCCATACAAACAAAGGAACTTCGGTCACATAGCAACCAGCTTTTGACTACCACTTTAACGTATGGTACGCCCTTATTTCGCATCTACTTCCAAGAAAGCAAGAAATAAGACTATTTCTGCTAATTTTTCTCGATTAGCATGAAATAAATAGAAGAATAAGCTTATTTACAATAATTTGTTACAGAGTAATAGAGAAAGTCACGTGAATGGAACACATCAGATATTTTTGATTAAGTCGACCCTAAAACGTGTATTTCTGGTGAAATCTCCGTATCGAATTTTTGGATGGAACGAAATACCTTCTCTATATACTATTACATAGTACGTATAGAGTAAGTAAAAATTGTATGAGGCGGTATCGATAGATTATTATTCAAAGTATGTTAAATACTCGTATGGATGTACATTCCTTCGCCTTCTATGTTACGTACAGTAAATAGGGAAAGTATCAAAAATCCCATTTTGTCATTTCACCGGAAATACGTATTTAAGACAGTAAAAAAAATCTGATGTGTTCCATTCACATGGCTTTCTCTACATCTCTGCAACAAATTATTATTAAAAACAGGCTTCTATTTACTTCATGCTAATCGAGAAAAAAATTAGCAGAAATAGTCTTATTACTTGCTTCCTTGTAAGTAGAAGCAAAACAAGGGAGTACCATAGGTTAAAGTGATAGTAAAAATCTGGTTGCTATGTGACTGAAGTTCCTTTGTATGGACAGGAGTTGACAAATTCCTGTTTTTTAAAGCTGAAACAAAAAACAAGGAATATCTCAAAAACGACCAAGTCCACGAAAAATATGCGTATAACATAAATTACGTGTTTTAAAGTGCTCTACATTTTTTGTGTGTTAACTTTTTGCCTTTCTCTTACGGTTTAGCAGTTATGCAAAATTTCGTAAAATTCATCCAGAATAAAGTGATCTTCAGGGGCTATTCCCAGAAAATTCAAGATATACATTCTATTTATCAGCTAAATATCTTTAATATATGATATTTTAATCATTATTTTTGTAGCCATTTTTGAGAAAATTAAATTTTTCGAAAAAAGTTCCATGTAAAGGGTGGTTTGGGATGTGGGGATTTTTCTCAAAATCTCCGTGTCGCATCCCTGGAAGATACTAAACTTAAGTACCAAGTTTGGTATTTAACAGTCTTTTCGTTTTTGAGTTATCGTGTTCACAGTCATATGGACTTTTTTCTGAAAATGCTGTTTTTGGATACAGGGGAACCTAAAATATATATTTCCGGTGAAATCTCGGTATCGAATATTTGGGTGGAATACAATACCCCACACATGGTGGTGGACATGATAAACTTGTTGCGAGCAGTTGGGTAACTGTATTCCCTGCCTTATTAGGTCGTGTTCATCAGGTATTGAGATCAAGTTCGTTAATTCCACGTCAGAAGTTTACAGAAATCGCAAAACAGGAATATTGCGTGCAGTGGGCATATCTAAGAACTGTAGTTGACACTCGGGGATTGTCCCTTTTGCTTTCTCCTTGACCTACTCTACAGCTTCCTTCCAACAACCTTGTTTTTTAATTTCTTAGCACCGTTGGCAAATCTTTCTGCGGTGAATTCGTACCTCCAAGATATCACTTCAAACTGCTATAACTATTTTAATTATTGAGATAGGACAAAAAAAACCTTATGCGTTCCATTCACATGACTTACTTTGCATCTCTATAACAAATTATTATTAAAAAGCGTATTCTTCTATCTACATCATGCTAATCGAGATAAACATTAGCAGAAATGGTCCTTATTACTTGTTTCTTGTAAAAAGAAATAAGGCATACACTAGACTAAAGCGATAGTCAAATCTTTTAAAAGCTGGTTGCCATGTGGTTAAAATTAGTTTCTTTGCATTGCCAAGGAGTTGGTAAATTCCCGTGCGAGAAAAGTTTTGAAATATTTCAAAACTGAAAACAATAAACAGGAATATTTTGGAAACGGTTACTTCCACAACAAAAAAGTAAAGGACATAAATTGTGTTTTTGACGAGATCTACATTTCTTGTGAAGTAAGTTTTTGTCTCTTATGGTTTAGCAGTTAAGCAAAATTCGACTAAATAAATCCAGAATTAAGAGGTCTTTATAGGCTATAAAATGCAATGTATACATTTTATTTGAAATGTAAATATCTTTAATATACGGCATTTTAATCAAAATCGTTATAGCCATTTTTGAGAAAATCAAAATTTTCGAAAACATTTCCATGTAAAGGGTAGTTTATGATAGTTGCATTCTCTTGAAAACCTTCGTGCCACATCCTTGGAAGATACTAAACATCTTTTATATATAAGAAAAGACATCTTTATTCTGGATTTTTTTTAATTTTGCATAACTAGTAAACCGTAAGAGATAGATAAAAACTTACAGTACAAAAATTTATATCAATTACATTTTTCCTGGAGTTGACTGTTTTCAAGATATTCCTTATTATTGGTTTCAGCTTTGAAAAACGTAAAATTTTCTCACGCAGGAATTTGCCATTTCCGGCCAGGCAACCACATTTTAAAACATTTGGCTGTCGGTTTAACCTAGTGCATTCCTTTATTTCCCTTCTACTTATAAGGAACTAAGTAATAAAACCGTTTTTGCTAGCGTTTACCTCGATAAGCATGAAGTGGGTAGAAGAATAAGCTTATTAAAATATTTGCTACACAGATGTGTAGAAAGCCGTGTAAATGGAACACATCAGATTCTTTTTTTTTTTTTTTTTTTTCATTTATATAGCCCCTTAAACATCTAAGGTCATATCGGGCGCTTTGCACCCGAAACACTCGTTGTCTGTAGGTTCTTTTACTTTGGTTTAAATCATTTTTATTTTCCTCAAACATACACACATGCACTCTCACATACATTCTTCCAGACTCTGTGGGGGATAGGGAATAATTCTGGCTAAATAAAAATTACCCGCCCCAGCCGGGAATCGAACCCGGGACCCCCGGATAAGAAGTCAACTCGCTGACCACTTTACCACGGAGGCAATATTTTTTATGTTGTTTACAAACATACAGAGAGAGAAACACACGGATATTTTTCTAAAATGTTTATTATTATTATTATTATTATTATTATTATTATTATTATTATTATTATTATTATTATTATTATTATTATTATTATTATTCAGGGAGTCCCAAAACAGGCATATTACCGGTGAGATGTCGGTATCGAAATTTTGGGTGGAATATGACAATTTCCTTGCCTGTTAAAACAGCAGAGAAAGCACAAACGTTAGACTGTTTTGTTTTTATTAATTCATCTTTTATATTTTAACATTCAAGCAAGAAAAAGAAGGAAGGAAGACAATGGGTGAGGGAGTGAAAGAAAGAACGAAAGAAAGAGAAAGAAAGAGAAAGAAAGAAAGATGGTATGAAAGAAAGAAAGATATTTCAAATCATTTGATGGATCAATCTGAGAAAACGTCAGAACTGATCACGATGAGTCAAATTACTCCCATTCGGGAGGTGGTTAGTTTGTATTCCTTGCAGCTTGTTCTGTAGGCAAGGGAGTCCCAACCGGTGTGCCCCGGCACCCTAGGGTGCCGTGTGATTGGCTAAGGGGTGCCGCGAGATATTGAGATAAACAAAAAAAAAATACCTTCTACTGAAGCCTTAAGTCTTGTAAGGTCTTGAAATAAAATAGGTCAAATCAATTACTCTCATGCACGGCAGATGGTGAAAGTGGTCGATTCATTTCAATAATTCAGTTATACTAGTATCCCGCAGATGGCTTTACAGCTATACCCTGCCGAACATTCCCGAGACTACTCGCTTCCTCACGAACATTCCCGAGACTTCGACTGAAGAATATGTAAAAGTGTACGCCGCTTGGAGCTTTCAATGCTCTCGCTCAGCTCATTTCTGCGGCTAGGAGCGAGCGGAATAGGACATGTCTCCAGTGAGCAGCTAACCCAGGTGCTTATTAGCGCCAAAAGACGGAAGCCTGTCGTTCAGTGCTTCTTAGCACCATTCAGCAGCAGAAGTCCACAACCATCATCATCAACTACGAAGACTCCGGTCTTCAGCGATCATCCAAACAGCAGTCCAACAAGAACATCCGAGTTCTGATTGGTCGGCCGCCACTTCAGGAAGCGACCCTATTGGGTAGCTTCAGGCGCAACCGGCCAATCAGTAAGAACCTACGGACTTCCAGGCCAGAGGAAGTGCAGGCAGCGGGCAGCCGAACAAGGCCACAGCCACCTTTCCTACGGTTAGGTACGGCGCACTTCGGTGTCCGGTCCCCTGTTTCGGCAAGCTAAAGAGCACCTGCTGCCTGTAGGTGAGTGGTGAACTAGGCTAGTTATGTGTGCGCTGCACACTCGTGTGCAGCGTACGTATACCTACCTTTTTTCCTAACACCCTACCCAACATGAAGCCCGCTCCCAGTAGCGAGGCACCCAGCGGTCCTGCCAAGGAGCAGGAACCAACACCGAGCACCGGCACTGGTGTCACCAGCGGCGCAGCCAAGGCCTCCGGGCCCGGCAGGAGCCGAAAACCAAGGAAGTCCCTACAACGCAAGAGCGGAAAAGGGACTCCACTCCGTTCGGTTTCGACCGACTCTACTGACAAGGGCGGATCTTGAGAGCGATCTCCTATCCGATCAGGAAAATCGTCCGATCAGGACTATTCAGATTGTGACAGTGTGGTCACAAGCATTTCGACATACTCGGATAAGACTTCGGTCTTCTCCTTCCACTCTTCCATTATGGGACAGGACGAGGAAAGTCACACTGCACCTCCCGAGGTCAGTGATGATTTCATTGTCGTGGGCAAAAAGGGGAAACCCGTAACTCCTGCACACCAGACCAGTGCAGGACCCAGCAGCTCCGCCGCCGGCGGACAGAAGAAGCGCCATATTCCACCTATCATCGTGGACTCCTTCGAGGGTGTGGTAGGCTTTCTTAGGATGGTCATGCCAACACTGCCAGGAGTGCACGGTGACAAGGAGGAAAAGCCGCTACGTCTTCCAGGCAAGGACGCCGGAGGACTATTCACGCCTACTGAGCGAGCTCAGTAAGAAGAAAATCCCCAATTTTAACTTTGGTCTCGACAAAACCAGAGACCTTAAGAGAGTTAAAAGGAGCCTACCGGCGGACACGTCCGTCAAGGAGATCGAGGAGGACCTCATCCGCCAGGGTATAGCCCCCAAATTGGTGAAGCAGCTCACCAAACCCGCTCCAGCTGGGCGCACGCCCACAAAAATCCCCCTTCCCCTCTTCCTAGTGATAGTGGAGCGGGTAAATGATCCGGAGATCAAGATAGATCGGGTTTCCTCGATCTGTTATCTCCGGGTCACCATAGAAGCATCCCGACGCCCTGGCGGTCCAGCACAATGCCACCGTTGCTTGGGTTTCAACCATTCAAGCAAATATTGTCACCGGATACTACGCTGCCTTAGGTGTGGTGACAAGCACCCCAAAGAGCTCTGCCCGCGCTCCTTGACGGATGATCCCAATTGTGCCAACTGCGGGAAGAAACATATCGCCTGCTATGGAGGGTGCTATGTGAGGCTGAAGGTCTTCGCGTCGTCGAGGCCCGCCCCCCCCCCCTGGAGCCTAAACCGGCCACACCTCCGAGTAGGGAGGAGCGCCAGAAGACATCGACGGACCAGAACAACAAGGCCAGACCATCGGCGAGGCAGGAGCCTCGAACATCAGGAGGCACCAAGACAGGCACCCACACCGGCACCACGGGGCTCCTTATACTCAAATAGGGTCTCCGGAAAAGGGAAATCACCAAAAACCCCTGCCAGCTTCCGCTCCATTAGCCTTCTACCCACCCTCTAGAAGGTCTTCGAGAGGTTAGTACTACACCGCTTGTCGCCGCAGGTAGTCGACATTCAAGTCATCCCTCTCCATCAGTTTGGATTCCGTCCTGGGCACTCGACAGCCCAACAGCTGCTGCGGGTGGTGGAGGCTGCCGCCCTGGGGTTCCAGGACGGGGCCTTCACGCCGGCGGTGTCTTTGGATGTCGAGAAGGCCTTCTCAACCACCTGGCATGACGGTCTCCTGTTTAAACTCATCCAGATTGGCCTACATACACAGTTAATCAACATCATACACAGCTTCCTACACCAGCGCACCTTCGTAGTTGCAGTTGCGGGGCAAACATCTACACCAAAACCCCTACGAGGCGGAGTCCCAGAAGGCTCTGTATTATCACCCACCTTGTTTAGCCTTTTTATGGCAGACTTCCCTACGGTGCAGGGCGTCAATATGGCCCAGTTTGCTGATGACGTCCTGCTCTACCGCACCGACAGGAACATACGCAGAGCCTTCAACCCTATACAGAGACACCTCCGTCTCGTCCAGGACTGGTGCAGACAGTGGCGGATGTCCGTTAATCCGGGCAAAAGTCATGCTGTTCTGTTCACCAGAAAACGCCCCTAAATAAACCAGATACCCAACTTTTCCTATCAGGGCCAAAGGATAGAGTGGGGGAATTCCATCAAACACTTGGGCGTCATTCTTGATAAGGGCCTAACTTTTCGTGAACACGTGCGGGGAACGTCGGACAGGGCGAAGGGGGCGGTAGCCTCCCTTTACCCTGTGCTGGCCACCCAGATGCCGGTTCACTTAAAGTTACGCCTTTTCAAGGCGCTTATAGTCCCCCTGATGATCTATGCCTGCGAAGTGTGGGGTATGGCAGCAGACTCCTGGCTTCTCTGGTTACATCGGGTACAGAATAGAGGACTCCGGTCCATATATTCTGAATGTCGACGTTTTCCTTTGAGGCTACTACATGAAGCTACTACATTGATCGTTTTTTAGATATTCCTTGTTTTTGGTTTCAGCTTTGAAAAACATACTTTTCTCACACAGGAATTTGTCAGCTCCTGTCCATACAAACAAAGTGTTTAACCAAGTTGTGAAAATGGTGAACTATATGCTCGACCTTTAAAGTGCAGAATTTTTGAACAGTTATGTCGCGCAATGGATGCATCTCATACCTCTTTGTTACTTCACACAGAGGTAAGGTGGTTGTCGCGGGGTCGTGTATTGAACCGGTTTCTCGAACTTAAAGAACAGGTAAAAACTTTTTTTAAGGATGAAAATCAAGAAACATTTCATGAGCTCTTACCAAGTGATTCTTGGTGTTTTGAACTGTCGTATCTGGCAGATATTTTTCATAAGCTGAATGAACTGAATGTTTCGATGCAGGGTCGGCATGAAACAATAATCTCCTCAACCAATAAAATGAAAGGTTTTAAAAGAAAACTTAGTTCTTGGAAGTCTGCAGTTCAAAAAGGAGATTTGTCGAACTTTCCATCTCTTCTTAATGTGGCAGGAGATAAAGATCTGGGTAAACTGAAAGACCGCATTTGTGATCACTTATCAAGATTGCAAGATGCAACAGATGTGTACTTTCCAACTATTTCCACAACGAATCTCGACTGTCTCACCATTTGATTTCGTAGATAGTGCAGAGGAAATAGATTTCACTGCTTGCGAACGAGATGAATTTATTGATCTTTGCGCTGATTCCACACTCAAAGGTAAGTTCACCAAGAGTGAGGCGTCGGTGGCTAGTTTTTGGCTTCAACGGAGAGAGAAGTACCCTAACCTAATGAGGAAAGCAATTAACGCACTTTTGCCCTTTTCAACATCCTATCTATGCGAGCAAGCCTTCTCTGCTATCGTGACAATAAAATGCAAAGCAAGAAATAGACTGAATAACCCTGAGGATGATTTGCGTGTTTCACAGTCAACTGTTAAGACCACATCACATATCTGTGCTCTAAGCATCAATCACAAGTTTCACATTAATCATTAATCGAACAAAGTTTATTGATGTATTTTTACTCAATGATTGTAGTAAAGTTTACTGTATTATGTTATGGTATACGTTATTATTATTATATAATATTTGAATAAATTAATATATTAAGCTTAATTTTCTTTTAATTCAAGGAAGGGTGCCCCTGGTGTTTAATGTTATTCCCAAGGGTGCCGTGAACTTCAAAAGGTTGGGAAACACTGCCCTAGATCATCAGGTAAATACTGGATTAGGTATTTACTACGACCCGTCCCACACACACACAGAGTAAAGTACCTAGAAAAAATCTTATATGTATTCAAATCCATTCACATCTCTGCAACAAATTATTGTTAAAAAGCTTATGCTTCAATTTACTTCATGCTAATCAGAAAAAAATAGCAGAAATTGTCTTATTACTTGCTTCCTTGTAAGTGGAAGCGAAAAAAGGGAGTACCATAGGATAAAGTGATAGTCAATAGCTGGTTGTTATGTGACTGATGTTCCTTTGTATGGACAGGAGTTGAGAAATTCCTGTATGAGAAAAATACAAGTTTTTAAAAGCTGAAATCACTAAAAGGAATATCTCTAAAACGATCAACTCAACGAAAAAAAAATTATATAACATAAATTGTGTGTTTTAATGTGTTCTAAATTTTTTGTGTGAAAGGATTTTGTCCATCTTTTACGGTTTAGCAGTTATGCAAAATTTCGTAAAATGCATCCAGAATAAAGTAGTCTTCAGAAGCTATTTCCAGAAAATTCAAGATATACATATTATTTGTCAGGTAAATATCTTTAATTTACGCATTTTAATCAAAATCGTTATAGCCATTTTCAATAAAATAAAATTTTTCAGAAAAATGTCCATGTAAAGGGTAGTTGGGGAGGGGGGATTTCCTTGAAAATCTTTGTGTCGCATCCTTGGAAAATACCAAACCTAAATACCAAGTTTGGTTTTCAACGTACTTTTCGTTTTTTAGCTATGCTGCCAACAGTCACACACACACATACCTACAGACAGATTGACACTCACAGGACATGTTTCTGAAAATGCTTTTTTTGGATTCAGCAGGTCTCAAAAACATGAGTGAAATCTTGGTATCCAATTTGTACATGTACATAGCACGTGTAGAGAAAGTAATAAAATTGACGGTGCAAGGCGAATAAATATCTACGGCTATTTGTGAGATACGCTTTGAAAAATGCTGTGAAAGAATCTAAGAGTAGTGGTAATAAAAGTTTCTAAATATGTCATAAAGAAAAAAAAAAAAGAAAAAAACTTCTGTGTTCCTTTCACATGATTTTCTCTGTATCTCTGAAACAATTGTTGTTAAAAAGCTTATTCTTCTATCTTACTGCATGCTAATCGAAATGGTCTTATCACTTGCATTCTTGTACTAGAAGGCAAATAAGGGAATATACTAGCTATAGCGATAGTCAAATCTTTCAAAAGCTGGCTGCCATTGTTTGTAATCCGTTTCATTGTTGACCAGGAGTATATATTTTCCCGTGTGAGAAAAATAAGCATTCTAAAACTGAAAACAAATAATAAGGAATATCTAAAAAATAGCCAATTCCACGAAAAAATGTATAAGACATAAATTGTGTGTTTTAAAGAGGTATACCTTTCTTTGTGTGTTAGGTTTTTGTCTATCTCTTACTGTTTACCCATTTTGCAAAATTCATCCAGAATGAAGAGCTCTTCAGGAGATATTGTCAAAAAATTCAAGATATACTTTTCGTTTGTCATAAAAATATTTTAAACACATGGGATTTTAACAAAAACGTTAGTAATTTTTGAGGAAATCAAAATTTTCGAAAAATGTTCCATGTAAAGAGTAGCTGAGAGTGGGGGATTTTCTTGAAAAGCCTCGTGTCGCAATCTTGGAAGATACTGAACTTAAATACCAAGTTTGGTATTTAACTGACTTTTCATTTTTGAACTATGCTGCCCCCCCCCACGCATACTGAATGACATATTTTTCTACAAATGCTCTTTTTGGATTCAGAAGGCCTTAAAACCCATATTTCCGGTGAAATCTCGGTATCGAATTTTGAGTGCAATACATTTTCTCTATACACTATGTACTTAGAACGTGTAGAGAAAGTCCTATCCGTGCACCTAAGTCCGCGGTCTGTGCACTCAAGTCCGCGATCTGTGCACTCGAGTCGGCGGTATGTGCATTCGAGTCGGCGGTCTGTGCACTCAACTCCGCGGTCTGTGCACTCAAGTCCGCAGTCGTTCACTCGAGTCGGCGGTCTGTGCAGTCGAGTCGGCGGTCTGTACAATAGAGGCGGCGGTCTCTGCACTCAAGTCGGCGGTCTGGGAAGTCAAGTCGGTGGTCTGTGCAATCGAGTCGGCGGTCTGTGCTGTCGAGTCGACGGTCCGTGTTGTCGAGTCGGCAGTCTGTGCACTCAGGTCCGTGTTCTGTGCAGACGAGTCGGCAGCCTGTGCAATCGAGACAGCGGTCTGTGCACTCAGGTCCGTGTTTTGTGCAGACGAGTCGGCAGTCTGTGCAGTCGAGACAGCGGTCAGTGCAGTCGGGTCGGCGGTCTGCACTCAGGTCCGTGGTATGTGAAGACGAGTCGGCAGTCTGTGTACTCAGGTCCGTGGTCTGTGCAGACGAGTCGTTAGTCTGTGCACTCAGGTCCGTGGTCTGTGCAGACGAGTCGGAAAAAGAAGCATTTGGAAATTATAGAATAATTTGAGCTATATAATTAAAATGTCCAATAACGCCCTAGTTGATTTACCAACACCATCAAATATTTCAACCTGAGTCTGTGCAGTCGAGACAGCGGTCTGTGCAGTCGGGTCGGCGGTCTGTGCACTCATGTCCGTGGTCTGTGCAGACGAGTCGGCGGCCTGTGCAGTCAGGTCCATGGTCTGTGCAGACGAGTCGGCAGTCTGTGCACTCAGGTCCGTGGTCTGTGCAGACGAGTTGGCAGTCTGTGCAGTGGAGACAGCGGTCTGTGCAGTCGGGTCGGCGGTATGTGCACTCCGGTCAGTGGTCTGTGCAGCCGAGTCGGCAGTCTGTGCACTCAGGTCCGTGGTCTGTGTAGTCGAGTCTGCTGTCTGCTGACGAGTCGGCAGTCTGTGCACTCAGGCCCGTGTTCTGTGCAGACAAGTCGGCAGTCTGTGCAGTCGAGACAGATGTCTGTGCACTCAGGTCCGTGGTCTGTGCAGTCGAGTCTGCTGTCTGTGCAGTCGAGACAGCGGTCAGTGCAGTCGGGTCGGCGGTCTGCACTCAGGTCTGTGGTATGTGCAGACGAGTCGGCAGTCTGTGCACTCAGGTCCGTGGTCTGTGCACTCGAGTCGGCAGTCTGTGCACTCAGGTCCGTGGTCTGTGCATTCGAGTCGGCAGTCTGTGCAACCGAGCCAGCGGTCTGTGCATTCGGGTCGGCGGTCTGTGCACTCAGGTCCGTGGTCTGTACAGACGAGTCGGCGGTCTGTGCAGTCAGGTCCGTGGTCTGTGCAGACGAGTCGGCAGTCTGTGCACTCAGGTCCGTGGTCTGTGCAATCGAGTCGGCAGTCTGTGCAGTCGAGACAGCGGTCTGTGCAGACGGGTCGGCGGTCTATGCAGTCAGGTCCGTGGTCTGTGCAGAGGAGTCGGCAGTCTGTGCACTAAGGCCTTTCGTCTGTGCAGACGAGTCAGCGGTCTGTGCAGTCGAGTCGGCAGTCTGTGCAGTCGAGCCTGCGGTCTGTGCAGACGAATCGGCGGTATGTGCAGTCGAGTCGCCGGTCTGTGCTGTCGATTCGGCTGTCTGTGCACTCAGATCCGCGGTCTGTGTAGACGTGTAGGCGGTCTGTGTAGACGAGTCGACGGTCTGTGCACTCAGGTCCAAGGTCTGTGTAGACGAGTCGGCGGACTGTGCACTCAGGTCTCTGGTCTGTGCACACGAGTCGATGGTGTGTGAGGACGAGTCCGACTGTACAGACCGCCGACAAGTTTGCACAGACCACCGACTAGTCTGCACAGACCAGGGACCTGAGTGCACAGACCGCTGACTCATCTGCACAGACCATGGACCTGAGTGCACAGACCGCCGACTGGTCAGCAGAGACAGCAGACTCGACTGCAAAGAACGCCGAGTCGACTGCACAGACCACGGACCTGAGTGCACAGACCGCCGACACGTCTGCACAGACCGCGGACCTGAGTGCACAGACCGCCGACACGTCTGCATAGACTACCGAATCGTCTGCACAGACCGCGGACCTGAGGGCTGAGACCACCGACTCGAAAGCACAGACCGCCAACTCGTCGGCACAGACGACGAACATGAGTGCACAGAGCGCCGACTCTTCAGCACAGACCGCCAACTCCTCTGCACAGACCGCGGACCTGAGTGCACAAACCGCCGACTCGTTTGCACAGACCATGGACCTAAGTGCACAGACCGCCAACTGGACTGCACAGACCGTGGACCTGAGTGCACAGACCGCCGACTCGTCAGCACAGACCGCCAACTCGAATGCACAGACCGCCGACTCGTCTGCACAGACGACGATCATTAGTGCACAAACCGCCGAATCGATAGCACAGACCGCAGACACGTCTGCACAGACCGCGGACTCGTCCGCAAAGACCGCGGACCAGAGTGCACAGACTGCCGACTCGACAGCACAGACCACCTACTCGTCTATGCAGACCGCGGACCTGAACGTACAGACCGACGACTCGTCAGCACAGACAGCAGACTCGACTGAACAGACCGCGCTTCTTAGTGCACAGACCGCCGACACGATAGCAGACTGCCGACTCGTCTGCACAGACAGCCGACTCGACTGTACAGACCGCCGACTCGTCTGTACAGACGACGATCATGAATGCACAGACCGCCGACTCGACAGCACAGACCGCGGACACGTCTGCACAGACTGTGGACCTGAGTGCACAGACCACCGACACGTCTGCACAGACTGCCGACTCGTTCGCACAGACCGCGGACCTGAGGGCACAGACCGCCGACTCGACAACACAGACCTTGGACCTAAGTGCACAGACCGCAACTCGACTGCACAGACTGCCGACTCGTCATCACAGACCGCTGACTCGACTGCACAGACCACGGACCTGAGTTCACAGACCGCCTACTCGTCCGCACAGACCGCATACTCGATTGCACAGACCCTCGACACGTCTGCACAGACCGACGACTGGTCTGCACAGACTACTGACTCGTCTGCACAGACCATGGACCTAAGTGCACAGAATGCCGACTCGACTGCACAGACCGCGGACCTGAGTGCACAGACCGCAAAATCGTATGCACAGACCGCCGACTCGTCTGCACAGACGACGAACTTTGGCGCACAGACGACGAACTTTGGTGCACAGACTGCCGACTTGTCCGCACAGACCGCGGACCAGAGTGCACAGACCGCAGACTTGACAACACAGATCGCCTACTCGTCTACACAGACCGCGGACCTGAGTACACAGACCGACGACTCGTCAGCACAGACAGCGGACTAGACTGCACAGACTGCGATTCTTAGTGCACAGACCGCCGACACGATAGCAGAATTCCGACTCGTCTACACAGACAGCCGACTCGACTGCACAGACCGCCGACTCGTCTGTACAGACGATGATCATGAGTGCACAGACCGCCGACTCGAACCGCAGACCGCCGACACCTCTGACCACAGACTGCGGACCTGAGTGCACAGACCGCCGATACGTCTGCACAGACTGCCGACTCGTTCGCACAGACCGAGGACCTGAGTGCGCAGACCGACGACTCGTCAGCACAGACAGCAGACTCGGCTGCACAGACCGCGGTTCTTAGTGCACATACCGCCGACACGATCGATGACTGCCGACTCGTCTGCACAGACAGCCGACTCGACTGCACAGACGACGAACATGAGTGCACAGAACTCCGACTCGACAGCACAGACCGCCGACTCGACAGCACAGACCGCCGACTCCTCAGCACAGACCGCGGACCTGAGTGCACAGACCGTCGACTCGTTTGCACAGACCATGGACCTAAGTGCACAGACCGCCGACACGTCTGCACAGACTGCCGAGTCGTCCACACAGAACGCGGACCAGAGTGCACAGACCGCCGACTCGACAACCCAGAGCGCCTACTCGTCTACACAGACCGCAGACCGGAGTACACAGACCGACGACTCGTCAGCACAGACAGCGGTTCTTAGTACACAGACCGCCGACACGATAGCAGAAATCCGACTCGTCTGCACAGACAGCCGACTCGACTGCACAGACCGCCGACTCGTCTGTACAGACGACGATCATGAGTGCACAGACCGTCGACTCGACAGCACAGACCGCCGACACCTCTGCACTGACTGCGGACCTGAGCGCACAGATCGCCGACACGGCTGCACAGACTGCCAACTCGTTCGCACAGACCGCGGACCTCAGTGCACAGACTGCCAACTCGACGGCACAGACCGCCGACTCGACTGCACAGACCGCCGACTCGTTTGCACAGACCATGGACCTAAGTGCACAGACCGCCGACACGTCTGCACAGACTGCCGACTCGTCCGCACAGACCGCGGACCAGAGTGCACAGACCGCCGACTCGACAACACAGACCGCTTACTCGTCTACACAGACCGCGGACCGGAGTACACAGACCGACGACTCGTCAGCACAGACAGCGGTTCATAGTGCACAGACCGCCGACACGATAGCAGACTGCCGACTCGTCTGCACAGACCGCCGACTCGTCTGTACCGACGACGATCATGAGTGCACAGACCGCCGACTCGACAGCACAGACCGTCGACTCGACTGCACAGACCGCCGACTCGTCTGCACAGACCGTGGACATGCGTGCACAGACCGCCGACTCGACTGCACAGGCCGCCGACTGTTCTGGACAGGCCGCCGACTCGTCTGCACAGACCACGGACCTTAGTGCACAGACCGCCCACTCGACAGCACAGACCGCCGACTCGACTGCACAAACCGCCGACTCGCCTGCAAAGACCGCGGACTCAACAGCACAGTCCGCCGACTCGACTGCACAGACCGCCGACTCGTGTACACATACCGCGGACTGGAGTGCACAGAGTGCCGACTCGACAGCACAAACCGCCGACATGTCTGCACAGACCGCAGACTCGTCTGTACGGACGGCCGACTCGTCTGCACAGACCGCGGACCTGAGTGCACAGACCCCCGACTCGACAGCACAGACCGCCGACTCGTCTGCACAGACTGCGGACCTGAGTGCACAGACCGCCGACTCGACAGCACAGACCGCGGACTCGTCTGCTCAGACCGCGGACCTGTGTGCACAGACCGCCGACTCCTCTGCACCGACAGCCGACTCGACATTAAGACCGCCGACTCGATTGCACAGACCGCCGTTTTCATGCTTCTATTTACTTCATTCTAATCGAGAAAAAATTAGCAGAAATAATCTTATTACTTGCAGGAGTTGACAAATTCCTACATTGGAAAAGTATGTTTTTCAAAGCTGAAACAAAAAACAAGGAAAATTTTAAAAACGATCAATTTCACGAAAAGAGTGTATATAATATAAATTGTGTATTTTAATGTGCTCTATATTTTTTGAGGTAACATTTTGTCCATCTCTTATGGTTTAGCAGTTATGCAAAATTCCATAAATTCATCCAGAATAAAGTAGTCTTCAGAGACTATTCCCAGAAAATTCAAAATATACATTTTATTTGTCAGGTAAATATCTAAAATATACGAAATTTTATTCAAAATCGTTAGAGCCATTTTTGAGAAAATCAAAATTTTCGACATTTTTTCCATGTAAAATGTAGTTTCGGGTGGGGGATTTTTCTCAAACTCTCCGGGTCGCATCCCTGGAAGATACTAAACTTAAATACCAAGTTTGGTATTTTAGCGACTTTTCGTTTTTAAGCTATCGTGTTCACAGCCACACGGACACAAACACACGGACCTTTTTCTGAAAATACTTTTTTTGGATACAGGTGCCCTAAAATGTATGTTTCCGGTGGAATCTCGGTATCGAATTTTTTGGTGGAGTGCAATACCTTCTCTATACACTATGTACATAGCACGTATAGAGAAAGTAAAAGATTTGAATGTGTTCCATTCACATGACTTTCTCTACATCTATGCAACAAAATATTGTTAAAAAGCTTATGTTTCTATTTCCTATCGAGAAAACATTAATAGAAATAGTTTTATTACTTGTATCCTTATAAGTAGAAGCGAAATACAGGAGTACCGTAGGTTAAAGTGGATAGTCAAAAACTGGTTACTATGTGACTTAAGTTCCATTTTTTTTGTATAGACAGGAGTTGTAACATTCCTGTATAAGAAAAGTACAAGCTTTTCAGAGCTGAATACAAAAACAAGCAATATCTAAAAAACGATCAATTCCACGTAAAAAGTGTATATTACATAAATTGTGTATTTTAACGTGCTCTACATTTTTTGTGTGGTACGTTTTTGTCTATCTCTTACGGTTTAGCAGTTATACAAAATTTCGTAAAATTGACCCAGAATAAAGTAGTCTTCAGATATGTTCAGCATATACATTTTATTTGTCAGGTAAAATTCTTTAATATACGATATTTTATTCAAAATCGTTATAGCCATTTTTAAGAAAATCAACTTTTTTTAAAAAAGTTCCATGTAAAGGGTAGTTGGGGTGGGGGATTTTTCTCAAAGTCTTCGTGTCGCATCCCTGGAAGATACTAAACTTCAATACCAAGTTTGGTATTTTACCGACTTTTCGTTTTTGAGTTATCGTGTTCATACGGACACACACATACACACAAACCTTGTTCTGAAAGTACTTTTTTTGGATACAGGGGGCCCTAAAATATATATTTCCGGTGAAATTTGGGTATCGAATTTTTGGGTGGAGTATAATACCTTCTCTATGCACTATGTACATAGTACGTGTAGAGAAAGTAAGAAAGTATGATGTTTGGTTTGAAATATAGCGAAGAACATTATCTCCAAATAAAATGAATGAGAATTCATGTGCATGTGGAAAGCACGAAAGATAATTCTGTACACATTTTGTGTACATGTGAAAAGGAAGCGGTGTGTTCTGACGGAAACCACGATAAAATCCTGCATAAACACGGGGAATCCTGGCTTTACCCTTGAAACCTGTTTCTATCTTTGTCCCTCGTGGCATCGCATCGCTTTTTGGAACAGAGGTTCTTGCTACTGAAGTTCAAATTGCTCACCCAGATGTTTCTTGTTCTCTATCTTTTATTTATGATGAGTAAAGGATATAATGCATTCCAACCACAAATTCGATACGTACAACTAGCATTAACAAGGTCGTGAGTTCAAATCTCACTTAGGGTGGCTTGCCCGGATAAAGCTTTTTACTTTCTCTATACGTACTGTGTACATAGTGCATAGAGCAGGTATTGTATTGGACCCAAAAATTCGATACCGAGATTTCACCGGAAATACAGGTTTTGAGACAGCCTGAATCAAAAAAAAAAAAAAAAAAGAAAGTGTTTTAGATAAACGTCCCTGTTTGTGTGTGTCTGTGTCTGTGGGCAGCATAGCTCAAAAACGAAAAGGCCGTTAAAAACCAAACTTGGTATTTAAGTTTGCTACCTTTCATAGATGCGACACGAAGATTTTCAAGAAAATCCCCCCAATCCCAACTACCCTTTACATGCAACATTGGACGAAAATTTTGACTTTCTCAAAAATAGCTCTAAAGATTTTGCCTAAAATCTCTTATATTTAAGACATTCACATGGCAAATAAAATATATATCTTGAATTTTCTGGGAATAGCCTCTAAAGACTACTTTATTCTGGATGAATTTTATTGAATTTTGCATAAATGGTAAACTGTAAGAGATATACAGAAACTTACTACACATAAATGTAGAGCACATTAAAACACACAATTTATATTATATAAATTTTTTTTCATGGAATTGGTCGTTTTTGAGATATTCCTTGCTGTTGATTTCCGTTTTAAAAAAAACATACTTTTCTCATAGAAGAATTTGTCAACTCCTGTCGATACAAACAAAAGGACTTCAGTCACATAGCAACCAGCTTTTCACTGTCACTTTAACCTATGAGACTCCCTTTTTTCGCTTCTACTTACAAGGAAGCAAGTAATAAGACTATTTCTGCTAATTTTTTCTTGATTAGCATGAAGTAAATAGAAGCATGAGCTTTTTAACAATAATTAGTTGGAGAGATGTAGAGAAAGCCATGTGAATGGAACACATCAGAAATGTTTTCTCCAGCACTGTACATTAACTGTGCGATAGTTAAGTCTTTTAAAACTCTGGTTGCTATATGAAAAAATATGTGTTCTCACATGACTTTCTCTACAATTCTGCAACAAATTATTATTAAAAAGCTTATGCTTCTATTTACGTCATTCTAATCGAGAAAAAATTAGCAGAAATAATCTTATTACTTGCTTCTTTGTATATAGAAGAGGAATAAGGGAATATGTTAAACTGATAGTCAAAGGCTGATTGGTATGTGACTGATGTTCCTTTGTTTGTATGGACAGGAGTTGACAAATTCCTGCATGAAAAAAGTATAAGTTTTCAAAGCTGAAACCAAAAACAAGGAATATCTGAAAAGCGATCAATTCCACAAAAAAAAATTTATATAACATAAATTGTGTTTTAATGTGCTCTATATGTTTTGTGTGATAAGTTCTGACCATCTCTTACGGCTTAGCATTTATGCAAAATTCCGTAAAACTCATCCAGAATAAAGCAGTCTTCAGAGGCTATTCCCAGAAAATTCAAAATATACATTTTATTTTTCAGGTAAATATCTTTAATATACGAAATTTTAATCAAAATCGTTAGAGCCAGTTTTGAGGAAATCAAAAATTTCGACATTTTTTCCATGTAAAGGGTAGTTTGGGGTGGGGGATTTTTCTCAAAATCTTCGTGTCGCATCCCTGGAAGATACTTAACTTAAATACCAAGTTTGGTATTTTACCGACTTTTCATTTTTGAGTTATCGTGTTCACAGACATATGGGCACACACACGGACCTTTTTCTGAAAATACCTTCTCAATACACTATGCACATGGGACGTGTAGACAAAGTAAACATTGGTATTAGGTTCTCTTTACATAGTCAGGAGTAAAACTAAAGAAAGATGAAATGAAAGACGACGTCCTGTTTGATAAACGTTTTAATTAGTTTAAAATTCAAACTAATAGCAAGAAATACCTCGGTATCGTATTTTTGGGTGAAATACAGAACCACAAATCCTGTTGTGTTGTATTCTTTTGATGCCCTCTGCCTACTCTTCTACAAACTATTCCTTCAAAAGGTTATATATTTTTAACACAGATAAACCCACATTACTCACTTATTCTTTACGTTGTAGGTATAAAAACCTGAAACAAGAGTCAAATCTTATCAAAGCCAGTAGCTATGTTTAGCCTTGAAACTCTTTGATATTTGCATTTACACGAAAAATAAATAAATATATACATAAGGAAATAAATAATGAAAGAAAATATGATGTCCCATTCACATGACTTTCTCCACTTACCTATTCTATAACAAACTATTCTTACAAAAGCTTATTCTTCTATCTACTTCATGCTAATGAAAATAAACACTAGCAGAAATGCCTTGTTACTTATTTTCCTGCAAGTAGAAGTGCGATAAGGGAATACATTAGCTTAAAGCGATAGTAAAATCTTTTAAAAGCCGGTCGCTATGTGATAAATCGAAACTCTGTTCTCTCTGCATGACCAGGAATAAAACAAGAGATATGAAACGAATGAAGTCTTCGCGTTTGGGAAAATTATTAAGTATATTAAAATTCAAACCAATGACAAGGTTATCTCGGAAGTGGTCAAACACACAAAAACGTGAATTAAAAACGTAAATTTTAACGAGATCTAAATTTTTTCTGTAATAAATTTTTGTCTGTCTCTTACAGTTTACCAGATATTAAAAAGTCATCAAGAATGAAAAGAGCTTCAGAGGCTATTCCCAGAAAATTTAAACATCTTATTTGTCCTCTAAATAGCTTTTATATATGACCTTTTTATGAAGATCGTTAGAGCAATTTTTGAGAAAATCGAAATTTGAAAAATATTCTCCCATAAAAAGTGAAGTTTGGAGTGGGGAGATTTTCCTGAAAATATTCGTGTCACATCCTTAAATACCAAGTATGGCACTTAAGCGACTATTCATTTTTAAGTTAAGCACACACACACACACACACACACACACACACACACAGGGATTCACAAGCGGACTTTTTCTAAAACCTTTTTTTTTTACTTCAGGGTTACTCAAAACATATTTCCTGAAGAATCATGTATCGAATTTTAGGTGGAGTACAATACCTTCTGTAACTACTATGTATATTGTACATATGTGCTGGAGAAAGTTAGAATAGAGGTTTGCATATTTGCGGTTAAGAAAGTATAACATATCTGAAAATTCCAACAAACAACAAAGAAAATCTCAGAAATGTTAACACTACGAAAATTTTATTTGACGTTAATTATGTGTTGAAACAAAATATCTTCTTTATTTTTCTTCTTCTTTTATTGTGAGATTTTATTCATAGCTTACGGTTTACTAGATGTACAGCACTGAATTAAAATAAACATTACTTCAGATGCTGTTCTCAGGCATACATTTCGTCATAAAAATAGCTAAAAGATATTTTAGTCAAAGTAGTCAGAAAGAAATTGTTGAGTGGGGGAGGGGGGGAAGTGACCATCCTTGTAAGGTCCTGAGCTTAAATACTAAGTTTCGTATTTAACCGACTTTTCAATTGTACTTTCTCTACAGTACTATATATAGTGTATAGAGAAGGTATTGTATTCCACCCAAAATTCTATACCCAGAATTCGCCGGAAATAGACGTTTTAGGGTCCCCTGTAACCAAAAACAGTATTTATAGAAAAAGGTCCGTGTGTGTCCGCGTGTCTGTGGACACGATAACTCAAAAACGAAAAGTGGGTAAAATACCCAACTTGGTATTTAAATTTAGTATCTTCCACGACACGAACTACCAAACTACCCTTTACATGGAACAAATTTCGATTTTCTCAAAAATAGCTCTAACGATTTTGATTAAAATACCGTCCGTATATTAAAGATAAACTTCTCGATTAGCATGAAGTAAATAGAAGCATAAACTTTTTACAATAATTTGTTGCAGAGATGTAGAGAAAGTCATGTGAATGGAACACATCAGATTTTTTAAAAATGTTTTTATCGGATTCAGGGGACCCCAAAACATATATTTCCGGTAAAATCTCGACACCGAATTTTGGGTGTATTAAAATACCTTCACTGTCCCTAGTATATTGTAGAAAGTAAAAATGTAAACTTATTTTCAAAAAACAAGCCTTGCATTACTTCCAAACTCACACATGAAAGAAGTATGAGCCAATTTTGCCAATAGCTAAAGTAAAACTCCAATCAAAATTATATTTTTTTTTCTGTAACACTGATGTTTACAAAGTTATTAATGTTTTACAAAGTGAGTGTAATACACAAGAGTATTTTCAACAATATTTTTAAACTATTTATAATTTGCATACTTCTATGAAAGTTATATCAAAATGCGCGGGAAATTAAAAATTTTCATACGCAATTAGAACGTGATAATAGAATAAAAATCTGATGAGTTCCATTCACATGTCTTTCTCTACATCTCTGCAACAAATTATTGTTAAAAGACTTATGCTTTTATTTGCTTCATTCTAATCGAGAAAAAATTAGCAGAAATAGTCTTATTACTTGCTTCCTTGTAAGCAGAAGCAAAATATGGGAGTACCGTAGGTTAAAGTGATAGTCAAAAGCTGGTTACTATGTGACTGAAGTTCCTTTGTTTGTATGGACAGAAGTTGACAAATTCCTGTATGAGAAAAGTGTACGTTTTTCAAAGCTGAAACCAAAAACAAGGAATATCTTAAAAGCGATCAATTCCACGAGAAAAATGTATATAACATAAATTGTGTTTTAATGTGCTCTACATTTTTTTGTGTGTTAAGTTTTTGTCCTCTCTTTCGATTTAGCAGATATGCAAAATTCCGTAAAATTCATCCAGAATAAAGTAGTCTTCAGGGGTATTCCCAGAAAGTTCAAGATATACATTTTATTTGGCATGTAAATACGAGGTACGTCCGGAAAGAAAGTTCCGGTTCAATTTATCTCCGCTGCAGCGCTGCTATCGCAGTTCCGCACATGCGCGGTAGACGCTCTGTATCAAGGAGAAGAAATGTGCGCCATTTTAGATCGCTGTCAGCCACATACGCTTTGTTGTGCTTGTTCACAATGTCGGTGTTGATTGAAAATCCCGCCGATTGTGAAATCAGATCTGTGATTCGTTTTCTGAATGCTAGGAAAGTGAAACCAATTGAAATTTATCGGCAAATTTGCGAAGTTTACGGACAAAATGCGATGAGTGATTCAATGGTGAGAAGATGGGTCCGACAGTTCAATGAAGGACGTAGGGAAGTGCATGATGAAGAACGAAGTGGACGTCCATCTTTGGTTACAGAAGAACTGGTTCACGCGATTGATGACAAGATCCAGGAAAACAGCAAGTTTACAATTAGTGCCCTCGCTAAGGAATTTCCCCAAAGCTCACGATCACTAATTCATGAAATTGCTACCGAAAAACTGAAATTTCGTAAACTTTGCTCACGCTGGGTACCAACTTCTTGAAGACACAGGCGGCAAACTTCTATGAAGAAGGTATACAAAAACTTGTGCCACGCTATGACAAATGTCTGTAAAATTTCGGCAGTTGTGTGGAATAAATAATTATTCTGTATCTGTACACAATTTAATTACTTTCTGGACGTACCTCGTATCTTAAATGTAACAGATTTTAATCAAAATCGTTAGAGCCATTTTTGAGAATATCAAAATGTTTATGAAAAAGTTCCATGTAAAGGGTAGTTGGGGGTGGGAGGATTTTTTTTTTTTTTAATATCTTCCTGTCGCATCCTTGGAAGATACCAAACTTATATACCAAATCTGGTAATTAACGGACTTTTCGTTTTTGACCTATGCTGTCCACAGACACGCACACACACACACACACACACACACACACACACACACACACACGCATACACACACTCACTTTTGTCCACAACATGTATTTCTAGTGAAATGTCGGTATCGAATTTTTGGGCACATTACAATACCTTCTCTATACACTATAAACACAGTACGGGTAGAGAAAGTAAAAATATGAAGATCCCATTTTGACCCCCCTTAAGTACAAAGTAATCAGAAGCTACAGTGGTTCACCTATTGAATAGCAGGGCGGAGCATCTGAAATGAAGCTCTTGCCATTTAATAATGGCGCGCATTCTAATTACCTAGCAATCTACGAAGTTAGATGTAATTACACGGATAAAAGCATAAATATAATGTCCTTGTTTTGCGCGCTGGTTGATTTCGAAACGATAGAAGGGCACTGCATTATCGAAAGTCGGACTAACTACTTTCTGGCATGATAGTACAATAGCATAGTCATTTACAACGTAGTTACATAAACTTCCGCAGCTGGTTTCCGCCATGAAACAAAGGAATGCGCCACTTCCGAACTCTTCACTTTGACTAGCATTTTAATCGTAAATCTATCTTACATAATCATTGAAAGTTTTTAAATTTGGTTACACACTCTGGTTTCAATTCGTTTCATTTCAAAATAAATGTTATTGTTCTGTAACAAACATCTCATAAAATAACATTTTAAAAATAATCTCTCTTTGGGTCATTCTTCATAGCTCACAAACTTAGAATGATTTTTGTGTTATTATTAGTGCACAAGAAAATAATGTTGAAAATATTATCATTTAAAATATATATTTATAGCTCATTTTTACTTTCTCTATGCGCACTATGTACATAGTGCATAGAGAATGTATTGCACTCCACCAAAAAATTCGATACCGAGATTTCACCGGAAATATATGTTTTAGGGTCCCCTGTATCCAAAAAAAGTATTTTCAGAAAAAGGTCCGTGTGTGTGTCTGTGAACACGATAACTCAAAAACGAAAAGTCGGTAAAATACCAAACTTGGTATTTAAGTTTAGCATCCTCCGGGGATGCGACACGAAGATTTTGAGAAAAATCCTCCCACTCCAAATACCCTTTACATGGAACTTTTTTCGAAAATTTTGATTTTCTAAAAAATGGCTCTAACGATTTTGATTAAAATGTCGTATATTAAAGATATTTACCTGGCAAATAAAATGTATATTTTGAATTTTCTGGGAATAGCCTCTGAAGACTACTTTATTCTGAGTGAATTTTACGGAATTTTGAATAAGTGCTAAACCGTAAGAGAGAGACGACAACTTGCCCCACAAAAAATGTAGAACACATTAAAACACACAAATTATGTTGTACACATTTTTTTCGTGGAGTTGATTGTTTTTGAGATATTCCTTGTTTTTGGTTTAAGCTATAAAAACATATTTTTCTCATACTCGTGTCCATACAAACAAAGGAACTTCAGTCACTTTCTCTATATCTCTGCAACAAATTATGGTTAAAAAGCTTATGCTTCTATTTATTTCATGCCAATCGAGAAAAAAATAGCAGAAATAGTCTTATTACTTGCTTCCTTTTAAGTAGAAGCGAAATAAGGGAGTACCATAGGTTAAAGTGATAGTCAAAGGCTGGTTGCTATGTGACGGAAGTTCCTTTGTTTGCATGGACACGAGTTCACAAAGTCCTGTATCAGAAAATATAAGTTTTTGAAAGGTGAAATCAAAAACAATGAATAACTAAAAAACGATCAACTCCACGAAAAAAAAATTATATAACATAAACTGTGTGTTTACATTTTCTGTGTAGAGCTTTTGTCTATCTCCTACCGTTTAGCAGTTAAGCAAAATTCGGTAAAATTCATCCAGAATAAAGAGGTGTTCAGAGGCTATTGCCAGAAAATTCAAGATATACACTTTATTTGGTATGTAAATGTCAGTTATATACGGGATTTTAATCAAAATCGTTAGAGCCATTTTTTAGAAAATCAAAATTTTCGAAAAAAGTTCCATGTAAAGGATAGTTTGGGGTGGGGGGATTTTCTTGAAAACCTTCGTGTCGCATCCTTGGAAGATACCAAACTTAAATACACACATACAAACAGACAGACACACACACGCGGATATGTTTCTAAAAATGCTTTTTTTTTTCAGGGGGTCTCAAAACATATATTTCCGGTGAATTCTCTGTATCGAATTTTTGGGTACAATACAATACCTTCTCTATACACTATGTACATAGTGCGCAAAGAGAAAGTAAAAAAAATTGACAGGCTCAATCCAAATGGTATTTTCTACATCTCTGTAAGAAATTATTGTAAAAAGCTAATTCTCTACTTCATGCTAGTCAAGATAGACGTTAGCAGAAATGATCTTATTACTTGCTTACATGGGAAATAAGCCTGGAAACACACTAGGCTAAATGGTCAAAAGTTGGTTGTTATGTGGTTGAAATCCATTTCTTTACACGGCCAGGGGTTGACAAATTCCCGTATGAGAAAAGTTTAATTATTTTAAACCTGAAACGAACAACAATATATCGGAAATGGTCAACTTTTTGAAAAAAGTTGTGTGACATAAATTGTGTGTTTAAACAAGATCTACATTTTTAGTACGTTTTTGTCTCTCTCTCTCTCTCTCTCTCTCTCTCTCTCTCTCTCTCTCTCGATTTACCGGTTATACAAACATTCAAGATACACATTTTATTTCTCATGTAAGTATCTTAATCATACTCATTAGGACCAGTTTTGACAAAATAAAAAATTTCAAACTTTTCCCCATGTAAAGCGTAGTTTGGGGCGGGTAAATTTTCATCAAAATATTCCTGTCGCATCCTTGGAAGATACTACATTTAAATATATTTCGCTAATTTCTACTTTCTCTAGTGCATACGTAAAACGTACATAATAAATAGAGGTATTGTACTCCATCAAAAAATTCGATACCGAGATTTCACCGGAAATGAACATTTTGAGGCCCCCTGAATCAATAAATAAAATCAGTTTTAGAAACAAAATCTGTGCGCGTGTGTCCATTTGTCTGTGTGTGTATGTCTTTCTGTGGACAGCATAACTCAAAATTGAAAAGGCCGTGAAATACCAAACTTGTTATTTAAGTTTAGCATTTCCCAAGGATGCGACACGAAGATTTTCAAGAAAATACTCCCACCCCAAACTAGCCTTTATATGAAAAAGTTTTCGAAATCTTCTATCTCTCAAAAATGGCACAACATTTTGATTAAATATATTAAGGGTATTTAAATCATAAATAAAATGTATATCATGAATTTCCTGGGAATTGCCTTTGATGTTCTTTTCATTCTGGAATTTTGCATAACTGGTAAACCGTAAGAGATAGACAAATGCTTACTACATACAAATGTAGAGCTCGTCAAAACATAACATTTATGTCATATACATTTTTGAAGTGGAGCTAACTGTTCCCTAGATATTCCTTGTTATTGGTTTAAATTTTAAAATACGAGGAACAGCTGACAGTCCCGGGTCTCACACAGATATGGCGCCATTAGGCCAGTTAGATGGTAGCATTGTACAATTTAGCTCTAGACTAGCTTGTATCCATAGTTACAGGTCGATAGCTTGTTCAGTTTTCGAATGACAGCATTTTAAACAAGACAACTTTAGAGTTTTCACGAAAATGGAGGGTTTGGAAAAACGACCAGTGATTAAATACTTCCATTTGAAAACCCAAAGAAATCAAGGAGGAAATGGACAGTACATTGAAAGACTGTGCCCCTTCATATTCAATGATTAAAAGGTGGGTTGTAGAGTTTAAAATGGGACGTATGAGCACTAGTGATGAGCCTCGCTCTGGACAAGAAGTGACAACTACAGAGAACATTGAAAAAATTCATCCTTTAGTACTGGAAGACCGCAGATTAAAGTTGTTTGAGACAGCAGAGGCTGTAAACATCTCAGAAGAACGTGCAGGTAATATTTTAAGTAATGTTTTGGGCTTTCACAAGGTCTGTATAAGATGGGTGCCACGTTTGTTGACACCTGATGAAAAGTTGCAAAAACAAACGGTTTCTTTTAAGAATGTGGAGCTCTACCGTAAAACTCTCAGTGACTTTTTGAGACGGCTTATTACCATGGATGAAACTTGGATACATCACTACACTCCAGAAAGTAAACCACAGTCAAAACAGTAGATTGCGCCGGGTGAACCAACTCCAAAAACGACAGTAAATTTTGTCAGCTAACAAGGTTATGGCGAGCGTTTTCTGGGATGCACAGGGAATTATTTTTATTGATTATTTGGAACAGGGTAAAAGTATCACTAGTGTCCGCTACGAAAGCTTATTGCAACGTTTGAGTGATGAGGTGAAAAGAAAAAGACCTCATTTGGCAAAAAAAAAAAAAAAAATCTTGTTTCATCACGACAATTCTCCGGTCCATCGTTCAGTCATTGCAATGGAAAAATGTGCGAATTAAAGTTGGAATTGCTTGAACATCCACCCTATTCGCCAGATCTAGCACCCAGAGGCTACGATCTGTTCCCAAACAGCAACGAGGAGGTCATTGATGCGGTAAACAGCTATTTTGAGGACCTTGATAAATCAAACTACAGAGATGGTTTAATTAAAATATGACTAATGTATTAGCCTTTCTGGAGGTTATGTTGAGAAATAAACCAAAAAAAAAATAAATAAAATAAAATAAAAAAAACCATTTAAATGTTATTTTCATTGAGAGATCCGGGACTTATCAGCCGACCCTAATGCTTATACGTTCCTCATACAGGAAGTTTCCCCTATTTCTTTAGTTGTTTTTCTCCTGGTCATGGAATGAAGCGGATTTCAATGACATCGCATAGCGACAGCTTTTAAAACATTTTACTGTCCCTTTTTATTTTAGTGGGTTCCCTTATAATATAAGTACCTAAATAATAAGAGCATTCTGCTAATGTTTATCTCGATTAGCTTGGTGTAGAAAGAAGAATGATATTTTGTAAGACGTTTGTTTGTAGAACAGGTAGGAAGAGTCGTGTGAATGGAACAGATCATTATTTTAGTTCAACAACGAAAGTTTTTAAGTATAACGTTTTTTAATTTCTCTATACGTGCTATGTACATAATGTATAGAGAAGGTATTGCATTGTACCCAAAAATTCGATACCGATATTTCATCGGAAATACATGTTTTGAGACCTGAATCCAAAAAAAGCATTTTTAGAAAAATGTCCGTGTGTCTGTGTGTGTATCTGTGTATGCGTGTGTGTGTCTGTGGGTAGCATAGCTCAAAAACGAAAAGTCCGTTAAAAACCAAACTTGGTATTTAGGTTTGGTATCTTCCAAGAATGCGACACGAAGATTTTCAAGAAAATCCCCCCACTCCCAACTACACTTTACATGGAACTTTTTTCGAACATTTTGATTTTCTAAAAAATGGCTCTAACGATTTTGATTAAAATATCGTATATTAAAGATATTTACCTGGCAAATAAAGTGTATATCTTGAATTTTCTGGGAATAGCCTCTGAAGACTTTTATTCTGGATGAATTTTGCATAACTCTAAACCGTAAGAGATGGACAAAAACTTAACACACAAAAAATGTAGATCACGTTCAAACACACATTTTATGTTACATACTTTTTTTCGTGGAGTTGATCATTTTTGAGATATTCATTGTTTTTGGTTTCAGCTTTGAAAAACATACTTTTCTCATACAGGAATTTCCCAACTCGTGTCCATACAAACAAAGGAATTTCAGTCACATAGCAAACAGCTTTTGGCTTTCACTTTAACCTATGGTACTCCCTTATTTCGCTTCTACTTACAAGGAAGCAAGAAATAAGACTATTTCTGCTAATTTTTTTCGATACATTTATTCGATAAATAAAAGAATAAGCTTATTAACAATAATTTGTTACAGAGATATAGAGAAAGTGATGTGAATGGAACACATCAGATTTTTTATGTTTTATTATTTATAACATTTCGATGGCATGTATGTGAGGTTATATCAGTTTTTATCCACCATATTCGTGTGCACAGCCAGTTGATGTTATCTTTTTGGGTTACCACAAAGAGCATACTCCCGATTACGTTACTTACGTAACATAAAGCTTGTTTGACGTCACTTCAACATTTTAGTCCGTATCGGCACGAAAAAATGTTGATTCTTTAATTCACATGGTTAGTATATGCCCAGACACATGACCATAGTTACAAGATGCCTTTCTAATTTGTTGTTCTCGCATCCTGCACAAATTCCCTCTGTTCAGAAACAACCCCTGGGATGTAACTGGTTTGAAAATCTGATTTGTTACACTCACATGACTTCCTCTAGCCGCTCTACAAGCAAACCTCTTACAACAAAATTATTCTTCTTTGTACACAATACTAATCGAGATAAACATTAGCAGAATGTTCTTATTGCTTAGTTCCTTATAAGTAGAAGGGAACTAAAGGAATGCGCTATGCTAAAGTGACAGTCAAATGTTTTAAAACCTATCGTTATGTCATTGCCATTGCCAGTCGCTTCTTTGCTTGGCCAGGAGTAAAACAAAAGACACTCCCTGTCTGAGAAAAGTATAAGCACTTTAAAATTGAAACCAATAACAAGGAATATCTCGGAAACGGTTACCTGCACAACAATATCGTAGAAAACATAAATTGTGTGTCTTGGCGAGATCTACATTTTTGTGTAATAATTTTTGTCTATCTTTACATGGAAAAATGTTGATCATTAAAGCCATTTCATCACAAATAAAATGTAAATCTTGAATTTTCTGAGAATAGCTTCTGAAGACCTCTTTATTCTGGATAAATGCTGCTGAAATTTGCATAACTAGTAAACCGTTAGAAATATACAAAAACTTACTACATAAAACATGTAAATCTCATTAAAACACACAATTTATGTCATATACAGTTTTTTCATGCAGTTGGCCGTTTTTGAGATATTCCTTGTTATTGGTTTCAGTTTTAAAGTACTTCTACTTTTCTCATGCGGGAAGTACTCAATTCTTAACCACGCGAAGAAACGGATTTCAATCCCAAAGCAACCACATTTTAAAACATTTGACTGTCGGTTTAGCCTAGTGCATTTCTTTTTTTCCCTTCTACTTATAAGGAACTAAGTAATAAGACCGTTTCTTCTAGTATTAAATAGATGAATAAGTTTATTAAAATAAATTGTTACAGAGAAGTAGAGAAACTCATGTGATTGGAGCATATCAGATTTTTACTTTCCCTAGCTTGCCTGTACAATGTGCATAGTGGATAGAGAAGGTATTGTATTCTATTCAAAAATTAGATACCGAGATTTCACTGGAAATTTATGTTTTGGGGTTCCCAGAGTCCGAAAAAAGCATTTTTAGAAAAAGGTCCGTGTGTGGCTGGACAGCATAGCTAAAAAACTAAAGGACCATTAAATACCAAACTTGGTATTTAGGTTTGGTATCTTCCAAGGATGCGGCACAAAGATTTTCAAGAAATTCTCCCACCCCAAACTGCCCTTTATGTGGAAAAAAATTTAGAAAAGTTTGGTTTATTAAAAATGGCTCTAGCAATTTTGATTAAATTCTCTTATATTTAAGATGTTTACATGACAAATAAAATGTATGTCTTGAATTTTCTGGGAATAGCCTAAAAACCCTGTTTATTCTGGATGATTTTTTTATTGAATTTTGCATAATTGGTAAACCGTAAGGGGTAGACAAAAGCTTACTACACAAAAAATGCAGATCACGATAAAACACGAAATTTATGTTATATACCTTTTTTTCGAGGAGTTGGTCGTTTTAGAGATATTCCTTGTTATTGGTGTCAGCTTTAAAAAACTTACCTTTCTCTACAGGAATTTGTCAACTCATATCATTACAAACAAAGGAACTTCAATCACATAGCAACCAGCTTTTGACTATCACTTTTACCTATGATACTCCCTTGTTTCGCTTCTACTTACAAGGAAGCAAGTAATAAGACTATTTCTGCTAATTTTTCTGAATTAGCATGAAGTTAGTAGAAGCATAAGATTTTTAACAATAATTTATTGCAGAGATGTAGAGAAAGTCATGTGAATGGTACACATCAATTTTTTTTCTCTAGAGCTAACCATTTTGGTAAATTCCCTGTCATTGGTTTCAATTCTAAAATACTTTTCCTAAATGGGAAGTTCTCATTCGTTTCATATCTCTTTCGTTTTATTCCTGGCCATGGAAAGAGAACCGAATTTCAATGTCATTCGCATAGCGACAGCTCTTATAAGATTTATTATTGCTTCAGTCTAGTGCATTCACTTATTTCCCTTCTATTTATAAAACACTTCGTAAAAAGACCTCTTCTGCTAATGTTTATCTCGATTAGTATTATGTAAACAAGAAGAATAATCTTTTGTATCAATAGATTGTTTGCAGAACAGATAGAGAAAATCAGGTGAATTAAACACATCAGATATATGTGTACATATATATACTGTACAATTTGAATTGAAAAATCCTGATTTCTCATTAGCAATTTGCAGTTCTCATTATACGTAGAAAGTGATTTTACTCTCAAATTATGTTAACCACGATAAACACTTTCCAGAAATGGTCTTATAAAGAGTTAGTTACATGAAAAAAATAACATAAAACAATAACAGGTTGCTACGTTTCGGATTTTGTTAGTAATGAACTAATAAACTAAGAAAGAAGGAAAAATGAAACTGCACTTGTCAACATAAGTGACTAACAACCTATATAAACTTAAAATAGCTACGAATATTTCGGAAACAGCTAATGCTACGAAAAATCTTATTTATATAAATTATATAGCTACGTATTTTAACGAGCTATAAATTTTTTTAAGTGTATGTCACTCATGGTTATACAATTATAGAACAATTCGATGGGAAAGAACCTTATAACCTAGATGTTTAATTATTTTCTTCTAGGGAGCTTCTAAGAACTTATATATCTTTAAGATTTTGATTTTCATGGTTTACTACAGATTATTTTTATAATGCAGTTTACATAGATTTCAGTGTAGATATGATTTTTGTCACTATACCTCAAATATGTGTTATTTTGATAAACATAGGATCTTCTCAGCACAGATATTTAATGTCTCTGTGAGCTTTGATAGGTATGAGTAATCATAAACGGTCTGTTGGGGACTATAAAGAAGCTTGCAAGAAGTCACTATTCATTCTGACAACTCATGTCTTCCTGTAAAACCCTCAACTCTTTGAGATGGAGGAAATTTCTTAAATAATCAAACGTTCTTTCCCATGACAAACCATGTTTCCTGTAAGCTTCAAATTAAAAGGACGTGAGAGGTACATTACATGTTATACTTTCTCTACTTCCGAGGTACATTCGCGAAATGTCTCGCCAATATTGAAATAAAATTAATAACAATGGTGATAAAATCTTACTGCGCCGATAGTGAAGTAATGGCGGTAATTATACATGCTAGAGAGCCTAATAAATAGTGGTGTGACTGCCTCCGTGGTCCAGTGGTCAGCTCGCTGACTTCTCACCCGAAGGTCCCGGGTTCGATTCCCGGCTGGGGCGGTGAATTTCTCTTTAACGAGAATTATTCTCTATCCCCCGTAGAGTCTAGAAGTGTGTTTAGTAATATAAAGTTTATTAGCCTAATGTTCTGAACCTACAGTTTCACAAGTCAAAACACCCGATATGATCATTGAAGTTAAAGATATTGAAATGAAAAAAAAAAAAAAAGAAAAATAGTGGTGTAATAAGGAATAGAACACGAAACACAGATATAACATAATGTAGTCCTTTATTTCCCTTCTACTTCTAAAGAAGCAAGTAAAAATATCAATTTTACTAATGTTTATTTGGATTAGCATTATGTGGATAAAAGAATAGCTTATATATGGAACAGCTAGATTCCTGGGGCCTGCTACTCACCATTTTTTCGTGGATCTTCCTGACTCTCTCTCTCTCTCTCTCTCTCTCTCTCTCTCTCTCTCTCGCTCTCTCTCTCTCTCACTATTATTTTCATTTATGAATTGGATAAAACTTAAAATAAGCATTATAAATCAATTAATTGTGGAATTGACAGTTATTAAAAATGAAGGTTGGCTGACTGGATTGCCACCTTGTTATCTGCGATAAGATATCGCTCCAGATAGATGACCGCGATTGGTTGAAATTGCCTGATCTCGACCATCCCATTGGCGCTTTAATGGTTGAGCTAAATTGTCGTAGAAATGGTATGTTTAGCCACTTATCTGAAAGGTGGGTCGTATATGGCACGGTCTATAATTTTTACTTTTTCTAGCATATACATAGACATATAAAGTATGTAGATAGTAGCTGGAGAACATTCTATGTCGAGATTTCACTGGAAACATGTTTGGAGGTTCTCTGGGTCCGAATAAACATTTTTAGAAAAAGATGTGTGTATGTGTGAAGTCGGTAAAATAGCAAACTTGGTATTTAAGCTTAGTATCTATTAGGGATGTAACACGAAGATTTTCAGAAAAATCGTCCTACCGCAAACTACCCTTTATATGGAAGGTTTTCGAAAATTTTGATCTTTTTAAAAACGGCTAGAACGATTTTGATTAAAATACCGTATACCAAATATATTTACATGATAAATAAAATATATATCTTGAATTTTATGCGAATAGCCTCTGAAAACCTCTTTATTGTGAACCAATTTTTCTGAAATGTGTACAGCTGGTAAACCGTAAGAGATAGACAAAAATCTTACTGCACAGAAAATGTAGATCTCTTTAAAACATGCAATTTATGCCATACACATTTTCTGTAGAGTTCACTATTTTTACTTTCTCTTGTTCCGTATGTGCAATGTACATAGGGATAGAGAAGTATTGCATTCCACCCAAAAATTCGATGTCGAGATTTCACCGGAAATACATGTTTTAGGACCCCCTGAATCCAAAAAAAGCATTTCCAGTAAAAGGTCCGTGTGTGTGTGTCCGTGTGTCTGTGAACACGACACCTCAAAAACGAAAAGTAGCTAAAATACAAAACTTGGTATTTAAGTTCAGTATCTTCCAGGGATACGACACGAAGATTTTGAGAAAAATCTCCCCACACCAAACTACCCTTTACATGGAACTTTTTTTCGAAAATTTTGATTAAAATATCGTAAATTACCTGACAAATAAAATGTATATCTTGAATTTTCTGGGAATTGCCTCTGAAGACTACTTTATTCTGGATGAACTTACGGAGTTTTGCATAACTGCTAAACCGTAAGAGAGGACAAAAACTTACCACACAGAAAATATAGAGCACATTAAAACACACAATTTATGTCATATACATATTTTTCGTGGAGTTGGTCGTTTTTAAGATAACCCTTGTTTTTGTTTTCAGCTATGAAAAACATACTTTTCTCATACAGGAAGTTGTCAACTCCTGTGCATACAAACAAAGGAGCTTCAGTCACATAGCAACCAACTTATGACTATCACTTTAACCAATGGTACTCCCTTATTTCGCTTCTGCTTACAAGGAAACAATAAGACTATTTCTGTTAATTTTTTTCTGATTAGCATGGAGTGAGTAGAAGTAAGAGCATTTTAACAATAATTTGTTGCAGATGTGTAGAGAAAGTCATGTGAATGGAACACATCAGATTTTTTACCTCAAATTAAGCTCGCTTTGCCAAGTGTGGCCCTCTGATGGTGTTTATTTCCAAAATCACTTAAACAAAAGAAGACTACCAGTTGATAAAGTCAGATAATAACCACACAATAGGGCGTGCGTAGAACGCCTTCAACTAAAAGTTTGAGGGACAGAGGAAGAAAGATGTCGTGCTTTTGAGCCATAGAAAGAAATCGATACCGGAAGAACAACGGCGCGGCGCTTCTATCAACCTTCCCATTTTTATAGGATTTACTTTTATTTGGCTGACAGAATTACAAATGGGCACCTTTTATTTTAAATACCTACATGCAGATTTTGAAATAATTTTATATATGGGCCGTGTAACGCTCAGTGGTAACACATACAGAAAAATTTAGAGGCATGTTATTTTGAAATTTAAAACTCACAACATTCTATAAACAATCCCGCCTGGGTAGTGTGGTGGTAGCGTGTCTGCCTCAGTCAGCATGTCGTGAGTTCGAATCTCGCTTAGGGTGGGTTACTCGGATAAGGTTTTTTTTTTTTCTGGGTTTTCCACAAGACCAATGTCCAGTAACTTTAAGCTCCATGGACCCCGAGATCATTTGAGCATCATTTCATCAATTTCATTCATCGTCCGATATGACCAACCAGGTTAAAGGACGTTAAGCTACAAAAAAAATTTGATGTGTACCATTCACATGACTTTCTCCATATCCCTGCAACAAATTATTCTTAAAAAGCTTATACTTCTATTTACTTTATGCTAATCAGAAAAAAATTAGCAGAAATAGTCTCATTACTCGCTTCCTTGTAAGTAGAAGAGAAGTAAGGGACAACCATAGGTTAAAGTGATAGTCAAAAGCTGGTTTCTATGTCAATGAAGTTCCTTTGTTTATATGGATAGGATTTGACAAGTTCCTGTATGAGAAAAGTATACATTTTTCATTGCAGAATTCAAAAATAAGGAATGTCTCAAAAACGACGAACTCCACGAAAAAAATGTATATAGTATAATTTGTGTGTTTTAATGTGCTCTACATTTTTTGTGTAGTAAGTCTTTGTCCATCTCTTACGGTTTAGCATTTATTCAAAATTCAGTAAAATTCATCCTCAATAAACTACTCTTCAGAGGCTATTCCCAGAAAATTCAAAATATACATTCTATTTGTCAGGTAAATAACTTTAATATACGAAATTTTAATCAAAATCGTTAGAGCCATTTTTGAGAAAATCAAAATTTTCGAAAAAAGTTCTATGTAAAGGGTAGTTTGGGGTGGGGGGATTTCTCTCAAAATCTTCCTGTCGCATCCCTGGAAGATACTAAACTTAAATACCAAGTTTGGTATTTTACCGACTTTTCGTTTTTGTGTTATCGTGTTCACAGACACACGGACACACGTCACGCACACACGGACCTTTTTCTGAAAATACATTTTTTTTTATACAGGGGACCCTAAAGCATATATTTCCGGTGAAATCTCGGTATCGAATTTTTGGGTGCAATACAATACCTTCTCTATACACTATGTACATAGTACGTGTAGAGAAAGTAAAAACATTCAACGAATGTGTGAATTCTTCTCAGTATTAAGTAGCTAACCAAATAGAATTCCTCATTCCAATGTAAAGAGTGGTTACAGGAGCTACTGGTATAACAGCAAGGATAGGAAATTAACCCCTTTTTCTCAGCTCAATATCCTTGTTTTTTTTTGTTTTTTTAATACAGTTCCGAAGTCTTGTCGGGACTCCGGCGCTGTATACCCTACTTTTTATTTAACTAATTTGTTTACTTTATTTACTGTTTGCTAACTGAATTTCTGTTTTACTTTTTACACACTCATACACAAACATAATATAACACCCATGCCCAAGGCAGGACTCGAACCCACGATCCCCTGCGCTACGAAACACCAAAGCGTGACGCTTTGGCGAGCGCGGCCATGTTTTGGTCATATCGGACGTAAAAGATCCCTAGTGTCTATGGGGCTTAAAGTTACTCGACAGGCGTCTCGGTTAGGGAAAACCGCGGGGTGGGGGCGGGGGATAGAGAGAGAGAGAGAGAGAGAGAGAGAGAGAGAGAGAGAGAGACAATCTGATGAGATCCATTCACATGACTATCTACATCTCTATAGTAAATTATTTTCAAAAAGCTTATTCTTCTGTTTACTTCATGTCAATCGAGGAAAAAAAAAAAATTGCAGAAATTGTCTTATTACTTGCTTCCATGTAAGCAGAAGGGAAATAAAGGAGTACTGTAGGTTAAAGCGATAGTCAAAAGCTGAATGAATGAAGTTCCTTTGTTTGTATGGACAGGAGTTCACAAATGCCCGTACGAGAAAAGTGTTTTTTTTTTTTTTAAAGCTGAAACAAATAACAAGGAACATTTCAAAAACGGCAAATTCCACGGAAAAAATGTATATAACGTAAATTGTGCATTTTAATGAGCTCCGCATTTTTTGTATGAAAAGTTTCTGTCTATCTCTTACGGTTTACCAGATATGCAAAATTCCGCAAAATTCATCGAGAATAAACATACCTTCAGTGGTATTCCCAGAAAATGAAAGCTATACCTACATTTTATTTTTTACACGTGAATATTTTAAATATACGAGGTTTTCATCAAAATCGTTAGAGCCATTTTTTAGAACATCAACATTTTCGAAAAAATGTTCATGTAAAGGGTAGTTTGGGGTGGAGGGATTTTCTTGAAAATCTTCGTATCGCATCCTTGGAAGATACTGAACTTAAATATCAATTTTGGTATTTAACGGATTTTTCGTTTTTGAGCTATGCTATCCGCAGACACACCCACACACTGGCCTTTTTCCAAAAATGCGTATATTTGTATTCAGGGGGACCCAAAACATGTTTTTCCGGTGAAATCTCGGTACCGAATTTTGTGCAACCTTCTCTATACACTTTCTAATGTACATAGGACAGTACATAGTAGGAAAAAAATAATAAATAAATAAACGGGGTTAATTACCCCGAACCACACTACAATCTACTATGAAATATTAATCATTATATTTCTCACAACTAACTCAAGTCTGATGCTTTAAACTTTCGTCGAATTGACCAACACGTCAACTCGAATTCAAAAATTTCCTATACGTATGATAAAATTAATAATTAGATATCGTACCTGAGCGTACGTTGGTTGTATACCCAATATTACAGTATTTGTGAACTCAACTGTTATTGATTTTGTATGCGAGTCAACAAAATTGAGAACTAATAATGAGAAAAACCACACACTTTCTGTGAACCTCTTTTCATAAAAAACAACGTTGGTATTTTTAGAGTTGTTGTTTAATAATTAACTATATATATGTTGCTTTTTACAAATACACTGAAGAAATAGGGTAGTGCTGCTATCTATCCGGGAACGTGCGCAAAATAGTGGAGGTTTGTTATGTTGATGGTACAACTCTGAGAAGACATTTTGTTGGGTAAAAGTATCACTTAACGGCTATTTTAATGATTATTAGACAAAAAAGCTGGGAAAAGTTTTTGTTAATCCAATTAACATGTGGTGAGGCACGATACCGAAGAAGACGCGAAGACACCGTGCGGTCGATAATGCAGCAAACTTAATTATCAATCAACCTAGCGTGTTCAGTTTTAAACTCCACCCGCATACAGATGGCAGTAGTAATGCTTGGGTCGAGCGATTCATCTACAGCAATCGATTAATATGATTCGTTCATCCATCATACTCGATCACGATTCATTTATCCTCGCAATGCATGAGTGGTTGTTTCACTTATTGCAACATAATTCGGTTGTTGAGTTCCTCTAGCGTAAATATTTTGTTATTGTTTTGAAAGTTTACCGCAAGGTGCGCCTTTGTGCCTTGTAGCGCGCGGCCTGCTAATATTAACCAAGAAATTCGAATGTACTAATCAAACTCATTTCCCTCTCGTTAATAGCTATCTATGGTAATTAGTGAGTGATTGCATTTGGCGCATTGTGATTTCATCGATGCACTGAATTTATCTCAACAGTATTTCGTGATACGCAACATGTCTGCAGCAGTTTTGCAGCTGATCAATGCGGCGAAATTGTTTAGTTTGATTCGACTACTTCGCTGAGAGACCGAATAATATTTCAAATAGAAACACGTTAATTGTAAAATTTAGAACCTCATTTTCACCTACAATTTCAACTCGATGTGATCTACGATAATTTGTCCCCGTAGGGACTTTCAAAAATTGCCAAGCAGACGATATTTCACGTCGCCTTGGCGGGGTATTGGTATAAGTTTTCAACTAGCAATAATCGCACCTCAGCCGAACTTCATTGGTTACGATATTGCCACTGCGCAAAGCTAATGTTTCTAAAGTATATTTCATGACTTGTAAGTACATTCGTAGAAAGCAGGTCGTGTGTTCGAATCTCGCTTAGGGTGGGTTACTCGGATAAGGGTTTTTTTCTGAGTTTTCCAGAAGACCAATGTCCAGTAACTTTAAGCTCCATGGACCCCGAGATCATTTGAACATCATTTCATCAATTTCATTCATCGTCCGATATGACCAACCAGGTTAAAGGACGTTAAGCTACAAAAAAAAAATTTGATGTGTACCATTCACATGACTTTCTCTATATCCCTATATTCTTAAAAAGCTTATACTTCTATTTGCTTTATGCTAATCAGCAAAAATTAGCAGAAATAGTCTCATTACTCGCTTCCTTGTAAGTAGAAGAGAAATAAGGGACAACCATAGTTTAAAGTGATAGTCAAAAGCTGGTTGCTATGTCAATGAAGTTCCTTTGTTTATATGGATAGGATTTGACAAGTTCATGTATGAGAAAAGTATACGTTTTTCATAGCAGAATTCAAAAATAAGGAATGTCTCAAAAACGACGAACTCCACGAAAAAAATGTATATAATATAAATTGTGTGTTTTAATGTGCTCTACATTTTTTGTGTAGTAAGTCTTTGTCCATCTCTTACGGTTTTGCAGTTATTCAAAATTCAGTAAAATTCATCCACAATAAACTACTCTTCAGAGGCTATTCCCAGAAAATTCAAGATATGCATTTTATTTGTCAGGTAAATATCTTTAATATACGAAATTTTAATCAAATTCGTTAGAGCCATTTTTTAGAAAATCAAAATTTTCGAAAAAAGTTCCATGTAAAGGGTAGTTTAGGGTGGGGAGATTTCTCTCAAAATATTCGTGTCGCATCCCTGGAAGATACTAAACTTAAATACCAAGTTTGGTATTTTACCGACTTTTCGTTTTTGAGTTATCGTGTTCACAGACACAGGGATATACTGACACACGGACTTTTTTGTGAAAATGCTTTTTTTGGATATTGGGGACCCTAAAACATATATTTCCGGTGAAATCTCGGTATCGAATTTTTTGGTGGAGTGCAATACTTTCTCTATACACTATGTACATATTGCGTATAGAGAAAGTAAAACATCTATAAACAGAATTTGAATATAGAATTGTGCGACTTTTTATTAACTCCTATTATTGCCATCATTCTAGAGACATTGCGAACCGGATGAAATATGTTATGCTATGTGACCGGAAGTGCGAATGCTAACACATAATAAAGTGTGGAAACAGAACTAAATCCATAAAAGACTATAGTGAAAACTAAACCCACCTCTTACGAGCGCTCTTTGTGTATTAGTATACTACCTCAGATTTTTTTCTCTCTCTCTCTCTAGCAGTCCATTAAACCGGTAATGGCCTTACTCTAATGCAATGCATTTAAAGTGTAGCTGGTTACGAAAACGGGAATCACACTGATTAGGGTTATCACTTCGGGTAGGGAACCTCTGACGTCATCAAGATACTTCGTTGTGAAAAACTACGCCTATTCCTTATTCTTTAAAGGTGTGCTTTATTAGCACATTACGCTTAACAGGTTGATAAGTTAAGTTTTAAGAATTGAGGAAACATAAAAAAATCTGATGTGCTCCATTCACACGACTTTCTCTATATCACTGCAACAAATTATTCCATTTACTTCATCTAATGTAGCAAAAATTAGCTGAAATAGTCTTATTACTTGCTTCCTTGTTAGTAGAAGCGAAATAAGGGGGTTCCATAGGTTAAAGTGATAGTCAAAAGCTGGTTGCTATGTGACAAGTTTCTTCGTTTGTATGGACACGAGTTCACAAAGTCCTGCATGAGAAAAGTATAGGTTTTTATAGGTGAAAGCAAAAATAAGGAATATCTCAAAAACAGTCAACTCCACGAAAAAATGTATATGACATAAACTGTGTGCTTTAAGGTGCTCTACATTTTTTCTATGGTAAGTTTTTGTCCATCTCTTACGGTTTAGCAGTTATGCAAAATTCATCCAGAATAAAATAGTCTTCAGAGGCTATTCCTAGAAAATTCAAAATATATATTTTATTTGTCAGGTAAATAGCTTTAATATACGACATTTTAATCAAAATCGTTACAGCCATTTTTTAGAAAATCAAAATTTTCGAAAAAAGTTCCATGTAAAGGTTAGTTGGGGGTGGAGGGATTTTTCTCAAAATCTTCGTGTCGCATCCCTGGAAGATACTAAACTTAAATACCACGTTTGGTATTTTACCGACTTTTCGTTTTTGAGTTATCGTGTTCACAGACACACGGACACACACACACGGACCTTTTTCTGAAAATACATTTTTTTTATACAGGGGACCCTAAAGCATATATTTTCGGTGAAATCTCGGTATCGAATTTTTTGGTGGAGTGTAATACCTTCTCTATACACTATGTACATAGCACGTATAGAGAAAGTAAAAAGCATATTCTTCTATCTACTTTATCATAATCGATATAAAAATTAGCAGAAATTATCTTAAATACTTCCTTTCTTGTAAGCATTGGGAATATAAGGGAATACACTAGGCTAAAACGATAATCAAATGCAGCAAAAGCCGGTTACCATGGGAATGAAATCCGTTTCTACGTAGGACCAGGAGTTTACAACTTTCCGTATGAGAAAAGTCTTAAGTATTTTAAACCTGAAATACATAACAAGAAATGTAGAAATGGTCAATTCAACGAAAAAAGGGTATATGATAGAAATTGTGTGTTTTAACGTGATCTACATTTTTTGAGTAAGTTTTTGTCTACCTATTATGGTTTACCCCTTACGCAAAATACAACAAAATTCATTCAGAATAAATAGGTCTTTAGAGGCTATTCCCAGAAAATTAAAGATATGTATTTTATTTGCTATAACTTGTTATTTAAGTTTAGTATCTTCCAGGTATGCGATACGAAGATTTTGAGAAAAATCCCCCTACCCCAAACTATCCTTTACATGGAGCTTTTTTCGAAAATTTTGATTTTCTTAAAAATGCCTCTAAAGATTTTGATTAAAGTATCGTATATTAAACACATTTACCTAACAAATAAAGTGTATATCTTGAAATTTCTGGGGATAGTCTCTGAAGACTACTTTATTCGGGATGAATTTTACGGAATTTTGCATAACTGCTAAACCGTAAGAGTTGGACAAAAAACTAACACACAAAATATGTAGAGCACGCTAAAACACACAATTTATGTTACATACATTTTTTTCGTGGAGTTGATTGTTTTTGAGATATTCCTTGTTTTTTGGTTTCACCTTTGGTTTCACTCAGCTTTTGGCTATCACTTTAACCTATGGTACTCCCTTATTTCGCTCCTACTTACAAGGAAGCAAGTAATACGACTATTTCTGCTAATTTTTCTCGATTAGCATGGAGTAAATAGAAGCATAAGCTTTTTAACCATTATTTGTTGCAGAGATGTAGAGAAAGTCATGTGAATGGAACACATCAGATTTTTATAGACTCAACCACATAAGCTATTAATGCAAACAACCACTTGAAATAATTGTCATGATTTATAGAATTATACATACAAATTTCTGGAAAAACAATAGAATACCTTAAGAGCAGTGTTAATTTGCGTACGTTCAGACTACCTTGTCCCCTCAATGGGTCAGGTACACAATTCATATTTTTTAAATAAATAAGACTTGAACACATGAGCATTGTCTAATTTTAATGAAACTATGCATTACTTTTGAGAAACCTCGCATATGGAATGCAACCAATAACTTTAGCATTGCATTCTCTTAATTCTGCTTTAATCTTACTTGGATTATTATTTTGATTCCTTATATCTCTACGCAGTGCATGTGGGTGTAGCAAGGCACAAGTAAGATCTGGTGCAAGAAAATGATCCGCACGCACACACAATTAGGTTATTTACTAGGTAAAACCTCATCTGGTTTACGGCACAGATCTAGTGCTACCATTAATTCTAATGCATAAGTTCTAGTGATTTTAAGATATACATGCATAATCGAACACGTGGGCGAAATTATTATTTGGATATTTTCTTTCAGTTTTCATTTTTGCTGCTTTTGCAACCGCATTGGGTATTTCTGATGCAATACAATATAAATTGCAGGAAATCTGAGGCAACAATTCATTTTAGTGAGTTACATTACCATATACTTTGTTTTCAAATACTATTAAGTAGCCAAAGGAGAGGAGAAAAAATGATGTGTTCCATTCACATAATTTTTTCTATACCTCTCTATAACGCATTATTGTTAATAAGCTTATTCTTGTATATACTTAATACTAATACAGATAACATTAGCAGAAACGATCTTATTACTTACCTAGTTCTTTATAAGTAGGAAGGAAATAAGGGAATACACTAGGCTAAACCAACAAACAAATGTTTTAAAATGTGGTTACTATGGGATTGCATTTATTTGTATTTTTTTTTTTTTTTTTTAACGTGGCCCGGAGTTGACAAGTTCCTACATAAGAAAAGTATGTATTTTTTAAAACTGAAACCAATAAAAAGGAATATCTCAAAAACGGTCAAATCCACGCAAATAATGTACATAACAAAAATTATGTGTTTTAACGAGATCTACATTTCATGTTAAGTACGATTTTGTACATCTCTCATGGTATACCAGTTATTCAAAATTCCATAAAATTCAACCAGATAAAGAAGCTGTCAGAGGCTATTCCCAGAAAATTCAACATATTCATTTTATTTGTCATGTAAATATCTTACATTTAACAGATTTCAATAAAAATCGTTAGAGCAATTTTTGAGAAAATTAAAATGTTCGAGTTTTTTTCCATATAAAGGGTTGTTTGGGGGGGAGGAATTTACTTGAAAATGTTCGTGTCGCATCCTTGGAAGATACTGAACTTAAATATAAACTTTGGTATTTAATGGCCTTTTCGTTTTTGAGTTATGCTGCCTATACACAGGCACACACACATTTTTTCTAAAATTTTTTTTTTCTTTTGGAATCAGAGGTCTCAAAACATATATTTCCGGTGAAATCTCGGTATCGAATTTTTGGGTGCAATACAATACCTTATCTATACACTATGTTCATAGTACGTGTAGAGAAAGTAAAAACATTCAACGAATGTGTGAATTCCTCTCAGTATTAAGTAGCTAACCAAATAGAATACCACATTCCTGGTATAACAGAAAGGATAGGAAATGAACCCCTCCCCCCTTTTCCCAGCTCAATATCCTCTTTTTTTTTTTTTTTTTTTTTTTTTTTTTTTTTTTTTTTTTTTTAATACAGTTCCGAAGTCTTGTCGGGACTCCGGCGCTGTATACCCTACTTTTTATTTAACTAATTTGTTTACTTTGATTACTGTTTGCTAACTGAATTTCTGTTTTACTTTTTACACACTCATACACAAACATAATATAACACCCATGCCCAAGGCAGGACTCGAACCCACAATCCCCTGCGCTACGAAACACCAAAGCGAGACGCTTTGGCGAGCGCGGCCATGTTTTGGTCATATCGGACGTAAAAGATCCCTAGTGTCTATGGGGCTTAAAGTTACTCGACAGGCGTCTCGGTTAGGGAAAACCGCGGGGTGGGGGCGGGGGATAGAGAGAGAGAGAGAGAGAGAGAGAGAGAGAGAGAGACAATCTGATGAGATCCATTCACATGACTATCTACATCTCTATAGTAAATTATTTTCAAAAAGCTTATTCTTCTGTTTACTTCATGTCAATCGAGGAAAAAAAAAAAAATTGCAGAAATTGTCTTATTACTTGCTTCCATGTAAGCAGAAGGGAAATAAAGGAGTACTGTAGGTTAAAGCGATAGTCAAAAGCTGAATGAATGAAGTTCCTTTGTTTGTATGGACAGGAGTTCACAAATGCCCGTACGAGAAAAGTGTTTTTTTTTTTTTTAAAGCTGAAACAAATAACAAGGAACATTTCAAAAACGGCAAATTCCACGGAAAAAATGTATATAACGTAAATTGTGCATTTTAATGAGCTCTGCATTTTTTGTATGAAAAGTTTCTGTCTATCTCTTACGGTTTACCAGATATGCAAAATTCCGCAAAATTCATCGAGAATAAACATACCTTCAGTGGTATTCCCAGAAAATGAAAGCTATACCTACATTTTATTTTTTACACGTGAATATTTTAAATATACGAGGTTTTCATCAAAATCGTTAGAGCCATTTTTTAGAAAATCAACATTTTCGAAAAAATGTTCATGTAAAGGGTAGTTTGGGGTGGAGGGACTTTCTTGAAAATCTTCGTATCGCATCCTTGGAAGATACTGAACTTAAATATCAATTTTGGTATTTAACGGATTTTTCTATTTTGAGCTATGCTATCCGCAGACACACCCACACACTGGCCTTTTTCCAAAAATGCGTATATTTGTATTCAGGGGGACCCAAAACATGTATTTCCGGTGAAATCTCGGTACCGAATTTTGTGCAACCTTCTCTATACACTTTCTAATGTACATAGGACAGTACATAGTAGGAAAAAAAAATAATAAATTAATAAACGGGGTTAATCACCCCGAACCACACTACAATCTACTATGAAATATTAATCATTATATTTCTCGCAACTAACTCAAGTCTGATGCTTTAAACTTTCGTCGAATTGACCAACACGTCAACTCGAATTCAAAAATTTCCTATACGTATGATAAAATTAATAATTAGATATCGTACCTGAGCGTACCTTGGTTGTATACCCAATATTACAGTATTTGTGACTCAACTGTTATTGATTTTGTATGCGAGTCAACAAAATCGAGAACTAATAATGAGCAAAACCACACACTTTCTGTGAACCTCTTTTCATAAAAAACAACGTTAGTATTTTTAGAGTTGTTGTTTAATAATTAACTATATATATGTTGCTTTTTACAATTACACTGAAGAAATAGGGTAGTGCTGCTATCTATCCGGGAACGTGCGCAAAATAGTGGAGGTTTGTTATGTTGATGGTACAACTCTGAGAAGACATTTTGTTGGGTAAAAGTATCACTTAAAGGCTATTTTAATGATTATTAGACAAAAAAGCTGGGAAAAGTTTTTGTTAATCCAATTAACATGTGGTGAGGCACGATACCGAAGAAGACGTGAAGACACCGTGCGGTCGATAATACAGCAAACTTAATTATCAATCAACCTAGCGTGTTCAGTTTTAAACTCCACCCGCATACAGATGGCAGTAGTAATGCTTGGGTCGAGCGATACATCTACAGCAATCGATTAATATGATTCGTTCATCCAATATGAATTGCTTGATACTCGTTCACGATTCATTTATCCTCGCAATGCAGGAGTGGTTGTTTCACTTATTACAACATAATTCGGTTGTTGAGTTCCTCTAGTGTAAATATGTTGTTATTGTTTTCAAAGTTTACCGCAAGGTGCGCCTTTGTGCCTTGTAGCGCGCGGCCTGCTAATATTAACCAAGAAATTCGAATGTACTAATCAAACTCATTTCCCTCTCGTTAATAGTTATCTATGGTATATAGTGAGTGATTGCATTTGGCGCATTGTGATTTTATCGATGCACTGAATTTATCTCAACAGTATTTGGTGATACGCAACATGTCTGCAGCAGTTTTGCAGCTGATCAATGCGGAGAAATTGTTAAGTTTGATTCGACTACTTCGCTAAGAGACCGAATAATATTTCAAATAGAAACACGTTAATTGTATAACTTAGAACCTCATTTTCACCTACAATTTCAACTCGATGTGATCTACGATAATTTGTCCCCGTAGGGACTTTCAAAAATTGCCGAAGCCGACGATATTTCACGTCGCCTTGGCGGGGTATTGGTATAAGTTTTCAACTAGCAATAATCGCACCTCAGCAGAACTTCATTGGTTACGATATTGCCACTGCGCAAAGCTAATGTTTCTAAAGTATATTTCATGACTTGTAAGTACATTCGTAGAAAGCAGGTCGTGTGTTCGAATCTCGCTTAGGGTGGGTTACTCGGATAAGGGTTTTTTTCTGGGTTTTCCAGAAGACCAATGTCCAGTAACTTTAAGCTCCATGGACCCCGAGATCATTTGAGCATAATTTCATCAATTTCATTCATCGTCAGATATGACCAACCAGGTTAAAGGACGTTAAGCTACAAAAAAAAATGTGATGTGTACCATTCACATGACTTTCTCTATATCCCTGCAACAAATTATTCTTAAAAAGCTTATACTTCTATTTACTTTATGCTAATCAGAAAAAATTAGCAGAAATAGTCTCATTACTCGCTTCCTTGTAAGTAGAAGAGAAATAAGATACAACCATAGGTTAAAGTGATAGTCAAAAGCTGGTTGCTATATCAATGAAGTTCCATTGTTTATATGGATAGGATTTGACAAGTTCCTGTATGAGAAAAGTATACGTTTTTCAAAGCAGAATCCAAAAATAAGGAATGTCTCAAAAACGACGAACTCCACGAAAAAAATGTATTTAATATAAATTGTGTGTTTTAATGTGCTCTACATTTTTTGTGTAGTAAGTCTTTGTCCATCTCTTACGGTTTTGCAGTTATTCAAAATTCAGTAAAATTCATCCACAATAAACTACTCTTCAGAGGCTATTCCCAGAAAATTCAAAACATACATTTTATTTGTCAGGTAAATATCTTTAATATACGAAATTTTAATCAAATTCGTTAGAGCCATTTTTTAGAAAATCAAAATTTTCGAAAAAAGTTCCATGTAAAGGGTAGTTTAGGGTGGGGGGATTTCTCTCAAAATATTCGTGTCGCATCCCTGGAAGATACTAAACTTAAATACCAAGTTTGGTATTTTACCGACTTTTCGTTTTTGAGTTATTGTGTTCACAGACACACGGACACACTGACACACGGGCTTTTTTGTGAAAATGCTTTTTTTGGATATTGGGGACCCTAAAACATATATTTCCGGTGAAATCTCGGTATCGAATTTTTGGGTGGAGTGCAATACTTTCTCTATACACTATGTACATATTGCGTATAGAGAAAGTAAAACATCTATAAACAGAATTTGAATATAGAATTGTGCGAATCTTTATTAACTCCTATTATTGCCATCATTCTAGAGACATTGCGAACCGGATGAAATATGTTATGCTATGTGACCCGAAGTGCGAATGCTAATACATAATAAAGTGTGGAAACAGAACTAAATCCATAAAAGACTATAGTGAAAACTAAACCCACCTCTTACGAGCGCTCTTTGTGTATTAGTATACTACCTCAGATTTTTTTTCTCTCTCTCTAGCAGTCCATTAAACCGGTAATGGCCTTACTCTAATGCAATGCATTTAAAGTGTAGCTGGTTACGAAAACGGGAATCACACTGATTAGGGTTATCACTTCGGGTAGGGAACCTCTGACGTCATCAAGATACTTCGTTGTGAAAAACTACGCCTATTCCTTATTCTATAAAGGTGTGCTTTATTAGCACATTACGCTTAACAGGTTGATAAGTTAAGTTTTAAGAATTGAGGAAACATAAAAAAAATCTGATGTGCTCCATTCACACGACTTTCTCTATATCATTACAACAAATTATTCTATTTACTTCATCTAATGTAGCAAAAATTAGCTGAAATAGTTATTACTTGCTTCCTTGTTAGTAGAAGCGAAATAAGGGGGTTCCATAGGTTAAAGTGATAGTCAAAAGCTGGTTGCTATGTCACTGAAGTTTCTTTGTTTGTATGGACACGAGTTCACAAAGTCCTGCATGAGAAAAGTATAAGTTTTTATAGGTGAAACCAAAAATAACGAAAATCTCAAAAACAGTGAACTCCACGAAAAAATGTATATGACATAAATTGTGTGTTTTAAGGTGCTCTACATTTGTTCTGTGGTAAGTTTTGGTCCACCTCTTACGGTTTAGCAGTTATGCAAAATTCATCCAGAATAAAATAGTCTTCAGAGGCTATTCCTAGAAAATTCAAAATATACATTTTATTTATCAGGTAAATAGCTTTAATATACGATATTTTAATCAAAATCGTTACAGCCATTTTTTAGAAAATCAAAATTTTCGAAAAAAGTTCCATGTAAAGGTTAGTTGGGGGTGGAGGGATTTTTCTCAAAATCTTCGTGTCGCATCCCTGGAAGATACTAAACTTAAATACCACGTTTGGTATTTTACCGACTTTTCGTTTTTGAGTTATCGTGTTCACAGACACACGGACACGCACACACGGACCTTTTTCTGAAAATACATCTTTTTTATACAGGGAACCCTAAAGTATATATTTCCGGTGAAATCTCGGTATCGAATTTGTTGGTGGAGTGCAATACCTTCTCTATACACTATGTACATAGCACGTATAGAGAAAGTAAAAAGCATATTCTTCTATCTACTTTATCATAATCGATATAAAAATTAGCAGAAATTATCTTAAATACTTCCTTTCTTGTAAGCATTGGGAATATAAGGGAATACACTAGGCTAAAACGATAATCAAATGCAGCAAAAGCCGGTTACCATGGGAATGAAATCCGTTTCTACGTAGGACCAGGAGTTTACAACTTTCCGTATGAGAAAAGTCTTAAGTATTTTAAACCTGAAATACATAACAAGAAATGTAGAAATGGTCAATTCAACGAAAAAAGGGTATATGATAGAAATTGTGTGTTTTAACGTGATCTACATTTTTTGAGTAAGTTTTTGTCTATGTATTATGGTTTACCCCTTACGCAAAATACAACAAAATTCATTCAGAATAAATAGGTCTTTAGAGGCTATTCCCAGAAAATTAAAGATATGTATTTTATTTGCTATAACTTGTTATTTAAGTTTAGTATCTTCCAGGTATGCGATACGAAGATTTTGAGAAAAATCCCCCTACCCCAAACTATCCTTTACATGGAGCTTTTTTCGAAAATTTTGATTTTCTTAAAAATGCCTCTAAAGATTTTGATTAAAGTATCGTATATTAAACACATTTACCTAACAAATAAAGTGTATATCTTGAAATTTCTGGGAATAGTCTCTGAAGACTACTTTATTCTGGGTGAATTTTACGGAATTTTGCATAACTGCTAAACCGTAAGAGTTGGACAAAAAACTAACACACAAAATATGTAGAGCACGCTAAAACACACAATTTATGTTACATACATTTTTTTTCGTGGAGTTGATTGTTTTTGAGATATTCCTTGTTTTTTGGTTTCACCTTTGGTTTCACTCAGCTTTTGGCTATCACTTTAACCTATGGTACTCCCTTATTTCGCTCCTACTTACAAGGAAGCAAGTAATACGACTATTTCTGCTAATTTTTCTCGATTAGCATGAAGTAAATAGAAGCATAAGCTTTTTAACCATTATTTGTTGCAGAGATGTAGAGAAAGTCATGTGAATGGAACACATCAGATTTTTATAGACTCAACCACATAAGCTATTAATGCAAACAACCACTTGAAATAATTGTCATGATTTATAGAATTATACATACAAATTTCTGGAAAAACAATAGAATACCTTAAGAGCAGTGTTAATTTGCGTACGTTCAGACTACCTTGTCCCCTCAATGGGTCAGGTACACAATTCATATTTTTTAAATAAATAAGACTTGAACACATGAGCATTGTCTAATTTTAATGAAACTATGCATTACTTTTGAGAAACCTCGCATATGGAATGCAACCAATAACTTTAGCATTGCATTCTCTTAATTCTGCTTTAATCTTACTTGGATTATTATTTTGATTCCTTATATCTCTACGCAGTGCATGTGGGTGTAGCAAGGCACAAGTAAGATCTGGTGCAAGAAAATGATCCGCACGCACACACAATTAGGTTATTTACTAGGTAAAACCTCATCTGGTTTACGGCACAGATCTAGTGCTACCATTAATTCTAATGCATAAGTTCTAGTGATTTTAAAATATACATGCATAATCGAACACGTGGGCGAAATTATTATTTGGATATTTTCTTTCAGTTTTCATTTTTGCTGCTTTTGCAACCGCATTGGGTATTTCTGATGCAATACAATATAAATTGCAGGAAATCTGAGGCAACAATTCATTTTAGTGAGTTACATTACCATATACTTTGTTTTCAAATACTATTAAGTAGCCAAAGGAGAGGAGAAAAAATGATGTGTTCCATTCACATAATTTTTTCTATACCTCTCTATAACGCATTATTGTTAATAAGCTTATTCTTGTATATACTTAATACTAATACAGATAACATTAGCAGAAACGATCTTATTACTTACCTAGTTCTTTATAAGTAGGAAGGAAATAAGGGAATACACTAGGCTAAACCAACAAACAAATGTTTTAAAATGTGGTTACTATGGGATTGCATTTATTTGTATTTTTTTTTTTTTTTAACGTGGCCCGGAGTTGACAAGTTCCTACATAAGAAAAGTATGTATTTTTTAAAACTGAAACCAATAAAAAGGAATATCTCAAAAACGGTCAAATCCACGCAAATAATGTACATAACAAAAATTATGTGTTTTAACGAGATCTACATTTCATGTTAAGTACGATTTTGTACATCTCTCATGGTATACCAGTTATTCAAAATTCCATAAAATTCAACCAGATAAAGAAGCTGTCAGAGGCTATTCCCAGAAAATTCAACATATTCATTTTATTTGTCATGTAAATATCTTACATTTAACAGATTTCAATAAAAATCGTTAGAGCAATTTTTGAGAAAATTAAAATGTTCGAGTTTTTTTCCATATAAAGGATTGTTTGGGGGGGGGAGGAATTTACTTGAAAATGTTCGTGTCGCATCCTTGGAAGATACTGAACTTAAATATAAACTTTGGTATTTAATGGCCTTTTCGTTTTTGAGTTATGCTGCCTATACACAGGCACACACACATTTTTTCTAAAAATTATTTTTTCTTTTGGAATCAGAGGTCTCAAAACATATATTTCCGGTGAAATCTCGGTATCGAATTTTTGGGTGCAATACAATACCTTATCTATACACTATGTTCATAGTACGTGTAGAGAAAGTAAAAACATTCAACGAATGTGTGAATTCCTCTCAGTATTAAGTAGCTAACCAATAGAATACCACATTCCAATGTAAAGAGTGGTTACAGGAGCTACTGGTATAACAGAAAGGATAGGAAATGAACCCCTCCCCCCTTTTCCCAGCTCAATATCCTTTTTTTTTTTTTTTTTTTTTTTTTTTTTTTAATACAGTTCCGAAGTCTTGTCGGGACTCCGGCGCTGTATACCCTACTTTTTATTTAACTAATTTGTTTACTTTGATTACTGTTTGCTAACTGAATTTCTGTTTTACTTTTTACACACTCATACACAAACATAATATAACACCCATGCCCAAGGCAGGACTCGAACCCACGATCCCCTGCGCTACGAAACACCAAAGCGAGACGCTTTGGCGAGCGCGGCCATGTTTTGGTCATATCGGACGTAAAAGATCCCTAGTGTCTATGGGGCTTAAAGTTACTCGACAGGCGTCTCGGTTAGGGAAAACCGCGGGGTGGGGGCGGGGGATAGAGAGAGAGAGAGAGAGAGAGAGAGAGAGACAATCTGATGAGATCCATTCCCATGACTATCTACATCTCTATAGTAAATTATTTTCAAAAAGCTTATTCTTCTGTTTACTTCATGTCAATCGAGGAAAAAAAAAAAATTGCAGAAATTGTCTTATTACTTGCTTCCATGTAAGCAGAAGGGAAATAAAGGAGTACTGTAGGTTAAAGCGATAGTCAAAAGCTGAATGAATGAAGTTCCTTTGTTTGTTTGGACAGGAGTTCACAAATGCCCGTACGAGAAAAGTGTGTTTTTTTAAAAGCTGAAACAAATAACAAGGAACATTTCAAAAACGGCAAATTCCACCGAAAAAATGTATATAACGTAAATTGTGCATTTTAATGAGCTCTGCATTTTTTGTATGAAAAGTTTCTGTCTATCTCTCACGGTTTACCAGATATGCAAAATTCCGCAAAATTCATCGAGAATAAACATACCTTCAGTGGTATTCCCAGAAAATGAAAGCTATACCTACATTTTATTTTTCACACGTGAATATTTTAAATATACGAGGTTTTCATCAAAATCGTTAGAGCCATTTTTGAGAAAATCAACATTTTCGAAAAAATGTTCATGTAAAGGGTAGTTTGGGGTGGAGGGATTTTCTTGAAAATCTTCGTATCGCATCCTTGGAAGATACTGAACTTAAATATCAATTTTGGTATTTAACGGATTTTTCGTTTTTGAGCTATGCTATCCGCAGACACACCCACACACTGGCCTTTTTCCAAAAATGTGTATATTTGTATTCAGGGGGACCCAAAACATGTATTTCCGGTGAAATCTCGGTACCGAATTTTGTGCAATATATACTTTCTCTATACACTTTCTAATGTACATAGGACAGTACATAGTAGGAAAAAAAATAATAAATATATAAACGGGGTTAAACACCCCGAACGACACTACAATCTACTATGAAATATTAATCATTATATTTCTCGCAACTAACTCAAGTCTGTTGCTTTAAACTTTCGTCGAATTGACCAACACGTCAACTCGAATTCAAAAATTTCCTATACGTATGATAAAATTAATAATTAGATATCGAACCTGAGCGTACCTTGATTTTATACCCAATATTACAGTATTTGTGACTCAACTGTTATTGATTTTGTATGCGAGTCAACAAAATCGAGAACTAATAATGAGCAAAACCACACACTTTCTGTGAACCTCTTTTCATAAAAAACAACGTTAGTATTTTTAGAGTTGTTGTTTAATAATTAACTATATATATGTTGCTTTTTACAAATACACTGAAGAAATAGGGTAGTGCTGCTATCTATCCGGGAACGTGCGCAAAATAGTGGAGGTTTGTTATGTTGATGGTACAACTCTGAGAAGACATTTTGTTGGGTAAAAGTATCACTTAAAGGCTATTTTAATGATTATTAGACAAAAAAGCTGGGAAAAGTTTTTGTTAATCCAATTAACATGTGGTGAGGCACGATACCGAAGAAGACGAGAAGACACCGTGCGGTCGATAATGCAGCAAACTTAATTATCAATCAACCTAGCGTGTTCAGTTTTAAACTCCACCCGCATACAGATGGCAGTAGTAATGCTTGGGTCGAACGATTCATCTACAGCAATCGATTAATATGATTTGTTCATCCAATTTGAATTGCTTCATACTCGTTACGATTCATTTATCCTCGCAATGCCTGAGTGGTTGTTTCACTTATTGCAACATAATTCGTTTCTTGAGTTCCTCTAGCGTAAATATTTTGTTATTGTTTTCAAAGTTTACCGCAAGGTGCGCCTTTGTGCCTTGTAGCGCGCGGCCTGCTAATATTAACCAAGAAATTCGAATGTACTAATCAAACTCATTTCCCTCTCGTTAATAGTTATCTATGGTAATTAGTGAGTGATTGCATTTGGCGCATTGTGATTTTATCGATGCACTGAATTTATCTCAACAGTATTTGGTGATACGCAACATGTCTGCAGCAGTTTTGCAGCTGATCAATGCGGCGAAATTGTTAATTTTGATTCGACTACTTCGCTGAGAGACCGAGTAATATTTCACATAGAAACACGTTAATTGTAAAATTTAGAACCTCATTTTCACCTACAATTTCAACTCGATGTGATCTACGATAATTTGTCCCCGTAGGGACTTTCAAAAATTGCCGCAGCCGACGATATTTCACGTCGTCTTGGCGGGGTATTGGTATAAGTTTTCAACTAGCAATAATCGCACCTCAGCAGAACTTCATTGGTTACGATATTGCCACTGCGAAAAGCTAACGTTTCTAAAGTATATTTCATGACTTGTAAGTACATTCGTAGAAAGCAGGTCGTGAGTTCGAATCTCGCTTAGGGTGGGTTACTCGGATAAAGGTTTTTTTTCTGGGTTTTCCAGAAGACCAATGTCCAGTAACTTTAAGCTCCATGGACCCCGAGATCATTTGAGCATCATTTCATCAATTTCATTCATCGTCCGATATGACCAACCAGGTTAAAGGACGTTAAGCTACAACAAAAATTTGATGTGTACCATTCACATGACTTTCTCTATATCCCTGCAACAAATTATTCTTAAAAAGCTTAAACTTCTATTTACATTATGCTAATCAGAAAAAAATTAGCAGAAATAGTCTCATTACTCGCTTCCTTGTAAGTAGAAGAGAAATAAGGGACAACCATAGGTTAAACTGATAGTCAAAAGCTGGTTGCTATGTCAATGAAGTTCCTTTGTTTATATGGATAGAATTTGACAAGTTCCTGTATGAGAAAAGTATACGTTTTTCATAGCAGAATTCAAAAATAAGGAATGTCTCAAAAACGACGAACTCCACGAAAAAAATGTAAATAATATAAATTGTGTGTTTTAATGTGCTCTACATTTTTTGTGTAGTAAGTCTTTGTCCATCTCTTACCGTTTAGCAGTTATTTAAAATTCAGTAAAATTCATCCACAATAAACTACTCTTCAGAGGCTATTCCCAGAAAATTCAAAACATACATTTTATTTGTCAGGTAAATATCTTTAATATACGAAATTTTAATCAAATTCGTTAGAGCCATTTTTGAGAAAATCAAAATTTTCGAAAAAAGTTCCATGTAAAGGGTAGTTTAGGGTGGGGGAATTTCTCTCAAAATCTTCGTGTCGCATCCCTGGAACATACTAAACTTAAATACCAAGTTTGGTCTTTTACCAACTTTTCGTTTTTGAGTTATCGTGTTCACAGGCACAGGGATACACTGACACTCGGACTTTTTTGTGAAAATGCTTTTTTTGGATATTGGGGACCCTAAAACATATATTTCCGGTGAAATCCCGGTATCGAATTTTTGGGTGGAGTGCAATACTTTCTCTATACGCTATGTATATATTGCGTATAGAGAAAGTAAAACATCTATAAACAGAATTTGAATATAGAATTGTGCGACTTTTTATTTACTCCTATTATTGCCACCATTCTAGAGACATTGCGAACCGGATGAAATATGTTATGATATGTGACCGGAAGTGCGAATGCTAATACATAATAAAGTGTGGAAACAGAACTAAATCCATAAAAGACTATAGTGAAAACTAAACCCACCTCTTACGAGCGCTCTTTGTGTATTAGTATACTACCTCAGATTTTTTTCTCTCTCTCTCTAGCAGTCCATTAAACCGGTAATGGCCTTACTCTAATGCAATGCATTTAAAGTGTAGCTGGTTACGAAAACGGGAATCACACTGATTAGGGTTATCACTTCGGGTAGGGAGCCTCTGACGTAATCAAGATACTTCGTTGTGAAAAACTACGCCTATTCCTTATTCTTTAAAGGTGTGCTATATTAGCACATTACGCTTAACAGGTTGACAAGTTAAGTTTTAAGAATTGAGGAAACATAAAAAATCTGATGTGCTCCATTCACACGACTTTCTCTATATCACTACAACAAATTATTCTATTTACTTCATCTAATGTAGCAAAAATTAGCTGAAATAGTCTTATTATTGCTTCCTTGTTAGTAGAAGCGAAATAAGGGGGTTCCATGGGTTAAAGTGATAGTCAAAAGCTGGTTGCTATGTGACTGAAGTTTCTTTGTTTGTATGGACACGAGTTCACAAAGTCCTGCATGAGAAAAGTAAAAGTTTTTATAGGTGAAACCAAAAATAAGGAATATCTCAAAAACAGTAAACTCCACGAAAAAATGTGTGTAACATAAATTGTGTGTTTTAAAGTGCTCTACATTTGTTGTGTGGTGAGTTTTTCTCCATCTCTTACGGTTTAGCAGTTATGCAAAATTCATCCTGAATAAAGTAGTCTTCAGAGGCTATTCCTAGAAAATTCAAAATATACATTTTATTTGCCAGGTAAATATCTCTAATATACGACATTTTAATCAAAATCGTTAGAGCCATTTTTTAGAAAATCAAAATTTTCGAAAAAAGTTCCATGTAAAGGTTAGTTGGGGGTGGAGGGATTTTTCTCAAAATCTTCGTGTCGCATCCCTGGAAGATACTAAACTTAAATACCAAGTTTGGTATTTTACCGACTTTTCGTTTTTGAGTTATCGTGTTCACAGACACACGGACACGCACACACGGACCTTTTTCTGAAAATACGTTTTTTTTTATACAGGGAACCCTAAAGCATATATTTCCGGTGAAATCTCGGTATCGAATTTTTTGGTGGAGTGCAATACCTTCTCTATACACTATGTACATAGCACGTATAGAGAAAGTAAAAAGCATATTCTTCTATCTACTTTATCATAATCGATATAAAAATTAGCAGAAATTATCTTAAATACTTGCTTTCTTGTAAGCATTGGGAATATAAGGGAATACACTAGGCTAAAACGATAATCAAATGCAGCAAAAGCCGGTTACCATGTGAATGAAATCCGTTTCTACGTAGGACCAGGAGTTTACAACTTTCCGTATGAGAAAAGTTTTAAGTATTTTAAACCTGAAATACATAACAAGAAATGTAGAAATGGTCAGTTCAACGAAAAAAGGGTATATGATAGAAATTGTGTGTTTTAACGTGATCTACATTTTTTGAGTAAGTTTTTGTCTACCTATTATGGTTTACCCCTTACGCAAAATACAACAAAATTCATTCAGAATAAATAGGTCTTTAGAGGCTATTCCCAGAAAATTAAGATATGTATCTTATTTGCTATAGCTTTGTATTTAAGTTTAGTATCTTCCAGGCATGCGATACGAAGATATTGAGAAAAATCCCCCTACCCCAAACTATCCTTTACATGGAACTTTTTTCGAAAATTTCGATTTTCTTAAAAATGCCTCTAACGATTTTGATTAAAGTATGGTATATTAAACACATTTACCTGACAAATAAAGTGTATATCTTGAAATTTCTGGGAATAGTCTCTGAAGACTACTTTATTCTGGGTGAATTTTACAGAATTTTGCATAACTGCTAAACCGTAAGAGTTGGACAAAAAACTAACACACAAAATATGTAGAGCACGCTAAAACACACAATTTATGTTACATACATTTTTTTCGTGGAGTTGATTGTTTTTGAGATATTCCTTGTTTTTTGGTTTCACCTTTGGTTTCACTCAGCTTTTGGCTATCACTTTAACCTATGGTACTCCCTTATTTCGCTCCTACTTACAAGGAAGCAAGTAATAAGACTATTTCTGCTAATTTTTCTCGATTAGCATGAAGTAAATAGAAGCATAAGCTTTTTAACCATTATTTGTTGCAGAGATGTAGAGAAAGTCATGTGAATGGAACACATCAGATGTTTATAGACTCAACCACATAAGCTATTAATGCAAACAACCACTTGAAATGATTGTCATGATTTATAGAATGATACATACAAATTTCTGGAAAAACAATAGAATACCTTAAGAGCAGTGTTAATTTCCGTACGTTCAGACTACCTTGTCCCCTCAATGGGTCAGGTACACAATTCATATTTTTTAAATAAATAAGACTTGAACACATGAGCATGGTCTAATTTTAATGAAACTATGCATTACTTTTGAGAAACCTCGCATATGGAATGCAACCAATAACTTTAGCATTGCATTCTCTTAATTCTGCTTTAATCTTACTTGGATTATTATTTTGATTCCTTATATCTCTAGGCAGTGCATGTGGGTGTAATTTTGTAGCAAGGCACAAGTAAGATCTGGTGCAAGAAAATGATCCGCACGCACACACAATTAGGTTATTTACTAGGTAAAACCTCATCTGGTTTACGGCACAGATCTAGTGCTACCATTAATTCTAATGCATAAGTTCTAGTGATTTTAAAATATACATGCATAATCGAACACGTGGGCGAAATTATTATTTGGATATTTTCTTTCAGTTTTCATTTTTGCTGCTTTTGCAACCGCATTGGGTATTTCTGATGCAATGCAATATAAATTGCAGGAAATCTGAGGCAACAATTCACTTTAGTGAGTTACATTACCATATACTTCGTTTTCAAATACTATTAAGTAGCCAAAGGAAAGAGGAAAAAAATTATGTATTCCATTCACATAATTTTTTCTATACCTCTCTATAACGCATTATTGTTAATAAGCTTATTCTTGTATATACTTAATACTAATACAGATAACATTAGCAGAAACGATCTTATTACTTACCTAGTTCTTTATAAGTAGGAAGGAAATAAGGGAATACACTAGGCTAAACCGACAGTCAAATGTTTTAAAATGTGGTTACTATGGGATTGCTTTTATTTGTATTTTTTTTTTTTTTTTTTTTTTTAACTTGGCCGGAAGTTGACAAGTTCCTACATAAGAAAAGTATGTATTTTTCAAAACTGAAACCAATAACAAGGAATATCTCAAAAACGGTCAAATCCACGCAAATAATGTACATAACAAAAATTATGTGTTTTAACGAGATCTACATTTCATGCTAAGTACGATTTTATACATCTCTCATGGTATACCAGTTATTCAAAATTCCATAAAATTCACCCAGATAAAGAAGCTTTCAGAGGCTATTCCCAGAAAATTCAACATATACATTTTATTTGTCATGTAAATATCTTACATTTAACAGATTTCAATAAAAATCGTTACAGCCATTTTTGAGAAAATTAAAATGTTCGAGTTTTTTTCCCATATAAAGGATTGTTTGGGGGGGAGGGATTTACTTGAAAATCTTCGTGTCGCATCCTTGGAAGATACTGAACTTAAATATAAACTTAGGTATTTAATGGCCTTTTCGTTTTTGAGTTATGCTCCTATTCAGACGCGCACACACATTTTTTCTAAAAATTATCTTTTCTTTTGGAATCAGAGGTCTCAAAACATATATTTCCGGTGAAATCTCGGTATCGAATTTTTGGGTGCAATACAATACCTTCTCTGTACACAATGTACATAGTACGTGTAGAGAAAGTAAAAACATTCAACGAATGTGTGAATTCCTCTCAGTATCAAGTAGCTAACGAAATAGAATTCCTTATTCCAATGTAAAGAGTGGTTACAGGAGCTACTGGTATAACAGAAAGGATAGGAATTGAACCCCTCCCCCCTTTTCCCAGCTCAATATCCTTTTTTTTTTTTTTTTTTTTAAATACAGTTCCGGAGTCTGGTCGGGACTCAGGCGTTGTATACCCTACTTTTTATTTAACTAATTTGTTTACTTTGATTACTGTTTGCTAACTGAATTTCTGTTTTACTTTTACACGAGACGCTTTGGCGAGCGCGGCCATGTTTTGGTCATATCGGACGTAAAAGATCCCTAGTGTCTATGGGGCATAAAGTTACTCGACAGTCGTTAGGGAAAACCGCGGGGTGGGGGCGGGAGAGGGAGAGAGAGAGAGAGAGAGAGAGAGAGAGACAATCTGATGAGATCCATTCACATGACTATCTACATCTCTATAGTAAATTATTTTCAAAAAGCTTATTCTTCTGTTTACTTCATGTCAATCGAGGAAAAAAAAAATTGCAGAAATTGTCTTATTATTTGCTTCCATGTAAGCAGAAGGGAAATAAGGGAGAACTGTAGGTTAAAGCGATAGTCAAAAGCTGAATGAATGAAGTTCCTTTGTTTGTTTGGACAGGAGTTCACAAATGCCCGTACGAGAAAAGTGTGTTTTTTTAAAAGCTGAAACAAATAACAAGGAACATTTCAAAAACGGCAAATTCCACGGAAAAAATGTATATAACGTAAATTGTGCATTTTAATGAGCTCTGCATTTTTTGTATGAAAAGTTTCTGTCTATCTCTTACGGTTTACCAGATATGCAAAATTCCGCAAAATTCATCGAGAATAAACATACCTTCAGTGATATTCCCAGAAAATGAAAGCTATACCTACATTTTATTTTTTACACGTGAATATTTTAAATATACGAGGTTTTCATCAAAATAGAGCCATTTTTTAGAAAATCAAAATTTTCGAAAAAACTTCCATGTAAAGGGTAGTTTGGGGTGGAGGGATTTTCTTGAAAATCTTCGTATCGCATCCTTGGAAGATACTGAACTTAAATATCAATTTTGGTATTTAACGGATTTTTCGTTTTTGAGCTATGCTAACCGCAGACACACCCACACACTGGGCTTTTTCCAAAATGCGTATATTTGTATTCATGGGGACCCAAAACATGTATTTCCGGTGAAATCTCGGTACCGAATTTTGTGCAATATATACCTTCTCTATACACTTTCTAATGTACATAGCACAGTACATAGTAGGGGAAAAAAAATAAATAAATTAACGGGGTTAATCACCCCGAACGACACTACAATTTACTATGAATCATTGTATTTCTCGCAACTAACTCAAGTCTAATGCTTTAAACTTTCGTCGAATTGACCAACACGTCAACTCGAATTCAAAAATTTCCTATACGTATGATAAAATTAATAATTAGATATCGTACCTGAGCGTACCCTGGATTTATACCCAATATTACAGTATTTGTGACTCAACTGTTATTGATTTTGTATGCGAGTCAACAAAATCGAGAACTAATAATGAGCAAAACCACACACTTTCTGTGAACCTCTTATTATAAAGAACAACGCTAGTATTTTTAGAGTTGTTGTTTAATAATTGACTATATATATGTTGCTTTTTACAAATACACTGAAGAAATAGGGTGGTGCTGCTATCTATCCGGGAACGTGCGCAAAATAGTGGAGGTTTGTTATGTTGATGGTACAACTCTGAGAAGACATTTTGTTGGGTAAAAGTATCACTTAAAGGCTATTTTAATGATTAGTAGACAAAAAAGCTGGGAAAAGTTTTTGTTAATCCAATTAACATGTGGTGAGGCACGATACCGAAGAAGACGCGAAGACACCGTGCGGTCGATAATGCAGCAAACTTAATTATCAATCAACCTAGCGTGTTCAGTTTTAAACTCCACCCGCATACAGATGGCAGCAGTAATGCATTAGATAGTATCGGAATTTTCCTGCTACCTTGTCAGCTAAAGGGCACAATGTAGTTTGAACATACGGATTTCTCACTTTAAGTAACTTGAATTACCACTGCTCCTAAAGTATTCAATTATTTTTCCAGAAATTTGTATGAATTATTCTATAAATCATGACAATAATTTCAAGTGGTTGTTTGCATTAATAGCTTATCTGGTTGAGTCTATAGATAATAATTCATTCAGTTAAAATGTAATAAAATCTTGCACCAAAAACAATTTGAATTCGTGTACCTCTTGCTCTGAAACTGCTTGCAATATATAATCACATTTTTGCTTGCTTATTCTTAGAAGAGTTGGGTCAAGCGATTCATCTACAGCAATCGATTAATATGATTCGTTCATCCAATATGAATTGCTTCATACTCGTTCACGATTCATTTATCCTCGCAATGCATGAGTGGTTGTTTCACTTATTGCAACATAATTCGGTTGTTGAGTTCCTCTAGCGTCAATATTTTGTTATTGTTTTCAAAGTTTACCGCAAGGTGTGCCTTGTAGCGCGCGGCCTGCTAATATTAACCAAGAAATTCGAATATATTAATCAAACTCATTTCCCTTTCGTTAATAGTTATCTATGGTGATTAGTGAGTGATTGCATTTGGCGCATTGTGATTTTATCGATGCACTGAATTTAAATCTCAGCAGTATTTGGTGATACGCAACATGTCTGCAGCAGTTTTGCAGCTGATCAATGCGGCGAAATTGTCAAGTTTGATTCGACTACTTCGCTGAGAGACCGAATAATATTGCAAATAGGTACACGTTAACTGTAAAATTTAGAACCTCATATTCATCTACAATTTCAACTCGATGTGATCTACGATAATTTGTCCCCGTAGGGACTTTCAAAAATTGCCGAAGCCGACGATATTTCACGTCGTCTTGGCGGGGTATTGGTATAAGTTTTCAACTAGCAATAATCGCACCTCAGCAGAACTTCATTGGTTACGATATTGCCACTGCGCAAAGCTAGTGTTTCTAAAGTATATTTCATGACCTGTAAGTACATCCGTAGAAACAAGAGCGCCAAGTCTCTCACATTTAAACGTAATTGCGGATTATTATTACAATTAATAATAATTTTGATGATAACGCTAGCTTTACAATTATAAAATAAACCAATATGCATTACGGTTCCACTTTTTGTTATGTTATGTTGAAGAATCTTTGAATAATAAGAATCATTGCACAATTTACACTCATGCTGCTATCTTGTGGTACTCTACTTGACGCACAGATCCAGACTCTGCAGTTTATAGCGCTTCTGGTGATGAAACTGTGTACTTGGAAGAGAGTAGTAATTATCTATTGCGCTCTCTGCGGTCGCTTCTACAACTAAAATGTACGATGTTTGCAACACTATATCATAGAGGGAGCCCTCAGTTTTGCCAACATTTATTTGCAATCCGATAATGCGAAAAGAGCCACGGTTGAACGATAATTTTACATAAGACTAGAAGTTAATATCTTCATGAGCCAGTCACCAAATTCCTCAAGATCTTCAGGCAGCCCTTGAAGAACCAACGAAATTATCATCATTATTTAAATACATAAAAGATTGTAAACTTGCTACTGCACTATAAACTATTGTACACTTTTAATACAGTGTTGTCTGGAACACTACATAATATATAGGTATTATTGTTAGAATTCCAATAACTAACGTTACAAAGGGTGAGTTACCTGGATATGCTTTTTTTTTTCTCGGGGTTTTCCCTATCCTGGGAAGACGAATGTTTAGTAACTATAAGCTTCATGGACCCCGAGGTCATTGAGTATTATTTCACCAATTTCATTCATAATCCAATATGACCAACCAGGTTAAATGACGTTAAACTTTAATAGAAACAAAAAAAGTATAAAGCCCGCCTGGGTAGCGTGGTGGTAGCGTGTCTGCCTCACATTCAACAGGTCGTGAGTTCAAATCTCACTTATGGTGAGTTACCCGGTTAAGGGTTTTTTTCGGGGTTTTCCCTTTTCATGAGAAGACCAATGTCGAGTAACTTTAAGCTCCACGAGCCCCGATATCATTTGAGCATCATTTCACCAATTCCATGCATTCATCGTCCGATATGACCAACGAGGTTCAAGGACGTTAAACCACAGAAGACTACAGTCTTATTTGTAATTTCATAGATTCGTGAAATACGGTCGGACCGGTGTTTTTACCTGTTTATATTGTTTAAATAAACTTTAGGATTTATTACATTAGTTGAAGAAAAATCGCTTTCAACAACTTCTTTAAATGTATTAGGAGAAATTGGTTTATTAAATAGAAATGTTGGTTGAATATGGATAGTTATATTATTTATAATAATAATTTAATTCCGGGATCTTTGATTTTACACACCAGCGGTTAACTGCCAAACGACAGCCAATTAGCTCTATTCCTTATTTGTTTAGTAAAATATTAAACACATTCTAAAATTACCTCTCTATTCTGGAAGAATTTTACTGGATTTTGCACAATTAATAAACCGTAAGAGACAGACAAAAATTTAATCCACAAAAATGTAGACCTTGTTAAAAAACACAATTTACGTCATATGTATATTCATATCTACAAAACATCTATACAAATGGCCCACTGTATAAACAATGTCAATCGTCTGCCTCCAATTCTTCCACACCTGACAGTCCTTTGTCTTCGCTCACGTCATTGTCATCATCAACGCTATCGCCACTTTCTGCACCATTATCCTGGATTAGAATTCTTTTTGATGCGCTACAATTCTTTCTAGTGATTTTCAATGTTTCTCAACATGTCGACATACATTTTCCCATTCTGGCCTGCCAATTTCTGCAATTCACTGGTGACACAACTGTTCCACATCTTTTAATTTAAAAGAGATATATTAAGTTTTATTTTTCTTTTTTTCTTATTTTTGAGAACCCTAGAAACGGAACTCAGTGAAATATCAGTTGCCTTGGCTACTCTTTCATTCACTTTCTACGGGCTTTTGAAGAACTCGGGGAACATAGATTTTCTTCATCTCTGCCTTGCCACTTAACTCTGAAAATGTAGGAGCCATGGTTAAAAAAATAAAATAAATAAAATGAACACTACACTTTGAATACAAATATATGCGGAACACTTTCGATACAGACTGTACAAAGTTTGCTCGCTGTGACTTTAAGTAAGCAAAGAATAATTTCACAAACTCCGATAAGAAGGCTCGGTAGCTGGATTGGCGGTCAGGGTCACGATTCCAGAAGTTTGTAATAGCACAACTGTTGACAAATGAAACGTATCTATTTAAATAAGAGATTTGTCCGAAGAAGTATAGCTGTAGAATTCTCAGTGCTATTACTTTCACTTTCCCTACACGCACTATGTACGTAGTGTCCTGTCGCATCTCTGGAAGATACTAAGTTTAAATACCAAGTTTGGTATTTTACCGACTTTTTGTTTTTGAGTTATCGTGATCATAGACACACGGACCTTTTTCTACAAATGCTGTTTTTGGATTCATGGGGTCCTAAAACATGTATTTCCGGTGAAATCTCGACATCGAATTTTTGGGTGGAATACAATACTTCCTCTATACACTATGTATAGAGAAAGTAATAAAAATTAAATTAAAACTAAATTTTTCGGTTTCTTGGAAATATTTCTTGGTTAGATTCTGCAGCAGATTAATTTAGATATAACGTTACTACTTTCTCTAGCATGTATGTACACACAATATAGGTAGTAGCTAGAGACTTCCACTCAAAAAATCGATGTCGAGGTTTCATAGGAAATATATGTTTTGAGGTCTCCTGAGTCCGAAAAAATTGTTTGTATAAAAAGGTCCATGTGTGTGTGTCTGTGTGTGTGATTGTGTGTGTCTGTGCGTGTGTGTGTCTGTGTGTGTGTGCAAATCAAAGTAGTGAAGAAAAGAAAGAGAAATTTGAGAGAAGTTTAAGTAGTTTAAAATTGAAACCAATAACCAGGAATATCTTGCATGAGGAGCTCTTCATTGCTATTCCCAGAAAAATCAAGATATGTATTCTGATTGCCATGAAAATATCTTAAACATAATTAACGTGTTTTAATCATAATCGTTAGACCAATTTTTGGCGAAACAAAATGTTTGAAAAATGTTTTCCATGTAAAGGGTAGTTGGTGGTAGGGCTTTTCTTGCAAATCTTCGTGTTGCATCCTTGGAAGAACTGAACTTAAATACCAAGTTTGGTTTAACAGACTTTTCATTTTTGAGCTATGCTGCACACATACACACACTCTCTCTCTCTCTCTCTCTCTCTCTCTCTCTCTCTCTCTCTCCCTCTCCCTCTCTCTCTCTCTCTGTCACACACACACACTCACATAAGAACATTTTTCTAAAAATCTTATGTGTTCCATGCACATGCCTTTCACTACATCTCTGCAAACAAATTATTGTTAAAAAGTTTATGCTTCTTTTTACTTCATACTAACCGAGAAAAAATTAGCAGGAACAGTATTATTGATTGCTTCCTCGTAAGTTAAGGCGACATAAGGGAGTACCATAGGTTAAAGTGAAAGCCAAAAGCTGGTTGCTATGTGACTGAAGTTCGTTTGTTTGTATGGACACGAGTTAACAAATTCCTGTATGATAAATGTATGTTTTTAAAGCTGAAACCAAAAACAAGGAATATTTCAAAAAACGATCAACTCCACGAAAAGAATTTATATAACATAAATTGTGTGATTTAATGTGCTCTACATTTTTTGTGTGATAAGTTTTTGTATATCTCATACGGTTTAGCGGTTCATTCAGAATAAAGTAGTCTTCAGAGGCTATTCCCAGAAAATTCAAGATATGCATATTATTTGTAAGGTAAACGTCTTTAATATACGATAGTTTACTCAAAATCGTTAGAGCCATTTTTGAGTTAATCAAAATATGCGAAAAAAGTTCCATGTAAAGGGTAGTTTGGGATTGGGGGATTATTCTCAAAATCTTCGTGTCGTATCCCTGGAAGTTACTAAACTTAATTATCAAGTTTGACACACACATACACACACGCGCGCGCGGACCTTTTTGTGAAAATGCTTTTTTTGGATACAGGTGACCCTGAAAAATATATTTCCGGTGAAATCTGGGTATCTAATTTTTGGGTGGAGTGCAATACCTTCTCTGTACACTATGTGCATAGTACGTGTAGAGAAAGTAAACATACTCCTTTTTTGGTTCTGGTGATTTCAAAACATGTATTTACTCTAAAATTTTGGTATCGAATTTGTGGCTGGAATACAATACCTTCTCTATCTTCTATGTACATTGTATATACGTGTCAGAGAAAGTAAAACTTGTTTTTATTCAGTGGTAGATATATTTAAATAAAATCGCGTTATCAAATTTTTGACCTACAGTATACATTGTACATATGTACTAGAGAAGGTAAAACTTCTATGCATTGATTTTCGATCAAAAAAATTCCATTCACCAAAAATGTATATATACATATCTGCAATTGAGCAATCAACAACTCACGGAAGCCTTTTTGTTTTAGCTTCATTAGAAGCTGATACTTGACCTTGAGTAAAGTGCTAAGCATGAAACAGATGGATAAACAAACCATTTCGACAGATAAGAGAGAACTTATTCCATGTGAGGATGCGCCTGGGTGCAGAAGTTCCGAATTTTTGGGCCGAAACAACGAAGGGGCCCATACTCTTCCACGAATGGCAAGCGAAATCGTAAGTCACTGTCATTTTTAAACATAGCTGCGTAAATATTCCCTAAAGGTAAGAGGAAATATATTTTATAAAACATAACCTTTCAGAAATTTCAAAGATTTCAAATTCAAAAATAAATACCCTTGTTTTAAAAATCTAGAGAAATATACTGTCTCTCTAACCTGTATCTAAATTACTGTACTTTTGGTGTAACTATGAAAATCATTTTAATTCGTTACTGTTTGTGGTTATATTCCTTTCGTGTATAGCACAGATATCGAGAACTTAAGAAAATGGTTTATCCAATCTGATCAACCTCAGTATTTTTATATGAACATCTAAATCGCTTTATATTCTTTCCCAAAATGGCAAACTTGCCTATTCTTAGTATTTCTTTTCCCAACTATTCCATAACATTAAAAACTACTAGGAATAGATAATGGTGTAATTATTACTGGATTATAAATGAACGACTGTGAATTTGCTACGTTTCAGTGACAATCATGGTATGGTTATCTGAATACAACCTTGTATCATATTGCTCATAACCTCACTTCCTCTCTCAAACGGGTTATAGATAAGCGACAACAGCTTGGGAGATATTTTGCTTACCATAGCAACATGTTAATCAAATTGTAGTACTATTAGAATTGTTTTTCTTTATTACAGTCTGCTTCTGTTTACAGAATGTCATAAGAACGTTCAGTGCAAGTCTTGATGATTTGGAATAAGCAACTTAAATTCGATTCAATACTAATTATTATATTTCCTTAGTGATGTAACATATTTTGTGTTGACCTTGATCACAAATTTAATTTTCCTGCACATCACATTTCGAAGCAATTAACAAGTAGGAAATAAACACGGTTATATTATTATTATTATTATTATTATTATTATTATTATTATTATTATTATTATTATTGCAGCGAAATGCACCAACTTTTTGTGTTATTGTGTAATTTCGGACAAGTTCTGAAATGCATTTTAACATTACGATCAAAATCGAATGACAACTTATCCGGCGCAATTTATTTTTCTAGTAACTTGATTAAAGCATCAATTAAATTTATTAGATTGGTGCGCTATTTTGTTTTTATTCTGTGATATAGCCACTTGACAGTTTATTCACTGTTTTTTGTGGAATTAATATGATTTATTAACGTTTTAAATTATTACTTTCTCTAATTCGTACATAGTACATAGGTAGAGAAGGTATTGCATTCCACTCAAAAATTCGATTGCGATATTTAACTGGAAATGCACATTTTAGGGCCCCCTGGAAAAAATCTGATGTGTTCCATTCACACGAAGTGATGGATCCAGGTTTCATCCATTGTTATGAACTGACGCAAAAACTCAATTTTATTGCAGCGAAACATTGCCAAACACCCGACTGAAACATCCTCGCGACTCTGTTTTTGTTCTATTGTGAGCAAACGCAGCACCCACCTTGAGCACAACTTTCTCATGTCTAAATTTTCAGTCAGTATGCGATGTTTAGAACTTTTTGAAATGCCTGCAATGTCTGCTAGCTCGCGCATTTTCAATCGACGGTCATTCAATACCATTTTGTGAATTTTCTTTACAATTTCTGGACTGGTAAACTCATTTGGTCGACCACTGCGATGTTCGTCTTGGCAGCTCGTACGGCCGCGCTTAAACTCTGCCATCCAATATTTCACTGTTGTAAACGAAGGAGCAGACTCCCCTAAAGTAGAATCTAGCTCAGCTTTAATATTACTTGACTAAAACCTTTGAAACGAAAGTATTGTATCACATAACGATGACCAGTTTCATCCATGTTTACAAATTCGTTGAGAGCATTCACAAATGATGGCTGTTAAACAAATGCTAAACAATGTAAAATTGTCAAACTTCAGCTTTTTAAGGTTGTTACTTTTTACCATTGTTGTTGTTTGAAACAACAACCTCTATCTATTCGTCAGGTAGGGTTCTTCTGGGAGAGCCAATATATGTAATTTATTTGGGATTGATTAAAATAATCGATGTGCATTGTTTATGTTCCTGCGGGAGAAGTTGGTGCATATTGTTTTCGCATCCGGCGGACTTCACCCCAGTCTGCACTTCAGAATTAGGAAAGATGGCTAGAGCAGCACCAGAATTTGAACGTCGTGGTGTCAAACTCATGGGGCATTCCTGTGACAGCCTGGAGCAACACCACAAATGGATAAAGGTATGTCCTCTAATGGTTCACTAATCATTGTGTGCTATAAAAATAAACATTTGACTACATTGTGTTACATTACGTCATGAAAAGTCTCTAGCTATTCCAGAAACAAACTTTCCTTAAAAATAATATTGTTTTACCTACGAGATAAACATTAGCAGAATTGGTCTTATTTCTTGTTTCCTTGTAAGTAGAAATAAGAGAAATACACTAGGCTAAAGCGGTAGTCAAAACTTTTAAAATCGGTTACTATGTGAACAGTTGAAGTTCGGCTCGCTTTGCATTGCCCTTAAAACAAAAGAGATGAAAAGAAAGGTGACCCCATCTGAAAAGAGTTACGTAGATGGTTAAAATTGAAACCAATGCAGATTATCTCGGAAACGGTCAACTCTACAGCAGAAATGCATTTCACACAAATTGTGTGTTTTAACAAGATCTACATTTTTATGTACGCAAATTTCAACAAAATTCATTCATTTTATTTGTCATGAATATTGGGTATTTTAACCAACATCGTTAGAACCATTTTTGAGAAAATCAAAATTTTCGACAATGTTTCCAGTAAAGAGGTAATTTGGGGTGGGGGGATTTTTGATGTTTAAAATCTTCGTGTCGAATCATTGCGAGATACTAAACCTAAATTCCAAGTTTGGTGTTTAATGGACTTTCGTTTTTGAATTATGCTGTCCACAGACACACACACATACTGACATTTTACTAAATATGTTTTTTTATTCAAGAGGTCTCAAAACATATATTTCTGGTCAATTCTCAGTATCGAACCTTTAGGAGGAATAAAACATCTTCTCTACAAATCCTCTAGAGTGTTTATCATAATTATGCGTGCTACACCAAGGACTTTCTCAGAAGCTATGGGGGGTATCGCTACCCCCTCCATCCAAAGTCTTATCTCAATAAAACATAACCCTCATTTACACGGCAGCCGTGTGATAAAAACTTCTTTTCAAATTCTAGATAATGATAACACCTGAATCAGGTAGGGGCGTGGGCGGCGCCGTGGTTGAGTTGTTAGAACCGGGTTCGATCCCAAGCGCCCGCATGTGGGATTCGTAGTGGACGAAGTAGCGTCTGGGCGGGTTTTCTCCGGGTCCTACGGTTTCCCCCACCAATTGACCCCTCGTAACAGGTTCTCCATTCTGTGGTTTCGTGCCGTTGGCTCCCCAACAGGCTTCTGACTCCTAGGCATTGGCTTGTAAGTCCTAGAGGAGTGTCAGTTCTACAATTACGGGAAGGGGGAAGTCGATTACGAAAAACCAAGAATGGAGCTTAGTAATAATTATTAACATAATCGTCAATAATACTGGCTGTTCAAACTATTTGATTTCTTTTAAAGCTTCATGTAAACCTTGTGTTCAGGAGGTATTTAAGATTCTTTGGATGGTTAAAATGACAAATTTAAAACGCTTCTCTTCCCTCTAAACTTGGGGAAATTTTCAGCGTATATTCCATGTGCACAATACATATTTCTAGATAATTAACTCTCCACATACACTGTAAGCAACGAGAACATGGATGTATTATTTTCGTTTAAAAGCGAGAAGTTTTAAAAAAATATGAAAATATACAAGCAAATTTGACAAAAAAAAAACGTCCAGTCGTGTTAGAGTTACTCCACATTCGTTTTATCAGGATAAGCGATAACTCCTGAAACAAACCTTATCCGGTCAATTCATCCTAATCAAGATTCGATCTCGGGATCTCTTGAATGCTAGGCAGACACCTTACCACCACACTACAAAGGTGGGCATAAATAAATATTTTACCTAACTTAAATGTTGTAACACTACAACGAAATTGATGCAACATTTTATGTTTTATCGAAAGTAAGCATAATAAAATAATATATAAAATTCCATACAGTTTCTGCATAGTACACTTTAAATAGAAGACATTAATAAAAAATCTGATGTGTTCTTTTCACATGACTTCCTCTATATCTCTGCAACAAATTATTGTTAGAAGGCTTATGCTCAGCGGCGGCTGCTGTGTAGGAGCACAAGAGCACGTGAACCTCCAATATTTCTTAGTGGATCTCCTTTTTCAGGAAACATTTAATAAAATGCGCTATCCGGTGCCACTTGTTAAATTTCTGCTCTTCAGATTGAACACAGCCGAGAACCTGAGTATGTGGCAACAACGCTTGTAGCACAGGCCTCGTGTGCTAGCGTGTAACTAACGTTTAGCAGCTCTGCGCTTGCGCGGGCAGCAAAGCAGCTCGGAATTTTACAGCCAGAAATGAGCACAGTGCGACCGTGCACATTAACACCTCCAGGGTTCTGTTTATCAGCAGGAGGTGCTGCTATCTTTGAGATTTAGTTGAAGCTATACAGAAGGGCAACTGCAGTCTTTGTGAGACGTGCTATTTTACTTAGTAATTTGCATTTTATGTGAGAGCTAAGCAGTTCATAACAGAAAACAACCTCAACGAAGGAACTTTTCCAAAGATTGTTATCCCTAGGACCATGACAACATGAGAACCAGAAATATGCTTTTCCACAATAAAAAGAATTGAAACCTTTACTAAGAATACGATGAGTGAAGACCGACTTTCAGCACTGGCCATGCTTGCTATTGAGAAGAAACTGGTCAACAGCATAAAAGACTTTAATCACCGAGTGATAGAAAAGTTTGCACATTTGAAAAACCGGCACGTGGAATTTCTGTACAAATAAATTTGGTGTTAATTGCGTAATTCAAACAATGTAAATATTATTCACTGTAAATACCATTCTTCACATGAACTGCATCAAAGGGCTTCACCCCTTCATCACCTCATATTGCTGTTGACTCTTTCAACATCTTTACAATATTGGGTGGGTGACGATTTGCGTTACAAATTTATCATTCTTGTTATTAGGCACTATCATTGTTTCTAATATTATTGATGTTGCGGCGACGGCGGTAGCAGTAGCGGCAGCGGCTGCTGCGGTGGTAAATTGCTGATTTTGTGAACACCTTCATTTTTAATCCACGATCCGCCACTGCTTATGCTTCTATTTACTTCATGATAATCGAGAAACAATTAGCAGAAATAGTCTCATTGCTTGCTTCCTTGTAAGTAAAAATGAAATAGGTGAGTATCATAGGTTAAAGTGATAGTCAAAAGCTGGTTGCTATGTGACTGAAGTTCCTTTGTTTGTATGGACACGAGTTCACAAAGTCCTGTATGAGAAAAGTATGTGTTTTATAGCTGAAACTAAAAACAAGGAATATCTCAAAAACAACCAACTCCATGAAAAATATGTACGAGTATAACATAAATTGTGTGTTTTAAAGCGCACTACTTTTGTTGTATGATAAGTTTTTGTCCATCTCTTACGGTTTAGCAGTTATACAAAATTCCGTAAAATTGACCCAGAATAAAGTAGTCTTCAGAGGCTATTCCCAGAAAATTCAAGATATAAATTTTATTTGTCAGGTAAATATCTTTAATATACGATCTTTTGATCAAAATCGTTAGAGCCATTTTTTAGAAAATCAAAATTCCATGTAAAGGGTAGTTTGGGATGGGGGGAGCTTTCTCAAAATCTTCTTGTCGCATCCCTGGAAGATACTAAACTTAAATACCAAGTTTGGTATTTTACCGACTTTTCGTATTTGAGTTATGGTGTACAAAGACACACGCACACACACAGACCTTTTTCTGAAAATGCTTTTTTTTTCTTTTTTTTTTTTTTGGATACAGGAGACCCTAAAACATATTTCCGGTGAAATCTCTGTATCGAATTTTTGGGTGGAGTGCAATACTTTCTCTATACATAGTACGTTTAGAGAAAGTTTAAACGGTCTCACTCTTTCTGTTCAATTATTATTTGACCCATGAAAATTATTCCATGATGACATTTATCTAATAATATTTTCGTTAGCCCAGCTGGGTAGTGTGGTGGTAGCGTGTCTGCCTCACATTCAAAAGGTCGTGAGTTCGAATCTCGCTTAGGGTGAGTTACCCGGATAAGGTTTTTTTCGGGGTTTTCCCTTATCCTGAGAAGACGAATGTCGAGTAACTTTAAGCTCCATGGACCCCGAGATCATTTGAGCATCATTTCACCAATTTCATTCATCGTCCGATATGACCAACCAGGTTAAGGGACGTTAAACTACAAAAAAAAAAAAAAAAACGCTTTATACTACTACTAAGGGAAAAAAAAAAGTATGTGCAGCCTTCACTTGACTTTCTCTACATCTCTGTAACAAATTATTATTAATAAGCTTATTCTTCTATTTACCTCATGCTAATCGAGTTAAACATTAGCAGAAACGGCCTTATTACTTAGTTCCTTATAAATAGAGGGTAAATAGGGGAATACACTAGACTAAACCGACAGTCAAATGTTTTAAAATGTGGTTACTATGGGACTGAAATGCGTTTCTTCGCGTGGCATGTTCCCATATGAGAAAAGTTTATAAATATTTTAAAACTGAAACCAATAACAAGGTGTATATCGAAAATGGTCAATTGCACACAAAAAAATGTGTATGACATAAATTTTCTGTTTAAATGATATCTACATATGTTGTATAGTAAGTTTTTGTATATCTCTGACGATTTACCGGTTAGGCAAAATTCAGATAAATTCATCCAGTATAAAGAAATCTGTAGAGCCTATTCCCAAAACATTCAAGTTACGCATTTTATTTGTTATGTAAGTTTCTTAAACATAAGAGACTTTAATCAAAATCTTTAGCGTCATTTTTGAGAAAATCAAAATATTCGTAATTATTTTATGTAAAGGGTAGTTGGGGGTTGGGCGATTTTTTTTAAAATTTATTTAACGGTTTTTCGTTTTTAGCTACAGACAGACAGTCTCACATTCGGACAGTTCTCTAAAAATATTTTTTTGGATATAGGAGATCCTAAAAACACATATTTCCGGTGAAATCTCGATATGCGATTCATGCGTAAATACAATAGCTTGTCAATACCCTATGTACATAGCACGTGAAGAGAAAGTAATATACACCATAAATAGCGCATTTCAAATGCAGCGGTTTATATTCCGCTCGAAAGCTGTATTGTTTGCTGCTGCTATCTATCTGCTCGAAGCATGCGCACCATCTAGCGTCCTTTTAGTACGTTATCTTCGCGTTTGGACTGTTCAACACAGTGTGGCGCTTGTGCGCGTTTAGCTAGATATTGAGCGGGAAAGGTAGAGCTTACCCAATTGTGCTAGCGGGAGTTTATGAAGGTAGCCTCAAGGTTTGGAATCCGGAAACAAATCTGTTGTTATTGACTATTCCGAACAAGGTCTCAGTCGTTAAATTACGCGTTAGTATTTTTATGATACCATATTTAGATAACTTCTGACGTTGGCTTCTGCAATTAAAACAATAACTTACGTTCAGCAAAAACAAACATAACTGCTGATTGTTGTTAAAAGTGCACGATTATCGTGGTAATATATTTTTAAACTCACTGTTTATCACTTATTCTCCTTACCATCATATACTTTATTATTTTTACTTTCTCTACACGTACTATGTACATAGTGTATAGAGAAGGTATTGTATTCCAACCAAAAATGCGATACCGACATTTCACCGGAAATACATGTTTTGGGTCTTCCAGAATCCAAAAAAAAATATTTTTGGAAAAATGTCCGTGTGTGTATGTGTGTCTGTGGACAGCATAGCTCAAAAACGAAAAGACCGTTAAACTTGGTATTTAAGTTTGGTATCTTCCAAGGATGCGACACGAAGATTTTCAATAAAATCCCACTACCCCCAACTACCTTTTACATGGAACTTTTTTCGAAGTTTTTCTTTTCTCAAAAATTGCTCTAATGGTTTTGATTAAAATACCGTATGTCAAATAAAATGTATATCTTGACTTTTCTAGGAATAGCCTCTGCAGACTACTTTATTCTGAATGAATTTTACGGAATTTTGCATAACTGCTAAACCGTAAGAGATAAACAAAAACTCACTGCATAAAAAATGTAGATCGCGTCAAAACACACAATTTATATCCTTCACGTTTTTGTTGTGGAGGTAACCGTTTCCGAGATATTCCTTGTTATTGGTTTCAATTGTGAAGTACTTTTCTCAGACAGGAAGTGTCCGTTTTTCTTTTGTTCTACTCCTGGCCAAGCAAAGAAGCGATTTGCAATGACAATCGCACAACGATAGCTTTTAAAACATTTGACTATCACTTTAGCCTAGTGCATTCCCTTAGTTCCTTTCTACTTATAAGGAACTACATGAGATACATGAAATGACGGAGCACCGGTGGAATGCAATGGCAAGGGAAACCGGAGAAAACCCGCCCTTGCACCGCTTTATCCACCACAAATCTCACATGCGGTCGCTTGGGATCGAACCCGGGCCTTCTAGGCGAGAGGCGAGTGCTACTACTGGCCACGGCGTGGCCCAGGTCAGTATCACTCTGCAAAGATCAAAATTCGTCGATTTAATGCGAAAAATCAGCTGACACCAATTTTATTTTACTTGCCGACCTAGAGGAAGCAATTTCTTTCAATGCAAAACGACAATTTGGAATTTTAGCAAAAATACTTCACAATAACAGTTTTTGTTTCTCTACCACGTATATTGTACGTAGAAGTTAGAGAATATGGTGCACTCCACCCAAAAATTCATTACGAGGTTTCTTCGAAAACATGTGTCTGTGACTCGAACAGCTAACACAACAACGAAAAATAATTTTAGTACCAAAGTTGGGATTTAAGTTCATAGCTTCAAAGGAAATTTTTCGGGAAAATCCCTACTCTAAACTATCCTTCTTGTTTTCGAAATTTTCGAGTTCCTGAAAAATGGCAGTAACGAATTTAATTAAAATGTTATTTTTAAATATAGTTAAATGACAAATAAATTGCATCAATGTATTGCATTTTCTGGGAATAGCTTTTAACACTCTCTTCATTCTAGATTATTTCTTCACAATTGGTAAACATCAAGAGATAGACAAAATCTTACCACATAAAATAAATTAAAAAAAAAAAAATTGTGTGTCTGGTCAAAACACAGAATTTATGTTAAATACGTTTTTTTTTTTTAATTTTTTTTTTTAAGAATTGACAATTTCCGAGATATGCTCTCTTAGTTTCTGTAGCCCCGTGTGTACAATATACATAGGTATAGAGAAGTATTGCATTCCACCCACACATCCGATGTCGATATTTCACCGGAAATGCACGTTTTAAGACCCCCTGAGTAAAAAAAAACCTTTACAGAAACAGGTCCGTGTGTGTGTTTGTGGACAGCATAGCTCAAAAACGAAAAGACGGTTAAATACCAAACCTGGTACTTAAGTGGCATCTTCCAATGATGCGACACGAAGATTTTCAAGAAAGTCCGCCACCCCTAACTTCCCCTTCACATGGAAAACTTTTCCAAAATTTTGTTTTTCTTAAAAATGGCTCTAACGATTTTGATTAAAATACCACATATTAAAGCCATTTCTATCACAAATAAAATGTATATTTTGAATTTTCTGGGAATAGCTTCTAAAGACCTACTTATTCTGGATGCATTTTGCTTAATTTGGCCTAACTAGTAAACCATAAGAGATAGACAACTTACTATACAAAAAATGTAAATATTGTTAAAATACATAAGTTATTTCATATACATTTTTTTTCGTGAAGCTTACCGTTTTCGAGGTATTCCTTGTTATTAGTTTCAATTGTGAATTACTTATGGTTTTCTCAGACAGGAAGTGTCCGTTTTTCTTTTGTTCTACTCCTGGCCAAGCAAAGAAGCAATTTGCAATGACAATCGCATAACGATAGCTTTTAAAACATTTGACTATCACTTTAGCGTAGTGTATTCCTTTAGTTCCCTTCTACTTATAAGGAGCTAAGTAATAAGAACATTGTGCTAATGTTTATCTCGATTAGCATTGAGTAGGAAGAAGAATAATCTTTGTAAAACAGCTAGAGAAAGTCATGTGAGTGTAACACCTCGTTTTTGTTTTTTGTTAATATTCCAAAACTTTTCTAAAATGAGAAATGTTTATTGGTTTGCTTTCTTTGTATCCTCGTCATGGAAATAGAACGGAGTTTCAAGTTCATTGTATAACGACTTGCTCTAAAAGATTTGACAATCACCATAGTCAGTGTATTTCCATATTCCACTGAATCTACAAGAAAATATGTAATAAACCATTTCTGCTATTGTTAATCCTGATTTAGCTTTAAATAGAAGAATAATGTTTTATAAAAACAAGTTTTCTACATATCTGCAACGAATTATTATTAAAAAGCGTATGCTTCTATTTATTTCATGGTAATAAAGAAAAAATTAGCAGAAATAGTTTTATTACTTGCTTCCTTTTAAGTAGAAGCGAAATAAGGGAGTACCATAGGTTAAAGTGATAGTCAAAAGCTGGTTGTCATGTGACTGAAGTTCCTTTGTTTGTATGGACAGGAATTGACAAATTCCTGTATGAGAAAAGTATGTTTTTCAAAGCTGAAACCAAAATCAAAGAATATCTAAAAAAGACCAACTCCACGAAGAAAATGTACATAACATAAATTGTGTGTTTGAACGTGCTTTACATTTTTTGTGTGGTAATTTTTGTCCATATCTTACGGTTTAGCAGTTATGCAAAATTCCGTAAAATTCATCCAAAATAAAGTGGCCTTCAGAGGCTATTCGCAGAAAATTCATGATATACGTATTATTTGTCAGGTAAATATCTTTAATATGCGATTTTTTAATCAAAGTCGTTAGAGCCATTTTTGAGAAAATCAAAATTTTCGAAAAAAGTTCCATGTAAAGGGTAGTTGGGTGTTGGGGCATTTTCTTGAAAATCTTCGTGTCGCGTCCTTGCAAGATACCAAACTTAAATACCAAACTTAAATACTTGGTATTTAACGGGCTTTTCGATTTTGAGATATGCTGTCCACAGATATACACACACGTGCGCGCGCGCACGCGCACACACACATACACACACGGACCTTTTTCTAGAAATGCTTTTTTTTTATTCACGGGGACCCAAAACATGCATTTCCGGTGAAATCTGAGTATCGAGTTTTTGGGTGCATTACAATACCTTCTCTATACATTATGTACGTAATACGTGTAGAGAAAGTAAAAAGGGTTATATTGTACTTACAGTCACATAATTCAATTACGTTAGGTATATAATCTCTTTACCATACACTTTACCAAATATTACAAGTGTCTCATGATAAAATCGCACACATAATGAGAGAAAACTGAAAAATTGTTTCAACAGCCGTTATAGGTTATGTATCATACCTTGAGGGCACATATCCTTTCGAGGAGCTACATTAATTACTAACTTACTATCTGGTATTTCTTATTTAGGCTTTGATTTTATGTAACATTCACAAGACATTCTCTACCAATGTTGTCTATTATATTTTTCTACAAATTATCCATGTGGAAGATTGTTCTACTTTCTCGTAAATCTATAAATATTAAATGAAAACAATTCAAATTATGTAATACATAATTTAATTATTAGTAATGTTTTGAAGGCTGAGAAACCACTGTAACATTACTCAATAATTATATGTTATCCATTGTATTATGTACCCTTTGCACGAGCTCGTGGGAAACAAGCGAATAACTATTTAACATTTCAAGGCAAACAGCTGAAGTTGTAGAAAATACAAAGGAAACAACAGCATATGTTTCGGAAGTGCCTAATGTCAATAAATTGTTTTTAATTAGCTTATTTGAGGGTACCTACATTTTTGCTGTTGTAAGATTTTGTCTACATTTTTCGGTTTCAGGTTACATGTGTATATTTTACTGAGGATGAAAGTTATTTGTAAATATTAAAGGTAAAAGTTTTTATTTTCCGTTTCATATCTCAAATCTAAGTTTATTGCGTAATTGTTTTTCGGGGAAGGATTGGAAATTTCCTACAGCATCCTCGAAAAGTGTCGACCTAAGTTTAGGCTTACATTTATAAGACCTTTTGTTTTTGAGTGAAACTCTTTATAAACTCAGAAATGCGCATAGTTTTAATATAAACATGTTTTATTTCGGTTTCAGAGAGTTTCAATTCGGTGAAATCTCAATATCAAATTTTTGATCATTTGGGGAGCTTGGAAGCTTAGGCACGAAAAAGTGATGTTTTAGATGCTTAAAACCCACTACCTAACTATGTATTTAGACTATAACATTAAAAAATCTTATGTGTTTTATTCACATGACTTTCTCTACATATATGCAAAAACTTATTGTTAAAAAGCTCATGCTTCTATTTACTTCATCGTAATCGAGAAAAAAATTAGCAGAAATAGTCTTATTACTTGTTTCCTTGTAAGTAGAAGGGAAATAAGGCAGTACCATAGGTTAAAGTGATAGTCAAAAGCTGGTTGCCATGTGACTGAAGTTCCTTTGTTTGTATGGACAGGAGTTTACAAATTCCTGTATGAGAAAAGTATAAGTTTTTCAAAGCGCAAAACCAAAAACAAGGAATATCTCAAAACGATGAACTCCACAAAAAAAAAAAAAAAAAAAAAAAAAAAAATATATATAACATAAATTGTGCTCTACATTTATTATTTGGTAAGTTTTTGTGTATCACGTTTTAACATTTATGTAAAAGTTATTCAGAATGAACGGGTCCTTGAGACTACCCCAACAAATTCAAGACATAGATACAATTTATTTGTCATGTAAATTACTTTAATATACGGTATTTTAGTCCAGAGCCATTTTTGAGAAAATCGAACATTTATAGAAGTTTTCCATGTAAAGGGTAATTTAGGTTGATGGTTCCTGAAAAATTTCTGGCACATCCTTGTGAGATACTAAACTTAAATACCAAGTTTGGTAATTTTTAACGTCCTTTAACCTGGTTGGTCATATCGGACGATGAATGAAATTAGTGAAATGATGCTCAAATGATCTCGGGGTCCATGGAGCTTAAAGTTACTCGACATTCGTCTTCTCTGGATAAGGGAAAACCCCGAAAAAAAACCTTACCCGGGTAACGCACCATAAGCGAGATTCGAACTCACCATCTGTTGAATGTGAGGCAGACACGCTACCACCACATTACCCAGGCGGGCTGTGAGCTTTTCTTTTTGTTATGTTGTCCACACACACAATTCTGTGTTGAATTTTTGGATGGATTACAATACTTAGGCTGTACCAGAAGTACCCAACTTACATATAGATAGCGGTTGTTGTTTCAAACAAAAACAATGTTAAATTACCAACCTTAGAAAGCTTAAGTTTGAAGTGTGGTAATTTTACGTGGTTTAGCATTTGTTTGGCAGCCATCATTAGTGAATGCTCTCAGCGAATTTGTAAACATGGATAAAACCGGTCATTGTTGTGTTATACAATACTTTCATTTGAAAGGTCTTAGTCCAACTAATATTAAAGCTAAGCTAGATTCTACTTTAGGGGAGTCTGCTCCTTCGTTTACAACAGTGAAATGTTAGGTGGCAGAGTATAAGCGCGACCATGCGAGCTGCCAAGACGAACATCACAGTGGTCGACCAAATGAGGTTACCAGTCCAAAAATTGTAAAGAAAATCCACAAAATGGTATTGGATTACCGTCGACTGAAAGTGCGCGAGCTAGCAGACATTGCAGGCATTTCAAAAAGTTCTGTACATCGTATACTGACTGAAAATTTGGACATGAGAAAGTTGTGTGTAAGCTGGGTGCCGCGTTTGCTCGCAACATAACAAAAACAGCGTCGTGAGGATGTTTCAGTCGAGTGTTTGGCAATGTTTCTCTGCAATAAAGCTGAGTTTTTGCGTCTACTCATAAAAATGGATGAAACTTGGGTCCATCACTTCACATTTGAGACGAAGGAGCAATCAAAACAGTGACTCCAAAGTAGGTGAAGACAGTTCCATCTACAGGCAAGGTCATGGCGCCAGTTTTCTGGGACGCACGCGGAATAATTTTCATTGATTATCTCAAAAATCTGATGTGTTCCATTCACATGACTTTCTCTATATCTCTGAAACAAATTATTGCTAATAAGCTTATCTTTTATTTATTTCATGCTAATCGAGTAAAATTAGCAGAAGTAGTCTTATTTGTTGCTTTATTGTAAGTAGAAGCGAAATAAGGGAGTACCATAGGTTAAAGTGAAAGTCAAAAGCTGGTTGCTATGTGACTGATGTTCCTTTGTTTGTATGGACAGGAGTTGAAAAATTGCTGTACAAGAAAATAAGTTTTTCAAAGCTGAAACCAAGAAAAAGGAATATCTCAAAAACGATCAACTCCACGAAAAAAATATATATAACATAAATTGTGTGTTTTAACATGCTCTACATTTTTTGTGTGTTAAGTTTTTGTCCATCTCTTACGGTTTAGTAGTTATGCAAAATTCATCCAGAATAAAGTAGTCTTCAGAGGCTATTCCCAGAAAATTCAAAATATACATTTTATTTGTCAGGTAAATATCTTTAATATATGATATTTTAATAAAAATCGTTGGAGCCATTTTGTAGAAAATCAAAATTTTCGAAAAAAGTTCCATATAAAGGGTAGTTTGGGATGGGGGGATTATTCTCAAAATCTTCGTGTCGCATCCCTGGAAGATACCAAACTTAAAGATAAAGTTTGGTATTTTACCGACTTTTCGTTTTTGAGTTATCGTGTTCACAGACACACGGACACACTAACACACGAATACACGGACACACACACACACACACACACACGGACCTCTTTCTGAAAATACTTTTTTTTGGATACAGGGGACTCTAAAACATATATTTCCGGTGAAATCTCGGTATGGAATTTTTTGGTGGAATGCAATACCTTCTCTATACACTATGTACATAGTACGTATAGAGAAAGTAGAAATGAAAAGTAATCAACGGTGAATATTATGAGTGATGAAATGGAGCAAAGACGGCCCATTTAGCGAAAAAGAAAGCTTTGTTTCATGAAGTCAATGCACCAGTTCACACGTCCATTATCGCCATGGCCAAAATCAATGAGTTAAAGCTCCAATTGCTTCCTCATGCTCCCTATTCACCAGATTTAGCGCCATCCGATTATTTTCTGTTTCCAAACTTGAGAAAATGTATTGGTGGTAGAAGATTTGCCAACAATGAAGAGGTGGAGACTGCAGTTGATGGTTATTTTGCAGACCTCGATAGTTCTCACTATATCAGGGTATCGAAGCTATTGAACATCGCTAGGAAAAGTGTATGGAGCTGAAAGGAGATTATGTAGACAAAGTTGTTTTTCCCTAAACTTTTGTGCTTTCCTTTGTTTGGTCGGTACTTCTGGGACAGCCCTAGTAGCGTCTCTACGCACTATGTACAGTATTTGTTAGAGAAAGTATTTTCCTAAAATCAGCTATCTACTCACATGTTAGTATCTCCTATTTAAGTAGAGAAAGAAAGAGCTCAAACTGGGGTCTTCTTAATATTTCTACTCAATAACATGAATTATGTCACTTTCGAGCTCCCGATTACTAAGGTCAAACACTAGTACACACAACGCAACCACAACAATAAGCACGTAAACAATGCTCAGGTTTACACCGAGCACATTGTAACCCTGACCTTGCATCTAGCAAGAAGCTACTTAAAGAAGCCCTACTTGGTCGCCGGTTTGACAACCAAGATGGGGAAAAAAGCGATGCGTTCATCGGCTGACCCAAAGTCATGTCTCTTAGGACACGATTTGTAACATTTACATGGCAAACTGTAAAAATCTGATGTGTTACACTCACATGACTTTCACTAGCTGTTCTACATGTTCTTACTATTTAGTTCCTTATAAGAAGAAGGCAACCAAAGGAATGCGCTATGCTACAGCGATAGTCAAATGTTTTAAAAGCTCTCCTTATGCGATTGTCATTACAAATCGCTTCTTTGCTTGGACAGGAGTAGAATCAAAGAAAAACAGACACTTCCTGTCTGAGAAAAGTATGTTTTACAATTGAAACCAATAACAAGCAATATCTCGGAAACAGTTTACTACACAACAAAAACGTAAAGGACATAAATTGTGTGTTTTATCGTGATCTACATTTTTTGTAAAGTGAGTTTTTGTCTATCTCATACGGTTTAGCAGTAAAGCAAAATTTTGCAAAATTCATCCGGAATAAAGAGGTCTTCAGAGGCTATTCCATTGAATTTCAAGGTATATATTTTATTGTCATGTAAATATCTTTAATATACGGTATTTTAATCAAAATCGTTAGAGCCATTTTTTAGAAAATCAACATTTTCAAAATGTTTCCCATTTAAGAGTAGTTGAGGGAGGGTTGTGTCGCACCCTTGGAAGATACCGAACTTAAATACCAAGTTTGGTAGATATTTAACGGTCCTTTCATTTTGAGCTGTGCTGCCCCCCCCCACACACACACACATAGACACACGGACCTTTTTCTAAAATTGCTTTTTTTGGATTCAGGGGGTCCCAAAACATACATATATTTCCGGTGAAATCTCTGTATCGCATTTTTGGGTGTAATACAATACCTTCTATATACACTATGTACATAGTACGTGCAGAGAAAATAAAAAAAAATTGATGTGTTCCATTCACATACTTTCCTACATCTCTGCGACAAATGATTGTTAAAAAGCTTATGCGTCTTTTTACTTCATGCTAATCGAGAAACAATTTGCAGAATTACTTACTTACATGCAAGTAGAAGGGAAATAAGGGAATACCATAGGCTAAAGTGTTAGTCAAAAGCTGGTTGCTATGTGACTGAAGTTCCTTTGTTTGTATGAATAGGAGTTGACACATTTCCATGCGAGAAAAGTATATGTATTTTAAAGCTGAAACTAATAACAAGGAATATCTCAAAAACAGTCTACTCCACAAAAAATGCATTTAACATAAATGGTGTGTTTTAGCGAGCTCTACATTTTATGTGTGGTAAGTTTTTGTCCAGTTTACCAGTTATGCAAACTTCCGCAACATTCATCCAGAATAAACATGTTTTCAGACGCTACTCCCAGAAAATTCAAGATAATCATTTAATTTGTCATGTAAGTATCTTAAATAAAGATATTTTAATCAAAATCGTGCCATTTTAGAGAAAAGCAGAAATTTCGAATTTTTTTCCATGTAAAGGACAGTTTGGAGTGGGGGGATTTTTCTCAAAAGCTTCATGTTGCATCCCTGGAATATACTAAACTTAAACACCAAGGGTGGTATTTTACCGACTTTTCGTTTTTGAGTTATCGTGTTCACAGATACGTGGACACACACAAGGACTTTTTTCTAAAAATGTTTTTTTTATACAGGGGAACGTCTATTTCCGATGAAATCTCGGTATCGAATTTTTGGTTGGAATGCAATACCTGCTCTATACACTATGTACATAGTAATAAAGATGTGTAGTTTTCAGGTAAAATATATTTGTATTATGAACTTTCCATCACCTACATTTAAGAAACGTTTACAGCGTTTTGTTTCTCTCTGAGTAAGCTGGAAATGGAACACTTTAACGTGTTCTGGACTGCCAGTTTCAAGTGGGGGTACATATTAGTTGGCAGTTTGACGTGTGCATATTCCCCTTCGAGCGTTAAATGAGTTATACTCAATGGAACTATTTCAAGTTGAAACCCACCAGTGGAGTCCTTGCGGGTTTTAACTTGGTACCTGAACAAATCAATTTGCTAGCTCGCCTGGGTAGTGAGGTGGTAGCGTGTCTTCTTCATGTGCAAAAGGGCGTGAGTTCGAATCTCGCTTATGATGAGTTGCCTGAATAAGGTTTCTTTTTGGGATTTTCCCTTATCCTGAGAAGACGAATTTTGAGTATCTTTAAGCTCCATGGACTCCGAGATCATTTGAGCATCATTTCACCAATTTCATTCATCGTCCGAAAAAAAATCTGATGTGTTCCATTTACATAACTTTCTCTACATCTCTACAACAATTTATTGTTAAAAAACTTTTGATTCTATTTACTTCAACCTAATCGAGAAAAAAAGCAGAACTAGTCTTATTACTTGCTTCCTTGTAAGTAAAAGGGAAATAAGGGAGTACAATAGGTTAAAGTGATAGTCAAAAGCTGGTTGCTATGTGGCTGAAGTTTCTTTGTTTATGTGGACAGGAGTTGACAAATTCCTGTATGAGAAAAGTATAAGTTTTTCAAAGCTGAAACGAAAAGCCAGGTATATCTTAAAAACGACCAACTCCATGAAACAATGTATAGGACATAAATTGTGTGTTTTAATGTTCTATACATTTTCTGTATAGTAAGTTTTTGTCCATCTCTTACGGTTTAGTAGTTATGCACAATTGCGTAAAATTCATTCAGGATAAAGTGGTCTTCAGAGACTATTCCCAGAAAATTCAAGATATATATTTTGTTTGTGAGGTAAACATCTTTAATATACAACATTTTAATCAAAATCGTTAATCATAATTTTCGAATTTTTTTCCATGTAAAGGGTAGTTTGGGGTGGGGGATTTTCTTGAAAATCTTCGTGTCGCATCCTTAGAGGATACCAAACTTAAATGCCAAGTTTGGGTTTTAACGGTCATTTCGTTTTTGAGCTATGCTGCCCACAGACACACACACACACAAACACACATACATACAGTCACACACACGGACTTTTTTCTAAAAATGCTTTTTTTTTTGGATTCAGAGAGTCTCAAAACATGTATATCTGGTGAAATCTCGGTATCGAATTTTTGGTGCAATACAATACATAGTTCCTATAGAGAAAGAAAGAAAAAAAAATCGACTTGCCTCAGCTTAATTGCTTGTAATCTTTTAATAACATTTTGGGCTTTTTCTTCTAAACGTAAACAGGTGTTAAAAACTTATTAAGATTGTAATTTATTGTTTTAATTTTATTTATTATTTTATAATATGATGTAAATAGCCCCGTTGAGTTCTGCCACTCTTTTAACACGTCATGTACGGAGTAGTTGGGCCACCCGATAGGTGTATAGGTTAAACAACGGATAGGTATACCTACGCAATTGGATCGACACAAATCTATTGTGGATAAAACGAAGGGATAAAGTGAAGGAACCATAACAGGGTACAGGCCACATGCAGACAAGTCAAAGAGACGCGCGGAAACCCTAACAGTTCCAGACTCGAAAACTTGTACTACTAATAAGATGCCTGAAGAGAGTGATTAAGGACCACCGACCCAAAAATCTTCTTGCATCATTCGGAGTACTTTTCCTTGGAGCGAGGATCCAAACGCCAGTAAACCTAGAAGTACAACTGAAACAAGTGAAGGAAACAGAATGAAATGGAAGTGATTGAAAGAAAATCGTGGTAGCCTAATGACAGGGGTAAACTATGAAAACCATAACGTAAGAAAGGGCAAACAGCCAGAGTAGCAACCTCACGGAAATGGGCCTTATGCGTTGCCATGGAGCCATTCTCGGTTCATGTAGAGGTAGGTAGGGTTTCAGACCAGCTTTAATGTTTACGTTTTACTTTCTCTACTCGTACCAAGTACATAGTGTATAGAGAAGGTATTGTACTCCACCCAAAAATTGGATACCGAGATTTCACCGGAAATAGGCGTTTTAGTGTTACCTATATCCAAAACAAAGGCATTTTTACTTTCTCTACACCGTACTATGTACATAGTGTATAGAGAAGGTATTGCACTCCACCCAAAATTTGGATACCGAGATTTCATCGAAAATATACGTTTTAGGGTCCCCTGAATCCAAAACAAAGTATTTTCAGAAAAATGTCCGTGTGTGTGTCCATATGTATGTGAACACGATAACTCAAAAACGAATATTTGGAAAAAACCAAACTTGGTATTTAAGTTTCGTATCTTCCAGGGATGCGACACGAAGATTTTGAAAAAAAAAATCCCCCACCCCAAATTATCCTTTACGTGTAAAAAATTAGAAAATTTTGATTTTCTTAAAAATAGCTATAATACTGTATATTAAATATATTTATATGACAAATAAAATTTATATCTTAAATTTTCTGGGAATAGCCTCTGAACACCTCTTTATGTTCTTTATTTGCCATATAAAATACCTTTAACATACGGTATTTTAATTAAAATCCTTAGAACTATTTTTGAGAAAATCAAAAATTTCTAAATTTTTCCATGTAAAGGATAGTTTGGAGTGAATGTGTTCTTCTCAAAATCTTCGTGTCGCATCCCTGGAAGATAGTAAACTTAGCATATCAAATTTGGTATTTTACTGATTTTTCGTTTTTGAGTTATCGTGTTCAAAGACACACGAACACACACGGACCTTTGTCTAAAAATGATTTATTTTTTTAATGAAAAAAATGTTTTTAGAAAAAGGTCCGCGTGTGCGTGGGTGTGTCTGTGGATAGCGTAGCTCAAAAACGAAAAATAAAAACCAAATATCAAACTTGATATTTATGACTTACAATGTTGTAAGTACTTTAAGTCCCAGGATCCATAGTATAGCCAACTATTATGGTCAATTGGTATTGGAATTTTTTTTTCACAGTAGCCGTGTGTTGGACAGGAGTTGGATAGGTAGAGTCAGACTAAAAAATGCAAAGCTATAGCCGGGATCTGAATCACGGATCTCCCGATCTCTAGCCGGTTGCTCTGCCATTGAGCATTGAATTTCTCAACTGACTCGCATGTTTCCCGGTAAACCACAAGGAGATCTCAAATTATTTTCAGATGACAACCCCAATGGCTACTTACAATGTTTTAAGTACTTAAGTCCCAGGATTCAGGTTCAAATTCGGGCTATGGCATTGAATTTTTCGGTCTGACTCTACCTATCCTATTTAAATTTTATTTATTGTTTATAGCAGTTAGTACAGTTTGTGAATGCAACAATCAAAAGTTTGAGTTTTGGACCAAATGACAGCTTCCTTAATAGAAAAGAGCTCTCTACTTGAACATTTGAGCACTCCGTAGAGCGTCTAGCCATTTGTGAATGAATTTCACTGCCATTGCTGAGCACCACAAAAGCGCATCCGACTTCATCCACCATTCCTTCTCTAGAGAATTTTAAATCATCTGTAAAAATCTTCAACTTGTGATTTCTAATACATAATAAACGCAATCATTGAAGTAGGCAGGATGTCCGGCAGAAGTAAAATGCGCTGATCTTTCAATTACCAAATGTAAGTTTGCGTCATCATACGTAAAGCCCTTCCGTAGCAACATCATCTCATCTTTTGCAACACCAGACAAATATAAAAATTCAACGCTGCGATAATTCAAGCAGCATCAATAGAAACAGTTTTATATTATTTGACAATTCGTTTAATAAAACCTCGCTATAAGTGTGATAATTTATGTTTAGCCAAGCTTATATAAAAGTATTTCTGAAAAACTGAAGCGCAATACATCACTAGAAGTTCAACTGCTGTTTTATAGATAATTTTCAGAATTCCTGGATTGAAGCCCCACGTAGTTCCTGATGCAAAAGCCAGCTTATCAAGTATCGTGGCGGATTTTCTTGCAATATTATCAAAGTGAGGTAAATGTCATTTGTTTATCTAAGATTATCCCTAAATAAAACAAATGCTCAACAATTCGTATGTGTTCCTAATTCATTTTAATGTTTGGCATTTGGATGTTTCTTTTTTAGTAATAATCAGAACTGTCATTTTCAGTGGATTAAAATGGGGTTTATTATTAATACCCCACTTAATTGCCATTTAATATTATGTTGATATTAAAAGTCAAATTCGATACACTTTTAGCTTTACGCACCAATAAGGCATCATCTGCATAAGCATATAATAGGCATTCATCAGGTAGAAGTATTTCTAACATGTCATTATATAAAATACTCCAAAAAGTTGGGCTAGAGAACGATCCTTGAGGGCAACCTCTGTTAATGATTTTTGTGATGGAACTGCTCACGATTTGTAACCGAACGCTAAGATTATGAAAATAGCTATTTGTTAATCTGTATAGATACCTCTGGACATTCCTTTCTTTTTAACTGCACCAGAATTATGGATCAGCATGCATGGTCAAAAGCATCTGTAATATCCAACGATATTAGCATTCTTACTTCTTTGTTTTGAAAAAAAAAAAAAAAAAAAAAAAAAAAAAAACCTACAGTCCACTGCGCAATAGATAGCACATCATCTTCTGTGGATTTATTTGATGTAAAACCAAATTGATTGCTATTTAGTAGCGGTTTGCAGTGTAAGTGGTATATTATCCTGCCATTTAAAAACATTACCAGTATCTTCCCCATTACAGGCAGGTCCCTAAATGATTTGATATTAAATTTATCTTTGTAATTAAGTTTAGGTATAACTGTCGTTTTCCATACTCCAGAAAAAATTCCCATTTCCAAACATTTGTTAAAAAAAGTTCTTAAATAACAACGAGGAAATCTGAAAAATGTTTTTGACTATGTTAGTTAAACTCCATCCCGATCTGGAGTCTTACTGTTACTTAGATTTACTATAACATTTTCAATTTCCTTGACAGTGAATGGAACATCATCTTCGATAGAGGAAGGAAGCATCTAATTTTCTCGAATTTCTTGTTGATGTTCACTGTCTTTGGTGTCATCGGGGAAGAAACTGTACTCAAAGATGTTAGCTGTTTCTAATGTCGTTTTCAAACGCCGTTGCTCAGTTTTTATTATAGTTTTTAGGTTTACTGCATATCTTATACACTTTTCCCCACGGATTTGTGCACCTTTGAATAGAATATAAGCATTGGAATTTTGACTCCTTTATTACTTTCTCTTGCCCCGTATGTACAATGTACATAGGGATAGAGAAGTATTGCATTCCACCCAAAAATTCCATACCGAGATTTCACCGGAAATACATGTTTTGGGACACCCTGAATAAAAAAAAAAGTATTTCCAGAAAAAGGTTCGTGTGTGTGTGTGTGTGTGTGTCCGTGTGTCTGTGAACACGATAACTCAAAAACGAAAAGTAGCTAAAATACCAAACTTGGTATTTAAGTTTAGTACCTTCCAGGGATACGACACGAAGATTTTGAGAAAAATCCCCCCGCCCCAAACTACCCTTTACATGGAACGTTTTTCGAAAATTTTGATTTTCTTAAAAATGGCTCTAATGATTTTGATTAAAATATCATATATTAAAGATATTTACCTAACAAATAAAACGTATATCTTGAATTTTCTGGGAATAGCTTCTGAAGACCTGCTTATTCTGGATGAATTTTGCTTAATTTGGCATAACTAGTAAACCGTAAGAGATAGACAAAAACTTACTATACAAAAAAATTAGGTCTTGTTAAAATACACAAGTTATGTCATATACATTTTTTTCGTGGAGCTTACCGTTTTCGAGATATTCATTGTTATTAGTTTCAGTTGTGAAGTACTTATACTTTTCTCAGACGGGAGTGTCCGTTTTTCTTTTGTTCTACTCCTGGCCAAGAAAAGAAGCGATTTGTAATGACAATCGCATAACGACAGCTTTTAAAACATTTGACTATTGGTTTAGCCTAGTGAATTCCCTTATTTTCTTCCTATTTATACGGAACTAAATAATAATAACATTGTGCTAATGAGTACCTCGATTAGCAAGGTGCAGAAAGAAGAAGCATCTTATGTATGAAGTTTGTAGAACAGTTAGAGAAAGTCATGTGAGTGTAACACATCAGATTTTTGTTTTGTTTTATATTCTTTTAGGACATTTTATATGCAGTTTCATAGCTACAAGAAGAATTTCACATTTGCATCTATTAAATCTTCTTATAATGTAAGGACCTTTTTTGGTAGTATATCTAACTCCAGAATTCTACCAATAGTTTTAATTGGTTTCTGAGATACTTTTGGGAGATTTTTTTCACAGATATTAACACTTTTATTTAATTAGCCTATCTTCATTGTGGATATCAGAGAGATTAGTATATTGTTCCATCTCTATTACAATTGCTCTATTGAAGTGAAACCATTTAATATTTTTGTTATATATTTTACTGTTAAGTAATATTCTGCACATTATAATAACTCAGTAATTTAATAATGCTGTCAGATAATGTTTGGGCTACATTTTCTTTCCAGCTAGTAATGTATGGCAACAACGAAGAGCTGCAATCACTAATATCAAAAAAACTGTAAGAGTTAACACGCCTGAATATTGGTTTTATTACAACTTTGAGAATAGTTAAGTTATTTGAGCAGAACAAATCATAAAACATATTTCCCCTGATATAAATAATGGGGTTACCCCAAGTACGTGTTTGGAATTAATATCCCCAGTAAGAAGAAATGGCTTTCTTCTCAGCTGATCATTTATAGTTTGCAAAGCGTCTATACCTGTCAGATCTATACCTGGTTCACGATAAATATTGCAAATATGAATTCCTCTACCACTCCAGTTAGCCAAAATCACAACTCTGCCAGGAGAACAAAAATGAGGAAGATACAGAACGGAAACAATTTTCGAGAAAATAAAAAAAAAATCGAAAAAATCTTCCATCTAAAGGGTAGTGTCGATTCCTTGGAAGGTACCAAGCTTAAATACCTACTTTTATACTTAACCGACTTTTCGTTTTTGAGTTATGCTGTCCACAACACACACACATACACACACACTGTCCTTTTTCTAAAAAAAATATTTTATTCAGGGGTACTCAAAACATGTATTTCCTATGAAATTTGGGTATCGAATTTTTGGGTGGAATACAATTCTAGATTTTCGTTGCTGTTGGCTTGGATTTTCCATTTTTTAAGGGAGCGCAGGGTAGCTCAGGGGTTTCGTTCGCGGCTTTTGTGCTGAGGGTCTCTGGTTGGTTTTAAGTGGGCTTATCCAAGCTTTTAACTCTCTCATGTGGAGTATCCCCAAGACACGATATGGTTCAGAGTCCTCGATAAAAGCTGCAGGTCCTTTTATTTCGCCTCCATCTCAACATCAGAGACAATGGATTCCGCCCGCTGGATGCCCCCACTTCAGAAATGGGTTCCGTATCGCTTGGTGGAATGAGGTAACCCCGAAGGTCATTGAGCATATGGGAATGTTGGAAAACATAATTTTTGAATTACCATGTCACCATTCATTTGTTTCTGGTGAAGCCATACAAAGTGTATAGTATTTCTGACTCCATTTTTAAACATTACACAATATTTTATAAATATAGAATGCAATTGTAGTACCGACCGAGAATTAAATATGTCTCTTAACCCCTGTGGTAGTAACGCATCATATAACTAAATAAAGAAACAATGATTGCAGGATATCCAGAGTTTTTACCAGGATATCCCGGCCGAGTTCCCGTATCCTGTGATTTCGGATGAGACTAGGGAACTTGCCGTGCGTCTGGACATGCTGGATGAGAGGATGCAGAGAGATCCAGTAGCGGCCCTTTCTGTGAGGGCTCTTTACATCATTGGTCCCGACCATACGGTGCGCCTCTCCATGTTCTACCCAAACTCCACTGGAAGAAGTGTCTCGTAAGTAAACAAGCCAAAACTCATTTAAACAAAAGCAAAGCAACAAAGGTCGCAATCAAAACATGTTCTTTTAAAATACTTCAACTGATACTTTCCCTCCACCTTCCTATATAACACTGTTAAAAATTCTGATGTGTTCCATTCACATGTCTTTCTCTATATCACTGCAACAAATTATTCTATTTACTTCATCTAATGGAGCAAAACTTAGCAGAAATAGTGTTATTACTTGCTTCCTTGTTAGTAGAAGGGAAATAAGGGGGTACCATAGGTTAAAGTGATAGTCAAAAGCTGGTTGCTCTGCGACTGAAGTTCCTTTGTTTGTATGGACACGAGTTCACAAAGTCCTGTATGAGAAAAGTGTAAGTTTTTACAGCTGAAACCAAAAACAAGGAATATCTCAAAAACAATCAACTCCACGAAAAAAATGTATATAACATAAATTGTGTGTTTTAAGCTGCTCTACATTTTCTATGGAGTAAGTTTTTGTACATCTCTTATGGTTTAGCAGTTATGCAAAATTCCGCAAAATTCATCCAGAATAAAGTAGTCCTCAGAGGCTATCCCCAGAAAATTCAAGATATACATTTTATTTGTCATACAAATATCCTTAATATATTATATTTTCATTAAAATCGTTAGAGCCATTTTTGAGAAAATCAAAATCTTCTAAATATGTTCCATACAAACGGTAGTTGGGGTGGGGGGATTTTCTTGAAAATCTTCGTGTCGCATCCTTGGAAGATACCAAACTTAAATACCATATTCGTTTTTATGCTGTGCTGCCCACTGACACACAAACACACACACATGGACAATTTTTCTAAATTTTTTTTTTTTTGATCAGGGGGTCCGGTGAAATCTCAGTATCGAATTTTTGGGTGGAATGCAATACCTTCCCTAAACACTATGTAAATATTATGTGTAGAGAAAGTAAAAATATAACTTTAGTTTTTCCCCCACCGTTCTTGTTGGATTTTTTTTGTGAGTAATTTGGAAAGGATAAGAATAAGAGTTAGACGAAAGATTACTATAGTAAAAACTCACGGAGTATACAGTTCTTGTCTATTCAATTCATAGCAATAGACGTTTCAGAAATGTGATTCATTTGATGAAATATTATTTCCTTCGCATGAGCCCTCTGTTGCGAGGTATGACAATATTTGACTGCAATTTCTACATACTATGTGTAGCTTTGCAGCTATACTTTCTCTACACGTACAATATACGTATATAAGGATTGTATTCCAACTAAACGTTTTGAGGTCCCCTGAGTAAAACAATTAGAAAAGGGTCTGTGCGTGTGTTTGTATGTTTGTGGGAAGAATAGCTCAAACATGAAAATACCGTTACATATCAAATTTGTATTTAAGTTAAGTATCTTCCAAGGATACAACACGAAGCTTTTCAAGAAAATTCCCCCATCTTAAAACTACCGTTTACATGGAACAATTTTTGAAAATTTTGTTTTTCTCAAAACTGGTTCTAGCGATTTTGATTAAACTATCGTATATTAAAGATACTTACATGGCAAATAAAATGTATATCTTGAATTGTCTGGGTATAGCCTCTGAAGACCTCTTCATTTTGGGTTAATTTTACAATACTACTAAACCGTAAGAGACTGACAAAAACGTACTACATGAAAATGTAGATCTTGTTAAAACGTACAATTTATGACATATATTTTTTGTAGAGTTAAGCGTTTTCGAGACATTCCTTGTTAATGATTTCAATTTTAAGCTGCATACATTTTTCTCAAGCGGGAGGTCATCTTTTGTTTTACTCCTTGACTCTTTTCAATTGTTTCACCTGGTGACCGACTTATTAAAACAATTGACAAATGCTTTAGCATTTCCCTTCTACTTGCTAAATTTTTTGCTAACGTTTATCTCAATTACCACGCTATGTACAAAGGAATATTTCTTTGTAAAAATACTTTGTAGATAAAGTCATATAAATGGAACGCGTCAGCTTTTTTAATATGAAATACGTTTTAAATAACCATTTACCTTGTACAAAATAATGTGAATAAAAGAATCACGTTTTATATGAATAATATTATTTTGATATGTAGAGAAAGTAGTGTTATGTTGTACACTGAAGGTTCTTCTTGTGAATGACATTTAGCATTACTGGTTTATGTCAAGGTTTCAATATCTTTTGTAATCGATGTTTTGTTTCTACCGGTAGGGAGATCATTAGAGTGGTCGATTCTCTTCTACTTTCTGAGAAGCTGAAAGTGGTGACTCCATCTGATTGGAAGGTATGGATGGTTCTTAGTTTCATTGTTATCACTGGGTACTATTACCCTGTTACTACATATTTAGGAAACTATTGTCTGGGGATAATCATATAGTAAGCAGTCTTGGTCCAATTTTGTTCTAAGTACTAAGTAATAGTACTGTAGCTCTCTGCAACAAGAGTCAATTCGAAAAAAATCGCTACTATTTATTTTAGTTGATATTTATTTGGTATCCTATTTCATATATTTTATCCTTTGAGTTATTCCGAATGAAGAGGACTTCAGACGCTAATCACAAGAATTCAGGATAACCATTTTATTTGCCATGTAAATATCTTTAATATACGAAATTTTAATCAAAATCGTTTGCACCATTTTTGAAAATGGAAAACTTCGAAAAATGTTACATGCAAAGGGTTTTTAAGAATAATTATCATCATTGCAATAAAAAAGGTAAAATGGCTGAGATTGCATAGGTGATAGATTTTAAATCTATGGGACGATTTTTCAAAAGATCTTCATGTCGCGTTCTTGGAAGATAGTAAATTTAAATGCCAAGAAATTCAGGATGTACATGTTATTTGCTATGTAAATATCTTTAATATACGACATTTTAATCAAAATAGAACCATTTTTTGAAAATCGAAAATTTCGAAAAATGTTCCATGTAAAGGGTAATCTGGGTGGGGCGATTTCTCCACAAATCTTAATGTCAAATCCTTGGAAGATACTAAACTTAAATATCAAGTTTGGTACTTACCGACTTTTTCGTCTTTCAATTATCTGAACACACACACACATACACACACCGACCTTTTCCTAAAATGCTTTTATTGGATGCGGAGGTTCTCGAAACATGCATTTCTCGTTATCGAATTTTTGGGTGGAATACAGTATCTTCTCTACCTGCTATGTACATTGTACGTGCATGCTATCTTATGTGTTCCTTTCACATGACTTTCTCTACACCTCTCTTTCCTTGGTCAGGAGTAAAACAAAAGAGAGACGAAACGGATGAGGGCTTCCCGTTTGAGAAAAGTTTAAACATTTTATAATTGAAACTAAAAACAGGGATCGTTAAAGCCATTTTTGAGAAAAACAAAATTTTAGAAAATTTTTCCATGTATAGGGTGGTTTGAGCTGGGGGATTTTCCTCAAAATCTTTGTGTCGCATCCTCGTTTTTGAGTTATCGTGTTCGCAGACTCATTGACACACGGACATACACACACACATACACACACTAACTTTTTCTAAAAAAAAGCTTTATTTTATATACTGGGGACCCTAAAACGTTTATTTCCAGTGAAATCTCGGCATCGAATTTTTCAGTAGAGTAAAATACCTTCACGATACATTGTGTACATAGTACGTGTACAGAAAGTAAAAAGATCTGCAATACGTATACCATTACGTTTATTCCAAATTTTATCATTTATTTACCACTAATTATTTATAAATCATATATTAATAACTAAAATAAGTGTAAGAATAATAAAGAAAGGATAACACATATGAAATAGGATAACAAATAAAAAGAAAGTAAAAAGTAATTAACAAAAGAGTTCTATTTTTAAAATTTCTATTCTAGGAATTAATATATTTTAGTATTGAAGTGTTTATTTCGTGTTCATATTTTCTCAAAAAAGTACACTGTTTTTCTCCAAAGCAATTGCATTACTTGGCAGATGTTTCTTCTTCTTCATAATAAAAATAATAATTAATAATAAATAATTAATAATAATATTAACAATAATAATAATAATAATAATAATAGTGTCCTCATATTATATTATCTGCTCCAGATGGGCGAAGCGGTGATGTTGGCGCCTGATTTGGATGATGAAGAGTGTCAACGACTTTTTCCTCGAGTGGAGAAAATCAGGATGCCGTCAGGGCTGGCGTATGTCCGGACCACGCGCGACTACTCCCACTCTAACGAGTGTTGGGATGGAATATTGCCTTGACACCAACAATGTTATTTATTTCCTTCTCTTAGTGATGTTTAAACCACAAGTTTCTCACTTTCTCTATGTCAAGGCATTTTTCGCTAAAAAGTATACTGTTACTCCTTTGTTAATTGTTTGTTGACTATATTTTAATAAACAAAATCTCCATAGCAATAAATGAAGGGCTAAAACAAATGGTCATCTTTCTGCGACACTTTTTATTTATTACTTTCTCTATACGTACTATGTACATAGAGTATAGAGACGGTATTGCACTCCACTAAAAATTCGAAACCGAGATTTCACCGGAAATATATGTTTTAGGGTCCACTGATCCAAAAAGAGCATTTTCACAGAAAGGTCTGTGTGTCTGTGAACACATAACTCACAAGCGAAAAGTCGGTAAAATATCAAACTTGTTATTTAAGTTTGGTATCTTCCAGGATGCGACGCTACCCTTTACATGGAACTTTTTTCGAAAATGTTGTTTTTCTTAAAAATGGCTCTAATGGTTTTGATTAAAATATCGCATTTTAAAGATATTTACCTGAAAAATTAAATGTTTTTCTTGAATTTTCTGGGAATACCCTCTGAAGACTAATTTATTCTGGATGAATTTTATGGAATTTTTCATAACTGCTAAACCGTAAGAGATGGAACAAAACCATAACAGCCAGCAAATGTAGAGCACATTAAAACACACAATTTATGTTACATACATTTTTTTGTGGATTTGATCGTTTTTAAGATATACCTTGTTTTTAGTTTCAGCTTTGAAAAACACAATTTTCTCATACAGGAATTTGTCAACTCGTGTCCATACCAACAAAGGAACTTCAGTCACATAGCAGCCAGCTTTTGACTATCACTTTAACCTATGTTACTCCCTTTTTCGCTTCTACTTACAAGGAAGCAAGTAATAAGACTATTTCTGCTAATTTTTTCTCCATTAGCATGAGGTAAATAGAATAATTTGTTGCAGTGATATAGAGAAAGTCATGTGAAAGGAACACATCAGATTTTTTACATATGAATCAGATCATACTGGAATAAAAGGAACAAAGTATTATCTAAGTACACATTGGAAACAACAATTTAATTAGGCCGACCAATCTGGTTGTTTTTTGTAGTTTTCCTCAGGCGCCAGGGTAGATACCCAATTGGATATTTAATACCTCCCTCAGTCTAGAAGAATAGAAAAAACTAAAAATGCTATGTGTTCCATTCACATGACTTTCTCTACATCTCTGCAACAACTTGTTAAAAAGCTTATGCTTCTATTTACTTCATGCTAATGGAGAAAAAATTAGCAGAAATAGTCTTATTACTTGCTCCCTTGTAAGTAGAAGCGAAATAAGGGAGTACCATAGGTTAAAGTGATAGTCAAAAGCTGGTTGCTATGTGACTGAAGTTCCTTTGTTTGTATGGGATCTAAATGAGAGAAGAAGAGGAAGAAGAAACCTATGATTTCAAGTCAGAAAGAAATTAACCTTGTGAAGCACACACTATCCTGTGCGTCATTTACTGTAACCAATAATTTCAGGGAGATATGACGACCACGTCAGTGACATGATTGGTCTTCCGGCAACTGTCTCACAGGAGTGTGTATTAACCATCTTCATAATACACAGATGCGACATTTTGTCCCAAGAGATATCAGGAAACAAGAATACAGGAGAGTCCTGGTAATTCCAGCTAATTGATGCTGAGGATACCCGAATTACAAAAATCTTGGACTATACCGAAATGCCACTAAATTAAAGAGCAATTCATGACTAAATGTTTGATGAGTGCAATAATGGTTAAAAATCTGATGTGCCCCATTCACATGACCTTCTCTACATTGCTGTAACAAATTATTGTTAAAATATTGTATCTAATTTACGATAATCGAGATAAACATTAGCAGAAATTGTCTTAATTACTTGCTTCCTTGTAAGTAGGAGCAAAGTAAGGGAATACACTAGGTTAAAACGATAGTCAACTCTTTTAAAAGCTGGTTGCCGTTTCTATGCAAGACCGGGAGTTTACAACTTTCCGTGTGGGAAAAGTTTTAATAGGTATATTAAATCTGAAAGAAATAACAAGGAATATCTCAGAAATGGTCAATTCCACGAAAAAATGCATATGACATAAATTGTGTGTTTTAATGTGACCTACATTTTTTTACACAGTAAGATTTAGTCTATCTCTTACGGTTTACAAGCTATGCAAAAGTTCATTCAGAATAAAGATGTCTTTGATATCTTTGATACATGGTATTTTAATCAAAATGGAGAGAGATTGAGGAAAAAAATTCAAAAATGTTTCCATGTAGGGTAGTTTGTGGTGGGGGGGATTTTCTTGAAAATCTTAGCATCCTTGTAAGATACTAAACTAAATACCAAATTTGTTATTTAACAGTATTTTCGTTTTGGGGTTATGCTGTACACAGACACACATACAGACTTTTTACTAAAAGAAATTCGGACTCAGGGACCTCAAAACATATATTAACGGTTACATTTTGATATCGAATTTTTGAGTGGAATAAAATACCTTTCTATCCTCTATGTACACTGTACATACGGGCTATGGTGGGTACACTGCAGTACAATATGTACAGGTCAGTCTGTTACTGCTTAAAAATGTATATTTTTACTTAAACGTATTTTAATGACCAATCTCACCGAGTAGATGTTACGGTACCAATACGGTATTTTTACTTTCACTAGCACGTATGTAGAATGTACATAGTGGATAAAGAAAGTATTGTATTCCATCCAAAAATTCCATACCAAGATTTCACCGAAAATACATGTTTTGAGAATCCCTGAATCCGCCCCCCCCCCAATTAGAAAGATGCCCGCGTCTGTGTGCCTCTGGGCAGCATAGCTCCAAAACGAAAGGCCGCATAAATACCAAACTTGGTATTTAAGTTTAGTATCTTCCAAGGATGCGACACAAAGATTTTCAAGAATATAGCCCTACTGCTAAATGAAACAATTTTCGAAAAAATTGATTTTCTGAAAAACTGGCTCTAACAATTTTGATTAAATTGATAAAGAGGAGTACGGATTTTAAAGTTAAAATGCTCAGTACATTTTTCGAAATCTCAGGCCTATTTGTAATAGCATTTTTTTTTAAAAAATTATAAACATTTGGAGATAACACCTTTATTTTCTATGTTAAGAGAACTAAAACCAATTTCCGAAATATTTAAAGCACGTTAATTAAAAATCTGTGTTCAATTCACATGGCTTTCTCTGCAACAAATTATTGTTAAAATGCTTATCCTTCTATTTACTTAATACTAACCGTGAAAAAATTGGCAGAAAGTGTCTTATTACTTGCTTCGTGTAAATAGAAGGAAATTAAGGGAATACACTAGGCTAAAAGAAATGTCAAATCTCTTAAAAGCAAGTTGCTATGTGATTGAAGTATCTGTGTTTGTGTGGATACGACTTGACAAATTGAGAAAAAAAAAACTATTTTAAACTAATAACAAGTAATATCTAAAAATCGGGCAATTCCAAGGAAAAAAATGTATGTAACATAAATTGTGTATTTTAACGAGCTCTTCATTTTATGTGTCGTAAGTTTTTGTCAATCTCTTAAGGTTTACCAGTTATGCAAAATTTTGCAAAATTCATCCAGAATAAACATGGCTTCTGATACCGTTCCCAGAAAATTGAAGACATACATTTTATTTATCACATAAATATCTTAAATATAACAGATTTTAATCAAAATCTTTAGATCCACTTTTGCGAAATGGAAATTTTCGAACTTTTTACCATGTTTGGGATGGGGGAATTTTTCTTAAAAGCTTTGAGTTGAATCTCTGGAAGATACTAAACTTAAATACCAAGTTTGGTATTTTATCTACTTTTCGTTTTTGAGTTATCGTGTTCACAGACACACGAACACACATGGAACTTTGTGTAAAAATGCTTTTTTACTTTCTCTATAAGTGCTATGTACCTACTTAGTGTAGCGAAGGTATTGTAATGCACCCAAAAATTCGATACCGAGATTTCACAGGAAATACATGTTTTGAGACCTCCTGAATAAAAAAAAAAGCATTTTTAGAAAAATGTCCGTGTTTGTGTGTGTGTGTGTGTCTGTGGGCAACATAGCTCAAAAACGAAAAGTCCGTTAAAAGCTAAACTTGATATTTAGGTTTGGTATCTTCCAAGGATGCGACACGAAGATTTTCAAGAAAATCCCCCCACTCCCAACTACCCTTTACATGGAACTTTTTTCAAAATTGTTGATTTTTAAAAAAATGGCGCTAACGGTTTTGATTAAATATCGTATATTAGTGATATTTGTCTCACAAATGAAATGTATATCTTGAATTTTCTGGGAATAGCCTCTGAAGACTACTTTATTCTGGATGAATTTTGCATAACTACTAAACCGTAAGAGATGGACAGAAACTTAACACACAAAAAATGTAGAGCACGTAAAAACACACGATTTATGTTATATACTTTTTTTTTCTTGGAGTTTATCGTTTTTGAGATATTCCCTGTTTTTGCTTTCAGCTTTGAAAAGCATACTTTTCTCATCCAGGAATTTGTCAACTTCTGTCCATACAAACAAACGAACTTCAGTCACATAGCAACCAGCTTTTGGCTTTCACTTTAACTTATGGTACTCCCTTATTTCGTTTCTACTTACAATAAAGCAAGAAATAAAACTATTTCTGCTAATTTTTCTCGATTAGCATGAAATAAATATAAGAATAAGCTTATTAGGAATAATTTGTTACAGAGATATAGAGAAAGTCATGTGAATGGAACACATCAGATTTTTTTGGATACATGAGACCCTAAAATGTGTATTTACGGTGAAATGTCGGTATCAAATTTTTGGGTGAATTCAATATCTTCTCTATACACAATGTACATAGTCTGCGTAAAAAAAGAAGAAAAAAATCTGATGTGTTCCATTCACATGACTTTCTCTATATCCCTGCAACAAAGTATTCTTAAAAAGCTTATACTTCTATTTACTTTATGCTAATCAGAAAAAAATAGCAGAAATAGTCTTATTACTTGCTTCCTTGAAAGTAGAAGCCAAATAAGGGAGTACCATAGGTTAAAGTGATAGTCAAAAGCTGGTTGCTATGTCAATGAAGTTCCTTTGTTTATATGGATCGGAGTTGACAAGTTCCTGTATGAGAAAAATATAAGTTTTTCATAGCAGAAATCAAAAATAAGGAATGTCTCAAAAATGACGACCTCCACGAAAAAAATGTATATAATATAAATTGTGTGCTTTAACGTGCTCTACATTTTTTTGTTTTGCAAGTCTTTGTCCATCTCTTAATGGTTTAGCAGTTACTCACAATTCCGTAAAATTCATCCAGAATAAAGTACTCTTCAGAGGCCATTCCTAGAAAATTCAAGATATACATTTTATTTGTCAGATAAAATATGTTTAATATACGAAATTTTAATCAAAATCGTTAGAGCCATTTTTGAGAAAATCAAAATTTTCGAAAAAAGTTCCATGTAAAGGGTAGTTTGGGGTGGGGGATTGTTCTCAAAATCTTCGTGTCGCATCCCTGGAAGATACTAAGCTTAAATACCAAGTTTGGTATTTTACCGACTTTTCGTTTTTGAGTTATCGTGTTCACAGACACACAGACACATGGACACACACACACACACACACACACACACACACACACACACACACACACACACGGATCCTTTTGTGAAAATGCTTTTTTTGGATATTGGGGACCCTAAAACATATTTCCGATGAAATCTCGGTATCGAATTTTTGGGTGGAGTGCAATACATTCTCTATACACTATGTACATAGTGCGTATAGAGAAAGTAAAAAAGAAGCCAAACATTTAATACAATCTGAATAGACTCTAATCAATATACAACGATACAGAGTAATTGAAAGTCATTAATAGTGTGAAAACGGCCCAACTTTACAAGAGAATCGATATTAAAGTAATGTATGCTTCAAGGAGTTTATTCTCAAACAGAAGAACATCAACAGATCTTTTGGTACGTAAACAAACGTTCTACTTTATGCGGCTGGCGAGTGCCAATGACACATCCCTCCAAAAGGTTTTCAAGAACAGTTTATTTCAAAGGAAATGAAACTGCCTCACTAATTTTAGGGTTATGGCTGCCTGTTTCATTTTGCTAATATTTCCCGTTGTGTGAATCTCCTTGGGAACGGCGCCAGCAAATTTCCTTTCGGCCGTGCTATTCTGGAACGTCCCAATTATGTCATCTCCTACCCCAGTGACGTAATTATAGCAAGGTCTCTGCAGCTTTAACACCCTCACCTACCATCACTTAAGCCGATAAACTTGAGCAATGACGCCCGAGGAACGGAGCCGTGACGTCATACCGTGACGTCAGAAGCAACCTGACACCGGAAATTGCTTGATGCAGGGGGAGCCGCACACACGACCTTCCAGGTTTCAACATTTACTTTAAGCGGTTTCTTGATGTAGCAATGTGCTTTATGAAAATGTAAAATAACTATGTATTACAACAGCTGGATACTTAATAGTAACTGAATTTCATTCTCTTCCTGTTATTCATAATCTCTTTTCTTCTCTATGTATACTTTCTCTACACTTACTATATACATACTATATAAAGAAGGTATTGTAATACACCCAAAAATTCGATACCGAAATTTCACCGGAAATATATGTTTTGGGACCCCCTTAATACAAAATAAAAACCATTTTTAGAAAAATGTTCTTGTGTGTGTGTATCTGTAGACCTCATACCAAAATTGGTATTTACGTTCAGTATCTTTCAAGGATGCGACACGAAGATTTTCAAGAAACCCCCCCACCCCAAACTACCCTTTACATGGAACATTTTTCGAAATTTTTGATTCTCTCAAATATGGCTAACGATTTTGATTAAAATACCATATGTTTAAGATATTTTCCTGACAAACAAAAAGTATACCTTAAATGTTCTGGGAATACGTCTTCATTCTGGATGATTTTGTATAACTGATAAACCGTAAGATAAGCATACTACACAAAATATCTGATGTGTACCATTCACATGACTTTCTCTATATCCCTGCAACAAATTATTCTTAAAAAGCTTAAGGTAAATATCTTTAATATACGATATTTTAATCAAAATCGTTAGAGCCATTTTTTAGAAAATCAAAATTTTCGAAAAAAGTTCCATGTAAAGGGTGGTTTGGGGGTGGGGGGATTTTTCTCAAAATTTCCGTGTCGCATTCCTGGAAGATTCTAAACTTAAATACCAAGTTTGATATTTTACCAACTTTTCGTTTTTGAGTTATCGTGTTCACAGACACACTGACACACGGACCTTTTTCTGAAAATACTTTTTTTGGATAAACGGGACCCTAAAACTTATATTTCCGGTGAAATCTCGGTATCGAATTTTTTGGTGGAGTGCAATACCTGCTCTATACAGTTTGTACATATTTCGTATAGAGAAAGTAAAAATGTAGATCTCATTAAAACACACAATTTATGTAGAGCTAACCGTTTTCGAGATATTCCGAATTATTGGTTTCAATTTTAGCCATTTAAACTTTTCTCAAACGGGAAGCCTTTTTTTTTTTTCTCGTTTCTCGTTTGTTTACTGAACCTCAATTGTTTCACACAGCGACCGGCTAGACTATCGTCTTAGCCTGTGCATGTTATTCCCCTTCTACTTATGAGAAAGCTAATAATAAGACTAATTCTGCTAACGTTTATCTTGACTAGCATGATGTAGATAACAGATTAATCTTTCGGATAAAATATTTGTTTACCGAACAGCTAAAGGACATCGTGTGAATGGAACACATTAGATTTTTCGTCTTCTACTTACAAGAGACCAAGTAATAAGGACAATTTCTGCTATTATCTGTGTCAAGTTAATTCAGTCCTGGTGTCAACACGTGGGAGGGAAGAGAGAGAGAGAGAGAGAGAGAGAGAGAGAGACCGAAGCAAAAGAGCGTTAGGTTGTTGATTGGTTCAGGGAAGGTAATGGGTGTTAATTTTTAGTGGATGCATATTGTAACAGCCTCCTAAAGGTACAGTACTGTAATAGTTTTTAGATCACTGCTCTGCGCGAGTTAGTTTCGGAGAGAAAAGTATGCAAATGCTTCGATTCTTATAAAAGGTAATAGTCCGACATTTTATCCATATCCGACACATACCAAGCAGGTGGCTCTGGGTTCGTGAATTCTGAAAGGAATATTTACAACAGACGTACACATTCTATAAAAAAACATATAGATTAGACAGAAGACCGGCGAAATTATATATTGACTTTATTAACTTATTATTGTTAAATAAAATGCAGCTAACTTATATTACTAAAGAACATTGGTATTATATACACAATAAGTTACTAGCCTATACCAGACAGCTCCCTTAAACGACCGGTAATTGTCGAGGTGAATGCTGATTAAGCTGTTATTGTTTATAGTGCAGGGTCGCTTCTGATAATGTGTTATTTAAGACTACATCTCGCATGCCTCACAAGCCCAGGGGGCTTACTATATGCAGATTAAAAGCAGTAAGATTTTGATCATGGATGATTAGCCGTAATAAAATACAACCGAGGCAAGCCTTTAAAAAGTGTCGAGAGGCGAATGGTCGCGCAATGTTTCGCGGTGCTTAAAGAAAGAAACGCCGAATCGGCCATAAAGAATATCGAAAAAGAAACGGGTGATCTTGGCGTTTCTGCATTTAGTGTGCGTAGTGTTAGAATGGAACAGCAAGCATCCGGGAACCTAAGAACACCGGGAAAATCGCGTAAATATAAAAAAAAGGTTCGGAGAAATACGATGATTTTGCGAAAAGTGCTATTTGACTCTAAATAAAATTTTGCATGCAGTACATTCTGACACAGGATTGCCACATTTCTCAAAGTACTCTCCACAGGTTGCTGATAAATATCGCTAGTGTTGCAAAACTTATGTGCGCACATGTACCGTTAACACGCGGCGAGTTGAGCCAGCTCCGCCTTGTTGTTGACATCAGGACTGAACTAACTTGACACAGATTATGTTAATCTCGATTATCATGAAGTAGATAGCAGAATAAGTTTTTTAACAATTTTTGTTAATGAGATGCAGAGAAAGTCATGTGAATGCAACACAACAGATTTTTCTTTTAGGCTTTCTCTTAAATATCTTGCTTTTTATTTCTTTATATACAGAGTATTAATGTTTTCATATCTTTCTGTGCATTTTTTTTTCTCCCCTTGACTCTATCCAAGCATTTCCATATGTTCCAGACCTCTTGCTCTTATTCCAGTTCTTATTTCCCGCATTCATATGGACTCCATTCCAACCCCTCTAGGTAACCTATCTTTAATCACATATAATTAATAATAATAATAATAATAATAATAATAATACACTATTTTATCTGAGAGAATACTGAGTTGAGGTTGTATTATTTGAACTACTTAACGAACAAAAAGATACAGTCAGAACAATCTAACCATAAAGATTGCCTATGCGGTCGAGTGCTCAGCGTTCTGGCTTCTCATCCAGCGGTCCCGAGTTCGTTTCCCGGCTGGGGCAGGGAATTTTTCTTCAACCAGAATCATTCCTTATTGCCCACAGAGTCTGGAAGTATGAATGTAACAGTGAATGTGTGTGTGTGTTTAATAATATAAAACCGAAAAAAAAAAACGTTAAGAAATACACAGTTGAGCGAGTTAAACTCTAGCAGTTGTTTCTCAAGTCAAAACACCCGATATGACTATACAAGTTAAAGGGGGCTATAAAATAGTTTATAAATTATAAAAACATAGCATTATAGTCATTAGTATCCAGTTCGGGATTTGGATTTCCACCAGCAGCTAAAAAGACGAAATTACAACTATTTACGATATAACGCATCTGGCAACTCCAAAGAAAAGAATATGATTTTATCTATTCTGAACAAACTATGTTTATCCAAGCCTATTCTTCTATCTAATTCACGCTTATCAAGATAAACATTGTCTTATTATTTACTTCCTTGTAAATAAAAGGGGAAATAGGGGAGTACACTGTGCTAAAGCGGTAGTCAAATGGTCAGGAGTAAAATAAAAGAAACAGAAATGATAAAGTTCCGTTTGAGATAGCTTGAAGTATTTAAATACTAAAACCAATAATAAGGAATATATCGGAAATAGCTAAAGCCACAAAAAAAAAAAAAAAAAAAAAAAATTAAAAAAGTATATGATATAAATTGTGTGTTTTTTAACGAGATCTACATTTGTTGTGTATCTCTTAGGCTTACCAGTTGAGCTATTCTTAGAAAATTCAAGAAATACATGTCATTTGTCAAGTAAGTGTCTTTAATATACGCACTGTAATCAAAATTTCAAAATTGTCATGTAAAGCGTAGTTTGAGTTGGAGGGATTTTCTCGAAAATCTTCGTGTCGCATCTTTGAAAGAAGCTAAACTCAAGTATCAAGTTTGGTATTTAACTAACTTTTCGTCGGAACTTTTCTAAATTTTATTTTTGATACAGGGACTGTAAAACGTGTATTTATAGAGAAAATGCAGTATTGAAATTTTGGATGGAATTCAGTACCTTCTCTAGCTATGCACTATGTACTAAGTAGATATATTTTCGATGTGATAAAACGAAAGTCATAAAATTGTAAGCTATTAGACCTGTGACTACTGCATCTTAAAGTATATCTATCCCAATGCTCACTTAATAGGAATGAAATAGTTGTTTTTAATTATTTCAGTTCTTTCTAATATGCTAATTGATTCACTAAAACGTGCTGCATGGAAGACAAATGTAGAATATATTCTAAAAATCTGATGTATTCCATTCACATGACTTTCTCTACATCTCTGCAACAAATTACTGTTAAAAAGCTTATTGTTCTATTTACTTCATGCTAGTTGAGAAAAAATTAGCAGAAACAGTCTTATTACTTGCTTTCTTGTAAGTAGAAGCAAAATAAGGGAGTATAATTAAGTTATAGTCAAAAGCTGGATGCTATGTGACTGAAGTTCCTTTGTTTGTATGGACAGGAGTTGACAAATTCCTGTATGAGAAAAGTATGTTTTTCAAAGCTGAAACCAAAAGCAAGGAATATCTAAAAAATTATCAAATCCAAGAAAAAATATAGATAACATAAATTATGTGTTTTAACGTGCTCTACGTTTTTATATGGTAAGTTTTTTCCATCTCTTACGGTTTAGCAGTTATGCAAAATTCCGTAAAATTCGTCAAGAATAAAGTAGTCTTCAGAAGCTATTCCCAGACAATTCAAAATATACATTTTATTTGCCAGGTAAATGTCTTTAATATACGATGTTTTAATCAAAATCGTTAGTCATTTTTTTTAGAAAATCAAAATTTTCGAAAAATGTTCCATGTAAAGGGTAGTTTGGGGTGGGGGGATTATTCTAAAAATCTTCGTGTCGCATCCCTGGAAGATACTAAACTTAAACACCAAGTTTGGTATTTTACCGACTTTTCGTTTTTGAGTTATCGTGTTCACAGACATACGGACACACGGCCAAACGGACCTTTTTCTCATATTTTTTTTTTTTTTTTTTGTTGGATACAGGGGATCCAAAAACATATATTTCCGGTGAAATATCGGTATCAAATTTTTTGGTGGAGTGCAATACCTTCTCTATACACTATGTACATAGTACGTGTAGAGAAAGTAAAAAGTGAAGGTCAACAAAGCAGTTCAGCAGCGCGACAGATTTCAATGTTTTCGCAACGAAAGCTCAGGAGAACGAAGGGCAGCGCAACTAAAAGGAGGCCTTAACGAAGGGGAGCAAGAGCCACTTCATTTCTGAACTAAACACGATTAAAAGAAAACAGCTTATGAAAAGCATAAGTGAAAAATATTTGCTCTAGTAGGTCGCGACCCACTGACTGCCTTATATTAAAAGTTCGCAACCCAACGTTTAGTAACTTTATATGGGTGTCTCCTTTAAAATAGCTATACGTTGTTATTAAAAACATCTGATGTGTTACACTTATATTACCTTCTCTAGCTGCTCCACAAACCTCTTACAAAAGATTATGCTTCTTTCTACACAATACTAATAGAGATAAACATTAGCAGAATGTTCTTATTACTTAGATCGTTATAAGTAGATGGGACCTAAGAAATGCGCTATGCTAAAGCGATAGTCAAATCTTTTAAAAACCGTCGTTATGCAATTGTCAATGCAAATCGCATCTTTGCTTGGCCAGGAGTAGAACAAAAGAAAACCGGACACTTCCTGTCTGAGAAAAGTATAAGTACCTTACAATTGAAACCAATAACAAGGAATATCTCGGAAACGGTTACCTCCACAACAAATACGTAAATGACATAAATTGTGTGTTTTGATGAGATCTACATTTTTTGTGGAGTAAGGTTTTGTCTATCTCTTACGATTTACTAGTTATGCAAAATTCCGCAAAATTCATCCAGAACAAAGATGAGAAAATAACAATTTTCGAAATTTTTTCCATGTGAAGAGTGGTTTGGGGTGGGGGGATTTTTCTCAAAATCTTCGTGTCATATCCCTGGAAGATAGAATACTTAAATACCAAGTTTGGTATTTTACCGACTGTTCGTTTTTGAGTTATCGTGTTCACAGACACACAGACACACAGGGAACTTTTTCTACAAATGCTTTTTTTTTTTTTTTTTTTTTTTTTTTTTGGAAACAGGGCACTCTAAAATATATTTTTCCGGTGAAACCTCGGTATCGAATTTTTTAATGGAGTGCAATACCTTCTCTATCAACTATGTACATTGTGCACGCGGGTTAGAGAAAGTAAAAGTTTCATGTGTTCCATTCACATGACTTTCTCTATCTGTTCTGCAAAGAATTCATTATTCTTTTATCTCATACAAGATAAACATTACCAGAATTGGTTTTATTATTTAATTGATTTTAAATAGAAGGGAAATAGGAGAATACACTTGGCTAATGTCAGTCAACACTTTTCGCATTGGAAAGCACAACCAATTTTCAGAAAGTCCAATTTTTGCTCCTTATTTCGATCCAGTTCATTTACATACATCTAACCTAACCTAACGTAGCGTAACCTCGACGAAATCTCGAAACTTGTCGTTCACCTATCACTTAGCCATATTGTCTACGTAACCAATAGGAAAGGCTCAGGAAAGAACCTTAATCTAAAACTGAACTAGAATCTGCAATCTCGTTTGCGGTGCGGGTCCTAGCGCTCACCGCATCGAGATAAAGAATTGATGGGAACTGTTAGGCACTCTCCACGATGGCTCCCTTCCGCAGTGTGGTTCCGGCTGCCCTCTGTAATTACTTTTATCTTATCCTATCCTCCCGGTGTCTGACGTACAAAACGCCTGAATCACTGGCTGAGATGTAGAATCCCCTCCGGAACACTACACTACATTGGGGTGAGCTACCCGGATAAGGTTTTTCTCCGGGGTTTTCCCTTAACCTCAGAAGACAAATGGGTAACTTTAAACTCAATGGTCCCCGGACTCATTTAAGCATCATTTAATCCATTTTTATTCACGTCTGTTATCCTAACTAGTAAAAGGACGTTAAATGAAAGAAAAAACGGTTAGATTTGAGATCATTTACGGAACACCTATAGCTCCTTAACTTTTTAATACAAATTGGTAAGTAAAATGTTGACCAATAAACAAAATAAACTGGAAAAGGGGTGGAGCGAACTGAAGATCTAAGTGAGGAATATAATAATAGTAATAGTAATAATAATAATAATAAAAATAATAATAAAATTATAATAATAATAGTGGAAACAACATATCGGCTCACACAAAATATTTATACTAAATATCTGATGTGTTCCACTCACATGACTTTCTCTACATCACTGCAACAAATTATTCTATTTACTTCATCTAATGGGGCAAAAATTAGCAGAAATAGTCTTATTACTTGCTCCCTTGTTAGTAGAAGCGAAATAAGGGGGCACCATAGGTTAAAGTGATAGTCAAAAGCTGCTTGCTCTGCGACTGAAGTTCCTTTGTTTGTATGGACAGGAGTTCACAAAGGCCTGTATGAGAAAAGTGTAAGTTTTTTTAGCTGAAACCAAAAAACAAGGAATATCTCAAAAACAATGAACTCCACGAAAAAATGTTTATAACATAAATTGTGTGTTTTAAGGTGCTCTACATTTGTTGTGTGGTAAGTTTTTGTCCATCTCTTGCGGTTTAGCAGTTTTGCAAAATTCCGTAAAATTGACCCAGAATAAAGTAATCTTCAGAGGCTATTCCCAAAAAAGTCATAATATACATTTTATTTGTAGGTAAATATCTTTAATATACAATACTTTAATGAAAATCGTAAGAGCCATTTTTTAGAAAATCAAAAATTTCGAAAAAAGTTCCATGTAAAGGGTAGTTGGGTGTGGGGGGATTTATCTCAAAATCTTCGTGTCGCATCCCTGGAAGATTCTAAACTTAAATACCAAGTTTGGTATTTAAGTGTTACACACACATGACTTTCTCTAGCCATTCTAAAAACTTCTTACATAAGATTATTCTTCTTTCTGCACCTTGTTAATCGAGGTATTCAACACAATGTTCTTATTACTTAGTTCCTTATAAGTAGGAAGAAAATAAGGGAATACACTAGGCTAAATCGATATTAACATGTTTTAAAAGCTGTCGTCATGCGTTTGTCATTACAAATGGCTTCTTTTCTTGGCCAGGAGTAGAACAAAAGAAAAACGGACACTCCCGTCTGAGAAAAGTGTAAGTATTCACAACTGAAATTAATAACAATGAATACCTCAAAAACGGTGAGCTCTACGAAAAAAATGTATATGACATAAATTATGTATTTTAACAAGGCCTAGATTTTTTGTACAGTAAGTTTTTGTCTATCTCTTACAGTTTATTAGTTATGCCAAATTAAGCAAAATTCATCCAGAATAAACAGATCTTTAGAAGCTATTCCCAGAAAATTCAAAATATAAATTTTGTTTGTCAGGTAAATATCTTTAATATACGATATTTTAATCAAAATCGTTAGAGCCATTTTTCAGAAAATCAAAAATTTCAAAAAAAGTTCCATGTAAAGGGTAGTTAGGGGTGGGGGGATTTTTCTCAAAATCTTCGTGTCGCATCCCTGGAAGATTCTAAACTTAAATACCAAGTTTAGTATTTTACTGACTTTTTTTTTTAGAGTTATGGTGTTCACAGACACACACACGAACTTTTTTCTGAAAATGCTTTTTTTGGATACAGGGGGTCCTAAAACATGAATTTCCGGTGAAATCTCAGTATCGAATTTTTGGATGGAATACAATACTTCTCTATCCCTATGTACATTGTACATATGGGGCTAGAGAAAGTAAAAATAGAGCAATGTGGACAGACGAGAGAAAAGAAGCCCAAGCCAAAGTATGAGAGAAATATGGGTTCAAAGGAAAACAAAGAGACGTTTCTAAGTACTTTGCGTAGTCCTTCATGGGCTCATTCGTGATGAAATAATAATAATAATAATAATAATAATAAAAGGCATTTAAAATAACATTTGTTCATTTATTGATTCTGATATCTTTAAATGGAATAACTAATATCAAAATAAAATGAATACTACCTCGAGATACAGCAAACTTTTTAAAAATCCTGTAACGACCAATAAGATATATTATGTGAAACGTTTTTTGGATGAGTTTCTATGAAAGGCTGAAAAGGCAGCACGTGTATTACGGGTTGCTCACCCTCCAGGCTTCCCCTTGTTCGCAATATTTCCGCTTTGCTGTCCCAGCTCTGAAATGGTTGTGGGAGGCGCATTATACGAGAAGGGACTAACACGCACGGGGATTTGGTGCTCCTGAAATAAACAGTTCCTCAATTGTTTTGTTTGGAATAAAATATATAATTCTTTGATATATGTCTGTCAAGACTTTCTAAAATACTAAATGTCGCCTAGGTTTATGGCATAAATAAAATTAATTGCAGTGGAGTCGCCAAATGTAATCAATACTTACTGCATCAGTTGTGGCTGCCCATGGGGGTAATTGTACGTGTTAGTGCGTTTTATAGATAGTGATGTAATAATGGATAGGACAGGAAACACAGATCTAACATAACGCCTGCTAAATCTGGGGCATGGCAGCAGACTCTAGTCAGCTGTTGCTTCAACGGGTACAGAATAGATGCCTTTGGACCATATAGGATTTCTTACGAGACTCCTGCACGAAGTCTCTAGTCTGCTATACCTGGAGGACGAGATTAGGCGTCGGACAATAAAATTCGTTAGGTCTCTTGGGGATTACATCCCAGGCGATACCGGCTTCCCCGCATGGCTTGGGGGCATCCCCGGTAACGAAGGAGCACTTCCAACAGCTGCTACGGCTAAGCTCCTAACGATCCTTCAAGAGTTGCTTGGATTTCAACATTTAAATACTGACACTGACTCACACGCGGACCTTTTTCCAAAAATGCATTTTTTGAATACTGGGGCTCTAAAACGCCTATTTCCGATGAAATCTCGGTATCGAATTTTTGGGTGCATTACAATACCATCCTTATACAGTAGGTATTTAGTACGTGTAGAGAAAGTAAAATATTTACTATCGCTTAAGCCCACTGTATTATTTTTGCACCTTTAACGAATTGTATAATAAGACCATTTCCGCAAATGCTTATCTTGAATAATATGAAGCAGCTAGAAGAAAAAGGTTTTGTAACAATAGTATGTGGAAAAGTGAGCAGAGGTGATTATTCAGCACCAATTTTATACTTTCTCTACACGCACTATGTACATAGTGTATAGAAAAGTTATTGTATTGCACCCGAAAATTCAATACCGAGATTTCACCGGAAATACACGTTTTAGGGTGTGTTGTATAAAAAAAAAGCATTTTCAAAAAAAACGATAACTCAAAATCGAAAACTCGATAAATTACCAAACTTTATATTTACATTTATTATCTTCCAGGGATGCGACAGGAAAACTCTGAAAAAATTCCTTCCCACCCCAAAGTACCCTTTATATGGAAACATTTTGATAATAATGATTTTCTCGAAAATGGCTCTAACGATTTTGGTTAAAATGCCGTATATTAAAGATATTTACACGACAAATAAAATATATGTTTTTAATTTTCTGGGAATAGCCTCTCTTTATGACGGATGAATTTTGCTGAATCTTACATAACTGGTAAACCGTAAGATATAGACAAAAACTTACTACACACAAAACGTAGATCTCATTAAAACACACAATTTATGTTATATGCATTTTTTTCATGGAGTTGGTTGTTTTTGAGATTTTCGTTGTTATTAATTTCAGTTTTAAAATACTTATACTTTTCTCATACAGGCATTTGTCAACTCCTGTCCATACAAACAAAGTCACTTCATTACATAGCAACCAGCTTTTGACTATCACTTTAACATGTGGTACTCCCTTATTTCGCTTCTACTTACAAGGAAGCAAGTACTAGGACTATTACTGCTAATTTTTTCTCGATTAGTATGAAATAAATAGAAGCACAAGCTTTTTAACAATAGTTTATTGCAGAGATAGAGAAAAAGCCATATGAATTGAAGACATTAGATTCTTTGCAAAATCACCTACGGTATTCACGACGTTAAATAGTTCTCCCACTTATGACGTCATTCTTCAGCTGAGTCACCTGTAAATAATTAGGTCGTTCCGATATAAAGTGAATGAGCACGTGGGAAAGAAGTAGCAGGAGAGGTATTTGCCAGATATGAATGAAATATATGAATTAACCATTCTTGGTCGCTCTAATGGCCTTTAGGGAACCGAAACCAACGTCTGAGAATTATAGCCATATGCGCTGACCACCAAGCCATTCCAAATTCCATTCACATGTCTTTCTTTACCTCTCTGTTGCAGATTATTGTTAAAAAAACTTATTACTTTCTCTATACGCACTATGTACATAGCGCATAGAGAAAGTATTGCACTCCACCCAAAAATTCGATACCGAGATTTCACCGGAAATATATGTTTTAGGGTCCCCAATATCCAAAAAAAGCATTTTCACAAAAAGATCCGTGTGTGTGTGTGTGTGTGTGTGTGTGTGTGTGTGTGTGTGTCCGTGTGTCAGTGTGTCCGTGTGTCTGTGAACACGATAACTCAAAAACGAAAACTCGGTAAAATACCAAACTTGGTATTTAAGTTTAGTATCTTTCAGGGATGCGACACGAAGATTTTGAGAAAAATATCTCCACCCCCAACTACCCTTTACATGCAACTTTTTTCGAAATTTTTGATTTTCTCAAAAATGGCTCTAACGATTTTGATTAAAATTTCGTATATTAAAGATATCTACCTGACAAATAAAATGTATATCTTGAATTTTCTGGGAATAGCCTCTGAAGAGTAGTTTATTCTGAATGAATTTTACTGAATTTTGAATAACTGCTAAACCGTAAGAGATGGACAAAAACTTACTACACAACAAATGTAGAGCACATTAAAACACACAATTTATGTTATATACATTTTTTTCGTGTAGTTCGACGTTTTGGAGACATTCCTTATTTTTGGTTTCTGCTATGAAAAACGTATACTTTTCTCATACAGGAACTTGTAAACTACTATCCATATAAACAAAGCAACTTCATTGATATAGCAACCAGCTTTTGACTATCATTTTAACCTACGGTTGTCCCTTATTTCGCTTCTACTTACAAGGAAGCGAGTAATAAGACTATCTCTGCTAATTTTTTCTGATCAGCATTAAGTAAATAGAAGTATAAGCTTTTTAAGAATAATTTGTTGCAGGGATATAGAGAAAGTCATATGAATGGTACACATCAGATTTTTTTTTCAATCTACTTGATGAGATAAAATTAGCAGGTATGGTTTTATTACTTGTTTCCTTGTAAGTAAAAGGGAAATAAGGGAATATACCAGGTTAAGGTGCAGTCAAATATTTTAAAAATTGGTTGGTATGTGATTGAAATCTCTTTACTGTATGGTTGGGAGAGAAAAGTATAAGTATTTTAAATCTGAATCCCATAACAAGAAATATCTCAGAAACGGTCTGTTCGGTAGGAAAACGTATAGGACATAAATTATGTGTTTTAACGAGATCTAGATTTGTTGTGTAGAAAGCTTTAGTCTATCTCATACGGTTTCCAAGTTATACAAACTTAAACAAAATTTATCCAGAATACTTGGTCTTCAGAGGCTATTCCCAGAAAATTCAAGATATACATTTTATTTTACATGTAAATATCTTTAATGCAGATATTTTAATCCAAATCTTTAGAGCCATTTTTGAGAAAATCAAAACTTTCGAAGATTTTTCTATGTAAAGGGTAGCTGGGATTTTCTTGTAAATCTTCGTGTTGCATCCTTAGAATACACTAAAATTAAATACCGTTTGGTATTTAACGGAATTTTCGTTTTTGGGCTATGCTATCCACAGACGTACACCGATACACGCAAATACACACAACACACTGATACTTTTCAAAAGCGTTTTTTTTTTTTTTTTTTTTTTTTCGTTTTTTGGTGGGTTTTGTTATCTCTAAGAATGTATTTCCAGTGAAATGTCGGTATCTAATTTTTGGGTGTAATACAACACCTTCTCTATACACTGTGTACATAGTACGTGTAGAGAAAGTAAAAACTGCTTAAAAACAAGTCAAACAAAACACTTACAAATATCCTTCTAAGGTTAAGTATCAAGGAATCACCGTAATATTACTATGTAGAAGATGTCAGAAAACAATTGAAGACATCAGCATAATACCTAGCTCTAAATATGGTGTTTGTTCAAACTCCTCGCCCTAATCGCTTCTGTGTACTCGTTAACAGCTTGTTCCAGTTGGGAGACTGGGATCTCAAGCAGACCATTGTGTTTAAGAAAGGGTTTCGCGAAGGATGCAGTATGTGGGCCAAGGTCGAATTCCACTGGCACCCAACCACAGTCTAACTTTTGCCAACACACAACCCATCTTTCTTCCTGGACAGTCTGTTTATCCAAGTTCTTTAAGAGCATTTGCTTTACTCACCTGAAATTTTAAAACCAATTTGGATCCTCCATAGATGTGTCAACAGTGCTGATTTCTTATGTCACTATACTTTTGCTACACAGAACCCATCTTTCTTGCTGGACAGTCTGTTTAACCAAATTCTTTAAAAGTATTTTCTTTACTTATGTGAGATTTAAAAACAAATAAACAAGTAAATAATAAATAAACAAATAAATACAAAATGTTGCCTTCCATGGTACAGCGGCTGTCCCAGAAGCATTCGACCTGACGTATAGATAGGTTGTTGTTGGTGAATTTAAATTGTTTAGCAGTTGTTTGTCAGCCATCATTACTGAATGCTGTCAGCAAATTTGTGAACATGGATAAAACTGGTCATCGTTATGTGATACAATACTTTCATTGGAAAGGTCTTAGTCCAACTAATATTAAACTTGAGCTAGATTCTGCTTTGGGGAGTCTGCTCCTTCGTTTACAACAGTGAAATATTGGGTGTCAGAGTTTAAATGCGGCCATACGAGCTGCCAAGACGAACATCGCAGTGGTCCACCAACTGAGATTATCAGTCCATAAATTGTAAAGAAAATCCACAAAATGGTATTGGATGACCGTCGACTGTAAGTGCGGGAGCTAGCAGACATTGCAGGCACTTCAAAAAGTTCTTTATATCGCATACTGACTGAAAATTTGGACATGAGAAAGTTACGTGCAAGGTGGGTGCCACGTTTGTTCACAATAGAACCAAAATAGTGTCGTGAGGATGTTTCAGTCGAGTTTTGGCAATGTTTCGCTGAAATAAGTCTGAGTTTTTGCGTTGATTCATAACAACTATGAAACCTGAGTCCATCACTTCACACCAGAGATAGAAGGAATAATCATAACAATGGATTGGAAGGGGAGAACAGGCTCCAAAGAAGGCGAAAACAGTTCTATCTGCAGGCAAGGTCATGGCATCAGTTTTCTGGGACGCACGCGGGATAATTTTCATTGATTATCTCAAAAAAGGAAAAGTAATCAATAGCAAATATTATGCGAACTTGTTATATCATTTGAGTGATGGAATCGAGTAAAAACGGCCGCATTTAGCGAAAAAGAATGGTTTGTTTCATCAAGACAATATGCCAGTTTACACGTCCATGGCCAAAATCAATGAGTTAAAGTTCGGATTGCTTCCTCATGCACCCTAATCACCAGATTTAGCCCCCTCTGATTATTTTCTGTTTCCAAACGTGAGGAAATGGCTTGGTGGTAGAAGATTTGCCAGCAATGAAGAGGTGGAGTCTGCAGTTGATGACTATTTTGTAGACCTCGATAGTTCTCACTATAGACAGGGTATCGAATTTATCGAACATCGCTGGGAAAAGTTTATCGAACTGAAATGAGACTATGTAGAGAAATAAAGATGTTATTCCCCAATTTTTAGTACCTTCTTTGTTAGCCCTGGTATAATGGTTACCATGCTAACTTCATATAACCTAGGTGAAGCGACAAACCCGGCGGAGGACGATGAATTTTTTCGGAGGTAGAAATCCTTCGGAAGGGAAGTAAAACCGTTGGTCCCGTGTCGTAGATTTACGGCACGTAAAAGAATATCAAGCCTGATAAAAGAGGCCTCTGAGCAAAATTAAGCAATATTTCACGCCCAGTATAGTACGCTGAGAACCACAGCAGTTGAAGAGCGTCCATAAAGAAAACTCAATTTTCCATGAGATTTTAAACCTAATTTAGATCCTCAGTAATGATTTCTTATGTCACTATACTTTTGCTTTTTATCATAGAGGTTCTGCCTTCCATCATGATAAATATGGGACATTGTTTACGACGCGAAAGCCAATCAACACAGCGCTTACACAAGCTATGGGTGAAACAGAGGAATCCATTACTAAATTACTCCATTTTTATTTCTCTAGCACGTATGTACAATGTACATGGTAGACAGAGAGGTATTGTACTCATACCGAGATTTCAACGGAACTATATGTTTTGAGAACCCCTGAATAAAAATAAATATATTCTGTGCGCATATGTGTATATGAGAGTGGGCAGCATAGCTCAAAAACGAAAAGACCGTTGAATACCAAACTTGGTATTTATTTTTGGTATCTTCCAAGGATGCGTCACGACGATTTTCAAGAAAAAACCCCACCCCCAACTACCCTTTACATGGAACTTTTTTCGAAAATGTTGTTTTTCTCAAAATTGGTTCTAACGATTTTGATTAAAATATCGAATATTAAAGATATTTACCTGACAAATAAAATGTTTATCTTAAATTATCTCTGAAGACTACTTTATTCTGTATGAATTTTACAGAATTTTGCATAATTCCTAAACCGTTAGACATGGACAAAAACTTACCACGCAAAAAAATATAGAGCACTTTAAAACACACGTGTAGTTATCGTTTTTGAGATATTCTTTGTTTTTTGGTTTCAGCTTTGAAAAACTTATACTTTTCTCATACAGCAATTGTCAACTCCTGTCCATACAAACAAATGAACTTCAGTCACATAACAACCAGCTTTTGACTATCACTTTAATCTAGGGTACTCCATTATTTCGCTTCTACTTACAAGGAAGCAAGTAATAAGACTATTTCTGCTAATTATTTCTCGATTAGCATGAAATAAATAAAAGCATAAGCCTTTTAACAATAATCTATTGCAGAAATGTATGGAAAGTCATGAATGGAACACATCAGATTTTTTCTCTAGCACGTAAGTACAATGAACACGGTAGATAGAGAAGTATTGTATTCATACCGAGAATTCACCAGAGCTATATGTTTTGAGAACCCCTGACTAAAATAAGCATCTTTTGCGCGCGTTTGTATATGTGAATGTGGGCAGCGTTGCTCAAAAACCAAAAAAATCCGTTAAAAACCAAAATTGATATTTAAAATTTTCGAAAATTTTGATTTTCTTAAAAATAGCTCTAAAGGTTTTGATTAAAATACCACATGTTTAAGATATTTTCATTTCAAACGAATTATTTATCTTGAACTTTCTGGGAATAGCCTCTGAAGATCTCTCCATTCAGGATAAATTTTGCATAATTGGTAAAACGTAAGAGATAGAAAATTTACCACACAAAAAATGTAGACCCGTTAAAACACACAATTGAGGACATATATAATTTTTTTTTTTTTTTTTTTTTTTTTTTTTTTTGTTAACCGCTTCCAAGATATTTCCTGTCATTTTGTTTCAATTTTCAACTATTTAAACTATTCTCAAACGACAACTCATCTTTCTTTTCATACTTCTTTTGATTTACTCCGAACCACGAAAAGAGAACCGAATTTCAATTGTTCCACGTGGCAACCAGCTTTTAAAATATTTGATTATTGCTTTAGCCTAGTGTATTCCCTTATTCCCCTTCTGCTGACAAAGTAGTAACTAATACGATTATTTCTGCTAATGTGTATCTCCATTAGCACAATAAAGATAAAAGAGCATTATTTGTCGTGTCTGCCTCACATTCAACAGGTCGCTGTTCGAATCTCACTTAGGGTGGATTACCAGGATAAGGGTTTTTCCGGGGTTTCCCCTTATTCTGAGAAGACGAATTTCGATAAACTTTAAGCTCTATGGACCCCAAATTCATTTGAGCATTACTTCATCAACTTCATTAATATTCCGATATAACTAACCAGGTTAAATGAGTTAAGCTTAGGTATATAAAGATATGGATATAAATTTATGAAAGAATAGTTTATAGGCCGAACAGGTAGAGAAAACCATGTGAATGGAAAACATAAGATTTTCAGAATTCAGTGCGAGGTTTCTTGAGTTTGTTTACGTAAAATAACAACTTATTACACACATTACAATAACCTTTTTACTTTCTCTACACGTGCTATATATAGTATATAGAGAAGGTATTGTATTGCACCCAAAAATTCGATACAGAGATTTCACTAGAAATACAAAAAGAAAAAATTTTTACAAAAATGTCCTTGTGTGTGTGTGTGTGTGTGTGTGTGTGTGTGTGTGTGTGTGTGTGTGTGTGGGCAGCATAGTTCAAAAACGAAAAATCCGTTATTTATCAAAGTTGGTATTTAAGTTCAGTATCTTCCATGGATGCGACACGAAGATTTTCAAGAAAATCCCCCCCTCCCCAAACTATCATTTTCATGGAGAAATTTCCAAAATTTATATTTTCTCAAAAATGGCTCTAACGATTTTGATTAAAATGTTGTGTATCAAAGATATGTACACGCCAAATAAAATTTATATCTGGGATTTTCTGGGAATAGACTCTGAACACATCTTTATTCTGAATGAATTTTTCGAAATTTTGCATAACAGGTAAACCGTAAGAGATATACAAAAACTTGAGTAACAAAAAACGTAGAGCTCGTTAAAACGCACAATTTATGTTATATACATTTTTCTTGGATTTGACCATTTTTACTTTCTCTATACGCACTATGTACATAAAGTATAAAGAAGGTATTGCACTTCACCAAAAAATTCGATACCGAGATTTCACCGGAAATATATGTTTTAGGGTCCCCTGTATCCCAAAAAAGTATTTTCAGAAAAAGGTCCGTGTGTGTGTGTGTGTGTGTGTCCGTGTGTCTGTGAACACGATAACTCAAAAACGAAAAGTCGGTAAAATACCAAACTCGGTATTTAAGTTTAGTATCTTCCAGGGATGCGACACCAAGATTTTGAGAAAAATCCCCCCACCCCAAACTACCCTTAACATGGAACTTTTTTCGAAAATGTTGAGTTTCTCAAAAATGGTTCTAACGATTTTGATTAAAACTTCGTATATTAAAGCTATTTACCTGACAAATAAAATGTATATTTTGAATTCTCTGGGAATAGCCTCTGAAGACTACTTTATTCTGGGTCTGCTAAACCGTAAGAGACGGACAAAAACTTACCACACAACAAATGCAAAGCACTTTAAATCACACAATTTATGTTATACACATTTTTTCGTGGAATTGATTGTTTTTGATATATACCTTGTTTTTGGTTTCAGCTTACAAAAATATACTTTTTCACATACAGGAATTTAACAATCCCTGTCCATACAAACAAAGGAGTTTCAGTCACATAGCAACCAGCTTTTGAATATCACTTTAACCGATGGTACTCCCTTATTTCGCTTCTACTTATAAGAAAGCAAGTAATAAGACTATTTCTACTAATTGTTTCTCGATTAGTATGAAGTAACTAGAAGCTTAGAATTTTTAACAATAATTTGTTACAGAGATATAGAGAAAGTCATATGAATGGAACACATCAGATTTTTTCCCTTGTTATTGGTTCCAATTTTAAAAAAAACTTTTCACATGCGGCAGTTTGTCAACTTGTGGCAATGCAAAGAAATGGATTTCAATCATATAGCAAAGGGCTTTTAAAAGATTTGACTATTTTAGCCTAGTATAGGTATTCTATTATTTCCCTTCTACATACAAGAAATCATTTTTGTGCTAGTGTTTACCTGGATTAGCATGAAATATGTAGAAGAATAGGCTTTTTAACAATAATTTCTTGTAAAGATGTAGAGAAAAGCATGTGAATGGAACACGTCAGATTTGTTTTTATGAGCTAACTTTCAACTTCGTTTAGATTTCTTTGCTTTCGCTGCTGCTTCTCTGTTCTCTGCGCTAATGTGAAAACTTCTGAACTTTCTCTGCTCTTTATATCGAACATTTATAGACAGAACGCTCGGAAAGCACTCGGCATTCTATGACCAAACTCAAGGTTCTTCCTGAACACTCCTGATTTCTCAAAACATGGAGCTGCGTTTTCAAGTCTGGCTTTAATACCTCCTCTAACATTCATCTGAAAAGGGAGAGAAAGAGGCTGCTTGATGTTTCACAGTATTATTGTTATTATTATTATTATTATTATTATTATTATTATTATTATTATTTTGTTTGCTTGTTTGTTTCATTGGTCATTCCGGGGGCTTTGACTTGAGAAACAACTGCAGGTATAGCTTTCTTCAAAACACGATGGCCCTCCCTTCCACTGGGCAATAACTATTAGCAAACAAAAGACGAACCTGTACAAGGGGCGAGAGGCAACTTAGTAAAATTTGTTTTCTGGAGACAGTACTTGCAAGTCAGAGAATGTAACCTGAGTTAAATGACCAGTAAGTGGATGTTTAGCATTAGTGATAAGGTGGTTTCCAACCGCAAGTCCCCTAACCGCAAACTGCAAAGTTAAGTCTTTGGCAAGGCCATCAAATTCTGAAAAATCTAATGTGTTTCATTCACATTACGTTATCTATATCTCTGCAATAAGTTATTGTTAAAAAGCTTATGCTTCTATTAATTTCATGCTAATCAAGAAAAAATTAGCAGAAATAGTCTTGTTACTTACTTCCTTGTAAGTAGAAGGGAAATAAGAGAGTACCATAGGTTAAAGTGATAGTCAAAAGCTGGTTGCTATGTGACTGAAGTTCCTTTGTTTGTATGTATGGACAGGAGTTTACAAATTTCTGTATGAGAAAGGTAATAAGTATTTTAAAGCTGGAACCAATAACAATGAATATCTCAAAAACAACCAACTTCACGAAATAAATGTACATAACATAAACGTGTGTGTTTTAACGAGCTCTACATTGTCTATCTCTTAAGGTTCACCAGTTGTGCAAAATTCCGTAAAATTCCTCCAGATTAAAGAAGTCTTCAGAGACTATTCCCAGAAAATTGATGATATACATTCTATATGTCAGGTAAGTATCAATAATATACGATATTTTAATCAAAATGGCTCTGACGATTTTGATTAAAATCTCTTATATATAAGACATTTACCTGACAAATAAAATGTATATCTTCAATTTTCCGGGAATAGCCTCTGAAGACATGTTTACTCTGGATAAATGTTGCGGAAGTTTGCATAATGGTAAACCGTAAGAAACAGATAAACACAAAAAGTGTAGAGCTCGTTAAAACACACAATTTATGTTATATACATTTTTTTTTTTGTGGGGTTGGCCGATTTTGAGCTATTCCTTGTTATTAGTTTCAGCTTTACAATACTTATACTTCTCTCATACGGAAATTTATCCACTCCTGTCATACAAACCAGATTTTAAAATATTTGACTATCGATTTACCCTGATGTATTTCTGTTCTACTTACAAGGAAGCAGGTAATAAGACGCTTTCTGCCATTTTTTTTCTCGATGGACATTAAATAAAGAGTAGAATAAGCTTTGAAACAATAATTTATTTCAGAGATGTAGAGAAAGTCATGTGAATTGAACACATCAGATTTTATTCCCTTCAATCCTCAAAATTTAGGTCTTTAACGTTTCCTTCCCAAATTGCCTTTCCAAAATATAATTTCAATGCAATAGGTATATCAATTTATCGGTGACCAACACCTATTGTGGCCTATGGACAGGCGTTAAATGCTACTAAAAGATTCCCACATAGGCAAGGATTTTTTTCAATGTTACTTTATGTTACATAATCCATAAACCTGAAGTTATAAATTTCGAAATCAAACTTTTGGCTCGAGTGTGATATTTTAACCATTAAAGATAAACGAAGGAAAATTTAATGGGAATTATATTTTCGAAAAATCGTCCCTCAGTCTTCACGTGAGCGCTTTCTAGAGGCAGCTGCAAACTTAAAATATAATTATTGTATCTTATAAGCTTGCTCCACTGACATGTATGCTTCCACGCACAATTCCTTATCCCTTTTCCCAGACTGGTTAAGTACATCTTTGACTGACGATAAAGAAACCTTATTCAGTGCAAGATTAGGCGATAGAAGTGATATAAACGCGCTGTTGGGATAGATTTGTGCGTTTTCGTCATCTAGAGGTCTTTTATTACTTTCTCTATATGTACTATGTGTATAGAGTATAGAGAAGGTATTGCACTCCACCCAAAAATTCGATACCGATATTTCACCGGAAATATATGTTTTCGGAAAAAGGTCCGTGTGTGTGTCCGTGTGTCTGTGAACACGATAACTCAAAAACGAAAATTCGGTAAAATACCAAACTTGATATTTAATTTAGTATCTTCCAGGGATGTGACACGAAGATTTTGAGAAAAATCCCCCCACTCCCAACTACCCTTTACATGGCTTTAACGAATTTGATTTAAATATCGTATATTAAAGATATCTACCTGACAAATAAAATGTATATTTTGAATTTTCTGGAAATAGCCTCTGAAGACTACTTTATTGTGAGTGAATTTTACGGAATTTTGCATAACTGCTAAACCGTAAGAAATAGAAAAAAATTACCACACAAAAAATTTAGAGCACATTAAAACACACAATTTATGTTGCATACTTTTTTTCGTGGAGTTGATCGTTTTTGAGATATTCCTTGTTTTTGGTTTCAGCTTTGAAAAACTTAAACTTTTCTCAAACAGGAATTTGTTAACTCCTGTCCATAGGAACAAAGGAACTTCAGTCACATAGCAACCAGCTTTTGACTATCACTTTAACCTATGGTACTCCCTTATTTCGCTTCTACTTACAAGGAAGCAAGTACTAGGAATATTTCTGCTAATTTTTTTGACGATTAGCTTGAAATAAAGGAGAAGCATAAGCTTTTTAACAATAATTTGTTGCAGATATGTAGAGAAAGTCATGTGAATGCAACACATCAGAAATGTGGTATTGTTATTACCTGTATCATTGACCTGTGTAGGGCTCAGAAGGGCCATAGGACTGAGTATTCGATTCAGTTTTGGCTAGAACACGTACTAAAGGTAAAGATAAGTGCTTGACAATGACGAAGGACCCTCATAGAGATCTATTGTAGGCTAGCATCCCTCCAGAAGGAAAGAATGAAGGGAGGGAACCACAGGAGGCTACAGGTGCAGGCAGGCCAAAGAGTCTCGCGGAAGTCCCTAACTGTCTGACTGATAGTGCTTCATCTCGATGCCAGGAACGCCACACAGTTATCACATCCAATATTTACAATCCCGGACCACAACGCCACCCCAGAGCCACAAACGACATTGAAAATATGCGAGCATCTGCGCACCACCTGCCAGCACAGGCACACACCTGAAAGATGATTCGGATATAGACATGAATGGGAACTGGTGGAAAGGAAGTCATAGAGAATAACACCAAAGCATTCACCTAGTGACAAGAGGAAACCACGAGCCACCTGAAGGCAGTCAAGCGGGATCGAAACAATCCAGGATACGGTTTTGAGAAATCGACGAATCAAAGTTCGCAAATAGTAGAGCCCACAGGTATATCTCAATTTTGCTAAAAACCTTTTTCTAAGGACGTATTGAATGCCCTTCGCATAAATGTCTCACTTAAGCCAGCACATTTTAAGAATGTCACAATCTAGAAGAATACCCACTATCCCAAACAACACTATACATATGAGAAATTATTTCTTTCTTTCAAAAAGATATTCCAAGGATTTTGATTCAAATCATCATTTTGAGATGAATTAGAATTACGATTGGGGCCGAGTACCGCACGTAGGGCGTTGAGCCCTTTACGACTCACGTAAGAGATAGGGGAGAGAACTGAAGGGTACCAGATTCAGATAACGATGGGCACAAGCGTGGATGGGGTTCCTAACGGTTCCAGACAGAATGTCTCCGACGACACCCGGGCCCATCCCACAAGATCCGAGCCTCCAGGGGTTCCCCCAAAGGTCCCGATAGTGTGACGACTCTAGAAATAAACCTCTGCAGTGCGCAAGTTACCATTTTTTTTTCTTTTTTTACTTTTTTTTTTTAAATACGGTACCGGAGTGTGATTGGGACTCCGGCACTGTATGCCCTACTTTTATTTACCTTTATTTTTACCTTGTTTTTCTGTATTATTACTGGATTACTGTTTTCTTATTTTTACAACACACACATAAACACAAACATATAACACCCATGCCCAAGGCGGGACTCGAACCCACGATCCCCAGCGCTACGAAGCACCAAAGCGGGACGCCTTGGCGAGCGCGGCCATGAGGACCGGCCCCATTCAGCCTATTTCAACCTTGTAACAAACAGATCACTAGAAAGTGAAAGGGACAGTAATGGTGGACAGAAAAGTCGGGGTGTGTACTGAACGTTCCAAGTAATTTCCTAGCGAGCCGGGGAAACCTCAAAAAAAAAGAAGAAAAAAAGTATATTCCCTTACTATTACTTTCTCTACATGTACTGTGTGTATAGTGTATAGAGAAGGTATTGTAATATATCAAAAAATAACGAGATTAAAAGTTTTGGGTCCCCCTGAATCCAAGAAAAACATTTTTAGATAAAGGTCCGTGTGTTTGGCATAGGTCAAAAACGAAAAGAGCGTTAAATACCAAACTATTTATTTTCAAGAAAATCCCCGCACCCCAGTTACCCTTTACCTGGAAAAATTTTCGAACATTTTGATTATTTCAAAAATCGTGTATTAAAGATGTTTACCTGACAAATAAAATTTACGAGTATATCGTTTATCTTAAATTTTATGGGAATAGCCTCTGAAGACTGCTTTATTCTGGATGAATTAGGTATACGGAATTTTGCAAAACTGGTAAACCGCAAGAGATAGACAAAGTCTAACTTAACAGAAGCTCGTTAAAACACACAATTTAAGTTATATATATTCGTGGAGAGGATCGTTTTTGTGATATTCCTTGTTATTAGTTTCAGCTGTAAAATACTTATGCTTTTCTCATACGGAAATTTGTCAACTGTCCATACAAACAAAGGTACTTCAGTCACATAGCAACCAACTTTTTGATTATCGCTTTAACCTATGGTACTCCCTTATTTCGCTTCTACTTACAAGGAAGCAAGTAATAAGACTAGTTCTGCTAATTTTTTTCTCTATTAACAGGAAGTAAATAGAAGCATAATCTTTTTGACCATAATTTGATGAAGAGATATAGAGAAAGTTATGTGAATGGAACACATCAGATTTTTTTTTGTTTCAGGGGACTCAAAACGTGTATTTCCGGTATTGAATTTTGGATGGAATGCAATACCTTCTCGATACACTGTGTACACTGTATGTGTAGAGAAAGTAGAAACTTTCTGAGGTTCTGAAAGCAGCCTGACATTCCAGCTTTGAGCAGAATTCGTTTTAAAATTGCATACATCCCTTGAGTTTTGCATAAGAAAGAATGAAGGAAAAGTGAACTGTTCTGAGTGAACCGTGACCTACACTCATTACGTGGATAGTCCATCAGTGATGACGTCAAGGTGGACAAAGAAAAAACACGTGGTTTACTGAGCGTGCGCCAGAATGGAGTACGCCACGAGGTAGTTACGTCCTTTTTTCCCGCCGAGCACGTGCTGGTGGGCGGCCAGTGGGGTGAGTGGGGTGGCTAATCAGTGGCGTATCGTAGCTTAACAGTTGCGCATGTCTGTACTCCCACTCGCTCTTCCATTTGGAAAATTGGTGTATACAAATCCGCTGTTAGCGATCCAGACTCGAGGGTATTCATGATGTAACACTCATTATTTTATTCGTATTCTAATAATTTCGCAAACATTCGCGTTAACTTTCAAGACAGCAAATAATGAACCCAATAGTGTCGTTTTAGTTTTATATTTAGAACAAAAGTCATTACGGTACAGTAAGCAAATCATCTGGAGTAATTATTTGTTGTTTATTCTAGAAGTTTAGAGCCCATAAATTTGATATGCATGCAACTATCACGTGTCCTAGTTATGTTGAAAATGAATAAACGTGATTGAAACGACCAGAAGCACAATCAGCATCAATTATTAACGATTTCAACCACAAAAAAAAACTTTTTTTACTTTCTCTACCTACACACTATATATAGAAAGCATTGTATTCCACCCAAAAATTCGATATCGAGATTACTCCAAAAAAAAAATCTGATGTGTACCATTCACATGACTTTCTCTATATCCCTGCAACAAATTATTCTTAAAAAGCTTATACTTCTACTTACTTTATGCTAATCAGAAAAAGATAGCAGAAATAGTCTTATTACTTGCTTCCTTGTAAGTAGAAGCGAAATAAGGGACTACTATAGGTTAAAGTGATAGTCAAAAGCTGGTTGCTATGTCAATGAAGTTCCGTTGTTTATATGGATAGGAGTTGACAAGTTCCTGTATGAGAAAAGTATAGCTTTTCATAGCAGGAACCAAAAATAAGGAATGTCTCGAAAACGTCAAAATTACGAAAAAAATGTATACAACATAAATTGTGTGTTTTAATGTGCTCTACATTTTTTGTGTAGTAAGTTTTTGTCCATCTCTTACGGTTTAGCAGTTATTCAAAATTCAGTAAAATTCATCCAGAGTAAACTACTCTTCAGAGGCTATTCCCAGAAAATTCAAAATATACATTTTATATTTCAGGTAAATAGCATTAATACACGAAATTTTAATTAAAATCGTTAGAGCCATTTTTGAGAAAATCAAAATTTTCGAAAAAAATTCCATGAAAAGGGTAGTTGGGGGTGGGGGGATTTTTCTCAAAATCTCCGTGTCGCATCCCTGGAAGTTACTAAACTTAAATACTAAGTTTGGTCTTTTACCGACTTTTAGTTTTTGAGTTATCGTGTTCACAGACACACGGACACACACGCACACGGACGTTTTTGTGAAAATGCTTTTTTTGGATATTGGGGACCCTAAAACATATATTTCCGGTGAAATCTCGGTATCGAATTTTTGGGTCGAGTGCAATACCTTCTCTATACACTATGTACATAGTGCGTATAGAGAAAGTAAAAAAGGTTTTAGATCCACTGAATTTCGTGTGTGTGTGTGTGTGTGTGTGTGTGTGTGTGTGTGTGTGTGTGTGTGTGTGTGTGTGTGTGTGGAGGGGGCGGGGGGGGTAGCATAGCTCAAAAACGAAACGTCGGTTACTATCATACTTGAAATTTGATTTCAGTATCTTTCAATGGTGCAACACGAAGACCTTCAAGAAAATTCACCCACCCCCATATACTCTTAACGTGGAACATTCTTCGAAAATATTGATTTTTTAAAAATGCCTCTGACGATTTTGATTAAAATAACATATCCAGTAGGTCTACTGTTTCCAGGTCTGTAGGCCGTGATCGATTAGATGAAATGACGTTTCGCCCGTGATTCCACTCCTTCAGAGGATGACGTCACTCTAGTTTCAGCCAGCAAGAATCATCCTCTGAAGATGCCCGGTAGAGTCACGGGCGAAACGTCAGGTGACATTTCATCTAATCGACCCCACGGCCTATAGATCCGGAAACCTCTACATTTTACTGGATTAACGGCGGCCGTGAAAGCTAAGTATGTATAAAGTAACATTTCTTTAAGATATTTTCGTGACAAACGAATTTTTTTGGGAATAACCTATAAAGTGGGAGTGACTTTTTTCTTTCTTTTTTTTTTTTTTTTTTGGTAGTTCAACGTCCTTTAACCTAGTTAGTCATATCTGACGATGAATGAAGTTGGTGAAATGATGCTCAAATGATCTCGGGGTCCATGGAGCTTAAAGTTACTCGACATTCGTCTTCTTTTCGAAAAAAACCTTATCTGGGTAACTCACCCTAAGCGAGATTCGAACTCACGAATTTTGAATGTGATGCAGACACGCTACCACCACACTACCCAGGTAGATGGATGACTTTTGTGTAACTGATAAAGCGAGAGACAAAATCTTACTTCACAAAAAGTATAACATCTATTAATGCACACAATTTATGTTATATGCTTTTCTTGTAGAAATAAATATTTACAAAAGATTCCTTATTATTGGCTTTAATTTTAAACTACTTAAAGGGTCTCAAATCAGCTTTCGTTTCATCTCTCTTTTGTTTTACTCCTGTTAAGAGAAAAGAACGAATGTCAGTTATTTCACACAGCGATCAGCTTTTAAAATATATGTCAATTGAAGGGAATCATAAAATCTATACGTTGTCTCTCACGTCAACTGTAAATTCCGTCATGGAGTTGGTTTAACATTTGCAAATGATATGTACGCTTCATCATGGTGAATTTCAGCACTTAAACACTAATGATTTCAGAGGCTATTCCTAGAAAATTCAAGATAAACATATTATTTGTCAGGCATATATCTTTAATATACCATATTTTAATCAAAATCGTTAGAGCTAATTTTTAGAAAATCAAAATTTTCGAAATTTTTTCCATGTGAAGGGTAGTTTGGTGTGGGGGGATTTTCTTGAAAACCTTCGTGTCGCATTCTTGGAAGATACTGAACTTAAATACCAAGTTTGGTATTTAACGATGTTTCCGTTTTTGAGCTGCCCACAGACACACACACATACCCACAGACACACTCACAGACAGACAGACAGATAGACACGGACATTTTTCTATTTTTTTTTTTTTTTTGTATTCAGGGTGTCTTAAAACATGCATTTCCAGTGAAATCTCTGTATCGAATTTTTGGGTGCAATAATTCTATACATTATGTACATAGTACGTATAGAGAAAGTAAAAAAAAACAAAAACAAAATTAGGAAGATTAGCTAAGTTACTCGTGTCGCCTCACTAATAGAGGTGAGTGACAGTGAGTTTACCGACCTCACTCCCCGCTTGTAGCCAATCAGTCGCCGTAATCTTGGTAACTTGCAATCCCTCAAATGACACCCCGTCTGCTCTCTCTAATTTTACTTTCTCTACACGTACTATGCATATGGTGTACAGAGAAGACACTGCATTGCATTCGAAAAATTTATTGCACCGAGATTTCACCAGAAATACATGTTTTGGGACCCCTGAATTAAATAAAAGCATTTTTAGAAACATTTCCGCGTGTGTGTCTCTGGACAGCAGAGCTCAAAAACCAAAAGACCGTTAAATACCAAACTTGCGTATTTGGGTTTGGTATCTTCCAAGGATGCGACACGAAGATTTTCAAGAAAAAAACCCCACCACAAACTACCATTTAATATTTCGAAAACCACTGAGAGGAATCTGTATTTTCTTTTAAGGGTTTAACTCAGAATCTCAGTTGCAAGAAGTGTCAATGTGAAGAGCAATAATTTTCACTTTTTCTATAAGCACTATGTAGGTAGTGTATAGAGAAGGTATTGCACTCCACCAAAAAATTCGATACCGAGATTTCACCGGAAATATATATTTTAGAGTCCCCTGTATCCAAAAAAGGTATTTTTAGAAAAAGGTCCGTGTGTGTCCGTCTGTCCGTGTGTGTCCGTCTGTCCGTGTGTCCATTTGGCTGTGAACACGATAACTCAAAAACGAAAAGTCGGTAAAATACCAAACTTGGTATTTAAGTTTAGTATCTTCTAGTGATGTGACACGAAGATTTCGAGAAAAATCCCTCCACCCCAAACTACCCTTTACATGGAAATTTTTTCGAAAATTTTGATTTTCTAAAAAATGGCTCTAAAGATTTTGATTAAAATATCGTATATTAAGGATATTTACCTCACAAAAAATGTATATTTTGAATTTTCTGGGAATAGCCTCTGAAGACTACTTTATTCTGGGTCAATTTTAAGGAATTTTGCATAACTGCTAAACCGTAACAGATGGACAAAATCTTACCACACAACAAATGTAGAGCACTTTAAAACACATAATTTATGTTGTATACATTTTTTCGTGGAGTTGATTGTTTTTGAGATATTTCTTGCTTTTGGTTTCAGCTATAAAAACATACTTTTCTCATACAGGGCTTTGTGAACTCGTGTCCATACAAACAAAGGAACTTCAGTCAGATAGCAACCAGCTTTTGACTATCAGTTTATCCTATAAAAGACCCTTTATTCGTTTCTACTTACAAGGAAGCAAGTAATAAGAATATTGCTGCTAATCAGCATGAAATAAATGGAAGCATAAGCTTTTTAACAATAATTCGTTGCATTGCTTTAGAGAAAGTCATGTGAATGGAACACATCAGATTTTTGTATTAATTATACAAGGGCGGCGCCGTGGGTAAATAGTTAGATCGCTCGCCTCATATCTAGTCGGCCTGGGTTCGATTCCAAGCGCGCGCATGTGGGATTTGTGGTGTACGAATCGGCATCTGAGCGGGTCTTAACCGGGCCCTCCGGTTTCCCCCGCCACGCATTCCACTAATTACTACATCATCGCCTTTCCTATCATCCATTTCGCTTACAGTTCATATCATACACTTCCTCACACTCATGGTTACGGACCGACCAATCGTACTAGGTTCTCCATTCTGTAGTTTCGTGTCATTGGCGCCTCTTCAGGCCTCAGACGCTCAGATATTGACTTGTAAGTCCTAGGGAGGTGTGAGTCTTACAAATATACAGGGAGGGTAAGCTGAAAACGAAATGAATTATATAGCTTAATAAATCCAAAATATCTTACATGCATATCAAGAATTATAGGAGCTCTAACTTTATTACAATCCTAATTCATTTGTAACAAATTTATATAATTTATGATTACAATTACTTTTCTACCTTGCCTTGCTAATTTGAGATTTAATAAATATTTTAGTATGATAAATAAATGTAAGAATTATAAAAATTTAGTACTAATTTAATTTAAATTACGTTATTTTTTTATTAATCTTAGTAAAACCAAACTTTGTTATGCTCCCATATATGAGTATAGCGACTCTTTCTTACTTGACAGATGTGTATACAACCTGAGGCTGCAGATACCTCGCAAGAGTAATAAGAAAATCTTATGTGTTCCATTCACTTGCTTTTCTTTACATCTCTGTAACATATTTGTATTAAAAAGCTTAAGCTGCTATACATTACATGTTAATCGAGCTGAACGCTTGCAGAAATGTTTTCTTGTAAGTAGAAGAGAAATAAGGGAATAACTGGGCTAAAACGATCGTCAAATATTTTAAAAGGCGGTTGCCATAAAATGTGATTCTTTGCATTACCTGCAGTTCACAAATTCCTGTATGTAAAAAGTATTTTAAAACCGAAACCACTGTCAAGGAATATCTCAAGACAGTAAAAAAAAATCTGATGTGTTCCAATCACATGACTTTCTCTATATCTCTGCAATAAATTATTTTTAAAAAGTTTATGCTTCTACTTACTTCCTGCTAATCGAGAAAAAATTAGCAGAAAAAATGTATATGACATAAACTGAGTGTTTTAACGTGCACTACATTTTTTGTTTTATGTTTTCGTACATATTACGGTTTAGCAGTTATGCAAACTTTCGTAAAATTGATCCAGTATAGTCTTCAGATGCTATCCCCAGAAAATTCAAGATATACATTTTATTTGTCAGGTAAATATCTTTAATATACGATATTTTAATCAAAATCGTTAGAGCCATTTTTAAGAAAATCAAAATTTTCGAAATTTTTTCCATGTAAAGGGTAGTTTGGGGTGGAGGGATTTTTTTTAAAATCTTCGTGTCGCATCCTTGGACGATTCCAAACTTAAATACCAAGTTTGGTATTTAACGGTATTTTCGTTTTTGAGGTATGCTGCCCACAGACAGACACACACACATAGACAGACAGACACCCACAGGGACATTTTTCTAAAAATGCTTTTTTTTAGATTCAGGTGGTCTCAAAACATGTATTTCCGGTGAAATCTCGGTATCGAATTTTTGGGTACAATGCATAAGCTTTTTAACAATTATTTGTTGCAGAGATGTAGAGAAAGTCGTGTGAATGGAACGCATCAGATTTTTGTATAATTGGTAAACCGGGAGAGGTAGACAAATACTTACGATCTACACAAACAATGTAGATCTCGCTAAACAGCACAGTTTCTGTCACTTTTTTTTTTTTTTTTTTGAGCTAACCGTTTCCGAAATATTCCTTATTATTGGTTTCAATTTTAAACTACTTAAATCCTTCTCAAACGGGAAGTAATCCTTCGTTTCATAAATCTTTTGTTTTACTCCTGGCCATGCGAAGAGGACGCGACCTGCTTTTAAGAAGGTTGGCTATCCGTTAGCTAGTATATACCATTACTTCCGTTCTACTTACCAGTAAGCAAGTAGTAAGACAATTTCTGCTAATGTTTATCTAAATTAGCATGATAAAAATAAAAGAGTATATAACAAAAACACACACACACATCTATCCTAACAGCGCGTTTATACCACTTTTATCGCCTAATCTTGCACTGAATAAGCTTTATTTATCATCCTTCTCTTATGGTTTAGCAGTTATGCAAAATTCCGTAAAATTCGTCCAGAATAAAGTAATCTTCAGAGGTTATTCCCAGAAAATTCAAAATATACATTTTATTTGTCTGGTAAATGTCTTTAATATACGAAATTTTAATCCAAATCGTTGCCATTTTTGAGAAAATTAAAGAAAAAAAGTTCTATGTAAAGGGTAGTTTGGGGTGAGGGTATTTTTCTCAAAATCTTCCTGTCGCATCCCTGGAAGATACTAAACTTAAATACCAACTTTGGTATTTTACCGACTTTTCATTTTTGAGCAATCGTGTTCATAAACACACGGACACACGGACCTTTTGCTGAAAATGCTTCTTTGGATACAAGGAACCCTAAAACATATATTTCCGGTGAAATCTCAGTATCGAATTTTTGGGTGGAGTGCAATACCTTCTCTATACAGTATGTACATAGTACATGTAGAGAAAGTAATACGTTTCCCCGGTCAATAGCTCTATTGGCAAGCAAGTTTCTGGATTTATAACAGCAGGCGTGACAATACGTGCTGGAGAAAGTAAAAACAATCAGATCTCATCAGACGTTTTAATGCCCAAGAGCAAGTAACCTCGACTGGTTGGTTGTCTGAAGCTGGATGTGTTGCTATAGAAACGTTTGTTTCTGATAATTTCCTCTCTATGGGGGCGCTCCCACCTGCAGGGGTGCAAACAAACCAGTTACTGTGCATTTTTACTTTCTCCATACGCACTATGTACATAGTGTATAGAGAAAGTATTGCACTCCACCAAAAATTCGATACCGAGATTGTACCGGAAATATATGTTTTAGGTTCCCCAATATCCAACAAAAGCATTTTCACAAAAACGTCCGTGTGTGTGTGTGTGTGTGTGTGTATGTGTGTGTGTGTGTGTCCGTGTGTCCGTGTGTCTGTGAACACGATAACTCAAACTCGGTAAACACGATAACTCGGTAAAATACCAAACTTGGTATTTAAGTTTAGTATCTTCCAGGGATGCGACACGAAGATTTTGAGAAAAATTCTCCCACCCCCAACTACCCTTTACATGAAACTTTTCTCGAAAATTTTGATTTTCTCAAAAATGGCTCTAACGATTTTGATTAAAGTTTCGGATATTAAACATATATACCTGACAAATTAAATGTATATCTTGAATTTTCTGGGAATAGCCTCTGAAGAGTAGTTTATTCTGGATGAATTTTACTAAATTTTGAATGACTGCTAAACCGGAGATGGACAAAAGCTTACCACACAAAAAATGTAGAGCACCTTAAAACACACAATTTATGTTATATACATTTTTTTCGTGGAGTTCGTCGTTTTTGTGACGTTCCTTATTTTTGGTTTCTGCTATGAAAAACGTAAACTTTTCTCGTACAGGAACTTGTCAACTCCTGTCCGTATAAACAAAGGAACTTCATTGACATAGCAACCAGCTTTTGACTATCACTTTAACCTACGGTTGTCCCTTATTTCGCTTCTACTTACAAGGAAGCGAGTAATAAGACTATTTCTGCTAATTTTTTCTGATTAGCGTAAAGTAAATAGAAGTATAAGCTTTTTAAGAATTATTTGTTGCAGGGATATGGAGAAAGTCATGTGAATGGTGCACATCAGATTTTTAGGTAATGGATTGCGCTACTTCAGTCATTCGAGACTTTTGATAACCAGAAAACTTTTAACTTTATCGGGTAGTTTCTGATCAGCTGATTTTGTTTACTAATTACTTACTTTACACGTACTATGTACATAGTGTATAGAGAAGATATTGCAATGTGCTCTAAAATTCGATTCTGTGTGTGTGTGTGTGTGTGTGTGTGTGTGTGTGTGTGTGTGTGTGTGTGTGTCTGTGGACAGCATTGCTCAAAAACGAAAAGACCGTTAAATAGATACCAAACTTAAAAACCAAGATTGGTATCTTCCAAGGATGCGACACGAAGATTTTGATGAAAGTCCCCCCATCCCCAACTACCCTTTACAGGCAAAATTTTCAAAAATGATGATTTTCTCAAAAACAGCTCCAACAATTTTGATAAAAATCTCTTATATTTAAGACATTTACATGACAAATAAAATGTATATTTTGAATTTTTTTGAAATAGCCTCTGAAGACCTCTTTATTTTGGATGATTTGTATTGAATTTTGCATAGCTGGTAAACCGTAAGAGAGACAAAAACTTGCTGCATAAAAATGTAGATCTTGGTAAAACACATAATTTATATTATATACATCTTTTCGTGGAGTTGGTCGTTTTTGTGATATACCTTGTTATTGGTTTCAGCTTTAAAAAACTTATACTTTTCTCATACGGCAATTTGTCAACTCCTGTCCATACAAACAAAGGAACTTCAGTCACATAGCAACCAGCTTTTGACGATAACTTTAACCTATGGCACTTCCTTATTTCGCTTCCACTTACAAGGAAGCAAGTAATAAGACTATTTCTGCTAATTTTTTCTCGAGAAGGATGAAGTAAGTAGAAACATAATTGTAAATAGAAACCTAACTACACATTGTTGCCATTTCTTGATGTGAGAAATGCTGAGTTGGCGCTTATCACACTTTTTAATAATAATTTGTTGCCCGCTTGGTTAGTGTGTGGTAGCGTGTCTGCCTCACATTCAAAAGGTCGTGAGTTCGAATCTCGCTAAGAGTGAGTTGTACGGATAAGGCTTTTTACGGGGTTTTCCCTTATCCTGAGAAGACGAATGTCCATGGACCCCGAGAACATTTGAGCATCATTTCACCAATTTCATTCATCGTCCGATATGACCAACTAAGTTAAAGGACGTTAAGCTGCAAAAAAAATGTTGCAGAGGCGTAGAGAAAGTCATGTGAATGGAGCACATAAGATTTTTTTAATTTTACTGGGTTAATTTTGATTATTGTTTTGTTAACTTATCTTCGTTTAACCTTTTAACACAGTAAACGTTTTTATAACGCATTTTCGTTTTGCAAGTGTAACACGTAAGCGTAAAAATAGCAGGTTGTACTTTTACGCACTATCATGAAAAAAAAAAAAAAAAAAAAAAAAAAACCTGATGACTACATGACCTTCTCTCCAACTCAGCATTTCTAACGTCAAGAAATGGCAACAATGTGTAGTTAGGTTTTTAATTTAGGAAGACCGAGTCAAGAAAATACAAATAAAGAAAATTCGTCATCATCGTCTACATCATGTCCTAGAAATCTTCCATGGCACGACAGCTCACGGGGAACCTTGGCCTACCGCCCGGCCGCTGCGTCCCTCATCTTGGTCCACTACAGACGTCGTGGATGAGGTGCAGTATTGGAGGGAGGCGTGGTCACCGCCTCGAGCCCCCCGGCCGCTTAATGCGGTCCTCATGACCTGGAGCCGCTACTTCTCTATCAAGTAGCTCCTCAATTGGCCCCCCAGGGACCTTACGAGGCTGAGTGCACCCCGGGCCAGGTCTCCCAGCGGGGGAAAAATTCCCACGCCGGTACTGGGAATCGAACCCAGATCTCCCTCTTGGTAAGCAGCTGCGCTAACACCGCGCTAAGGAGATGACCCTATACATTATACACACTTTTCACCCATCAGACCTATATGGATGTATACAGTTGCAAAATCTGGGGCCAGCTTCATCTTCTCAAAAACAAAGAATACAAACTATTCAAAACAGATGTATCCGTTTAATCACCAATGGTATATCAGAAACTCCACTATTCATTCAGATCATTGTCCTCAGCAGAGATTACAGAAAACTTCATAACTCGTTCCACCATCACAGCAATCCTATTGTTCAACAAATTCCTCTAAACTAACCAACAGATCCAGTAAACAAGATTAAAGCGAAAAAAAAGCTCGGATTTAAGACTTGCACGGCATTATTGATCTTAAAAAATCGGATTTGTTCCATTCACATGACTTTCCCCACATCTCTGTAACAAATCATTGTTAAAAATCTTATGCTTCTATTTACTTCATGGTAATCGAGGAAAAAAATAGCAGAACTAGTCTTATTACTTGCTTCCTTGTAAGTAGAAGGGAAATAAGGGAGTACCATATGTTAAAGTGATAATCAAAAGCTGGTTGCTATGTGACTGAAGTTCCTTTGTTTGTATGGACATGAGATGACAAATTCCTGTATGAGAAAGGTATGTTTTTCGAAGCTGAAACCAAAAATAAGGAATATCTCAAAACGACCAACTCCACGAAAAAAAAATATATATAACATAAATTGTGTGTTCTAACGTGCTCTAAATTTTTGGTGTGGCAATTTTTTTTTTACCCCCCATCTCTTACGGTTTAGCAGTTAACCAAAATTCCATAAAATTCATGCAGAATAGTCTTCAGAGACTATTCCCAGAAAATTCAAGATATACATTTTATTTCTCAGGCAAATGTTTTAATGTACGAAATTTTAATCAAAATCATTAGAGCCATTTTTAAGAAAATAATTTTTTTTTAAAAAAAAAGTTCCATGTAAAAGGTAGTTTAGGGCGAAGGATTTTTCGTGTTGCATCCCTGGAAGATGCTAAACTTAAATACCAACTTTGGTATTTTACCGACTTTTCGTCTTTGAGCTATCGTGTTCATAGACACACACATGCACACACACTGACGTTTTTCTGAAAGTGCTTTCTTTTTGGATTCAGGGGGAACCAAAACATGTATTTCCGGTAAAAACTCGGTATCGAATTTTGAGTGCATTACAGTGGCTTCTTCTCTATACACTATGTACACAGTACGTGTAGAGGAAGTAAAAATATAATATGACAGATCTATTTATAAATTCATGTACTGTAAAACTTGAATTCCTCTGTGAAACGTTTTAAAATGCGTCACGTGGCTAATTTTTATTAGACCAAAGTATTATTTAAATAACAATGCAAGATAGAATGTTGAGCATGGCAAAAAGAAATTACTATCATGGCGTATAATTAGTATAAATTGGAATAAGATATCTTGCATACATGGATTTTCGAAAGTTCCCAGATGCATCGCGTTAAACTACCATGCAGCTTGGCTTTAGATTTTTTATTTATTTATTGCTTCTGTTGTATAGCTCCTTTAACTTCTATGGCCATATGGAAGGATTTGACTTGAGAAACAACTACTGGTGTTTATCTCGCTGAACTGTAGGTTTCTTAACGTTGATTTTTCGGTTCTATACTATTAAACACACACTCATTCACTCTCACATTCATACTTCCAGACTCTGTGGGGGATAAGGAATGATTCTGGCTAAAGAAAAATTCCCTGCCCCAGCCGGGAATCGAACCCAGAACTTCTTAATGAGAAGCCGGAACGCTGGCCACTCAACCGCAGAGGGTGCCAGCTTGTGTTTGTCTCGGCTAGCTATAACATTTCTATGCTTGTGGGGTTTTAGGATAGAGATGGACTCAGTTCAAAGTTTTCTTTTTGAAGGAATGTCGTTCACCAGGGCGCATGACGGATGGAGAATTAACCCTACATTCATAGTGAAATCGCAGCGCTAACCTTAAGCAGCAAAAGCGCAGGCGCGAGATAGGACCATTCATAATGTGGTCGTAATCGTAACACAAGAAGATGGTACAAGATTCTAGATCCGGTAATTAAAAGCGGAGATCTTCCAGGCGTACTGCAAGTTTCAAATTGCAGAGAATAACCATAATATCATACAAATAAGTTCACTCTTTTATAAATTAATAGATTAAAAATCTTATGTGTTCCATTCACATGACTTTCTCTACATCTCTGCAACAAATTATTGTTAAAAAGCCTATGCTTCTATTTACTTCATGCTATTCGAGAAAACATTAGCAGGAATAGTCTTATTACTTGCTTCCTTGTAAGTAGAAGCGAAATAAGGGAGTAGCGAAGGTTCAAGTGATAGTCAAAAGCTGATTGTTATGTGACTGATTTAAACTTTGTTTGTATGGACACGATTTAACAAATTCCTGTATGAGAAAAGTATAAGTTTTTCCAAGCTGAAAACAAAACAAGGAATTTCTAAAAAACGATCAACTCCACGAAAAAAATGTCTATAACATAAACTGTGTGTTTTAAAGTGCTCTACATTTTTGTATGATACAATTTTATCCATCTCTTATGGTTTAGCAGTTATGCAAAATTCCGTAAAATTCCTTCAGAGGCTATTCCCAGAAAATTCAAGATATACATATTATTTGTCAAGTAAATATCTTTAATATATGATATTTCAATCAATATCATTAGTTCATTTTTTAGAAAATCAAAAATTTCGAAAACGTTTCCATGTGAAGGGTAGTTGGGGGTGGGGGTATTTTTTTTTAATCTTCGTCTTCTTAACGGTCTTTTCGTTTTTGAGTTATGCTGCCCACAGACACATACACATACACACAGACACACACACGGACATTTTTCTGAAAATGCTTTTTTTTGGATTCAGGGGGTCCCAAAATATGTATTTCCGGTGAAAACTGGATATAGAATTTTTGGGTGGAATGCAATACCTTCTCTATACACTATGTACATAGTACGCGTAGAGAAAGTAATAAAAGTTACATTTGCACAATTACCGCTACAATTCGATGGCAACAATAATATATTTAAAAGCCTCTAGCGTCAGCGATTTAAACGTGGTGCGGCACAGCCAAATGGAACAGCAATACGTGTACACGGTAGGCGCGCGCTGTAAAGTATGCATTGCTGTTTTTCTTTACTTTCTCTACACGTACTACATCGTAGTGTATAGAGAAGGTATTGTATTACACCCAAAAATTCGATACCGAAATTTCACAGGAAATATATGTTTGAGACTCCCTGAATCCAAAAAGAGCATTTTTAGAAAAATGTCCGTGTGTGTCTGTGTGTATGTGTCTGTGGGCAGCATAACTCAAAAACGAAAAGACCGTTAAGAAGACGAAGATTTTCAACAAAAAAGATCCCCCCACCCCAAACTACCCTTTACATGGAAAAAATTTCGAGAATTTTTATTTTCTTAAAAATAGCTCAAATGATTTTGATTAAAATATCGTATATTAAATATATTTACCTGACAAATAAAATTTATATCTTGAATTTTCTGGGAATAGCCTTTTAAAACTACTTTATTCTGGATGAATTTTACGAAATTTTGCATAACTGCTAAACCGGACAAAAACTTACCACACAAAAAATGTAGAGCAGGTTAAAACACACAATTTATGTTAGATACATGTTTTTCTTGGAGATGATCGTTTTTTAGATACTCCTTGTTTTTGGTGATACATGGAATGAGGATGGAGCACCGGTGGAATGCGAAAAGTAACCGGAGAAACCGGAGAAAACCTGCCCCTACGCCCGTTTTGTCCAAATCAAATCTTACATGCGGTCGCTTGGGTACGAACCCGGGCCGCCTAGGTGAGAGACGAATGGTCTAACCACTCGGCCACGGCGTGGCTTGCATTGCTCTGTTCAACAGCAGGCAAAGCACAGCGGAAAGAATGTAGATTTATTTCTTAATGTACGCAACGCAAGCATAAAGTTTGGAGTTGCAAACTCTTAGATTGCGTAGCGCTTTGCCTAAATCTAGGTGAATACCATTTAGTGCGTCTTGCGTTTACGCTCTGTCTGCGTTTACATCTTGGAGCGGTTACGGGTGACGTGCCGTTTCGGCTAAGTGGGATTTTGGATGGGTTCGGGTTCGTGAGAAGTTCAGGGTAACATAGATCTTAAATGGATCTCAGGATCTGGTATTCAACGCGACTGATTGGTTTCGTTTTCTATTCTTAACTCTTTATTTTCCCGACACCTTTATTTCTGTTAACCACGCCTCATCACTCACGCACTGACATCGCACACGAATTTGTTGCATCATTTAGCAATAATACTTCTCTATGTAGTTTTATTGACTCGACTTAATATTTCAGCCTCTGGGTTACTGACATCACTGCTACGTGCCCGACTCTCCAATAATGAGTGCAATGGCGGACCTCCCAACTGAAGTGAACTGACGGACATTTCGACTATAAGTGCTTTTCAAAATCTCAACCCCTACTGGCTTCCAGCATCTACCTGGTCCTGGCTTTACCATATTTTTATGTTCATATATTTTCCGATTGGTCGTTTCGTATCTTTTTCATCAAGAAAATCCTCTGCCAATACGCGTAGGAATATTGAACTCCTGTACGACTAAATCGATTTGCCGTTATGCGAAAACCTCGACCGTTTTGGTTCGATTATTCAGTATCGAAATTTTTTATTGAGTACAATATTTATAACATTTAATGATATTAGAATCGAAGCTTTACATCAGATTACTTCCTCTACATGTGCTAAGTAAGTACATAGTGTATAGAGAAGGCATTGCATTCCACCCAAAAACTAGATGCCGAGATTTCACCGGAAATACACGTTTTATGGTCCCATATATCCAAAAAAATCTTATGTGTTCCATTCACATGACTTTTTCTATATCTCTGCAAGAAATTATTGTTAAAAATCTTATGCTTCTATTTACTTCATGCTAATTGCGAAAAAAAAAAAAAAAATGTCAGAAATAGTCTTATTACTTGCTTCCTTTTAAGTAGAAGCGAAATATGGGAGTACCATAGGTTAAAGTGATAGCCAAAGGCTGGTTGCTGTGTGACAGTAGTTCCTTTGTTTGCATGGACAGGAGTTAAAAAATTCCTGTATGAGAAAATATAAGTTCCTGAAAGGTGAAATTAAAAACAATGAATAACTAAAAAACGATCAACTCCACGAAAAAAATGTATATAACATAAATTGTGTGTTTTAATGTGTTCTACATGTTTTGTGTAGTAAGTTTTTGTCCATCTCTTACAGTTTAGTAGTTATTCAAAATTCAGTAAAATTCATCGAGAATAAACTACTCTTCAGAGGCTATTCCCAGAAAATTCAAGATATACATTTTATTTGTCAGGTAAATATCTTTGGTATTCAAAATTTTAATCAAAATCGTTATAGCCATTTTTGAGAAAATCAAAATTTTCGAAAAAAGTTCCACGTAAAGGGTAGTTGGGGGTGGGGGGATTTTTCTCAAAATCTTCGTGTCGCATCCCTGGAAGATACTAAACTTAAATACCAAGTCTGGTATTTTACCCACTTTTCGTTTTTGAGTTATCGTGTTCACAGACACACGGACACATACACACACACACACACACACACACACACACACACACACACACACACACACGGACCTTTTTGTGAAAATGCTTTTTTTGGATATTGGGGACCCTAAAACATATATTTCCGGTGAAATCTCGGTATCGATTTCACCGGAAATATATGAGGATTTTACTTTCTCTATACGCACTATGTACATAGTGTATAGAGAATGTATTGCACTCCACCCAAAAATTCGATACCGAGATTTCACCGGAAATATATGTTTTAGGGTCCCCTGTATCCAAAAAAAATTATTTTCAGAAAAAGGTCCGTGTGTGTGTCCGTGTTTCTGTGAACATGATAGCTCAAAAACGAAAAGTCAAGTAAAATACCAAACTTGGTATTTAAGTTTAGTATCTTCCGGGGATGCGACACGAAGATTTTGAGAAAAATACTCCCACTCCAAACTACCCTTTACATGGAAGTTTTTTCGAAATTTTTGAATTTCTTAAATATAGCTCTAACGATTTTGATTAAAATATCGTATATTTAAGATATTTACTTGACAAATAAAATGTATATCTTGAATTTTCTAGGAATAGCCTTTAAAGACTACTTTATTCTGGATGAATTTTACGGAATTTTCCCTAACTGCTAAACCGTAAGAGATGGGTATACTTACCACACAAAAACTGTAGAGCACGTTAAAACACACACTTTATGTTATATATATTTTATTCGTGGAGTTCATCGCTTTTTAGATATTCCTTGTTTTGGTTTCAGCTTTGAAAAACATACTTTTCTTATAAAGGAATTTGTCAGCTTCTATCCATACAAACAAATGAACTTCAGTCACATAGCAACCAGCTTTTGACTATGCCTTTAACCTATGGTACTCGCTTCCCTTTTCTTGAACCAATAGAAACTATACTACTATTGAAGTTAGACTGCCAACTCTCAGTAAGTTTCACAATCTCACCACCCCCTTCAAGATTTCGTTTTCTTTTTTAGCTTAAGGACATTCTTTTAAACATTTCAACCCCGACTGCTTGGCTACTGTCCACAAAAAATTTTGCGAAACATTTATCTTTTACGACCCGTGTACAGTTTCAGCTATCTCATCTCTCTTATAACTAAGTTTATGCTAACATCGTCTAAAAATATAATCTTAATTTCTATTATTATTATATATATAAATATATATATATATATTTATTTACATTATCTTGCTTATTAATTATTTACATCTTCTTGAATTCATTAGTACTGCCTCAAATTATGTGTTAATTGAAGAAATTTATCAGCAGCAGTCCAACCACGTATATACAATAGTAGCATTAATTCTGGAACTTTTTTGTTAAATTAAATTTTATATTTCAAGTTTGCATTCAACTCTCATTCAGTGTTATTTTTATTTGATAAATTATATCTAGGAAGTGTTACTATAATATTGCATCTTTAACATGGAATGGAGCTAATTTGTCTCTTAATGTTTACTTTGGTTCAACTTTGCAAAATACATCATTTTATAAATATACACAGAAATATTTTATGTTGTATTTAATTTGAAAATCGGAATTATTGATGTCATATTACATAAAGAAGCTGAAATTTTGTGATATCAAGTTAGGATTATGATATTTGAATTCCACGAACAATATATGAGCATTGTAATCTTAAAACTACCACGTTTCCTCAATTTAGAGCAATAATAGGGGAAGTCACAATTGAGGTAAATGGTAGTTTTAAAATTATAGTGTTCATGTGTTGCATTGTCATAATTCCAAAATTAATAGATTTCTGAAATATTGAGCTTCTTTATGAAATATGAGAACATTACCGATTTTCACATTGCATACAAACAATATAAAATAGAAAAAAATCTGATGTGTTACACTCACATGACTTTCTCTAGCAACTCTACAAACAAGCTTCTTACAAAAGATAATTCTTCTTTCAACACCACTTTAATCGAGATAAACATTAGCAGAACTTTATTACTTAGTTCCTTATAAGTAGACTGGAACTAAGGGAATGCACTAGGCTAAAGTGATAGTCAAATGTTTTAAAATCTGTCATGCGATTGTCATTGCAAATCATTTTTTGCTTGGTCAGGAGTAGAACAAAAGAAAAACGGACCCTCCCGTCTGAGAAAAGTATAACTACTCCACAACTAAAACGAATAACAAGGAATACCTTGAAAACGGTAAGCTCCACGAAAAAAATGTATATGACATAACTTGTGTATTTTAACAAGACCTACATTTTTTGTATACTAAGTTTCTTACGGTTTAATAGTTATGCCAAATTAAGCAAAATTCATCCCGAATAAACAGGTTTTTAGAAGCTATTCCCAGAAAATTCAAAATATACATTTTAATTGTGATACAAATGGATTTTAATGTGTGGTATTTTAATCAAAACTGTTAGAGCCATTTTTAAGAAAATCAAAATTTTCGAAATTTTTTCCATGTAAAGCGTAGTATTTGGTGGGGGATTTTTTTGAAAGTCTTCGTGTCGCATCCTTGGAAGATGCTAAACCTAAATACCAAGTTTGGTATTTAACGGTCTTTTTCTTTTGGGGCTATGCTGTCCACAGACACACTCACACACACACGAACCTTTTTTTACAAATGCTTTTTTTTGGATTCTGGGGACCCCAAAACATATATTCCCGGTGAAATCTCGGTATCGAATTTTTGGGTGCATTACAATACCTTCTCTATTCCTACATTGTGTTGAGAGAAAATGCCTACTCGAAATGTTTTGTTGTGTTACGCTACTGTTTACATTTAAGGAGTTAAGACATACAGGTTCAGTCAATATGACTGACTTCTATAACTTAACTAAAGAGTGAAAATACCTGGTTGATGAAGATTACTCGGTTGCGGTGTTTACGTTGAGGGCACACAGCTCTGGTAAACAAACTGGTTCGGCTGAGGTTACTAGAACTGGCAACCACGAGACAAATTTGCGGCTCCTCTCTCTCGCTCTCTCTCGCTCGCTCGCTCTCATTTTGTGGTCTTTTTGTCAAGTGTGCTCTCTGTGTGGAACAAACACTTGCAATTAATACTGGAAGTAAGACCATATTAGCAGTAAATTATTTAGCGAATAACAAACATTCTTTGTGTATGTCAAAATTTAAATTAACATCAGAAATCAATATCATAAATGATATTTATTTTCAAACTAGATGAGATTTTGAAAAAAAAAAAAAACAGAAAAAAAAACGAAAAGATGCGTATAATGTTATTTCCAATACACTTATATATAAATAATACATGTATCTAAATAAGCTATCTAATTCACGAATATCGTTAATATGAGATCCTTTCAAATTGGATACTAATACATGATAGGCTCTGATTTCTTTAAAAATGAAATTGGTTCTGCAAACATTAACCGTATTACGTTATTCTTTATAGGAAAACTTAGAAGGATGTATTTTATATTTATAAAAGAAGAATTTAGCTTTTCAGCCTTAAATGTAATATTAGTTTAATTAACATTACCTTTTTACTTTCTCTATACGCACTATGTATATAGTGCATAGAGAAGGTATTGCACTCCACCCAAAAATTCGATACCGAGATTTCACCGGAAATATATGTTTTAGGGTCCCCAATATCCAAAAAAAGCATTTTAACAAAAAGGTCCGTGTGTGTGTGTGTGTGTGTGTGTGTGTGTGTGTGTGTGTGTCCGTGTGTCTGTGGACACGATAACTCAAAAACGAAAAGTCTGTATAATACCAAACTTGGTATTTAAGTTTAGTATCTTCCAGAGATGCGACACGAAGATTTTGAGAAAAATCCCCCCACCCCCAGCTACCTTTTACATGGAACTTTTTTCGAAAATTTTGATTTTCTCAATAATGGCTCTAACGATTTTGATTAAAATTTCGTATATTAAAGATATTTACCTGACAAATAAAATGTATATCTTGAATTTTCCGAGAATAGCCTCTGAAGAGTAGTTTATTCTAGATGAATTTTACTGAATTTTGAATAACTGCTAAACTGTAAGACATGGACAAAAACTTACTACACAATAAATGTAGAACACCTTAAAACACACAATTTATGTTATACACACTTTCTTCGTGGAGTTCGTTGTTTTTGAGCCATTCCTTATTTTTGGTTTCTACTATGAAAAACTTATACTTTTCTCATACAAGAACTTGTCAACAACTATCCACATAAACAAAGGAACTTCATTGACATAGCAACCAGCTTTTGACTATCATTTTAACCTACGGTTGTCCCTTATTTCGCTTCTACTTACAAGGAAGCGAGTAATAAGATTATTTCTGCTATTGTTTTCTAATTAGCATAAAGTAAATAGAAGTATAAGCGTTTTAAGAACAATTTGTTGCGGGGATATAGAGAAAGTCATGTGAATGGTGCACATCAGATTTTTTACTTTCTCTCCTTCGAGCATATAACATACGTGCAGAAGAGATTGCATTCCACCCAAAAATGCTATACCCAGATTTTACTTGAATAAAAAAAATTAACAAAATAATCAATGTTAGAAAAAGGTCTTTGTGTGTCTGTCTGTCTCTAAACACCATAACTCAAAAATGAAAAGTGGGTTAAATACCAAAGTTGATATTTAGGCTCAGTATATTACAAAGACGCGACACGAAGCTTTCAAGCTACCCTAATTACTTTTTTTGGTAATTTTTTGAAAATGTGTATGTTTTCAAAAATGGCTTTCATGATTTGATTAAAGTATTCAAGATAGTTACATGACAACTAAAATGTATATCTCGTTAAAACACACAATTTATATCATATATTTTTTCGTGGAATTGGCTATTTCCGAGAGATTCCTTGTTACTGGTTTTTGTTTTTAGTACTTAAACTTGTCTCATGCGGGAATTTGTCAACTCCTCGCCATGTAAAGAAACGAATTCAATCACACGACAATCAGCATTTAAAAGATTTGTAGACTAGTATATTCTACTATTTCCAAGTACTTAACACAATTATTTCTGGATTAGCATGAAGTAAATGGAAGCATAAGCTTTGCAACAATAATTTTTACAGGGGTATAGAGAAAGTCATGCGCATGAGACATATCAGATTTTTTGGTTCTTACGAGCTCAATGCTCTCCTTAAGGCATATTGACTTCTTCCCCCCCCCCCAACGCTATTGAACCTCACTGCTTCAAGCGCTTTACAATGTGTACCGATATATTTTGCCTAGTTTTGCATAAAAATAATCATTATTCAGCCTTTTACTGAATTTCTATCATCCTGCTCACGGAAAATTAAGTTTTGGTATTTCGAGGGATAGAAATTATGTCGATTTTATTGATTACCTTGGGTTAGCTAAGTGAAACAATTTCTTTGCGGTTATTTATTTGAATAATTTAAAGTGGATAAACAACAATCTAATATGTAACTACCATATGACCTTGCCTGCCCATAAAAGTTTATTTTCAAAGTATAGCCCTATAAATTATTCATGCACTATCACATTTTTCTTCTACATACTTCCCGTTAATCTAATAAATATTCGCTAGAAATAATAATTTAAGAAAACACGTTCTAAGTACAAGAAGGTTAAAAAAATTTAAAAGATTAAGTTAATAGCTCATTAAAAGCAGCCTTTATAAGTATACAGAGTGATTCAATTAAATCGTTTCTGTGTCTGTGGGAAAGGCCATTTCTGCCAATTTTTTCTCAATTAGCATGAAGTAAATAGAGGAATAAGCTTTTTAACAATAATTTATTGTAGAGATATAGAGAAACTCATGTGAATGGAATACATCAGATTTTTTAAAAGGAACTGTGCTAATAGAATACCTTTTCGTCATTTTAGAGATCATGTATATATAAGATGCTATGGTGCTTGTTACCGCTTACCCCACGTAGAGAAAGTATTGCATTCCATTCAAAATTTTGATATCATTTCACGGAAATAAAAATCTGATGTAATAAGCATCCACGTAAACGGTAGTTTAAGGTGGGGGATTTTTCACAAAATCTTCATGTCGCATCCTTGAAAGATACCAAGCTTAAATACGAAGTTTGGTCTTTAACAGTCTTTTCGTTTTTGAGCTATGCTGTCCACAGACACACACAGACACATACACACACGGACCTTTTTCCCAAAATGTTTTCTTTTGGGTTCAGGGGGACCCAAAACATGTATTTCTGGTGAAGTCTCGATATCAAATTTTTTGGTGCAATGCAATATCTTCTCTATACACTATGTACATAGTATGTGTAGAGAAAGTAAGGCTTCTTTTTTTGGATTCAGGGGGACCCAAAACATATATTTCCGGTGAAATCTCGGTATCGAATTTTTGGGTGGAATGCAATACCTTCTCTATACGCTATGTATATAGTACGTGTAGAGCAAGTAAAAATCATTTTAGAAAACTTTAGAGGAAATCCCGCCACCCCAAACTACCCTTTAGATGGAAACATTTTCGAAAATTTTGATTTTCTCAAAATTGGCACTAACAATTTTGATTAAAATCTCTTAAGATAATTACATGCCAAATAAAATGTATATCTTGAATTTTCTGGGAATAGCTTCTAAGGACCTCCCTATTCTGGGTGATTTTTATTGAATGTTGCAGGGCTGGTAAACCGTAAGAGATAGACAAGAACTTACAACACAAAAACTGTAGATCACGATAAAATACACAATTTATATCATATACATTTTTTTTTTTTTTTCGTGGAGTTGATCGCGTTTGAGATATTCCTTGTTTTTGTTTCAGCTTTAAAAAGCTTATTCTTTTCTCATACATGAATTTGCCAACTCGTGTCCATACAACAAAAGAATTTCAGTCACATAGCAACCAGCTTTTGACTATCACTTTAACCTATGCTACTCCCTTATTTCGTTTCTACTTGTAAGGAAGCAAGTAATAAGATTATTTCTGCTAATTCTTCTAGATTAGCATGAAGAATATAGCAGCATAAGCTTTTAATTAAATTTGTTGCAAAGATATATAGAAAGTCAAGTGAATGTAACACATCATATTACTTTCTCTACTCGTACTATGTACAGAGTATATAGAGAGGGTATTGCTTTCCACCCAAAAATTCGATACCTAGATTTCACTGGAAATACATGTTTTGGATCCTCCTGAATCAAAAAAAAAAAAAAAAGCATTTTTACAAAAAGGCTCGTGTGTGTGTTTGAGCATGTGTGTCTGCTTCTATGTGCGTGTCTGTGGAGAGCTTAGCTCATAAACGAAAACACCGCTGAGTACCAAAGTTGGTATTTAAGTTCGGTATCTTCCAAGGATGCGACACGAAGATTTTCAAGAAAATCCCCCTGCCCCCAACTACCCTTTAGATGGAACTTTTTTAGAACATTTTGATTTTCTTAAAAATGGCTCTAACGATTTTGATTAAAATATCATATATTAAAGATATTTACCTGAAAAATAAAATGCTTATCTTGAATTTTCAGAAAATAGCCTCTGAAGACTACTTTATTCTGAATCAATTTTACGGAATTTTGCGTAATTACTAAACCGTAAGAGATGGACAAAAACTTACCACACAAAAAATGTAGAGCCCGTTAAAACACACACTTTATATAATATACATTTTTTTCGTGGAGATGGTCGTTTATTAATTATTCCTTGTTTTTTGTTTCAGCTTTAAAAAACATAATTTTCTCATACAAGGATTGTCAACTTGTATCCATACAAACAAAGGAACTTCAGTCACAAAGCAACCAGCTTTTGACTATCACTTTAACGTACCATTTCTGCTAATTTTTTTTTCTCGATTAGTATGAAGTAAATAGAAGCATAAGCTTTTAATGATCATTTGTTGCAAAGATGTAGAGAAATTCATGTGATATCGAATTTTTGGGTGGAGTGCAAGACCTTCTCTATACACTGTGTACATAGTACGTGTAGAGAAAGTAAAAACTGATGTTATAAAGTTATTCTGGTAAGGCTATCAAACGTTTGGTTCATCATGTGTTGCTTTTGCTGCAGTTATGAAAGCTAGGTGAGGTTCAACAGATGGGCAGGAATCGCTTGGGAAGCGAGGCGAAATCCGGTGGGATTATTGCGATGATCCGCTACGCCACTGGCGCCGCGACGCCGACGTAGTGGGAAGGACGCCAACAAGTCACGTGGTGCTATCTTATTGATCCGCTCCAACAACAACTTTAAATCAAAATGCCCACGCACGCAGTTTTGGATCTCCCCAGAGAATAGCGTGTCATTATCAGAGGAGTGTGGGCAGGCGCACAACACAACGATACCTTCTCGCGTGTATCTATCTATATTCACATTTTTTTCCCTCTACTTTGCATCGACACCGGCGAGGGTGGGGTCAGTTTGATACCCAAATGGGGTTTGTAGCCATCTGATCGGAATAATCCCGCAGGATAGCTTTCCATTTGTTGATGTCTCTTTTCTAATTACGATCTCATAATCTTTCTTTTAAAATTACAAACACTGCTAACTCACTTGTTGCAAGTCCATCTCCGGGATATAGCTGCGGATTTTCTTTCCTAGCATGGGTTTAAATGTCTTTACGTCTGTTTTTTTGTTTTCTCTGCACGTAATATTAACATGGTGTATAGAGAAGGTATTGTATTGCACCCAAAAATTCGATACCGAGATTTCACCGGAAATACATGTTTTGATTCCCCCTGAATCCAAAAAAAATTGGAAAAAGGCCCGTGTGCAGCTCAAAAACGAAAAGACCGTTGAATACCAAACTTGGTATTTAAGTTTGGTTCTTCCAAGGATGAGACACGAAGATTTTCAAGAAAATCCCCCCACCCCCAACTACCCTTTACATAGAACTTTTTTCGAAAATTTTGATTTTATCAAAAGTGGCTCTAACGATTTTGATTAAAATATCATATATTAAAGATATTTACCTGACAAATAAAATGCATATCTTGAATTTTCTGAGAATAGCCTCTGAAGACTACTTTATTCTGGATGATGGACAAAAACTTACAACACAGAAAATGTAGAGCACATTAAAACACACAATATATGTTATATATTCGTGGAGAGTGCCGTTTTTGAGATATTCCTTGTTTTTGGTTTCAACTTTGAAAAACATATTTGTCTTATACAGGAATTTGTCCTTTGCAAACAAAGGAACTTCAATGACATACCAACCAGATTTTGAGTATCACTTTAACCTATAGCACTCCCTTATTTCGCTTTTACTTACAAGGAAGCAAGTAATAAGATTTTGTTAACGTTTTCTCTATTAGCATGAAGTAAATAGAAGCATAAGCTCTTTAACAATAATTTGTTGCTGAGATGTAGAGAAAGTCATGTGAATGGAACACATCAAATTTTTTACTAGGGGATCTCAAAACATATTTCTGGTGAAATCTCAGTATCATTACAGCGGATAACAGATACCCTCAGATGAAAGTATAAGCAGATTTCCATCCTTCTGTCACACCGGATGTTGCAGCTGAGAGACAGACTAAGTAAAGTGCCGGAGCGGGCGTAATGAACCGTCTTAAAGAACTCACCGTCATTTTCTAGGGTATGATTGGCCACCTACTCCTAAACCTGCAAACTAGAAATCAACCCAGATACGAGCATAATCCAGCAAGTAACGACCGTTTGCGCATCCCCGCTGCGCAGATCTCTCTAACGTTAGAATTGTCTCCTTCTCTGTATTGCTTGAATGCCAGTGAACCAAGTTATAATTGTGCGTACTGTGAGTGTTCAAAATCCCGCCGACTGTGAAGTGAGAATTTTGGATGCTCGGATGTTGAAAGCCGCATATTTACCGTCAGCTAATTTGTTAGTGATACAAGAAATAAAATAGTCTGTATACCCCAATCGTGCTTCTAGTTGCCCACATCAGTTTTCCAATTAGTTCCCTTATTCTTAGTAGTTTATTAAATATGTCACAGATTTTAGTACCAACAAAAGTTAAATTAATTAAAACAACACGAAATAAACCAAAATAAAATAACCTAAATTACAAACAAACTAGGCGCTCACCTCCTATCTAGGCGGGCCGACTTCCATCCCAAGCGCCCGCATGTGCAATTCTCCTGCTCCTCCGGTTTCCCCCACCACTCATTCCACCAATCGCTCCATCATCACCTTTCCAATCATCAACTTCGCATACGTTTCATATCATGCACTTCATGTTCGTGCCTGGCTACGGACCGACCCCTCTCCATTCTGTGGTTTGGTGCCGTTGGTTCCACGACAGGCATTGGCTTGTAAGTCCTAGGGGGTGTCAGACCTACAAATATGGGGAGGGTAAGCGATTATGAAACAAATAAACTACAATTCAATAAAATATTAGTAGTTAACAATGGAATCCTGTATCCAGTAAGCTCTATGTTGATACATTATTGAGAAAGTGGTTTGAAATGTGCGACAATGGACAAACAATTGAGGGGCTCAGTGCCAGAGGGAACTTTCCAAACATTGTGAAAAAATGAGATTTTTTTTGTTTTTAGACAGCTTCTGCCATCTCTCATGTCTGTAGAAATCTTGGTAATATTAACTGTTTTAGAGTGCCATCTACAGTAACTTACAGAAACTGTCTCATTTTCCAAAGTAAGAAAGTTTGTGCCAGATGGGGATATCCCACTATGAAGTTGCCTGCTATTTAAAGAACAATGCCACCAAACTTACAGAACTTTAACTATTTTAATAGTATTGTTTATTGTTTCAACTATAGGCCAAGAAATAATGATTTTAGGCCTTAATACGTGAAACAGAATAATATGTTAGATTATTATTAAACCTTAAGAATATTGTGTAAATAGTTGACATTTTAGGCGTTATACTATGCTGCAGATTACTCTGTTTTCAAAATGGAGGTAAATAGTATAGCTAGTGAAGGAAAGAAACGAATATGCAAGCAAAACATATGGAAAAAAGTTGTTGCTAAACGAAAAAGAAACAATGGTGAGGAATATGAATAATATCATGTTTAGTTTCTCTCTCTGCATAAGTAAATTTTTAGTAAATAATACGGTTTGCAGTGCTAAATAAATAAAAGAAACTGTTAAATATCACTTTTTTGTATTTTCTAGGACATTTCAAAATGTGGATCAAATACTGGATTTAAAAAAGTTGTACCCTAATATTACATTTTTCACCAAATCAACAACTCTAATAAAACTCCTTTTTTTCTCAAATTTAGCTATTTGTGGGATAGCTCTCTGGCGCTGAGCCCCTCAATTGTCAATGATGAAACTTAACTTAGTCGTCCGTCATTCATCACTGATGATTTGGAAAAGCAAATGAACAAAGAATCCCCACAATATGACATGTAAAACTAGATGAGTTTCAAACTTCTTTCACAAACATTTCTGGCTGTTTGCTTGATGAGCTAGTGTCCGAAAAAGTTGCCTTAGACTGCTACAATACGAGCATTCTAAAGCTTATGGGCCGCTTTGACAAAGGCTTAAATAATCGAGGTGATTTTGTGGAGAAACAAAGTAAGAATCAGTTCAGATTTGTTAGACATTTTATTTGATAATAAATTTTACTTTCTCTACACGTACTAAGTTCACCGGAAATAAACGTTTTAGGGTTCCCTGCATCCAAAGAAAACATTTTAAGTAAAAGTCTGATGTGTTACACTCACATGACTTTCTCTAGCTGTTCTACAAACTTCTTACATAACATTATTCTTCTTTCTGCACCTTGCTAATCGAGGTACTCCTTAGTACAATGTTATTACTTAATTCCTTATAAGTAGGAAGAAAATAAGCGAATACACTAGGCTAAACCGATAGTCAAATGTTTTAAAAGCTGTCGTTATGCGATCGCTTCATTTCTTGGCCAGGAGTAGAACAAAAGAAAAACGGACACTCCCGTCTCAGAAAGTATAAGTACTTCACAACTGAAACTAATAACAATGAATACCTAGAAAACGGTAAGCTCCACAAAAAAAAAAAAAAAAAAAAAAAAAAAAAAAAAAAAATGTATATGAGGTAAGTTGTGTATTTTAACAAGACCTACATTTTTTGTACAGTAAGTTTTTGTCTATCTCTTTACGGTTTACTAGTTATGCAAAATTAAGCAAAATTCATCCAGAATAAACAGATCTTTAGAAGCTATTCCCAGAAAATTCAAGATATACATTTTATTTGTCAGGTAAATATCTTTAATATACGATATTTTATACAAAATCGTTAGAGCCATTTTTAAGAAAAACAAAATTTTCGAAAAAAAGTTCTATGTAAAGGGTAGTTTGGGGTGGGGGGATTTTTCTCAAAATCTTCGTGTCGCATCCCTAGAAGATATTAAACTTAAATACCAAGTTTGGTATTTTAGCTACTTTTCGTTTTTGAGTTATCGTGTTCACAGACACACGGACACAAACATTCACGGACACACACACACACGGACCTTTTTCTCAAAATGCTTTTTTAGGATACAGGGAGTCCTAAAACATATATGTCCGGTGAAATCTCGGTATCGAATTTTTGGGTGGAATACAATACTTCTCTATCCCTATGTACATTGTACATACCGGGCTAGAGAAAGTAAAAAGGTCTGTGTGTGTAAATCAAAAACGAAAAGTCTGTAAAATACCAAACTTTGTGCATCTTCCAAGGATGCGACACGAAGATATTGAGAAAAATCCCCACCGCAAATTACCCTTTACATGGAAAAAGCTTCAAAAAATTTATTTGCTCAAAAATGACTACAATGATTTTGATTAAAACAACATATTAAAGATATTTACATGACAAATATAATATATATGTTGAATTTTCTGGGAGTAGCCTCTGAAGACCTCTTTATTCTGGACGATTTTTGCTAGATTTTGTATAACTTGTAAACCGTAAGAGATAGACAAAAAAGTGCTATACAAAATATGTAGAACTCCTTGAAACACACAATTTATGTCATATACATTTTTTTCGTAGAGTTGACCATTTTTTAGATATTCCATGTTTCCGGCTTCTGTATTACAACACAAACTTTTCTCATACGGGAATTTGTCAACTCCTGGCAATGCAAAAAAAGAGCTTTCATCCACATGGCAATCGTTTGGAAGATCTGAGTATCACTTTAGCCTAGTGTATGCCATTATTTTCCCTTTACTTAGAAGAAAACATTTATTGTAATGTTTCTCTCGATTAGCATGAAGTAGATAAAAGAATAAGCTTTTTAACATAGCCAATCGTGATCGTGCAATAGATGCATCGAGCACAGTTGCTGTCTTTGCTTCTCCTAGGACAACCAATTGGTTATGGCTCCTAGCGTACAGTGTCATCGATGGTGTTCAGTGTAAACAAACACACGGTTGCTCATTCGGGGATGCTGGGAAGAGTGGTTCCATTTCCTCGTCTAGTGATGGAGAAGTTGGAGGAAACCGGAGAGGCCGGAGAAAATCCACTTCTGCGCCGCTTTGTCCACTACAAATCCCACATGCAGTCGCCTGAGATCGAACCCAGCCCGGTGAGAGGCGAGTGGTCTTACCACTCGGTGACGGCGCGGGCCGGGAATAACATGATTGACTGATGTGATTTAATGGGTATATTATTGGAACTAGACTAGAAGAGGGAAGCCAACTCTAACGAAGCGTAGTCGAAGAGTGTCGAGGACAGCCGAAGCAAACGTAAGCCAGTCTAGTGAAGATAGGGTTTCTTAATTTATCTAATGGACATAAAATCAGAAGTTATCCATTTCAACAATATATGGAGGTGATTATTTAAATTGGTTCTTATTTAAAGCTTCAATGAGTAATTAGAATTGTTATATTCTTCTTCATCCTGATTTACTATTATTATTATTATTATTATTATTATTATTATTATTATTATTATTACCATCCCTATGTTTAAAAAAAAACTAATTCAGAACTTGGTTGCAGCATAATAATAAAAATACAAAATCTGTTATATCTGATATATGAAATAAAAATCTGATGTGTCACTTCACATGATTTTCTCTAGCTGCTCTGCATACAAACTTCTTACAAAAGATTCTTCTTTCTACATAAATGTAATCGAGATAAGCATTAGCAGAATGTTCTTATTACTTAGTTCCTTATAATTAAAAGGGAACTAAAGGAATGCACTATGCTAAAGTGATAGTCAAATGTTTTAAAAGCTGTCGTTATGCTATTGTCTTTGCAAATTGCTTCTTTGCTTGACCAGGAGCAGAACAACAGACAAACAGACACCTCCTGTTTGAGAAAAGTATAAGTAATTTACAATTGAAACCAATAACAAGAAATATCTAGGAAACGGTTACCTCAACAACAAAAACATAAATTACATAAATTGTGTTTTGGTAAGATCTAAATTTTTTTGTGTTTTAAGTTTTTGTCTATTCCTACGGTTTGCACGTTATGCAAAATTCATAAAAATTCGTCCAGAATAAAATGGTCTTCAGAGGCTATTAAAAGATTCGACTATCGCTTTAGCCTAGCGTATCCCCTTATTTCCCTCCTCCTTAGAAGGAAATAAGTAATAAAATAATTTCTGCTAATGCTTATCTCGGTTAGTATGATGCAGATATAAGAATCTTTTTACTTTCTCCATACGCACTATGTACATAGTGTATAGAGAAAGTATTGCACCCCACCCAAAAATTCGGTACCGAGATTTTACCGGAAATATATGTTTTAGGGTCCCCAATATCCAAAAAAAGCATTTTCACAAAAAGGTCCGTGTGTGTGAGTGAGTGAGTGTGTGTGTGTGTGTGTGTGTGTGTGTGTGTGTGTGTGTGTGTGTCCGTGTGTCTGTGAACACGATAACTGAAAAACGAAAAGTCGGTAAAATACCAAAGTTGGTATTTAAGTTTAGTATCCTCCAGGGCTGCGACACGAAGATTTTGAGAAAAATCCCCCCACCCCAAACTACCCTTTACATGGAACTTTTTTTGAAAATTTTGATTTTCTCAAAAATGGCTCTAACGATTTTGATTAAAATTTCGTATATTAAACATATTTACCTGACAAATAAAATGTATATCTTGAATTTTCTGGGAATAGCCTCTGAAGAGTAGTTTATTCTGGATGAATTTTACTAAATTTTGAATAACTGCTAAACTGTAAGAGATGGACAAAAACTTACTACACTAAAAATGTAGAGCACATTAAAACACACAATTTATGTTCCATATATTTTTTTCGTGGAGTTCGTCGTTTTTGTGGCATTCCTTATTTTGGGTTTCTGCTATGAAAAACGTATACTTTTCTTATGCAGGAACTTGTCAACTCCTATCCATGTAAACAAAGGAACTTCATTGACATAGCAACCAGCTTTTGACTATCACTTTAACCTACGGTTGTCCCTTATTTCGCTTCTACTTACAAGGAAGCAAGTAATAAGACTATTTCTGCTATTTTTTTCTGATTAGCATAAAGTAAATAGAAGTATAAGCTTTTTAAGAATTATTTGTTGCAGGGATATAGAGAAAGTCATGTGAATGGTGCACATCAGGTTTTTTTAGTTTAAATATGATTAATGTGGAGTTTCAAATAATTGAATCACTCACTTTCTGATAAAAGGCTGCCCCATCAACATAACTGTGTGAAGGGCGAGTCAAAAGGCTAGCGCGTGCACCCTAACGTTTTTACTTTCTCTACACGTACTATGTACATAGTGTATAGAGAGGTATTGTATTCCATCCAAAAAATCGGTACCGTGATTTCACCGGAATTACATGTTTTGGGTCCCCCTGAAACAAAAAAAAAACAAAAAAAAAACAACAACAACAACAAAACACATTTTTGTGAAAAGATCCATGTGTGTGTGTGCGCACGCACGCGTGTGCGCCTGTGTACAAGATAGCTCAAAAATGAAAAGACCGTTACATACCAAACCTGGTATTTAAGTTTAGTATCTTCCAAGGATGCAACACGAAGATTTTCTAGAAAATTCCCTCACACTAAACTACCCTTTACATGGAAAAAATTTCGAAAACTTTTATTTTCTCAAAAATAGCTCTAACGATTTTGATTAAAATTCCGTACAAAAAAAATGTATATTTTGAATATTCTGGGGATAGCATCTGAAGACCTCTTTAGACCATCTTTATTCTGGATCAATTTTGCATAAACCGTAAACCGTAAGACATAGACAAAAGCTTATTTAATAAAAAAATGTTGAACTGGTTAAAACATACAATTTATGCTATATACATATTTTTGGTGGAGTGGATCGTTTTTTAGATATTTCTTGTTATTAGTTTCAGCTATAAAAACATACTTTTCTCATACAGGAATTTGTCAACACCTGTCCATACAAACAAAGGAACTTCAGTCACATAGCAACCAACTTTTGATTATCACTTTAACCAATAGTACTCCCTTATTTCGCTTCTACTTACAAGGAAGCGAGTAATAAGACTATTTCTGCTAATTTTTCTCGATTAGCATGAAGTAAATAGAAGCATAAACTTTTTAACAATAATTTGTTCAGAGATGTAGAGAAAGTCGTGTGAATGGAACATGAGCTTTTTTGCAGTTATTATGTAAATAAAGAGTGTAATGGACACACTTGGAGTATTAGTCTTGGTTCAGTCCCCTCTGCCACCTTACGCTAAACAGAATTAATTTGACCAGACGCGCAGACGAAGTTTATGGTATGTGGGTCACAAAAGTATGGAAACACGTGCAAGGCGCCTTGCTGTTATTTTCAGATTTACGAATGGCACACTTTCGCGTCGCCATAGAAACGATGTTACCATAGCTCCAGCACAGTTCACCTTTCTACGTAGTTTTGTTCTTTTGTTTTTCATTACAGTTTGACTAGCGACTCTGCAGCGCTGCTAAAGGTTGGCGCGTTTCCAGTCGTGTTTTTATCTACTCTCTTATACATTTACTGGGAATACTTACACATTTCTTCATAACAACATATATATCCATGAGTAGAACAACCCTTCGGGTCGCGTTTTAAGTTCTACGAGTGGATAATAGAGGTTTGTTTCGTTGTATAATACATTATTTTATACTACAGATACGATAAATTAATATAAGACAAATATTCAGTTAGTTACTTTACAACAGATAGTAATAAATTAAAAAAGGAATAAGGTATTGAATTGCGGCGTTCTTATAGTTATAAAATATGGTAGGCTATGTATGAATACTAATTTTGATTTTATTGCTGCTAGTATCAAATTGATTAAGTTTACGTTGAGAACGTTAATATATCGGTTCCAAATGATATATTAAATGAAGCAAAAGAAGCAGTTGAGCTTTATTACCGTCGACTTCACGGAAAGTATACGAAAAGATGTTTCAGCAATTTAAGGATTGGCAGATATGAAGAAGTATTCAGGGCATGAATAAAGAAGAGATTCTTGCTGTTAAAAGGTTATAGAAAATTTGTAGTTATCAACCATTTATTTATTTACTTTATCCCACTCGTTGCCGGAGCAACGAGTGAATTTTTTTTACTTTAACCCACCCGTTGAGCTAATAACTATCAATTTGATTTAAAGTCAAAGTTTTCTAATGTTTATGCATAGCAACGGTGTCTATTACAAGTATCTGTAGGATAAAAGACTATTAAAACGACATTATTGAAAAATCTGATGTGTTCCATTCACATGACTTTCTCTATATCACTGCAACAAATTATTCTATTTACTTCATCTAATCGACAAAAAAATTAGCGGAAATAGTCTTATTACTTGCTTCCTTGTTAGTAGAAGCGAAATAAGGGGGTGCCCTAGGTTAAAGTGATAGTCAAAAGCTGGGTGCTATGTGACTGAAGTTCCTTTGTTTGTATGGACACGAGTTCACAAAGTTCTGTATGAGAAAAGTATACGTTTTTATAGCTGAAACCAAAAACAAGGAATATCTCAAAAACAATCAACTCCATGTATATAACACAAATTGTGTGTTTTAAAGTGCTCTACATTTGTTGTGTGGTAAGTTTTTGTCCATCTCTTACGGTTTAGCAGTTATGCAAAATTCGTAAAATTGACACAGAATAAACTAGTCTTCAGAGGCTATTCCCAGAAAATTCAAAATATTAATTTTATTTGTCAGATAAATATCTTTAATATACGATGTTTTAATCAAAATCGTTAGAGCCATTTTTTTAGAAAATCAAAATTTTCGAAAAAAGTTCCATGTAAAGGGTAGTTTGGGGTGGGGGGATTTTTCTCAAAATCTTCGTTTCGCATCCCTGGAAGATGCTTAACTTAAATACCAAGTTTGGTATTTTACCGACTTTTCGTTTTTGAGTTATCGTGTTCCAAACACACACACACACGGATATTTTTCTGGGGACCCTAAAACATATATTTCCGGTGAAATCTCGGTATCGAATATTTTGGTGGAGTGCAATACTTCTCTATACACTATGCACACAGTAAGTATAGAGAAAGTAATAAAATACTTAAAAAGAAACTATTCTAAAATTTTACAACACGATGGGCCCTACCAACGATAGGTATTACGAATGTGTATGGAGCTGAAAATTGGACATTAAAAAAATCTGATGTGTTACACACTTAAGACTTTCTCTAGCTGCTTTACAAAGTTCCTACAAAAGCTTATTCTTCTTTCTACACAATGCTAATCGAGATAAACTTTAGCAGAATATTCTTATTACTTATTTCCTTATAAGTAGGAGGGAACTAAGGGAAAGCGCTAGGCTAAACCGACAGTCAAATGTTTTAAAATCTATCGTTATACGATTGTCATGCAAATCGTGAAAAGTATAAGTTCTTTACAATTGAAACCAATAACAAGGAATATCACGGAAACGGTTATCTCCATAACAAAAACATAAACGACATACATATTCCAATTTGATGAGATCTACACACATACACACGGACCTTTTCCTAAAAATACTTTTTTTTTGGATACAGGGGCCCTAAAACATATACTTCCGGTGAAATCTCGGTATCGAATTTTTTGGTGGAGTGCAATACCCTCTTTATACACTATGTACATAGTACGTACAGAGAAAGTAAAAAAAAAAAAAGTCTTAATATTTATCTCGACTATCATAAAGTAGATAGAAGGAAATGCTTTTTAACAATAATTTGTTACAGCGATGTAGAAAGAGTCATGTGAATGGAACACATCAGATTTTTGTAATGTTATTTTCTAGTTTTTGGGTGTGAGAATATTTTATTTTATTTGTCGTTCAGGTCGGCGTATGCAGTATGATGGTAGCATAAACACGTCCGCGTTTTATTATGCTGGTATTATAAAATAGCGCTGGTATTATAAATAACTTTAATTCAGGGCACAAAAATAACATATATATATAGCGTTTCCTTTTTTCAATTTTTACTTTCTCCATACGCACTATGTACATAGTGTATAGAGAAAGTATTGCACTCAACCAAAAATTCGATACCGAGATTTCACCGGAAATATATGTTTTAGGGTCCCCAATATCCAAAAAAAGCATTTTCACAAAAAGGTCCGTGTGTGTGTGTGTGTGTGTGTGTGTGTGTCAGTGTGTCCGTGTGTCTGTGAACACGATAACTCAAAAACGAAAAGTCGGTAAAATACCAAACTTGGTATTTAAGTTTAGTATCTTCCAGGGATGCGACACGAAGATTTTGAGAAAAATCCCCCCACTCCCAACTACCCTTTACATGGAACTTTTTTCGAAAATTTTTATTTTCTCAAAAATGGCTCTAACGATTTTGATTAAAATTTCGTATATTAAACATATTTACCTGACAAATAAAATGTATATCTTGAATTTTCTGGGAATAGCCTCTGAAGAGTAGTTTATTCTGGATGAATTTTCCTGAATTTTGAATAACAGCTAAACCGCAAGAGATGGGCAAAAACTTACTACACAAAAAATGTAGAGCACGTTAAAACACACAATTTATGTTATACACTCGTACATTTTTTTCGTGAGTTCGTCGTTTTTGAGACATTCCTTATTTTTGGTTTCTGCTATCAAAAACTTATACTTTTCTCATACAGGAACTTGTTAACTCCTATCCGTATAAACAAAGGAACTTCATTGAAGCAGCAACCAGCTTTTGACCATCATTTTAACCTATGGTAGGCCCTTATTTCGCTCCTACTTACAAGGAAGCAAGTAATAAGACTATTTCTGCTCATTTTTTCTGATTAGCATAAAGTAAATAGAAGTATAAGCTTTTTAAGAATTATTTGTTGCAGGGATATGGAGAAAGTCATGTGAATGGTACACATCAGATTTTTTTACTTTCTCTAGCACGTATTTACGATGTAAATAGCAGACGGAAAAGTCATTGTATTTTATCCAAAAATTCGATTTTATCAGAAATACAGTTTTGAGACACCCTGAATTCAAAAGATCTGATGTTCCATTATCGTGACTTTGCTGTCACAAATTATTGTTAAAAAGCATAATCTTATATGTAATTTATGATAATCGAGAGAAACATTAGCAGAAATTGTCTTAATTACTTGCTTCAGTAGAAGATGAAATCCGTTTCTGTGCAGAATTTACAAATTTCCGTGTGAGAAAAGTTAAAGTATTTTAAGTCTGAAAGAAATATCAAGGAATATCTCAGAAAGAGCCAGTTTCCATGAAAAATAATTATATGACATAAATTGTATGTTTTAACGTGATCTACATTTTTTAAGTTTTTTTTTTGTCTATCTCTTACGGTTTACCAGTTACCAAAATTCAGCGAAATTCAGTCAGAATAAAGTAGTCTTTAGAGGCTATACCCAGAAAATTCAAGATATACATATTATTTGCCATACAAATATCTTTAATATATGGTATTTTAATCAAAATCGTCAGAACATTTTTGAGAAAAACAAAAATTTCAAACATGTTTCCATAGAAAGGGTAGTTTATGGTGGGGGGATATTTCTCAAAATCTTCGTGTCACATCCCTGGTAGATATTAACTTAAATACTAAGTTTGGTATTTTACTGACTTTTCGTTTTTGAGTTATCGTGTTCACAGACAATCTGACACACACGGACCTTTTTCTAAAAATTTTTATACAGGGACCCCTAAAACGTGTATTTCCGGTGAAATCTTGATATCGAATTTTTGGGTGGAGTGCAATACCTTCTTTATAGTAGTAAGTGTAGAGAAAGTAAAGAATGTTTTAGGAAAATGTAGGTGTGCATTTGTGAGTGTCTGTCGCCAGCATTGCCCAAAACGAAAAAATGTTAAATACCAAACTTGGTATTTATGTTCATTATCGTTCAAAGATGCAACATGAAGATGTTCAAGAAAAATCCTCCCACCCCCAGCTATCCTTTATAGGAAACATTTTTCCGAACATTTTAATTTTTTGAAAAATGTTCGTGACGATTTTTGTTTAAGATATCATTTGTTTAATATACTGCATGACAAACGAAATATATATCTTGAATTTTCAGGGAATAGCCATTAAATAGTTAACCGTTTCCGATATACCCCCGTGATTTTTTTTTTTTTATTTTTTCTGGATGGCATTATAGACGTTGACACTGATACATGGAATAAACATGGAGCGCCGGTAGAATGCGATGGCGGAGTAAACCAAAGAAACCGGAGAAAACCAGCCTCTGCGCCGCATGCTCCACCATAAATCCCATATGTGGTCGCTTGTGAGAGGTGAGTGGTCTAACCACTCGGCCACGGCTGTGGCTCCAGTGTTTGAATTTTAAATGAATTAAACTTTCCGTAAATGGGAAGCCATCTTCCGTTTCATACCTCTTTTATTTTACTCCTAGCTACGCAAAGAGAAGTGAATTTCAATTCTTTCACTTAGCGATAACTTTTAAATGATTTAACAATTGCGCTAACCCACTGTATTTCCTTTCTGCTTACAAGGAAGCAAGCAATAAGACCATTTCTGTTAATGTTTATCTCTATTATCCTGATGTTGATAAATGAATAAATTTGTGTCAGAACAGTTACCAGAACAGCTACAGAAAGTCACTGATTGGAACACATCAGATATTTTACTTTCTCTACAGGTACTATATATAGTGCATAGAAAAGTTATTGCATTCCACCCAAAACTTCGATACCGAAATTTCACCGGAAATACACGTTTTAGGGTCCTCTGATTCCAAAACAAGCATTTTGGAGAAAAGGTCAATGTGTGTGTAAGTGCCTATAAACACGATAACTCAAAAACTAAAAGTCGATATAATACGAAACTTGGTATTTAAGTTGAGTATATTCCAGGGTTGCGACAGGAAGATTTTGAGAAAAATCCGCCACCCCCAACTACCCTGTACATGAAAACAATTTCGAAAATTTTGATTTTCTCAAAATGGTTCTAAAGATTTTGATTAAAATACCATACATTAAACATATTTATATGGCAAATAAAATGTATATCTTGAATTTTCTGGGAATAGCCTCTACAGGTATGCTTATTCTGGGTAAATTTACTGAATTTTACGTAACATGTACACCGTTGTTTACATTTATGTCATATACTCGTACTTTATCGGAATATTCCATTCCTGAAATATTCCTTGTCATTTGTTTCAGATTTAAAAGACAAACTTTTTTCACACGGAAAATTGTAAACTCCTACCGTTGCATAGAAACGAAGCTCAACCACATGAAAACAAACTTTTGAGATTTGAAATTTGTTTTAGCCTAGTGTATTCCCTTAGTTTGCTTTTATTCACAAGGAAGCAAGTAATTAAGACAATTTCTGCTAATTTTTATCTCCATTATCATAAACTAGATAGAAGAATATACTTTTTACCAATAATTTGATACATCGATGAAGAAAAAGTCATGTGAATGGACGACTCTGTTATTCAAGGGACCTGAAAACAGAAAATATCGATATTGAATGTTTTTACTTTCTCTACACGTACTATGTACTTAGTGTATAGAGAATGTATTGTATTACACCCAAAAATTTGATACCGAGATTTCACCGGAAATACATGTTTTGGGACCCCTGAAACCAAAAAAAGCATTTTTGGAAAAAGGTCCGTGTGTGCGTGTGTGTGTGTGTCTGTGGACAGCATAGCTGAAAAACGAAAATACCGTTAAATACCAAACTTGGTATTTAAGTTTGGTATCTTCCAAGGATGCAACACGAAGATTTTTAAGAAAATCCGCCCACCCCTAACTACCCTTTACATGGAACTTTTTTCCGAAAAATTTGATTTTCTAAAAAATGGCTCTAATGATTTTGATCAAAATGTTGTATATTAAAGATATTTTACCTGACAAATAATATGTATATCTTGAATTTTCTGGGAATAGCCTCTGAAGACTACTTTATTCTGGAGGAATTTTGCACAACTGCTAAGAAATGGACAAAAACTTACCACACAAAAAATGTAGAGCACATTAAAACACACCATTTATGTTACATACATTTTTTCGTGGAGTTGATGGTTTTTGAGATATTCCTTGTTTTTGGTTTCACCTTTAAAAAACTTACTTTACTCATACAGGAATTTGTCAATTTGTGTCCATACAAACAAAGGAACTTCAGTCACATAGCAACCATCTTTTGTCTATCACTTTAACCTATGCTACGCAAGTAATAAGACTATTTATACTAATTTTTCTCAATTAGCCTGAAGTAAATAGAAGCATAAACTTTTATAACAATACTTTGTTGCAGAGATGTAGAGAAAGCCATGTGAATGGAACACATCAGATTTTTTGTTATTCGAGAGACCTTAAAACAGCAAATATCGATATTGAATTTTTATGAGATGAAGACAATTTCTCCGCAGTTTTTGAATATGCCTTCTCAAAAATTAATTTATTCTGTAATCAATTCCTCTAAATATAATTCCGCCCACTAGACCCACCTTTGCATGTACACATTACCCCCACGTTCCGCAAATGCACGAAACTGTGACGTAAGAATTCTTCCGCCCACGACATGACGTGAAATGATCGTCCTACGCGATCTCCTGGCACAGGTGTATGTGCGTGGGAGAGGATATAGGTCGTAATCAGTTCACGGAAACAACCAGCGTCGAGTGATATTAGAAAACCTCCATGTACAATCAAAAGACATTTCCTCGTTAACCGTCAATCACTTCAACTGCGCCGGGGTGCCCTTTGACCTTTGCGTGACTTAAACAAGAACCTGCAAAAAGTAAAACACCTTTTGAATCTGGATTACTAAAAGCCGGCGTGAGCTGGTAGGAAAAACGCAAATTGAGGCTATAATAGTATGTCTACGTCTGTCGCTTGCGCGCCTTCTTTATGATGGATGGCTGATATAAATAAACCTGAGAGGAGTATCGGTTTCTAATAAGCATTAAGCGTATGTTCAGCAAATACAAAAACTTGTCAGGTATACCACTCAAACGCTTTTCGATTCCTACCCGTTCATACTGTCACGGTGGAAAGGTAAAAATTCTGATGTGTTCCATTCACACGACTTTCTCTACATCTCTACAAAAATATTCTATTTACTTCATCGAATCGAGAAAAAAATAGCAGAAATAGCCTTATTACTTGCTTCCTTGTTAATAGAAGCGAAATAAGGGAGTACCATACGTTAAAATGATAGTCTAAACCTAGTTGCTATGTGACTGAAGTTCCTTTGTATGGACAGGAGCTGACAAATTCCTGTATGAGAAAACCATGTTTTTTAAAGCAGAAAACAAAAATAAAAAATGTCTTAAAAAAGTCAACTCCATGGAAAAAATGCATATAACTTAAATTGTGTGTTTTAACCCACTGTACTTTTTTTGTGTGGTAAGTTTTTGTCCATCTCTTACGGTTTAGCAGTTATGCAAAATTCCGTAAAATTCATCAAGAATAAAATAGTCTTCAGAGGCTATTCCCAGAAATTTCAAGATACACATTTTATTTGCCAGGTAAATATCTTTAATATACGATATTTTAATCAAAATCGTTAGAGCCATTTTTAAGAAAATGGAAATATTCGAAAAAAGTTCCATGTAAAGGGTAGTTTGGAGTGGAGGGATTTTTCTCAAAATTTTCGTGTCGCGTCCCTGGAAGATACTAAACTTAAATACCAAGTTTGGTATTTTAGCTACTATTCGTTTTTGAGTTATCGTGTTCACAGACACACGGACACACACACGGACCTTTTTCTGAAAACGCCTTTTATGGATACAGGGGATCCTAAAACATGTATTTCCGGTGAAATCTCGGTATCGAATTTTTGGGTGGAATACAATACTTCTCTATCCCTATGTACATTGTACGTATGGGGCTAGAGAAAGTAAAAATACGTTTTAAGTCGAACCTATTTTACTAATCGAATTTTATATTCCCTTCATTATTAAAGGAAAACAAATGAAGGAAGGATTGGCTTAGTTAAAACCATGCTGTGCCGCTAGTAGGTGTTACGGAATAGAATTGATATTAACAGTAAGCTTACTGACCCTCGTTCTTATTTCATTTGAGCGAAAACAAGGAAAAAGGCATAGAGAAGAAGCGCAAGAATAAGAGAAAAAGAGGTAGTAGCCGCGTGGCGTGATGGAGGAAGTGCAGACCTTGAGTGTCTTGCGCACCGGGAACCAACCTTGGAGGCCGGCCGTTCTGTAACGGGACCGTTAGAGGGAGGTGGCGTCTACATGGCGAGGTCGCTCGATCGTACTTTTTCTGCACGTCACTCGCTCCATTTCATTCCTTGTACGTACAGTATGTACTGCGTTACTACTCCCAGACTTAAGTACATAAGGATGAATAACAAATCAACAGACTATTAGTAAAAAGCTCATTTTTCTCTTTACTACATACTAATCCAGAAAAAATTAACAGAAATCGTCTTATTACTTGAGTAGCATAGGTTATAGTGATAGACAAAAGATGGTTGCTAAGTTTTTCAAAGCTGAAACGAATAACAAGGAATATCTCAAAAACGATGAACTCCATGAAAAAGATGTATATGGCATAAATTGTATGTTTTAATTATCCTCTAAATGTTTTGTGTGTTAAGTTTTTGTCCATCTCTTACGGTTTAGCAGTTATTCAAAATTCCATAAAAATCGTCCATAATAAACTACTCTTCAGAGGCTATATCTAGAAAATTCAAGATATACATTTTATTTGTCAAAATTTTTTTTTAATATACGAAATTTTAATCAAAATCGTTAGAGCCATTTTTGAGAAAATCATTTTCGAAAAAAGTTCCATGTAAAGGGTAGTTGGGGGTGGGGGGATTTTTCTCAAAATCTTCGTGTCGCATCCCTGGAAGATACTAAACTTAAATACCAAGTTTGGTATTTTACCGAATTTTCGTTTTTGAGTTATCGTGTTCACAGGCACACGGACACACACACACACAGGCAAACACACACACATGGAACTTTTTGTGAAAATGCTTTTTTTTTAATACAGGGGACCCCAAAACATATTTCCGGTGAAATCTCGGTATCGAATTAATGGGTGGAGTGCAATACCTTCTCTATACACCTTGTACATAGTACGTGTAGAGAAAGTAAAAAAAATCTGATGTGTTATATTCACATGACTTTCTCTATCTCTCTGTAACAAATTATTGTTAATAAGCTTATCTTTTATTTATTTCATGTTAATCGAGGAAAATTAGCAGAAATAGTCTTATTTCTTGCTTTATTGTAAATACAAGCGAAATAAGGGAGTACCATAGGTTAAAGTGAAAGCCAAAAGCTGGTTGCTATGTGAGTGATGCTCCTTTGTTTGTGTGGACAGGAGTTGACAAATTCCTGTATGAGAAAAGTATAAGTTTTTCAAAGCTGTAACCAAGAAAAAGGAATATCTCAAAAACGATCAACTTCACGAAAAAAATGTATAAACATAAATTGTGTGTTTTAACGTGCTCTACATTTTTTGTGTGTTAAGTTTTTGTTCACCTCTTACGGTTTAGTAGTTATGCAAAATTCATCCAGAATAAAGTAGTCTTCAGAGACTATTTCCAGAAAATTCAAAATATACATTTTATTTGTCAGGTAAATATCTTTAATATATGAGATTTTAATAAAAATCGTTAGAGCCTTTTTTTTAGAAAATCAAAATTTTCGAAAAAAATTCCATGTAAAGGGTAGTTTGGGGTGGGGGTATTTTTCTCAAAATCTTCGTATCGCATCCCTGGAAGACGCTAAACTTAAATACCAAGTTTGGTATTTTACCGACTTTTTGTTTTTGAGTTATCGTGTTCATAGACACACGGACACACTGACACACGGACACACACACGGACCTTTTTGTAAAACTGCTTTTTTTAGATAAAGGGGACCCTAAAACATATATTTCCGGTGAAATCTCGGTATCGAATTTGTTGGTGGAGTGCAATACTTTCCCTATTCACTATGTACATAGTGCGTATAGAGAAAGTAACTAGCAGAAATAGTCTTTATTCCTTGAGTAGCATAAGTTAAAGTGATAGACAAAAGATGGTTGCTATGTGACTGAAGTTCTTTTGTTTGTGTGGACACAAGTTGACAAATTGCTGTATGAGAAAAGTGTTTTTGTAGCTGAATCTAATAACAACGAATATCTCTAATGCGGTCAACTCCACGAAAAAAATCTACATAACATAAGTTGTGTGTTTTAACGAGCTGTACATTTTTCGTTAAGTAAGTTTTTGCCCCTCCCTTACAGTTTATCAGTTATGCAAAATTCATCCAGAATAAAGAAGTCTTCGGAGGCTATTCCCAGAAAAGTCAAGATACACATTTTATTTGTGCGACATTTTAATCACAATCGTTAGAGCCATTTTTGAGAAAATCGAAATTTGCGAAAACATTTTCCATGTAAAGTGTGGTGGGGGATTTTCTTTAAAAGCCTCGTGTCGCATCATTGGAAGATACTGAACTTAAATACCAAGTTTGGTATTTAACAGTCTTTTCGTCTTTGAGCTATGCTGTCCAAAGACACACACAGACCTTTTTCTAAAAACGCTTTTTTCGGACTCAGGGAACCCCAAAACGTATATTTCCGGTGAAACCTCGGTATCGAATTATTGGGTGCAATGCAATATCTTCTTTGCACACTACTTGCGAGCTAGAGAAAGTAAAAATGACATTTTATGTTTTTAACGGAAAAAATTATGTGATTCTTTCTGATTCAATATATATATATATATATTTTACTGATCATTTAACCTTTTCAATGCTAACATAGGCGAGAAAAATCTCTTTGCTGAATTAAGGGGACTCTGTGATGAAAAACTTGACAAAAATCAATACATTTGGGCATAATTTTGTGTATTTCAATTTGAAAATGCAATAATATACACTAATAATTAATAAAACAGGGTAGAGGAATATCTTTCAAAATTTACAAAACAGGTCTCCACCGTGTGCTTCTACCTGCCCCGTCATCATCCAGGCTTGCCGTGCCACCGATTATTTAACCTGGGTCCTCCCCATCCTAAACCACAGGTGAGATAGAGCATCACCCACCAAAAGCATCTTTCCGGCCGTGAAACACAGATTTTTTTTGAAACGTATGTACCTTTTTTTTTAAAAACTATAAAAGCTTCTTGGCTCAAATTTTGCACACTTGTCCCAGATAATGTATCACATACACTGGACTAGAGTTATATTTCTAAGTGTAATACATTTTTTAAAAATTGAGGATATATAACTTCAAAAATTTAGGTATAAATTTTGTTACAGACAATACAATTTTTCAAATCAGAAATATCATAGGTATCTTAATTCCCCTAATTCAGTGGTATAAGGCAGAATGTCTTTATATGTAGTAAAATTTTCAGATTTTTACTACTACTGGTTTCTCAGAAAAGGGAACATAAAAATGTCCAATTTTTGCCATTTATTTAGCAAACGAGTGTTTGAAGTTAATTTTTTCTAAGACAAGCTGCAAAATATATGATTCTAAAAATTTAAAGAGACATACGCACATATATCCAGATTATACAGTAATTTTTACTTTCTCGATGCGCAGAGAAGGTATTGCACTCCACCCAAAAATTCGATACCGAGATTTCACCGGAAATATATGTTTAAGGGTCCCCTTTATCTAAAAAAAAGCATTTTCACAAAAATGTCCCTGTGTGTGTATCTTCCAGGGATACGACACGAAGATTTTGAGAAAAATCCCCCCGCCCTAAACTACCCTTTGCATGGAACTTTTTTTCGAAAATTTCGATTTTCTCAAAAATGGCTCTAACGATTTTGATTAAAATGTCATATATTAAAGATATTTACCTGACAAATAAAATGTATATCTGGAATTTTCTGGGAATAGCCTCTGAAGAGTAGTTTATTCTGGATGAATTTTACTGAATTTTGAATAACTGCTAAACCGTAAGAGATGGACAAAAGCTTACCACACAAAAAATGTAGAACACGTTAAAACACAATTTATATTACATACATTTTTTTCGTGGAGTTCGTCGTTTCTGAGACATTCCTTATTTTTGGTTTCTACTATGAAAAACTAACGCTTTTCTCATACAGGAATTTGTCAACTGCGGTCCATACAAACAAAGGAACTTCAGTGACATAGCAACCAGCTTTTGATTATCACTTTAACCTATGGTATTCCCTTATTTCGCTTCTACTTACAAGGAAGCAAGTAATATGGCTATTTCTGCTATTTTTTTACTGACTAGCATGACGTAAATAGAAGCATAAGCTTTTTAGCAATAATTTGTTGCAGGGATGTAGAGAAAGTCATGTGAATGGTACACATCAGATTTTTTTACATCGATCTATAAATTACAGCCAGAGAAATTCACATATCATGGATTAGCTCTATATTCATATAATGCACATACTACCCACTCCCTTTAAGTATACAAGGATAAAATATGTAAATCAACTTCCTGTTTAATTCCATTGATTTACTCCAACAGTAACAGATCGGTTAAATTACAAATTGTATGTACCCAGATACATATGCGTGGGCAGTGTGGTAAAGCAATAATTTCGTCACACATATAGTAGTAGCAGATGTTTCGATTTACCCTTCTCTGTCTACAATCGATATATCGACCGTGCGGAAACCGTAATCAGCGCTAACAAATTAACAACAGAAATGCTGCTCGCGTTATACTTCGTCCTGACAATTCAAAACCGATTGATTTATTACTGGTCCAAGAAATTGCAATTACAAACGATGGATAAACGTGTTATAAAATCAATCTTCACTACTTACAACCGATGAAGAATTCCGTCACCATTACTATCGACTGGTATATAGGCCTCGGTAATCCTGTATCCGTATTACTGTAAACGAACCTACATAAACGATATATAGGTCACGCGAATGTTATATCTTAATTTAAAAACCTGATGTATTCCATTCACATGACTTTCTCTACATCTCTACAACAAATTATTGTTAAAAAACTTATTCTTCTATTTACTTCATGCTAATCGAGAAAAAAATACCAGAAAACGTCGTGTTACTTGCTTCCATGTAAGTAGAACAGAAATAAGGGAGTACCATAGGCTAAAGCAATAGTCAAAAGCTAGTTGCTATGTGATGAAGTTCCTCTATTTGTATGGACAGCAGTTGACAAATTCCCGTATGAGAAAAATATGTGTTTTTAAGCTGAAACCAATAACAAGCTCTATCACAAAAACGATCAACTCCACGAAAAAAATGTATATAACATAAATCGTGTGTTTTAATATGCTCTACACTTATTGTGTGGTAAGTTTTTGTCTATCTCTTACGCGTTATTAGTTATACAAACTTTAGTAAAATTCATCTAGAATAAAGTAGTCTTCAGAGTCTATTCCCAGAAAATTCAAGATATGCATTTTATTTGTCAGATATTTTAATATACGATATTTTAAACAAAATATTTTTGAGAAAATCTAAAATAAACCACTTTTAGAAAAATGTCCATGTGAGTACGTCTGTCTATCAGCATGTCTGTCAGTGTGTGTGTGTGCGTGTGTGTGTGTTTGTCTATGGGCAGCATAGCTCAAAAACGAGGATGCGACACGAAGATTTTCAAGAAAATCCCTCCAACCCCAACTTCCCTTTACATGGAAAAAATTTCGAACATTTTAATTTTCTCAAATATAGCTCTAACGATTTTGATTAAAATCTCTTATATTTAATATATTTTTTTGACAAATAAAAGGTATATCTTCAATTTTCTAGGAATAGCCTCTGAAGACATGTTTATTCTTAATGAATTTTGCCGACTTTTGCATAACTGGTAAACCGTAAGAAATGCAGAAAATACAGAGCTCATTAAAACACACAATTTATATATATATATTCGTGGAGTGGATCGTTTTTGAGATATTGCTTATTGCTTTTTATTGGTTTCAGCTTTAAAAAACTTACTTTTCTCATACAGGAATTTGTCAACTCCTGTCCATAAAAACAATGGAAATTCAGTCACATAGCAACCAGCTTTTGACTAATACTTAGCCCATGGTAGTCTCCCTTTCTACTTACAAGGAAGCAAGTAGTAAAAAGAAGCATTAGCTTAACAATAATTTGTTGCAGAGCTGTAGAGAAAGTCATATGAATTGAACACATCAGATTTTTTGAGTAGTAATGTTTGTGTATTTCTTACGGTTTATCTATCATTTATACAAATGTTATCCAGAATGAAGGGGTCTTCACATGCTATTCCCAGATAATATAAGATATACACTTTTGTTTGGCATAAAGTATCTTAAGCATTGTTTGAGCTATTTTTGAAAAAAAAATCTGATGTGTACCATTCACATGACTTTCTCCATATCCCTGCAACAAATTATTCTTAAAAAGCTTATACTTCTATTTACTTTATGCTAATCAGAAAAAAGAGCAGAAATAGTCTTATTACTTGCTTCCTTGTAAGTAGAAGCGAAATAAGGGACTACCATAGGTTAAAGTGATAGTCAAAAGCTGTTTGCTATGTCAATGAAGTTCCTTTGTTTATATGGAACAGAGTTGACAAGTTCCTGTATGAGAAAAATATAAGTTTTTCATAGCAGATACCAAAAATAAGGAATGTCTCAAAAACGACGAACTCCACGAAAAAAAATGTATATAACATAAATTGTGTGTTTTAATGTCTTCTACATTTGTTGTGTAGTAAGTTTTTGTCCATCTCTTACGGTTTAGCAGTTATTCAAAATTCAGTAAAATTCATCCAGATTAAACTACTCTTCAGAGGCTATTCCCAGAAAATTCAAGATATACATTATATTTGTCAGGTAAATATGTTTAGTATACGAAATTTTAATCAAAATCGTTAGAGCCATTTTTGAGACAATCAAAATTTTCGAAAAAAGTTCCATCTAAAGAGTAGTTGGGGGTGGGGGGATGTTTCTCAAAATCTTCGTGTCGCATCCCTGGAAGATACTAAACTTAAATACCAAGTTTGGTACTTTACCGACTTTTCGTTTTTGAGTTATCGTATTCACAGACACACGGGCACACACACACACACACACACACACACACACATACACACACACGCGCGCGGACCTTTTTGTGAAAATGCTTTTTATGGATTTTGGGTACCCTAAAACATATATTTCCGGTGAAATCTCGGTATCATATTTTTGGGTGGAGTACAATACCTTCTCTATACACTATGTACATAGTGCGTATGGAGAAAGTAAAAATCAACATTTTCGAAACATATTCAAGTAAAGGGTAGTTGAGTTGGGGAGGATTTTCCTGAAAATGGTCCTGTTGCGTCCTTGAGATACTGAACTTAAATATCAAATTTGATACTTAACCGACTTTTCGTTTTTGAGTTATGCTGACAACAGACACTCACCCACACGCGGATGGTTTTCTGAAACTGCATTTTATAGACACAGTAGGTCCTTAAACATGTATTTCCTCTGAATCGCAGTTTCGAAATTTTGGATGGAGTACAATATCTACTGTGAGGTTTGTACATACGTGCTAGAGACAGTAACAAGCTGTCTGTTTGTGTATTTTTACTTTCTTTATACGTATTATGTATATAGTGTATAGAGAAGCTATTGTATTGCACCGAAAAATTCGATACCGAGATTTCACCGAAAATATATGTTTTGAGACCCCCTGAAGCCAAAAAAAAGCATTTAACTAAAAAAGACCGTTAAAAACCAAACTTGGTATTTAAATTTAGTAGATATGTTCCAAGGATGAACACGAAAAGTTTAAAAAAAAATTCCCTACCCGAAACTACCCTTTACATGGAAGACTTTCGAAATTTTTGATTTTCCTAAAAATAGCTCAAACGATTTTGATTAAAATCTCTTATATTTACGATATTTACTTGCCAAATAAAATGTATATCTTGAATTTTCTGGGAATAGCCTCTGAAGACTAATTTATTCTGAATGAATTTTATGGAATTTTACATAACTGGTAAATCGTAAGAGATAGACAAAACCTTTTTACACAAAACATGTAGATCATGCCAAAACACACAATTTATATCATATACCTTTTTTCATGTAGTTGATCAGGTTTGAGATATTCCTTGTTATTGGTTTCAGCTTTAAAAAGCTTATACTTTTCTGATACAGGAATTTGTTAACTCCTGTCCATACAAACAAAGGAACTTCAGTCACAAAGCAACCAGCTTTTGACTATCACTTTAACCTAGGGTACGCACTTATTTCGCTTTTGCTTACACGGAAGAATGTAATAAGAATATTTCTGCTAATTTTTCTCAATTAGTATAAAGTAAATAGAAGCATAAGCTTTTTAACAATAATTTGTTGCAGACATATAGAGAAATTCATGTGAATTGAACACATCAGATGCTTTATTTGTGAACAGCATAACACATAAACAAAAGGCGGTAAAATAGTAACCTTCAAGGAAGGCAGAATGGTTAACATGCATAGAGAGCGCATGACCCAAGACCTCCTTTGTTAAAAGTTGAAACCAACATCAACGTCATGTCACTAAGGTAGAAAAGTGCGAGTTCTCCCATAAGCTATAGTGAAAAGGTCTGACGAAAATGTTAAAATAAAGGTGAATTTTCGTATCGACAATATATTGTGTAAATGCAAGAGTTCCAAGATACCTCAGTAATATAGAGCACTAGATAGCGTACATTGTATGTTTAAAACTGGTGCTTGACCTGAAAACCCAATAAGGTGAAAGATAGGTTATGTAACGTTATAAAACTAGTTCTTTTTAGTGAAGAGTTTAACCATGTATATATAAATGCATACGTACATTGTCTTTTATATATTATGGTGACTGAATGTGCATTATTACGTTCTCTATTCATTACTTTAAAAATCAAAATGAGAGCTATCGTGTCATCACTGCATAGTCGTAACACCAGTGTTCAATAAGTTGTAAAAGCAAAACTTATAAGTATTAGTTCTCAGTAGTTCGCTATGTACAGAACCACGTGCTCTCTGTATAAATTACAAGAGGTAATGGGGGCCGCAGCATCTCCAGGTGCTGCTGCAGCAGGTGGACGAGGCAAGTTCCGACGCACCTTGCATCCGGAACACCTTCTGGAGAACAGGCATTCATTGTATTCGCGGTAACTCTGCAACATATCTCACTCAGCCCTGCACATAAATCAGGTCGCTTGGGGGTGTAAAAAATTGACCATAACAGAACCGGGGCTCACTTCGGGCCACTTCTTACAAGTACTCCCTATCTCTGGAAAAGGAGCCGTAGAGCTGACAAACGCCAAGGAGCTCGGGTTCCTTTCATAGCATAATTGGGATTGCCCAAAAAAGTGCGAAGGTTTCCAAGTATCACCACCACCACTACCATCACCACCACTACTACTACTATTTTCTTTCTATCTATCTGTCTGTCTATCTCGATCGATCTGTCTATCTCGATCGATCTATCTATCTACCTCGATCAATCTATCTACCTCGATCAATCTATCTATCTCGATCTATCTCAATCAATCTATCTATCTATCTCGATCTATCTATTTATCTATCTCGATCGATCTATCTATCGATCTATCTATCTATCGATCTATCTATCTATCGATCTATCTCGATCTATCTATCTATCTCGATCGATCTATCTATCTCGATCTATTTCCATCTATCTCTATCTATCTCTATCTATCTATCCATCTATTTATTTTTCTATCTATCTATGGTCCTCTGTGGTGTAGTGGTTACCATGTTAGTCTCATACCCAAGGTTGCGGGGTCAAAACCGGCGGAGGACTATGAAATTATTCAGACTTAAAAATCCTTAGCATAGTTTCTTTCGGATGGAAAGTAAAGACGTTGGTCCCGTGACAAGGTTAACCTCACGTAAAAGAACCTCAAGTCTGATAGAGAGGCCTCTGAACAAAATTAAGCGGTCTTTCACGCCCAGTATAGAATGGGACGCTCAGAACCACTGTAGTTAAACATTTTTACCTTTTGATACCTTGTGAAAGTCTCAGAAACTTGGAGACATACGAGATACACTCATACGACTGAAATGAACACAAGTAAAACAAAACACAAATTCCTGTGACCTGTTTCGAAATCAGTGTCGGCCTTTCTCTGTTTAGCCTTCAACATCGCTCATTACCTTCGGTAATTTTGTTGCGGATACGGAGTCGCAATCTGCACTTTGACTTTTTATTGGATGCAGTTGCAAAAAGCGCCCTACCATGTGCTTAAGCAATCCCAGCGGATTCTCTGCAAGAAGCTGCAGTTTCAAATCTCTCGAGGAGCGTCAACGAAATAACAACCTACCCAAGAGTAACGTAAGATGTAGAAATGGTCAGAAATAATACAAATCTGATGTGTTCAATTCACATGACTTTCTCTACATCTCTGCGACAAACTATTTTTAAAAAGCGCATTTTTATTTTCTCTACGCGTATTATGTACATAGTGTATAAAGGAAGTATTGTATACCACCCAAAAGTTTGATACCGATATTTCGCCGGAAATACATGTTTTAGGATCCCTGAATCCAAAAAAAAAAAAAAAAAAAAAAAAAAAAAAAAAAAAAAAAAAACATTTTTAAAGAGAAAGGTCTATGGACAACATAGCTCAAAAATGTAAAGACCGTTAAATACCAAATTTGTTATTTATATATAGTATCTTCCAAGGATGCGACACGAAGATTTTCAAGAAAATACCCTCAACACAAACTACCCTTTACATGGACATTTTTTTGAAAATTTTGATTTTCTTAAAAAGACTCTAACGATTTTGATTAAAGCTATTTGTACCCTGAATAAAATGTATATCTTAAATTTTCTGGGAATAGCTTCTGAAGACATCTTTATTCTGGATGAATTTTGCCGAATTTTGCATAACTGCTAAACCGTAAGAGATGAACAAAAACTTACACAGAAAATGTACAGCACATTAAAACACACAATTTATGTTATACACCTTTTTTTCGTGAAGTTGATCGTTTTAAGATATTCCTTGTAATTAGCTTCAGCTTTGAAAAACGTACACTTTTCTCATACAGGAAGTTGTCACCTCTTGTCCATACAAACAAAGGTACTACATTCACATAGCAAACAGCTATTGACTATCACTTTAACTTACGGTACTACCTTATTTCGCTTCTACTTACAAGGTAGCAAGTAATAAGACTATTTCTGATAATTTTTTCTCGATTAGCTTGAAGTAAATAGAAACACGAGATTTTTAACAATAATTTGTTGCAGCGATGTAGAGAAAGTCATGTGAATGGAACACATCAGATTTTTCTCACTACTTCATGCCAATCTAGATAAACTGTAGCAGAAATTATCTTATTACTTCCTTCCTTGTAAGTAGAATGGAAACAAAGGAATACTCTAGACTAAAGCGATAGTCAAATGTTTTAAAAGCTGTTGCTGTGTGATTTAAATTATTTTCTTTGTGTGGCCAGTAGTTAACAAATTCACGTATTGAGATAAGTATAAGTATTATAAAGCTGAAACTAGTAAGGAATATCTCCGTTCTACAGAAGAAACTATATGACGTAAATTTTGTGTTTCAACGAGATCTACATTTTTACTTTCTCCATACGCACTATGTACATAGTGTATAGAGAAAGTATTGCACTCCACCAAAAAATTCGATACCGAGATTTCACCGGAAATATATGTTTTAGGGTCCTCAATATCCAAAAAAAGCATTTCCACAAAAAGGTCCGTGTGTGTGTGTGTGTGTGTGTGCCTGTGTGTGTGTGTGTGTGTGTGTGTGTGTGTCCGTGTGTCCGTGAACACGATAACTCAAAAACGAAAAGTCGGTAAAATACCAAACTTGGTATTTAAGTTTAGTATCTTCCAGGGATGCGACACGAAGATTTTGAGAAAAATCCCCCCACCGCCAACTACCCTTTACATGGAACATTTTTCGTAAATTTTGATTTTCTCAAAAATGGCTCTAACGATTTTGATTAAAATTTCGTATATTAAACATATTTTACCTGACAAATAAAATGTATATCTTGAATTTTCTAGGAATAGCCTCTGAAGAGTACTTTATTCTGGATGAATTTTACGGAATTGTGAATAACTGCTAAACCGTTAAGAGATGGACAAAAACGTGCACAACAAAAAACGTAGAGCACGTTAAAACACACAATTTATGTTACATACATTTTTTTCGTGGAGTTCGTCATTTTTGAGACATTCCTTAATTTTGGTTTCTGCTATGAAAAACTTATACTTTTCTCATACAGGGACTTGTCAACTCCGATCCATATAAACAAAGGTCATTGACTTAGCAACCAGCTTTTGACTAGCACTTTAACCTATGGTACTCCCTTATTTGGTTTCTACTTTCAAGGAAGCAAGTAATAAGACTATTTCTGCTATTTTTTCTGATTAGCATAAAGTAAATAGAAGTATAAGCTTTTTAAGAATATTTTGTTGCAGGGATATAGAGAAAGTCATGTGAATGGTACACATCAGATTTTTTTTAGTGCAATACAAAACCTTCTCTATGTACTATGTTCATAGTACGTGTAGAGAAATTAAATATCTGTAGCTAATAGACGACTCATTCTGCTAATTACGATTTTTTTTTAAAAACGTAGTATTGTTATATTACTATTTAAGGCATGTTCTCCCGAAAGTTTAATGATCAAATTAATGTGCATTTATGTTATTTATCTACAGTAACAAATCTGATGTGTTCCATTCACATAATCTTCTGTAGCTGTTCCATACATAAACTATTCTCTCAAAAGATTATTCTTTTATCTACTTCATAGTAATCGAGATAAACATTAGTCGAGTTGGTCTCTTATTACTTCCTTGTAAGTAAGAGGGAAATAAAGGTATACACAATGCTAAAGCGATAGTCAAATCGTTTAAAAGCTGGTCGCGATATGAAACAATTGAGGTTCGATTCGTTTTACATGGCCAGCAGTAAACAAGAGATGAAAAGAAAGGTAGCTTCCTGTTTGAGGAAAGTTGGGTAGTTTAAAATTAAAATACTAACAAGGAATACCTTCAAAATGGTCAACTATACAACAAAAACGTATATGTCTAAATTATATGTTTTAACGAGATCTACATTTGTTGTGTAGTAATTTGTTGTATATCTCAAACGGTTTAACAGTACACAATTGTGCAAAATTCATCCACAATAAAGAGGTCTTCAGAGGCTATTACTAGAAAATTCAAAATAGGCATTTTATTTAAGATGTAAATATCATTAAAATACAGTATTTTTATCAAAACCATTAAAGCAATTTTTGAGCAATAGAAAATGTTCAAAACATTTTTCAAGTAAAGGTTAGTTTGAAGTGGGTGAATTTTCTTGAAAATCTTCGTGTCGTATCAATGGAAGATGCTAAGTTTGGTATTTAACGGTCTTTTCACAATGGACTTTTTCTAAAAATGCTTTCTTTAGGACTGGGGACCTCAAAACATCTCCAGTGAAATTTCGATTTCGAATTTTTAGGTGAAATACAATAGCTTCTCTGGCTATTATGTGCATATATGCTAGAGAAAGTAAAAATAATGTACGAGGGCTGATCAACACAGACAGATTGATTTTTTTTCACTGAGATTTATTACTCCAATTCAATGTTTACATGATCTTTTTCAAAGTGGTCCCCTCCGACTTCAATGTGCTTTTTATAGCGTCTCTGCCAGTCCTTTAGCACGTGCTGCAGACCAATCTTTGTCAGGTCCTTGAGAATCGCCTCACATTTCTTGAGCACTGCTTCAGAGTTCTCAAATCGAATACTCCTAAGCTTTGCCTTTAGTGATCGGAATAAAAAAAAAAGTCACATGGTGCAAGATCGGGGCTATAAGGTGGATGTGGAACACAGGTAATGTTGAATCGAGCCAGAAACTGCATGACTTGAATTGCGACGTGAGGCCATGCATTATCATGATGAAGTCGCCACCCAGTCCGAGAAAGCTCTGGTCGTTTCTTTGCAATGTGCTTCCTCAGTGTAGCCAATACTGGACGTGTAGTATACTGCTGTAACAGTAGTGTGAGGGGGAACTGCATGCTGGTAAATCATTCCATTACAGTCAAAAGATGTGAAATACCAGGCCCACCTTGCTTAACACTGACAAGTCGGCCTTCTTTGAAGTCCTTGAACCACCTAAACACTGTTGCACGAGGTAGTGCATCTTCACTGTACGCTTGCTTCAGCTTTTCACAAGTTGATTGAGCTGTACTGCTCCTCTCGCGTCATCTGCAATGTCCGGTATGCGAAATGCACGTAGGGTCTACAAAATAGAGCATTACTACCAACCTACCGATATGAGCGTGCTGCCGCCTAACAACAGTATACATAAAAACCCGCTCTTTTCAAATATTTATGTTACAGATACGAAACTATCACGGAAGCCACACGAAAAAATCTGTGTACCATTCACATGATTTTCTCTATATCCCTGCAACAAGTTATTCTTAAAAAGCGTATACTTCTATTTACTTCACGCTTATCAGAAAAAGTTAGCAGAAATAGTCTTATTACTTGCTTCCTTGTAAGTAGAAGCGAAATAACGGACTGCCATAGGTTAAAGTGATAGTCAAAAGCTGGTTGCTATGTGACTGAAGTTCCTCTGTTTGTATGGACACGAGTTCACAAAGTCCTATATGAGAAAAGTATGTTTTTTACAACTGCAACCAAAAACAAGGAATATCTAAAAAAAACAATCAACTCCACGAAAAAAAATGTATATAACATAAATTGTGTGTTTTAAGGTGCTCTACATTTGCTGTGTGGTAAGTTTTTATCCATCTCTTACAGTTTAGCAGTTATACAAAATTCCGTAAAATTGACCCAGAATAAAGTAGTCTTCAGAGGCTAATCCCAGAAAATTCAAAATATACATTTTATTTGTCAGGTAAATATCTTTAATATACGATATTTTAATCAAAATCGTTAGAGCCATTTTTTTAGAAAATCAAAATTTTCGAAAAAAGTTCCATGTAAAGGGTAGTTGGGGGTGGGGGGATTTTTCTCAGAACCTTCGTGTCGCATCCCTGGAAGATGCTAAACTTAAATAACAAGTTTGGTACTTTACCGACTTTTCGTTTTTGAGTTATCGTATTCAGAGACACACGGACACAGACACACGGACACACACACACACGGACCTTTTTCTGAAAATACATTTTTTGGATACAGGGGACCCTAAAACATATATTTCCGGTGAAATCTCGGTATCGAATTTTTTGGTGGAGTGCAATACCTTCTCTATACACTATGACATTGTACATAGTACGTATAGAGAAAGTAAAAATCAGTCTCAGTCTTTGTTGATCAGCCCTCAGAGGCAACAGATCCGCATGATTTCTGAAAGTGTATCAGTTTTCGTCAAAGGTTGCGACAAAAAGAAACGTAGAGGAACGTTAAAGCAAAGAGGCTGTGGTGAAGGAGATTATTAAGTGGTGCGCAGATGAAAGGAGACAATAATGGGCGATAACATGAAGGGAAACAAAGATAAGACGTTTTATCGCAGGAACAATAAAATCAATAGCTGGAGTTTAGCGACAGGTTCCTGCTGCAAACCCAACATCCGGAACACAAGCAGATCCCCACCACTAAAAGAGTTTTATAGCGCTTATAAATCACATGCAAAGATTTGATGTTAAATGAGGTCTGCTTCCTGTCGAGAAGTTTATTACAGCTCGCGACAGTTCTCTACTCTCTCTGCGCTGTGTCAACCACCTCCAATACTGATCTAAAATTGGCGTGCCTTTCAATAAAAACAGCATTTAATTTTCTTTTTACTTTCTCTGCACGTACTATGTACATAGTGTACAGAGAAAGTATTGCATTCCACCCAAAAATTCGATACCAAAAAAAGCATATTGTTGATTAAAATATCGTATACTAAAGATATTTACCTGGCAAACAAAATGTATATCTTGAAATTTTTGGGAATAGCCTTTGAAGACTACTTTATTCTGGATGAATTTTGCGGAATTTTGCATAACTGCTAAACCGCAAGAGATAGACCAAAACTTATCACACAAAAAATGTAGAGCACATTAAAACACACAATTTATGTTATTAAATTTTTTCGAGGAGATGATCGTTTTTGAGATATTCCTTATTTTTGGTTTCAGCTTTGAAAAACTTGCACTTTTCTCATACAGAAATTTGCCAACTCGTGTCCATACAAACAAAGGAACTTCAGTCACCTAGTAACCAGCTTTTGTCTTCACTTTAACCTATGATACTCCCATATTTCGCTTCTACTTACAAGGAAGCAAGTAATGAGACTATTTCTGCTAATTTTTTCGATTAGCATGAAGTTATTAGCTTATTAACAAAAATTTGTTACACAGAAGTAGAGAAAGCCATGTGAATGGAGTACATCAGATTTGTTTTACTTTCTCTACACGTACTATGTACATAGTGTACAGAGAAGCTATTGCATTCCACCCAAAAATTCCATACCGAGATTTCACCGGAAATACACGTTTTGGGTCCCTCGGAATCCAAAAAAAAAAAAAAAAAGATTTTTGGAAAAAGGTCCATGTGTGTGTCTGTGTGTCTGTGGACAGCATAGCTCAAAAACGAAGAAACCGTTGAATACCAAACTTGGTATTTAAGTTTGGTATCTTCTAAGGATGCGACATGAAGATTTTCAAGAAAATCCCCCTACCTCAGACTACCCTTTACATGGATCTTTTTTCGCAAATTTTGATTTTCTCAAAAATGGCTTTAACGATTTTGATTAAAATGTCGTATATTAAAGATATTTACCCTACAAATAAAATGTCGATCTCGAATTTTCTGGGAATAATCTCTGAAGACTACTTTATTCTGGATGAATTTTGAGGAATTTTACATAACTGCTAAACCCAGGAGATAGACAAAAACTTATCACATAAGAAATGTAAAGCATATTAAAACACACAATATATGCTATATCCATTTTTTTCGTGGAGTTGATCGTTTTAGAGATACTCCACGTTTTTGGTTTCAGCCTTGAGAAACTTATACTTTTCTCATACAGGAATTTGTCAACTCGTGTCCATTCAAACAATGGAATTTCAGCCACATAGCAACCAGCATTTGACTATCACTTTAACCTTTGATATTCCCTTATTTCGCTTCTACTTATAAGGAAGCAAGTAATAAGACTATTTCTGCTAATATTTTCTAGATTAGCAAAAAGTAAATAGAAGCATAAGCTTTTTAACAATAATTTGTTGCAGAGATGTAGAGAACGTCATGTGAATAAAACACATCAGATTTTTTTTTTTGCTTTAATTCTCAACATAATCTCCAGAAAGACTAATACATGTGTCATATTGGTGTTCTAGTTTAATTAAACCATCTCGGCAGTTATCAACGTCCTCAAAATAGCTGTTTACCGTATCAATAACCTCCTGTTGCTGTGAAATCTTTGTCCTCCAAGAAATTTTTTGAGGTTTGGGAACAGGTGGCAGTCACTGTGTGCTAGATGTCAAAGCAATTCGAACTTTAATTCGCACATTTTCCCCGTTGCAATGACTGAACATTGTCAAAATTGAATTTGACTTTTTTGGAGTTGGTTCACCTGTTTTGACTGTGATTTACTCTCTGGAATGTCGTGATGTATCCAAGTTTCATCCATGGTAATAAGCCGTCTCAAAAATTTACTGGGTGTTTTACTGTAGAGCTCCACACTCTCAGCAGAAACAGTTTTTCTTTGAAACTTTTAATCAGGTGTCAACAGACGTGGCACCCATCTTGCACAGACCTTGTGAAAGCTCAAAGCATTACTTAAAATATTACCTGCACGTTCTTTTGATATATTTACAGCCTCTGCCATCTCAAACAACTTTAATCTGCGGTCTTCCAGTACTAAACGATGCATTTTTACAATTATCTCTGGAGTTGTCACTTCTGCAAGACGTCCAGAGCGAGGCTCATCACTAGTGCTCGTACGTCCCATTTTAAACTCTGCAACCCACCTTTTAATCATTGAACATGAAGGAGCAGAGTCTTTCGATATATATTGCCTATTTCCTCCTTGATTTCTTTGGGCGTTAAGCCTTTCAAATGGAAGTATTTAATCACTGTTTGTTTTTCCAATCCTGCATTTTCGTGAAAACTCTAAATTTGTCTTGTTTAAAATGCTGTCATTCGAAAACTGAACAGGCTATTGACCTGTAACTATGGATATAAGCTAGTCTAGAGTTAAACTCTATGATGATACCGTCTAACTGGCCTAGTGGCGCCATATTTGTGTGAGGCCCGGGATTTATCAGCCGACCCCAGTGCATACCCTTCCTTGAACCAAAGAGTAACTTACAGGAAACATGTGTATTAATTATGTTTTTCAAATGGGAAGAGTTCTACTCAGCAGCGAATGACATGCGTTATCGTGCTCTGCGTTGCCAGGTCGCTGTCCCCACTCTTTTCACATTTCCCTCTCACTCGCACATTGAGCATGTAAATCTGCCTGGCGACATAATGTTTATTCACGTATATTATGAAAAATATTTGAGCTAAAAATCTGTGGTTTTTACAGTTCTGCTACGAGCATTACTCCCTATCTTCCTCGTGAATTATTTTTTACAAAAGTTGAATATTTTTTCTTAGCACAAGTAGTATTTATGAGAGACGGAATCACTTAGCGTGTTACTCCCCAGTTAAGCGCGACTGGAATATGTCAACACAGCAGCACTCCGATTGGCTGCCGGCCTGGTGGCGCTCAAGGACAAACCTCATCCTATTTGAAAGTCACTTATAGTTGCAAATCAGCTTGCTACAAAACAATCTGATGTATTTCCATTCACATGCTTTTCTCTTCTTCTACAAACAAAACCCAGTGCTTCTTATTTCTTCACAATACTAATCGAAATAAGCATTAGCAATGTTCTTTTTATTTAATTCCTTTTATTTAATTCCTTTAAAGGGAATTAAAGGAATGCATTAGGCTAAAGCGATAGCTAAATGTTTTAAAAGCTATCGTTATGCGATTGTCATTGAAATTTGTTCCTTTGCTTGGCCAGGAGTAAAACAAAAGAAACACGTGCGACTTCCTGTCTGAGAAAAGTAAAAGTAGCTTAAAATTTAAACTAATAACAATGCATATCTCACAAATGGTTACCTCCTCCACAAGAAAATTGTAAAGAATATAAATTGTGTGTTTTAACCAAAATCGTTAGAGCCTTTTTTGAGAAAATCAATATCTTCGGAAAATGCTCCATGTAATGAATAGTTGTTGGTCGGAGGATTTTCCTGAAAATCTTCGTGTTGCATCCTTCGAAGAAATTAAACTTAAATACCAAGATTGGTATTTAACGACTTTTCGGTTTTGAGCTATGATGCCACAGATACAGACACGCCCACGGACCTTTTTATAAACCTTTTCACATTTCCGGTGAAATCTCGGTATCGAATTTTTGTTTGAAATACAATAGACACCTTCTTTATCTATGTACATTGTAGGTGCTCGAAGGAGAAAGTAAAACTGCCGTGTGTAATATTCACAAGTTGGTATCGCCTTTCATTTTCCCTACTACTTACGTGGAGTACGAAGTGCTCCTTAGAAAATTTCGATATGGAGATTTTACTGGAATACGAGGCGAATAATACGAGTATTTAATGAAAAATCCATGCTTGTATGTGTTTTGTGGGTGTTATGTGATTGTGTGTGTGATCTGTACAAATAAAAATATTATGTGTTCTAATCATATGACTTTCTCGGTCTATTCTACAACAAACTAATCTTATAAAAGCTTATTCTTCCAGGTATGTGCTAATCGAAATAAACATTAACATAAATGGTTTTATTACCTATTTTCTTGTAGGTTTAGGATAATAGGGAATGCACTCAAAGGATACTCCAATCTTTTATAAGCTGGTCACTATACGATTTCCTTGAAATTTCTAACTTTTAATGACCAGGATGACAAAACATAGGAATTTGAATATTTAATAAAATTGTTGTAATAATTAATATATTTTGATTAGCTATTTTATAAGTAAGGCGTTTTATAGTTAGTATTCATTCTAAGTGGAGCATAAGGAATCGTTATGGTACTCCTTTGATCAGATTTGAATTTCTAGGTCGTAGAGTTCGTCGATGGATCAACTAATCGCCAACAGATGTCACTGTAGCACAAAATCACAACTAGCGGACGCGAAATGGAATTTTTCTCAGGCACTTTCTTCTTTCAAGGTATGGGTTCTTTTACTTGCAAATAAGCATTGTATGGGACCATCGGCTTTATTTCTCTCCGAAGGAAGCCATGCTAGGGATTTTTGAGTCCGAAAAGAATCCATCACCTTCCATCAGGTTTGAACCTGTAATCTTGGGGTTTAGAGGATATCTTGATAAGCACTACGCCACGGAGGGTGGCATTGGTTTTGTAAGTACATATATTTATTCGTTTATAAGTCGATATAGGCTATTTATTAAACTGTAATATTAAAGATACTTACATGACAAATAAACTGTACATGCACATTGAATTTAATTTCTTTTTTGGGGGCACTAATAATTTCTGAAATATTGCTTGTTATTGGCTTCAGTTTTAAAATGCTTATATCCCTTTCTGCTTTCAAGGAACCAAGTAATAATTCCATTCTGCTAATGTTTATCTCGGTTAGCACGAAGTAGAAAGAGGAATACTCCTTTAAAAGAAATATGTTTGCAGAACAGTTAAAGAAAGTCATGTGAATGGATCATAGATGTTTAGTTTCTCTAACACGTATGTACAATGTCCATAGAGGATGGAAATTGTATTCCACACAAAAATTCTAAACCGAGATTTCACCGGAAATATATGTTTTGACACCATCTTTACCCAAGAAAAAGCATTTTTAGAGGCAGAGAAAGTATTGCACTCCACCAAAAAATTCGATACCGAGATTTCACCGGAAATATATGTTTTAGGGTCCCCAATATCCAAAAAAAAAAGCATTTTCACAAAAAGGTCCGTGTGTGTGTGTGTGTGTGTGTGTGTGTGTGTCTGTTAACACGATAACTCAAAAACGAAAAGTCGGTAAAATACCAAACTTGGTATTTAAGTTTACTATCTTCCAGGGATGCGACACGAAGATTTTGAGAAAAATCCCCCCACCCCCAACTACCCTTTACGTGGAGCTTTTTTCGAAATGTTTGATTTTCTCAAAAATGGCTGTAACGATTTTGATTAAAATTTCGTAAATTAAACATATTTACCTGCCAAATAAAACCTATATCTTGAATTTTCTGGGAATAGCCTCTTGAAGAGTAGTTTATTCTGGATGAATTTTACTAAATTTTGAATAGCTGCTAAACCGTAAGAGATGGACAAAAACTTACTGCACAAAAAATGTAGAGCACGTTAAATCACACAATTTATGTTATATACATTTTTTTCGGGAGTTCGTCGTTTTTGTGACATTCCTTATTTTTGGTTTCTGCTATGAAAACCGTATACTTTTCTCATACTGGAACTTGTCAACTCCTATCCATATAAACAAAGGAACTTCATTGACATAGCAACCAGCTTTTGACTATCACTTTAACCTACGGTTGTCCCTTATTTCGCTTCTACTTACAAGGATGCGAGTAATAAGACTATTTCTGCTAATTTGTTCTGATTAGCATAAAGTAAATACAAGTATAAGCTTTTTAAGAATTATTTGTTGCAGGGATATGGAGAAAGTCATGTGAATGGTACACATCAGATTTTTTTTTCATTACAATCTCATTTTAGCTCAATACACTTTTCTACAAGTGCTTTAAGCCTTCCAAAAAGTAGAATAGGCGTCTGTTTGGAACATGATGATCTCGCTAGACGTGAATCTTTTTCCGCCGAGCCACGTTTACTCACTAGGGGCCAAATCTGGAGAATAGGTGGATGTTTTAGTAATTTGAACCTTAATTCTACAATTTTCCACATCGAAACTGCGCAGGTTTGCACCCTTGCATTGTCTTGATGAAGAGAATCTCTTTATTTACCAGATGAGGGTGTTTTTTCTTGATTTGTTCGTTCAATCGGTGCATAATCCTCTCCATTTATCGTTCTTTCTTTCTGCAAATAATTAATGTAGATGATTCCGCGTTCATCCCAAAAACCCGAGGACATCATCTTATCTGCAGACTTCACCATCTTTGCCTTCTTCTTCTCCTTTAAAAACCCACTGTTTCGACTGCACTTTTGTCTCTGGAGAGTAGTAGTGTATCCATGCTTCATCCATAGTTATGTATCGACACAGAAACTCGTCAGGATTGTGATGGAAAAGTGCCAAACCAGCTTCCGAATCGAGCAAACGCGGCAGCCATCTTGCCGAGACCTTGGTCAGACTAATTTTTGCTGAGAAATTGAGAACACTGTACCTTGTGATATGCCTGTGGCCTCTACGATTTCGCGAACTTTGATTCTCGATCACTCAAAACCATATCATGGATTTTGTCAATCATTTCGAAGGAAATCACTTCTACTGGATGGCTAGAACGATGTTCATCATTTGTGGATGTACGGCCATATTTAAATTCGTAAATTGTAAATGATAATAATTCCATTTTAAATACTAAGAGTAGCATTATGTTTAAAAGTACAGTTTCATAGCCTTTTAATATCTCTATTTTTCATCATTTAACACGAAAAGCCTTCAATAAAAGTATTAATGTTTTTTTCTCTGAGATGATAGTTAAATAGCGAGGTAGAGCATTTAGAGACTAAAATAAAAAATAAAAAAATTCACACTTCCCGGGAATTGTATTGTAAACTTTTACACTCCATTCCATATAATAATAATAATAATAATAATTTACAGCTCGCTTGGGTAATGTGGTAGCGCGTCAGCCTTAAATTCACCAGGTCGTGAGTTTGAATCTCGCATAGGGTGAGTTACCTTGATAAGGTTTTTTGCGGGGTTTTCCCTTATTCTGAGAAGACGAATGCCGAGTAACTTTAAGCCCCATGAACCCCGAGATCATTAGAGCATCATTTCACCAATTTCATTCATCGTCCGATATGACCAACCAAGTAAGGACGTTAAGCTTAAATAAAAAAAAAAAAAAAAAATTCCAGATTTCACTTATGATTACTATAAACAAAACAAAAACAACAAAGAAAAGAACAACAATTTGTTTTTCGCTCATACCAGATCTAGCTGCTACTAATCTCTAAGCTGTGCTAGTTAAATGTTATATCTAAAATTTGTTACCGGTATGTAGCAATAAAAGTACTGGTAGTCAGTACTAATATTATATCAACTTTCTTTTAGGTGTTTGACACTATGTGTATGTAATTTATTGTCTTTACTTGTTTTATTTGCTTTTCCATACAATTATATTATTAAAATTTAATTAATTTAATTTACTTTAATGAAATTAATCAAATTTGGATATTATAACTACTTTTTGTATATTGTTTAATTGATACAGTTTAATTTGTTTTTATAATTTTGTTTTATTTAACCCTCTGTTTAATTGTTTCTTTTAGCTTCATTTTGCTTAATCATAGTATTTATTAATCTATTTTTTACGATATTAGCTTTTTGTTTTACATTAGTTATTATTAATGTTTTATTTATTTATACATTAATTATATTATATATATATATATATATATATATATATATATATATATATATTTGTTTTGTTTATGTTTTAAACTACTATAATATTAATTTTCATTATTTATCTTCTTCAAATAATTAATTTAAGCATGTATTTCGCTTTTCTATTTAGAGAGTGTTCTTCTGGTAACGAGGGTGAAGTAAAAGCAGGCTAGTGAGAGGCAAAGAGTAGTTAACTTTCTTCGTGAGTGTTGCCACTTCCGGTAAATTTGCTTTACAACCGTGTGCATACAGGTAACTAAGACAGTTCGATGGAGCGGAAGAGACACTAAGTTCTCGGCCACCAAGTGAGCACTTGAAAAATTGCCTCTTTGTGTTTGCACGGAGTGTGTACGTTACCCATAGCAACGGAATGTATTGTTCCCACCAAGGGAGGCATTGATTTTCGGAGCAGCACAGTGCGATTTCACCGATACTACGCCTGCTACACACACGCCGATTAAATGCTCTTTGTAGCATCACAAAAAACAACAATGGCCGTGGGCATGCGCCAATGTTTACAGCCGAGCTTGGCTCAGCGCCCGAGAGATGGCTCTGGCAACCGTAACTGCGCCACAAGGTTAATGACGTCACTCTGACGTGAGGAATTTATCGTGCAGCATGTTGGAAAGAAACGCGGTAGGTAATCCAGGAAATTTGACGCAATTTGCGTGACATTCAGCTGTGCCAGAATCCCAGGGCAATATCACGTGAACAAGTGGCTTGTGTCCTTCCAATCAAATGAAACGGGATGTTTATGGTACGTTTTACACTAGCGAGTTTGGAGTACGTTTGTAAATCACATACGTGGTGGTTACTTCATGCAAATAGTTTACACCCTGCTTACACACGTTCAAACCTGTTTCGCTCGTATCTCCCCTAAATAAGAAAAATGTCTTTTTAGAGATAAAACCGCAGCGTGTATGTGAGGGTGTCTGTAGAGAGCGTAATTAAAAAAAAACTTATGTGTTCCATTCACATGATTTCTCTACATCTCTGCAACAAATTACTGATAAAAAGCTTAGTCTTCTATTTACTTAATGATAATCCAGAAAAAATTATCAGAAATAGTCTTATTACTTGCTTCCTTGTAAGTAAAAGTGAAATAAGGGAGTAACATAGGCTAAACTGACAGTCAAAGGCTTGCTATGAGACTGAAGTTCCTGTGTTTGTATGGTCAGAAGTTCAAAAATTCCTGTATGAGAAAAGTATATTGTTTAAAGCTGAAACTAAAAGCAAGGAATATCTTAAAAACAACCATCTCCACGAAAAAAATGTGTACTTCATAAATTATGTGTTTTAAAGTGCTCTACATTTTCTGTGTGGTAAGTTTTCGTCCATCTAAGGTTTAGCAGTTATGCAAAAATCCGTCAAATTCATCCAAAATAAAGTAGTCTTCAGGGGCTATTCCCAGAAAATTCAAGATATATATTTTATTTGTCAAGTAAGTATCTTAAATATACGAGATTTTAATCAAAATCGTTAGAGCCATTTTTAAGAAAAACAAAATCTTCGAAATTTTTTCCATGTAAAGGGTAGTTTGGGGTGAGATTTTCCTGAAAATATTCGTGTCGCATCCTTGGAAGATACCAAACATAAATACCAAGTTTTGTTTTTAATGTTCTTTTCATTTTTGAGCTATGCTGCCCACAGACACACAGACAGACAGACAGACAGACGGACACATGCGGACATTTTTGTAAAAATGATTTTTTTAGATTCAGGGGGTCTCAAAACATGTATTTCCGGTGAAATCTCGGTATTGAATTTTTGGGTGCATTACAATACCTTCTCTATACACTATGTACATAGTACGTATAGAGAAAGTAAAAAGTGAAGAGTCAGTTAAATACCAAACATGGCATTCTAGTTTACTATCTATCTTCCAAGGATGCGACACGAATATTTTCAGGAAAATCCCTCACTTCAAAAATAAATTTAACAGTTTGACCTATATTAATGTATGTGTATAGGTAATGACAAATAAAATGGTTGTTCTGAATTTCTTGGGAATATCCCATGAAGACCTCTTCATTATGAACAACTTATGCATAACTGGTAAACCGTAAAAGATAAACAAAAACTTACTACTCAGAAAATTAGAGATAATTTGAGAGATACTCCCTTTTTTTGGTTTCTATTCAAAATAGTTTACATTTTCTCAAACGGGGAGTCCTCTTCCGTTTCGTATCTCTTTTATTTTACTCCTGGGTGTGCAAAGAGAACCAATTTCAAAAAATAATCACATAGCAAAAGATTTTAAAAGATTTGATTATCGTTTTAGCCTAGTGATTTCCTTTATTTCCCTTCTACGTATAATGAATTTGGTAATAAGACCATTTCTGGTAATGTTTATCTTGATTACCATGCTGTAAATAAAAGAATACTCATAAGAACTGAAGCTTTCCTGGCGACGTGTTAATTCAAAATCTTCTCGGGCTTCTAGCCAGGTAAAAACTGGTTTTACCTGGCTAGAAGCCCGAGAAGATTTTGAATTTCTGGTACGTTGTACATACGTGCTAGAGAAAGTAAGAGGTCATGTTGGCCGGTACACTGTATTTAGATCTGTGAAATATTTCATGGGGATCTATCAGTCGTTCTTAGAATTTGTCTCGTATTCACTTCTTTTTACTTTCTCTACACGTACTATGTATATAGTCTATTGAGAAAGTAATGTATTGCACCCAAAAATTGGATATCCAGAAATACATGTTTTGAAGAGCCCTGAATAAGAAAAAGGTATTTTTAGAAATAAAACCGCAGCATGTATGTGTTTTTACCTAGCTAGAAGCCCGAGAAGATTTTGAATTAAAAGAATAATCGTTTGTAAAAACGGTTTGTTTGCAGAAAACTTTTTGAGTGTTGCTCTCTACAGACACCCACACTCACACACATACATGCTGCGGTTTTATTTCTAAAAATACCTTTTTCTTATTCAGGGCTCTTCAAAACATGTATTTCTGGATATCCAATTTTTGGGTGCAATACATTACTTTCTCAATAGACTATATACATAGTACGTGTAGAGAAAGTAAAAAGAAGTGAATACGAGACAAATTCTAAGAACGACTGATAGATTCCCATGAAATATTTCACAGATCTAAATCCAGTGTACCGGCCAACATGACCTCTTTTACTTTCTCTAGCACGTATGTACAACGTACCAGAAATTTAATGCATTTTGTGTTACCTGTATTGTTCAGTGTTTAATAGTATTTATTCACCTCCAATCCTGTATATAGAAAACAGTTTAGGTGTGCGTTTTAGCCGAATTTGTTAAGTATTTTACTTTCTCTACACGTACTATGTACATAGCGTATAGAGAAGGTATTGTATTGCACCCAAAAATTCCATACCGAGGTTTCACCAGAAATACCTGTTTTGGGTCCTCCTGAATCCAAAAAAAAAATCATTTTTAGGAATAGGTCCGTGTGCGTGTGTGTGTGCAAGTGTGTGAGGACAGCATAGCTCAAAAACGAACAGGCCGTTAAATACCAAACTTGGTATATAAGTTCAGTATTTTCCAAGGATGCGACACGAAAATATTCAAGAAAATCCCCCACAACGAACTATCCGTTACTTGGACAAGTTTTCGAAAATTTTGATTTTCTCAAAAATGGCTGTAACGATGTTGATTAAAATATCGTATATTAAAGATATTTACCTTACAAATAAATTTTATCATTTAATTTTCTGGGAATAGCCTCGAAGACTACTTTATTCTGGATGCATTTTGCGGAATTTTACATAAGCAAACCGTAAAAATAGACAAGCGTACTTAACAGAAAATGTAGAACTCATTAAAACACAAATTTATGTTATATACTTTTTTTTTTCGTGGAATGAAAGTTTTTCAGATATTCCTTGTTATTGGTTTCAATTTAAAAATATATATTAACATTTTACCCTATGCTACTCGCTTATTTCCCTTCTACTTGCATGGTAGCAAGTAATAAGACTATTTCTGCTATTTTTTGATCGATTAGCATGAAGTAAAAAGAAGCATAAGTTTTTTAACAATAATTTGTCGCAGAGATGTAGAGAAAGTCATGTGAATGGATCACATCACATTTTTACTTTCTCTATACGTACTAAGTACATAGTGTATAGAGAAGCTTCTGCACTCCACCCTAAAATTCGATACCGAGATTTCACCGGAAATATATGTTTTAGGGTCCCCTATATCCAAAAAGAGTATTTTCAGAAAAAGGTTCCTTGTGTGTGTGTGAGTCCGTGTGTCCGTCTGTCCGTGTGTCTGTGTGTCTGTGAACACGATAACTCAAAAGCGAAAAGTCGGTAAAATACCAAACTTGGTATTTAAGTTTAGTATCTTCCAGGGATGCTACACGAAGATTTTGAGAAAAATTCCCCCACCCCAAACTACCCTTTATATGGAACTTTTTTCGAAAATTTTTGGTTTTCTAAAAAATGGCTCTAACGATTTTGATTAAAATATCGCATATTAAAGATATTTACCTGACAAATAAAATGTATATTTTGAATTTTCTGGGAATAGCCTCTGAAGACTAGTTTATTCTGGATGCATTTTACGGAATTTTACATAACCGGCAAAAATAGACAAAAGCGTACTTAACAGAAAATGTAGAGCTCATTAAAACACCAATTTATGTTATATACATTATTTTATTTATTTATTTATTTATTTTTTCGTGGAATGAAAGCTTTTCAGATATTCCTTATTGGTTTCAGCTTTAAAAAACATTTTACTAATACTTTACCCTATGCTACTCACTTATTTCCCTTCTACTTGCATAGGAGCAAGTAATAAGACTATTTGTGGTATTTTTTTTTTCTCGATTAGCATGAAGTATAAAGAAACATAAGCTTTTTAACAATAATTGATCGCAGAAATGTAGAGAAAGTCATGTGAATGGAGCACATCAGATTTTTTTGTTTCCGATTTACAGTATTATAATTTGCCAAACCTATTAGAAGAAACTTAAGCAATGCAAAGCAATATTTTCCTCAAGCAAAAACCACGTATGTAGCTTCCGCTTGGCGCTTGCTTATCTGTCATTGTTTCTAGATAAACTGGCTCGTCACTGTGGAAACTGCTGATTTACGTATTTTTCCTCTTACCTCTGCGACCTAGCAAACAACTCATGATTTCATATCCTGCGTGAGTAGCAAGTATTGCGTCAACATTTGTTCAACACCGCTTCCTGAGCAAACGCTCCGCGGCCCATCAAATATTCTTGTAAACATTTCTGAAAGAACTTTTAAGCGCTCTTCCTGAAAATTACAATTTTATATCAGCACCTAACTAGAAAAATCTGATGTGTTACACTCACGTGACTTTCTCTAGCTGTTCTACAAACTTCTTACATAAGATTCTTCTTTCTGCATCTTGCTAATCGAGGTACTCATTAGCACAATGTTCTTATAACTTAGTTCCTTATAAGTAGGAAAAAATAAGGGAATACACTAGGCTAAAGCCATAGTTAAATGTTTTAAAAGCTGTCGTTATGCGATTGTCATTACAAATCCCTTCTTTTCTCGGCCAGGAGTTGAACAAAAGAAAACCGCACGCTCCCGTCTGAGAAAAGTATAAGTACTTCACAACTGAAACTACTAACAATGAATACTTCGAAAATGGTAAGCTCCACGAGAAAAATGTATATGACATAACTTGTGTATTTTAACAAGACCTACATTTTTATACAGTAAGTTTTTGTCTATCTCTTACGGTTTACTAGTTATGCCAAATTAAGCAAAATGCATCCCGAATAAACAGGTCTTTATAAGCTATTCCCAAAAAATTCAAGATATACGTATTATTTGTCAGCTAAATATCTTTCACATATGCTATTTTAATCAAAATCGTTAGAGCCATTTTTAAAAAAATCAAAAATTTCGAAAAATGTTCCATGTAAAGGGTAGTTTGGGGTGGGGGGATTTTTCTCAAAAGCTTAGTGTCGCATCCATGCAAGATTTTAAACTTAAATACCAAGTTTGGTGCTTTTTCGACTTTTCGTTTTTGAGTTATCGTATTCACAGACACACGGACACATTGACCCACTGACACACGGATACACGGACACATTGACACATTGACACATGGACACACACACACACACACACACACACACGAACCTTTTTGTGAAAATGCTTTTTTGGATACAGGGGACCCTAAAACATATATTTCCTGTGAAATCTCAGTATCGAATTTTTGAGTGGAATACAACACTTCTCTATCCCTATGTACATTGTACATACGGGCTAGAGAAAGTAAAAATGACTTTCTCTACATCTCTTCAACAAATTGTTGTTAAAAAACTTATTCTTCTATTTGCTTCATGCTAATCGAGAAAAATTAGCAGAAATAGTCTTATTGCTTGCTCCCTTGTAAGTAGAAGGGAAGTAAATCAGTCCCATAGGTTAAAGTGATAGTCAAAACCTGGTTGCTATGTGACTGAGGTTCTTTTGAGGATATGAACAGGAGTTGACAAATATCCACCTGAGAAAAGTTTGCTTTTAATTTTTCTATACATACCTTGTACATACTGTATAAGACAAGGTATTGCACTCCACCCAAAAATTCGATACCGAGATTTCACTGGAAATATATGTTTTAGGGTCCCCTTTATCCAAAAGAGCATTTTCAGAAAAAGGTCGGCGTGTGTGTCCGTGTGCCTGTGAACACGATATCTCAAAAACGAAAAGTGGGTAAAATACCAAACTTGGTATTTCAATTTGGTATCTTCCAGTAATGCGACACGAAGATTTTGAGAAAAATCCCCCCAACCGCAACTACCCTTTACATAGAATTTTTTCGAAAATTTTGATTTTCTCAAAAATAGATCTAACGATTTTGATAAAAATAGCATATATTAAAGATATTTACCGGACAAATAAAATGTATACCATGAATTTTCTGGGAATAGCCTCTGAAGACTACTTTATTTTGGATGAATTTTACGGAATTTTGTATAACTGCTAAACCTAAGAGATGGAAAAAAACTTAAAACACAAAAAAATTTAGAGCACGTTAAAGCACACAATTTGATATGTACATTTTTCTCGTGGAGTTGATCGTTTTTAAGATATTCCTGGTTTTTCGTTTCAGCTTTGAAAAACTTAACTTTTCTTATACAGGAATTTGTCAACTCCTGTCCATACAAATAAAGGAACTCAATCATATAGCAACCAGCTTTTGAGTATCACTTTAACCTATGGTTCTCCCTTATTTCGCTTCTATTTACAAGGAAGTAAGTAGTAAGACTATTTCTGCTACTTTTTTCTCGATTAGCATGAAGTAAATAGAAGCATAAGCTTTTTAACAATGATTTGTAGCAGAGATGTAGAGAAAGTCATGTGAATGGAACACATCAGATTTTTTTCTTTCTTCTTTTTTACTCATGACTATGAAAAGAGAACCAGATTTAAAAGTCATCACATAGCTTTAACCTAGCGTATTTACTCTATTTCCATTGTGTTTACAAGGAAATAAGTAATAAGGTCATTTCTGTTGTTTATATTTTGCAGATAGAAGAATAAGCTTTTTAGAAATAATTTATTGTATAAAAGGTGGAGAAATCCATGTGAATTTGGTTTTTGCCAGAATAGCTGTGTCATCAGCCAAACTTTCCAGTAAGTAATTCCAAAGTTATTCGTCTTATTTCCTCTAACCTTCAAAAGTTTTACCGATGTTATTCGTGTTTGTGATTTTGTTTGCACTTAGCCATGAAGAAAAGGGAATATCTGCAGTATATTGAATCAAAAAATTTGGTGTCGAGATCTATCCGGAAATTTATATTTTGAACTCACCTGACTTCCCTCTTCCTTTCCTACGCAATAATATTGGCTTAATATATCCGGTTCGCGCATGTGTGATTGAAAGAGAGAGAGAGAAAGAGAGACAGAGAAAGAGAGAGAGAGAGAACAGGCCCAAACACCAAGCTGTTGAAGAAACCATTTCTGAAGTAGATTTTAAGAAGCTTTCTCAAGAAGATCGTAATGTTTATGAAATTCCTCCAATCCAAACTACGGTTCACATGACAAATTTTGGTTACCTTTTGTTTTCTCAAGAACGGTTCTAATGATTTCAATTAAAATGGTATATGCTTGAGATAGCGATTTAAAGTACAAAATGTAAATCTTAAATTTTATTTGAGTAGGCTGCGAAGATATATTCCTTCTTATTGTATATTAAAACAGTTATTATCATGGGAAACTATAAGAGATACAGGAATTTATTTAAGAAAAAACAGAACAAGTCCTTAAAATATGTAACTCATTCCAAGCAACTTGAGCCTTTTTCTAAAAATGTGTTTTTGGATACAGGTGTACCTAAAACGTGTATTTCCGATGAAATTTCGATATCGGATTTTTTGGGTGGAGTGCAACACCTTTTCTACCTACGTACTATGTACTAATTAGAGAAAGTAAACATCTTCCGGCCACGATATTAAAAACTCTATTATAGTAAACATTTTAAGACTAGCATTTCTGTTAAAGACAGAATATTAAATTGTAAAGTTGAGGGCTACGTTCTTCAGCCTTCCACCCAAAAATCGATACGAGATTTCATCGGAAATACAAGTTTTGAGACTTCCTAAAAAGAATTAAAAAAAAAAAAGCCACCCTCTCTGTATGTGTCTATGAACAGCTTAATTCAAATACGAAAAATCAATTAAATATCAAACTTAGTATTTTAAGCTCAATATGATGCGACACGAAGGTTTTCAATAGAATTCCCCAACCTCAAACAGCCCTTTAGAGGAGCACTTTTTAGAAATTTTGGATCCTCTCAAAAAGGGCTTTAAAGATTTTGATTAAAATATTATATACTAACAATATTATCATGAAAATGAAATGTATATCTTGAATTTTCCGGGGATGGCCTCTAAAACCCTCTTCATTCTGTACAACTTTTGCATAACTCGTATCATCGTGAGAGAAATCCATAAATCTTACTACACCTAAAAGCAAATAATTTGTGTTAGATACATGTTTTGTGCAGTTAACAATTTTCAAGTCAGCATTATTCTTATTTCTTTCTTTTTTTACTTTCTCTATACGCACTATGAACATAGTGTATAGAGAAAGTATTCCACTCCACCAAAAAATTCGATACCGAGATTTCAACGGAAATATATGCTTTAGGGTCTCCAATATCCAAAAAAAAAAGCATTTTTACATAAAGGTCCGTGTGTCTGTGAACACGATAACTCAAAAACGAAAAGTCGGTAAAATACCAAACTTGGTATTTAAGTTTAGTATCTTCCAAGGATGCGACACGAAGGTTTTGAAAAAATCCGCCACCCCAAACTACCCTTTACATGGAACTTTTTACGAAAATGTTGATTTTCTTAAAAACGGCTCTAAAGATTTTGATTAAAATTTCTTATATTAAAGATATTTACCTGACAAATAAAATGTATATCTTGAATTTTCTGGGAATAGCTTCTGAAGACTACTTTATTCTGGATGAATTTTACGGAATTTCGAATAACTGCTAAACCGTAAGAGATGGTCAAAATCTTACTACACGAAAAATGTAGAGCACGTTAAAACACACAATTTATGTTATATATATATATATATTTTTCGTGGAGTCAACGTTTTTGAGTCATTCCTTGTTTTTGGTTTCTGCTATGAAAACTTATATTTTTCTCATATAGGAATTTGTGAACTGCTTCCATACAAGAAAGGAACTTTAGTGACATAGCAACCAGCAAGGAATAAATCAAACATAGCAACAAGGAACCAAGTAATAAGACTATTTCTGCTATTTTAGTCTGATTAACCTGAAGTAAATAGAAGTATAAGCTTATTAAGAGTAATTTGTTGCAGAGATATAGATAAAGTCATGTGAATGGTTCACATCAGATTTTTAAATCATGTGCTCTCGAAGGAGAAGATTCCATTAAAGTTTATATATAGCGACCCGGTCTTAAAAGACTTGATTCTCTCTCTACCCTAGCGTAGTCCCTTATTCCTCTTGTAGCTTCAAGTGTACGAGGGTCGGCTGATAAGTCCCGAGCCTCACACAGATATGGCGCCACTAGGCCAGTTAGACGGTAGCATCGTATAGTTTAACTCTAGACTAGCTTGTATTCATAGTTACAGGTCAATAGCTTGTTAAGTTTTCGAATGACAGAATTTTAAACAAGACAACTTTAGAGTTTTCACGAAAATGGAAGATTGGAGAAACGAGTAGTGAGTAATACTTCCATTTGAAAGGCTAAACGCCTAAAGAAATCAAGGACGAAATGGACGGTATATTGAAAGACTCTGCCCCTTTATATTCAACGATTAAAAGGTGGGTTGCAGAACGTACGAGCACTAGCTCTGGACGCCCTATACAGGGGACAACTCCAGAGATCATTGAAAAAATGCATCGTTTAGTACTGGAAGACCGCAGATTAAAATTGTTTGTGATAGCAGAAGCTGTAAACATATCAAAAGAATGTGCAGGTAATATTTTAAGTAATACTTTGGGTCTGTGCAAGATGAGTGCCGCGTTTGCTGACACCTGATCAAAACTTGCAAAGAAAAACTGTTTCTGTCGAGAATGTGGAGCTCTACAGTAAAAATCCCAGTAAATTTTTGAGACGGCTTATTATCATGGCTGAAACTTGGATACATCACTACACTCCAGAAAGTAAATCAAAGTCGAAACAGTTGATTGCGCCAGGTGGACCAACTCCAAAAACGGAAAAGTGAATTTTGTCAGCTAACAAGGTTATAGCGAGTGTTTTCTGGGATGCACAGGGAATTATTTTTATTGATTACTAGGAAAAGGGTAAAAGTATCACTGGTGACTACTACGCAAGCTTGCTGCAACGTTTGAGTGATGGGGTGAAAAGAAAAAACATAATTTGGCACAAGAGGAAAATCTTGTTTCACCACGACAATGTTCCGGCCCATCGTTCAGTCCTTGCATGGGGAAAAATGTGTGAATTAAAGTTGGAATTGCATGAAAATCCACCATATTCGCTAGATCTAGCACCCGGTGACTACCATCTGTTCCCAAACCTCAAAAAATGTCTTGGAGGACGAAGATTTCACAACAACGAGGTGGTCATTCATGCGGTAAACAGTATTTTTGAGGACCTTGATTAATCGCACTACAGAGATGGTTTAATTAAATTAGAACACCGAAATGACAAGTGTATTAGTCTTTCTGGAGATTATGTTGAGAAATAAAGCAATTTTTTTAAATGTTGTTTTTATTGAAAGGCCCGTGACTTATCAACCAACCCTAGTAATTTTGAAGTAGCATGAAGTACATAACAGAAATAATGCAGAATATGTAAAGACAGTCATGGGAATGTAACAAGGAGGTTTGTTCATGTTGTATTGGTACAACAGATGGGAATTTCCCCGTTGCATTCAGCACGATCTCTGCATACACAAGATTTGATCCCAAAGTCAAGGACCTTGAAGCAGGCAGACTTATAGGACCGGGATACGGCCTTCCGCTCTCCCTGCCGCCCGCATATCTCTCCTGCCAGGAATTTCCGGACCCCTTCTCAGAACACCCACACTGTAGTCATCACATGTTTCTAGCATTTAGTAATAATAGCATTCTCCTAGAACACATGCGCATTCTTCTGCTACCACTGGCGTTGTCCCGCGGTCATCGGCCTCCCTTTGTCGTTTGTTTCAATTTTATGAGTCTTTTTTACTTTCTCTACACGTGCTATGTACATAGTGTATGGAGAAGATATTGCAATCCACCAAAAAATTCGATACCGAGAGTTCACCGGATTAATATGTTTAAAGGTTCCCTGTATCTAAAAAAGTATTTGCAGAAAAAGGTCCGTGTGTATGTGAACAATATAACTCAAAAACGAAAAGTCGGTAAAATACCAAACTTGGTATTTAAGTTTAGTGTCTTCCAGGGGTGCGACACGAGCATTTCGAGAAAAATCCCCCCGCCCTAAACTACCCTTTACATGGACATTTTTCGAAAATTTTGATTTTCTTAAAAATGGGTCTAACGATTTTGATTAAAATATCGCATATGAAAGATATTTACTGAAAAATAAAATGTATATTTTGAATTTTCTGGGAATAGCTTCTAAAGACTACTTTATTCTTGGTCAATTTTACGGAATTTTACATAACTGCTAAATCGTAAGAGATGGACAAATACTTACCACACAACAAATGCAGAGCACTTTAAAACACACACTTTATGTTATATACATTTTTTCGTTGAGTTGATTGTTTTTGACATATTCCTTGTTTTTGATTTCAGCTTTGACAAACATAACTTTTCTCATACTGGAATTCGTCAACTCCTGTGCATACAAACAAAGGAACTTGAATCACATAGCAACCAGCTTTTGACTATCACTTTAACCTATGGTACTCTCTTATTTCGCTTCTACTTACAAGGAAGCAAGTAATAAGACTATTTCAGCTAATTTTTTCTCGATTAGCATGAAGTAAATAGAAGTATAAGCTTTTTAGCAATAATTTGTTGTAGAGATGTAGAGAAAGTCATGTGAATAGAACACATCAGATTTTTTACACTACATCTCGAAATCTGTAATATGGCTGAAAACAAAAAGTAAACAAAATGGTTACTCGGACACGGAATATCGTTTGCTGTGGGTTACGTGAAGTATCCCAATATAAAAAAAAATCCCATGAAGAAATCTTCAATCAGATTTCCGAATATTTAGTGGAATGTTATGCAGTGTAGTGTAGTTAACCTATCAATGTTGTTATTTAAAGTGTTGTTTCTTAGTTGGGATTTATTTCAAGGGTGAAAGTGCTGTGTAATATAACATAAACACTGCTAATTTTTGTGAGGTTAATAATAGTTTACCTTCCACGCGTCATCCTGTTTCAGTTCACTTTGAATTGTTCTTCTATTAATGAAATACAATGATAGAAGACTATAAAAGCAAAACTCTGATGTATTACTCTCACATGACTTTCTCTACATCTCTGCAAAAAATTGTTGTTAATAAGCTTATGCTTCTATTTACTTCATGCTAATCGAAAAAAAGTTAGCATAAATACTTGCTTCCATGTTTGTATGGACACGAGTTGACACATTCCTGTATGAGAAAGGTATAAGTTTTTCAAAGCTGCAACTAAAAACAAGGAATATCTCAAAAACGATCAACTCCACGAAAAAAATGTATATAACATAAATGACGTGCTCTACATTTTTTGTGTGGCAAATGTTTGTCTATCTCTTACGGTTTACCAGGTATGCAAAATTACGCAAAATTCATCCAGAATAAATGTCTTCAGAGGCCATTCCCAGAAAATCCAAGATATATGTTTTATTTGGCATGTAAACATCTTTAATACACGATATTTTAATCAAAATCGTTAGACCAATTTTTGAGAAAATCAACATTTTCGAAAAATTGTCCATGCAATTGTATTTGGGGGGGGTTCTTGAAAATCTTCGAGTCGAACCCATGGAAGATACTAAACTTATATACCAAGGTTGGTGTTTAATGGCCTTTTCGTTTTTGAGCTATGCAGCCCACAAACACACACACATTCACACAGACAGACAGACATACACACATGGACTTTTTCTAAAAATGATTATCGATTGCGAATTTTTGGCTGCATTAAAATACCTAACTTCTCTGTACACTACATACATGGTACGTATAGAGAAAGTAAAAATGTTTATGCTTCTAAAATTCCAGGAAAAGATAAATTATCAATGTGTTCTGAAGTTTGACGTGGAGAGATCCGTGAAAATACACTCTATGCCATCGTCAAGCCTGCTAGGTCTTGTCCACACTTGTCCATTCTTGTCAAATATTGAATAATATCTTCTAAGCTCTTTAATTGAACAAATAAAATGTTTGATGATGTACCAGGGGCTTTAGGAAGTACAGCCGGATTACGAGGCTGTGAAAGGAATACACTGAAGTGTTGTTAAATATCGATTTAGTGGTATGAGTACAACCAGTCACCCGTGATGAGATCATCCTGTCCCCTTGCTGCTGACGTACAATTGTTTGTGAGTCACCGACCCGTCAAGTCCTTTCTCCTGCGAAAATATTCCGTCCAGCATTTCCGGAAGAAAGCTATTTCCGTTTCAGTTTGCTGTCTAACCACCAACTTGCGATTTGCTGAGTTTGCACACAATCGTTCAACATCTCCCGTATCAATAAGGTGAACGATTCCAAATTGTTTCCTATTTTACTTTATAAATCCTTAAGTGACACTGGGAGTGAAGTTTCACATTTCTGTATTTCTGTACAGATTTTTACTTTCTCTATACGCAATATCTACATAGTGTATAGAGAAGGTATTGCACTCCACCCAAAAATTCGATACCGAGATTTCACCGGAAATATATGTTTTAGAGTCCCCAATATCCAAAAAAAGCATTTTCACAAAAAGGTCCATGTATGTGTGTGTCCGTGTGCCTGTGAACAAGATAACTCAAAAACGAAAAGTCGGTAAAATATCAAACTTGGTATTTAAGTTTAGTATCTTCCAGGGATGCGACACGAAGATTTTGAGAAAAATCCCCCCACCCCAAACTACCCTTTACATGGAACTTTTTTCGACAATTTTGATTTTCTCAAAAATGGCTCTAACGATTTTGATTAAAATTTCGTATATTAAAGATACTTAACCCACAAATAAAATGTATATCTTGCATTTTCTGGAAATATCCTATGAAGAGTAGTTTATTCTGGATGAATTTTACTGAATTTTGAATACCTGCCAAACCGTAATAGATGGACAAAAACTTACTACACAAAAAATGTAGAGCACGTTAAATCACACAATTTATGTTATATACATTTTTTTCGTGGAGTTTGTCGTTTTTGAGACATTCCTTATTTTTGGTTTCTGCTATGAAAAACGTTTACTTTTCTCATACAGGAACTTGTCAACTCCTATCCATATAAACAAAGGAACTTCATTTACATAGCAACCAGCTTTTGACTATCACTTTAACCTACGGTAGTCCCTTATTTCGCTTCTACTTTCAAGGAAGTAAGTAATAAGACTATTTCTGCTATTTTTTCTGATTAGCATAAAGTAAATACAAGTATAAGTTTTTTAAGAATAATTATTTGCAGGGATATAGAGAAAGTCATGTGAATGGTACACATCAGATTTTTCTGAACATTTTACTGTAACTCCATTCTTTATTATTTGAACCAGCTAAAAAATACAATGCCACAGCCAGGATTTCAACACAGTTCTCCCGCTCTGCGTGCGGTTGCTCTTACCATTGATCTACTGCGACAACATGCCGGCATGACATTCAATCCTCCAACTGATTCGTGTGTTTAACCTGGTCAACCAACTGGTATGTCTCATACTTCAAAATCAACTTTCAAGCTATTCTATTATATTGGTATACCAATATTAGTATATAATAGACTACTAGTAGACATACTGGCTGGTTCAACAGGTAAAAACGCATACATTAGTTGGAGAATTTAATGTCCTCCCGGTATGTTCCCACAGTAGCTCAATGGTTAGAGCAATATAACGGAGAGCGTGAGACCCGTGAACAAAACCCGGCTGTGGCATTGAATTTTTCAGTTGATTCAAATAATAATAATAATAATAATAATAATAATAATAAAATCTGATGTGTTTCATTCGCATGACTTTCTATACATTTCTATAACAAAGTATTGTTAAAAAGCTTATGCTTCTATTTACTTCATGCTAATTGAGAAAAAATTAGCAGAAATAGTCTTATTATTTGCTTACATGTAAGTAGAGGTGAAATAAGGGAGTACCATAGGTTAAAGTGATAATCAAAAGCTGGTTGCTATGTCACTGAAATTCCTTTGTTTGTATGGACAGCAGTTGACAAATTCCTGTATGAAGAATGCATAAGTTTTTCATAGCAGAAACCAAAAATAAGGAATGTCACAAAAAACGACGAACTCTACGAAAAAAATGTATATAACATAAATTGTGTGTTTTAACGTGCTCTACATTTTTTGTGCAGTAAGTTTTTGTCCATCTCTTACGGTTTAGCAGTTATTCAAAATTCAGTAAAATTAATCCAGAATAAACTACTCTTCAGAGGCTATGCCTAGAAAATTCAAGATATAAATTTTATTTGACAGGTAAATATATTTAATATACGAAATTTTAATCAAAATCGTTAGAGCCATTTTTGAGAAAATCAAAACTTTCGAAAAAAGTTCCATGTAAAGGGTAGTTGGGGGTGGAGGGATTTTTCTCAAAATTTTCGTGTCGCATCCCTGGAAGATACTAAACTTAAATACCAAGTTTGGTATTTTACCTACTTTTCGTTTTTGAGTTATCGTGTTCACAGACACACGGACACACACACACACACACACACACACACACACACACACACACACACACACACGGACCCTTTTCCGAAAATGCTTTTTTTAGATAAAAGGGACCCTAAAACATATATTTCCGGTGAAATCTCGGTATCGAATTTTTTGGTGGAGTGCAATTCCTTCTCTATACACTATGTACATAGTACGTATAGAGCAAGTAAAAAACGACCAACTCCATGCAACAACAAAAAATGTTTATATAAATTGCGTGTTTTAACGAGCACTACATTTTCATTTAAGTTAGCTTATGAAAAACTTGTACGTTGAAAGAATAAACAAATAACTAAAGGTATAGTTATGTCGGCTTGTTTATGAAAAGTTGCTGCTTCCTAACCCACCTATTTTAGCGTGGGCCAGGCACACGGTTTTGCTCCTAGGTAAGTGCTTAATCCACGCTGACCATGAGGCGTTTTGATGTACCTTTATTGGCGTTGAAAATTGTACTTTCATATCACATAGGATCTGAGCAACAATCTTGGATCGGTGTGTTTTTCAAATACCTGCATTTTATCCTGAAATGCGAATACATTTTGGGCACCTTTGCATGTACTTGATTAACATAGTATTTGCAGGGTATGGATGCGTTATGTTTTATACCTTTAAATAACGCAATAAAATCCATTGTCAAAAGTTATAATATATACCAGCGAACTATTCCTGTGTGAAACCCACGGATTGCATTAATTTTGTCAATAATGCCTCAGAGCTGCTATAAAGGTTTTGGAATCGGATTTTTTTCAATTTTATTGTATGTAATACTAAACAAATCATCACCTAGTGCATGGAAAATGTCTAATTTTCCAGAACGAAAAGAAATGGTTATGTAGCGAGGAAGTGTGATCTAGTAGAAATATCTGACACACTGAAATACAAAATGTCAACAGCAGTTAATATATCGGTCATGGTTTTGCGTAATGATTATGCATCTTACCAGTTGCAACAGCGCGACCTTCCGGCGCTCTGATTCACCATTATTTCAATGCCTGACACAATTTATCGACGTTTACACACACACACGCGCGTGCGCGCGCGCGCGCGAACACACACACTGTTGAAAGGACACTAGAATCAAAAATCGGATGTGTTCCATTCACATTACTTTCTCTACATCTCTGCAACAAATTGTGGTTAGACCACTCGCTTCTCACCTAGACGGTTCGATCCCAAGCGACCGCATGTGAGATTTGTGGTGGACAAAGCGGCGCTGGGGCGGGTTTTCTCCGGGTTCTGCGGTTTCCCCCGCCATCGTATTCCACTGGTGCTCCATCATCATTCATATATCATCAGTGTCACAGTTAAAGCGGGCGTTAAACAACCCCTCCCCCCAAAAAAAGTCTGACTCTACCTCTTCAACTCCTGTCCTACCCACGGCTTGTGTGAAAAAAAAATAAATAAATGAATACTGTTTGACCATAATAGTTGGTTGCTCTATGAATCCTGGGACTTAAGTGCTTACAGCATTGGGGTTGTCACCTCAAAGTAATTTGAGATCACCTTGTGGTTTACCGGGAAACATGCGAGTCAGTTGAGAAGTTCAGTGCTATGCCGGTATGTTGCCATCGTAGCTCAGTGGTAGAGCAACCGGCTAGATACTGAGGGATCCGTGGTTCAAATCCCGGCTATGGCATTGCATTTTTCAGTCTGTCTCTATCTATCCAACTCCTGTCCCAAACACAGTTTGTGTGAAGAACTAATTAAACTAATTATCTATAGTTATAAATAAATATTGACGGCTGTCTAAAACATAGTGTATGGCACGCAAGTTGAAAGCAATTTTATTTTGTTCGCAGTCATTCCTAATCTACTTTTACTCTGTAGCGTATACAATACGTTTTCCTGTTGTTTTCATTGTCATCAAACCATCAGCAAAGGCTTAAGCTCTTCAGACCGTGAAATCTAAAACAAACACAACGCACAACAAAATGGCGAGAACACAAGCAAAGCTGAGATGAAGGTTGTCATTAGGTTACAATGCAGAACGTCTTACCAACCCTTTTCGCGCCGCTAGGACGGGATATATCAGCGGTTTTGCGCTGTTATTACTTTCTCCATACGCACTATGTACATAGTGTATAGAGAAGGTCTTGCACTCCACCCAAAAATTCGATACCGAGATTTCAACGGAAACATATGTTTTAGGGTCCCCTGTATCCAAAAAAAAGCATTTTCACAAAAAGGTCCGTGTGTGTGTGTGTGTGTGTGTGTGTGTGTGTGTTCGCGTGTCTGTGAACACGATAACTCAAAAACGAAAAGTCGGTAAAATACCAAACTTGGTATTTAAATTTAGTATCTTCCAGGGATGCGTCACAAAGATTTTGAAAAAAATCCCCATACCCCCAACTACCCTTTATATGGAACTTTTTTTCGAAAATGTTGGTTTTCTTAAAAATGGTTCTAACGATTTTGATTAAAATTTCATATATTAAAGATATTTACCTGACAAATAAAATGTATATCTTGAATTTTCTGGGAATAGTCTCTGAAGACTACTTTATTCTGGATGAATTTTACGGAATTTTGAATAACTGCTAAACCGTAAGAGATGGACAAAAACTTACTGCACGAAACATGTAGAGCACGTTAAAACACACAATTTATGCTACATACATGTTTTTCGTTGAGTCATCGTTGTTTAGTCATTCCTTGTTTTTGGTTTCTGCTATGAAGACTTATACTTTTCTCATAAAGGAATTTGTCAACTGCTTCCATACAAAGACAGGAACTTCAGTGACATAGCAACCAGCAAGGAACAAAGCAAACATGGCATCAAAGAACCAAGTAATAAGACTATTTCTGCTATTTTAGTCTGATTAACATGAAGTAAATAGATGTATAAGCTTTTTAAGAGTAATTTGTTGCAGAGATGTAGAGAAAGCCATGTGAATGGTACACATCAGATTTTTTTTTAAAACAGGCTTCATGTCTATCTCTGAATGAGCACAGTTGGTCACGAATATCCGTAGAAAAAGTTCAAGAAATGGCAGAAAACACGCGACAGTATAGCGATAGCCGTGTGCTTCACAAGAAATAGTCTAGAAGTCAAAAGTAGGGATTATGCGCTTTGTAGGATTAGCCAACTGGGATCATCAGCGTGACTGCGCAGACCGGTGCAAGTGCCGTGATTTGAGGAAGTGCAGTGGAGGGCAAAAGCAATATAAGGTCGCGCGAATACATTGGTTGTAATGGGAAAACAGTGAACTTTAAAACAGCTATAATTACGTCATAAGGATACCTGAGTAGGAAATAATTGCGACAATACATTCTTTATGATCGTCAGCTTCTATGCACAGGGATTAGACCTTGAATGTCCTGTGGGAGTTGAATAAAATCACTTCATTAGCTAGACGGAATTTCATCCCACAAACCAGAAGTAAATATTATCATTGAATTTGAATATCGCCTACCTACATTTAAAGTGTTTTACAAACGGGATGTAAGCATCACAGAGTTTATATGCTTTTTTTACTTTCTCTACAGAAATGTCTGTTTTTCTTTTGTTCTACTCTTGGCCAAACAAAGAAGCCATTTGCAATGACAATCGGAAAACGACAGCTTTTAAAACATTTGACTATCACTTTAGCCTAGTGCATTCCCTTAGTTCCATTCTACTTATAAGTAACTAATTAATAAAATTCTGCTAATGTTTATTTCGATTAGCATAACGTTGAAAGAAGAATTATCTTTTGTAAGAAGTTTGTAGAATAGCTAGAGAAAGTCATGTGAGTGTAACACATCAGATTTTTATTTAAACAGTAATTGAAAATAAAGGAAGTATTTTCAACAATGAATTAAGAATGAAATTACATTGTAGTCAATTATGCTTTTTTTACTTTCTCTACACGTACTATATACATAGTGTTTAGAGACGGTATTGTAATGCACCCAAAAATTCGATACCGAGATTTCACCGGAAATAAATTTTTGGTTCCCCCTGAATCCAAAAGAAAAAAGAAAAAAAAAGTATTTCTGGAAAAAGGTCCGTGTGTATGTGTGTGTGTATGTGTGTGTGTGGACAGCATAGCTCAAAAACGAAAAGTCGGTAAAACACCAAATTTGGTATTTAAGTAATATCTTCCAGGGATGCGACACGAAGACTTTGAGGAAATTCCCCCCAACCTAAACTAACCCTTATATGGAAAAAAATTCGAACATTTTTATTTTCTCAAAAATGGCTCTGACGAATTTGATTTAAATACCGTATATTAAAATATTTATATCCAAATGAAATGTATATCTTGTATTTTCTCGGAATAGCCTCTAAAGACCTCTTTATCCTGAATGAATGTTGTATAACTGGTAAACCGCAAAAGATATACAAAAACTTTCTACACAAAAATGTAGATTTCGTTAAAACACTTAATTTATATCATATTTTTTCATGGGGTTGGCCATTTTTTAGACATTCCTTATTATTAGTTTCAGATTTAAAATACTTTAAACTTTTCACATACGGGAATTTGCCAACTCCTGGCAATGCAAGAAACGTATTTAACCACATGGCAACCAGCTTTAAAATATTTGACTATCGTTTTAGCCTAGTATGTTCCATTAATTCCCTTCTACTTACAAGAAAGCATTTCTGCTAATGTTTATTTCGATTAGCATGAAGTATACAGAGAAATATTTTTTTTTTTAAAAAATAATTTGTTATGGAGATGTAGAGAAAGCAATGTGAGTGTAACACATCAGATTGTTGTAATTTAACCTTCTATAGCTTTCTATGTGTAACATTTGCATAATTTTGGATATATAAGCATCCCTGGTGTAGGCCCCTTTGTAACTTAAAACTCCACTTCATATATATCTTCTTCTCTTTATTTTGCTATAAGCAATTTCTAATTTAAATTCGTATGAGAAAGTAATTAACATAGAAATTGTTTAATCCTTAGTTACCTGCATTAGTATATTACAAATGCCGTTTTTCCTTTAATCCAAGCTTAAAACTGGGGTTCTATTACAAATGTATGGGAATATACCTATAAAATTAATATATAAAATAATAGAGAATATAGAAATAAAAATAAATGTAGATCCTTTATTAATCTTGTTTTCCCAATTAAAAGTTTAATTCTTCTAAACCACTTTTCATAATCCTACCAAAGGCTCTACCAAAATGGTAGTTCAAATGGCCATGAGAGTTAGGTGATGGGCAATGGACTTACCATCCATTTAAAAAACAAATGTTGCAAGTTCAATTCCCAGTGACTGTGGTAAAGGACGGGGAGAGCCCTAGTAAAATAATCGGTGTGTTGCTTGAAAGGTAATGGAATTGCATTTGGCTGTAGTTATGTGGGATTTACTATTTTATTTATTTAAAAAAGATCATTGCAATTTTAGTGCAAAGATTGTATATATTTTTACTTTCTCTAGCCCCGTAAGTACAATGTACATAGGGATAGAGAATTATTGTATTCCACCCAAAAATTCGATATCGAGATTTCACCGGAAATACATATTTTAGGACCCCCTGAATCCAAAAAAAAAGCATTTCCAGAAAAAGGTCCGTGTGTGTGTGTGTCCGTGTGTCTGGGAACACGATAACTCAAAAACGAAAAGTAGCTAAAATACCAAACTTCGTATTTAAGTTTAGTATCCTCCAGGGATGCGACATGAAGATTTTGAGAAAAATCCCCCCATCCCAAACTACCCTTAACATGGATCTTTTTTCGAAAATTTTGATTTTCTTAAAAATGGCTGTAACGATTTTGATTAAAATATCATATATTCAAGATATTTACCTAACAAATAAAATGTATATCTTGAATTCTCTGAGAAAAGCTTCTGAAGACCTGTTTATTCGGGATGAATTTTGCTTAATTTGGCATAACTAGTAAACCGTAAGAGATAGACAAGAACTTTTCAAAAAAATTAGGTCTTGTTAAAATACACAAGTTATGTCATATACATTTTTCGAAGTATTCATTATTGTTAGTTTCAGTTGTGAAGTACTTATACTTTTGTCAGACGGGAGTGTCCGTTTTTCTTTTGTTCTACTCCTGGCCAAGAAAAGAAGCGATTTGTGATGACAATAGCGTAACGACAGCTTTTAAAACATTTGACTATCGGTTTAGCCTAGCGTATTCCCTTATTTTCTTCCACTTATACGGAACTAAATAATAAGAATATTGTGCTAATGAGTACCACGATTAGCAAGGTCCAGAAAGAAGAGTAATCTTATGTAAGAAACTTGTCATTTATGGTTGAGGGTTAGTATAACATGAAATTAATTTTAAGAGTACAACCCTATTTGTATAGCTACGCTTATAGGTACCGACAGGCAACAAAGGGTTAACTTGCAACATAGATAAGTTTTTCACCAAGTTTACTTTGAAATTTGCTCTTTTAGTTACGTACGCTCGTTTTTCACCAAAGATATGGAATTTCAACCAGATACCCGATGTTGCCTCGATGACGTGTTTCATGCTTCCTTCGACTAGTACCGAACGAGCGATGACCCCATTCTGCGGGGTCGGTTTGGTAACGATATTCAGGTCACACTTTCACGCGAAAATTGCAAGGACGTAGTCCGAAGGAGTTTGGTACGGCGATAGATTTGCGCAACTATACAGGCGCTCTACGTGGAGCTGTCATCCGCAATCCACAACGAAAACGTATTTGCCATCTATTAATTACCGCGTCCTCTACAGTATCTAAACAAAATTACATAAAAATCTGATGTGTACCATTCACATCTGCAACAACTCATTCTTAAAAAGCTTATATTTGTATTTACTTCATCCTAATCAGTAAAAAAATTAGCAGAAATAACCATATTACTTGCTTCCTCGTAAGTAGAAGCGAAATAAGGGATTACCATAAGTTAAAGTGTTAGTCAAAAGCTGGTTACTATGTCACTGAAGCTCCTTTGTTTGTATGGATAGCAGTTGACAAATTCCTGTATGAGAAAAGTATGTTTTTCACAGCAGAAACCTAAAATAAGGAGTGTCTCAAAAACGACGAACTATACGAAAAAATGTACATAAGATAAATTGTGTGTTTTAACGTGCTCTACATTTTTGTGTAGTAAGTTTTGTCCATTTCTTACGGTTTAGCAGTTATTCAAAGCTCAGTAAAATTCATCCAGAATAAACTACTCTTCAGAGGCTATTCCCAGAAAATTCAAGATATACATTTTATTTGTCAGGTAAATATATTTAATATACGAAATTTTAATTAAAATCGTTAGAGCCATTTTTGAGAAAATCAAACTTTTCGAAAAAAGTTCCATGTAACGGGTAGTTGGGGGTAGGGGATTTTTCACAAAATCTTCGTGTCACATCCCTGGTAGATACTAAACTTAAATACCAAATTGGTATTTTACCTACTTTTTGAGTTATCGTGTTCACAGACACACGGACACACATACGAACCTTTTTCTGAAAATCCTTTTTTAGATAAAGGGGACCCTAAAACATATATTTCCAGTGAAATCTCGGTATCGAATTTTTGGGTGAAGCGCAATACCTTCTCTATACACTATGCACATAGTGCGTATAGAGAACGTAAAAATCGTAATTCTATGGATAACAGTAGATGTTTTGCTCTTGTAAAATAGGAGCTCAAAAAATCTGATGTGTTCCATTCACATAACTTTATGTAGCTGTTCCATATACAGACCATTCTTACAAAAGATTTAAATGTACGCTAATCGCGATAAACCTAGCAGAAACTTGCTTCCTCGTAAGTAGAATGCAATAAGGGAGCACACTAGGTTAAATCGATAGTCAAATCCTTTAATAGCTGGTCTCTATGTCAAACAATTTATATTCCGTTCCTTTTTTAGGCCCCTTATGAGATCATTTAGGTAGTTTAAAATTTAAACTAATAAGGAATATCTCGAAAAAGTTGAACTCTTGAATAAAAACTTATATAACATAAAATATGTAGGTTTTAAATTTTTGTTTGTTTCTTACGTTTAACCATTAATCAAAATTCTGCAAAACTCATCCAAAATAAAGAGGTCTTCAGTGGCTATTCCCAGAAATACAAAATATAAATTACATTTGTCATGCAAATATCTATAATATACGGTATTTTAATCAAAATCGTTAAAGCTATTTTTAAGAAAAGAAACATTTTCAAAAATATTTTCAATTAAAGGGTAGTTTGTGGTGGGGTAATTTTGTTTAAAACCTCCCTGCCGCATCCCTGGAAGTTATTAACATAAATACTAATTTGCACATTCGCGCTAGAGAAAATAAACAAAAAATCTGATGTGTTCCATTCACATGCCTTTGTCTTCATCGCTGTAACAAATTGTTGTTAAAAAGCATATTCTTCTATCTACTTTATGATAATCAAGATAAACATTAGCAGAAATTGTTTTAATTACTTGCTTACTTGTAAGTAGAATGAAAATAAGCGATTACAATAAGCTAAAACGGTTCTGGCCAGTTCTACAAATATATGAAAAATGGTATGTTTTAACGAGATCGACGTTTTTTGTGTATACGTTTTTGTATATCTCTACGGTTTGCTAGCTATGCAAAATCCAGAAAAATTCATCCAAAATAAGGACGTCTTTAGAGGCTGTTCCCAGAAAATTCAAAATAACAATTTTATTTATGTAAATATCGATAATATACGGTATTTTAATCAAAATCTTTATAGCTATTTTTGAGAAACGCAACATTTTCAAAAAAATGTCCATGTAATGAGTAGTTTGGGATGGGAAAATGTTTCTCAAAATCTGCGTGTCGCATCCGTGGAAGATACTAGACATAAATTACAAGTTTGGTATTTAACGATCTTTTTGTTTTTTAAGCTATGCTGTCCAGACACACACAGACACGCGGACCATTTTCTAAATAAAAATGTTTCTTTCAATCTCAGGGGACCTCAAAACATATTACTGATGAAATCTCGACATCACATTTTGAGGTGGAATAAATAAGCATTATATGTACATGCGTGCTAAAGAAAGTAAAAACTTGAACATTACAAATAAATTTGTTTATTTTCAACCTCCAAACACAAAGCGTGATTCTGATATGCACACCAGCTTTTTGCATCCCATTAGGACATATTTAAATCTATATAAAGCCTGGTTCAGATATACACACCAGCTTTTTGCATCCCATTAGGGCATATTTAAATCTATATAAAGCCTGATTCAGATATGCACACCAGCTGTTTGCAACATATTAGGGCATATTTAAATCTATATAAAGCCTGGTTCAGATATACACACCAGCTTTTTGCATCCCATTAGGGCATATTTAAATCTATATAAAGCCTGGTTCAGATATACACACCAGCTTTTTGCATCCTATTAGGGCATATTTAAATCTATTTAAAACCTGATTCAGATATACACACCAGCTTTTTGCATCCTATTAGGGCATATTTAAATCTATTTAAAACCTGATTCAGATATACACACCAGCTTTTTGCATCCTATTAGGGCATATTTAAATCTATTTAAAACCTGATTCAGATATACACACCAGCTTTTTGCATCCTATTAGGGCATATTTAAATCTATATAAAGCCTGGTTCAGATATACACACCAGCTTTTTGCATCCTATTAGGGCATATTTAAATGTATTTAAAGCCTGATTCAGATATGCACACCACCTTTTTGCATCCTATTAGGGCATATTTAAATCTATATAAAGCCTGATTTAGATACGTTCACCAGCTTTTGCATCCTATTAGGGCATATTTAAATCTATATAAAGCCTGGTTCAGATATACACACCAGCTTTTTGCATCCTATTAGGGCATATTTAAATCTATTTAAAGGCTATTTCAGATATGCGCACTAGCTTTTGCATCCTATTAGGGCATATTTAGATCTATTTAAAGCCTGATTCAGATATGCACACCAGCTTTTTGTATCCAATTAGGGCATATTTAAATCTATATAAAGCCTGATTTAGATACGTTCACCAGCTTTTGCATCCTATTAGGGCATATTTAAATCTAAATAAAACCTAAGTGAATACCCAGAATTGCTAACTTGCACTATCTATATAATGATGTTACGGATACTATTTAATGCCAAATAGCTTGGGCGGGTAAGAACCGGACGTTAGTGAGAGAAATTAATTGCCCAAGCTTCCGTGACAATAAATCAGGATTGGAAGAGAGAAGAGTCGCCTTTGTGGAAACATCTCAGGAGTCACGTGACGGGAGAAAGTGGACCAGTCACAGCGTTCCATTTCACCTGGATAGAAACTACAACAGAAGAGCGTTCACCTCTCGCGGAGCGTTTCGTAACTCTGTCGCGGTTGTGGGCGTTTCTGGGTTCGAATCGCTCTGCCTTCGAGCTTGTTTGCTGGCAAACTGCAGCGGATATTCTTTGCATTCACAACGCACAAGTGCTTCTTCAAAAGTTATTAAAACCAACTAGATGCATTTTATTACAGGGGAAAAATCTTATGTGTTCAATTTACATGACTTTCTCTAGTTCTCTGCAACAAATTATTGTTAAAAAGCTTATGCTTCTATTCATTTCATGCTAATCAAGAAAAAAATAGCAGAAATATACTTATTACTTGCTTCCTTGTAAGTAGAAGCGAAAAAAGGGAGTACCTTAGGTTAAAGTGATAGTCAAAGCTGGTTGCTATGTCACTGAAGTTCCTTTGTTTGTATGGACAGCATTTGACAAACTCCTGTATGATAAAAGTATGATTTTCAGGGCTGAAACCAAAAACAAGGGATATCTTAAAAACGAACCACTCCACGAAAAAATGCATATCACATAAATTGTTTGTTTTAATGTGTTCTACACTTTTTGTGTGTTAAAGTTTTGTCTATCTCTTACGGTTTAGCAGTTATGCAAAAATCCGTAAAATTCATCCAAAAAAAGCATTTTTAGAAAAATGTCCGTTTGTGTGTCTGTCTGTCTGTGTGTGTCTGTGTGTATGTGTGTGTGTCTGTGGGCAGCAAAGCTAAAAAACGAAAAGACCATTAAAAATCAAACTTGGTATTTAAGTTTGGTATCTTCCAAGGATGCGACACGAAGCTTCTCAAGAAAATACGCCCACCCCAAACTACCCTTTACATGGAACTTTTCTTGAAAATTTTGATTTTCTTAAAAATGGTTCTAGGAATTCGATTAAAATCTCTTATATTTAAGGTATTTACTTGCAAATAAAATGTATATCTTGAATCTTCAGTGTATAGCCTCAAAAGACCTCTTTATTCTAGATGACTTTTATTAATTTTTGCATAACTGGTGAACCGTAAGAAATAGACAAAAGCTTACTGGACAAAAAATCTAGATCACAATAAAACACACAATTAATGTCATATACATTTTTTTCGTGGAGTTGATCTGTTTTGAGATATTCCTTGTTATTGGTTTCAGCTGTAACAAACTTTTCTCATACTGGAATTTATCAAACATTATATTAATAAAACTACTGAAATTATTAAGATAATATGTGTGATAATAAATAAATGTTGCGTCTAAGATTAACAAATTAAATGCCAACAAGTTTTTAAATAAAGAAGGGAATTCCATGCTGATCTACGTAACTGCGTTAAACCATTTCTTTTGTATCTGGAATGTACCGCTCGTATGAATTCATTACACAAATTCTTTTTGTTACTCAGTTGTCATTAAGGTAAAAAATTGTATCAGTAAAATTGGATTACAACTAAGGAAAATTTTAAAAAGTATGTTTTTCGTAATAAAGTAGTATGAATTTTAAACGTTAAGAAAGTACATATTTTTTTCCATTTGACGCATTTTAACTATGAAATAATAAATAGATACACGCAAGCTGATTCATTGACACGGCAAATATTGTACCTTAATTTTTGCCAAATCTTTTTCAACATTTCATACGACGCAATATTTTACAAATTGATTTCAATGTTTGTGTACAGTCTCTCAGGAATACATTAAAGAAAATCGGTTAGCCAAACTGCCATGGGCAAAGGTAAATGACTAGAATAGAACACTTCGTCCCATGGGAACGAATTGCAAATTAATTACTGACTATCAAAATGGTATGAATTAATAAAATTGTTGAGTTAGGTAATAGAAAAGGGCCAGAATAATAAATATATAAGATGTGCATTCCAATTATTTTAAATTAAATTAAATAAGTTATATATATTAAATACTTGTTATATACTTACACTATATTTTTTCATGCTCAAAAATGATTATTTAGAATTTTAAGACCACCTTATATTACTGTATATGTAAACACCACCTATCATCTTTTTATACTATCGAATTCCCAACCTTTGCTATATTTTATAAACAACGGTATACTCAGAGTTGAAATGTCAATAAATCAAGGAAGGTCATCCATGCTAGTCAGCAAATTACGCTTCGAACTAATTTGCCGCACTCATATATTTTAGATTACCCGCTCCACTATTCTGTTTTGATGGTTGCATATGCAGCAAGGCTTACGTTGTCCCGCCTTAGATTTCTCTCTTAGTTCGAATATTGTACAACAGTAATTATTTCCTAAAAATTGTTTTTGGGGGGGAGATTTAGGGGGACTCAAAACACGTGTTTTGGTGGATCTTGACAGCAAATACAATACATACTCTGCCTACTATGTAGGTAGTAGTGATTGTAAGAGAAGGTAAGATGGCCATAGCTCTGCCAAACTCATTATAAAAATTCTGATGTGTTCCACTCACGTGACTTTCTCTACATGCTCTGCAAACAAACTTCTTACTACTTCATGCTAATCGAGTTAAACATTAGCTAAATGGCCTTTTTACGTAGTTCCTTGTAAGTAGAAAGGAACTAAGGGAATACATCAGGCTAAAACTTTAGTCAAATGTTTTAAAACCGGTCGCTATGGGATTGCTATTAAAATTCGCTTGGCCCGGAGTAAAACAAAAGAAACACGAACGATTTCCTGTTTAAGAAAAATGTCAGTATTTTAAAATTGAAACCAATAACAAGGAATATTTCAAAAATGGTTAGCTCTACAACAGAAATGTGTACCACATAAATTGTGTGTTTAGATGAGATCTACATTTTTTTGTGGTGTAAGTTTTTGTCTATCTCTTACAGTTTACCAGTTATGCAAAAGTCATTCTGAATGAAGAGGACTTCAGGGATTACTCCCAGTAAATTCAGGATATACAGTTTATATTTCATGTAAATACCCTTAATATATGCTATAATGTAGAGTCAGTTTTGAGAAAAGTTTTCCATGTTAAGTAGTTCGGAGTGAAGGAATTTTCCTTGGAAGATTCTAAACCTAAATACCAAGTATTTTCTTTAACTAACTTTATATTTTTGAGTTGTGCTGTCTAAACGCCCACACACATACACCTTTATAATAAATATATGATATGCTACATTCATTGAGTTTCTCTACACATTCTATAACAACTGTTCTTATAAAAATTTATTCTTTTCTATACTTCATGTTAATAAAGATAAAAATTAGTAAAATTGCCCTACTGGTTAGTTCCTTATAAATTAGGAGGAATAACAGAATACACTAAACTAAAGTCACAGTCAAATCCTTAAAAAGCTATCGCTTTGTGAAACAATTGAAATTCGGTTCGCTTTGCAAAGGTCAGCCTTAAGAACAAAAGAGAGCTGAAACGAAAGATGAATTCCTAGTCGAGAAAAATTTAAGTAGTTTAAAATTGAACAAATAACAAAGGTCTAACTTTTGTGTAGTAATTTTTGTCTACTGTTTATGGTTGACCAGCTATCTATACAAAAGCCGTTCAAAATGAAGAGGTCTTCAGAGGCTACTCCTTGAAAATTCAACATATACATTACATTTACATGTAAATACCATTAATATGCGGTATTTTAATCAAAAGCATTAGATCCATGTAAAGGGTAGTCTGGGGTAGCGGGATTTTTTAAAAAATCTTTGTTTCGTATCTTCGGAATGTACCAAACTTAAACACCAAGTTTTGTATTTAGATTTGTTTTTGACTTGTGCTGTCCACAAATACAAACACATACACACCCTGACATTTTTTTAGACAGATATTCTCTTTGGGTTCAGGGGTCCTAAAACGTGTATTTCCGCTGAGATCTCGGTATCGTAATTTGAGTGGAATATAGTGCATTTTCTATCTATTGTACCATCGTGTAATGTATTCTTCCGATACTAGAGTGTCATTATTCTAGAAAAGTTGTTTTAACAATAAGAAAATAAACATAATATAGGTAAATCACTGGAAACACCAAGAATGTAGGTATTTCTTTTCTAGGATTTTTAACTCAATAATAAATGATCTTACAAATTCAAAATGTTCAAGAAATGTATTACATTGTCTACGCGTACTATGCAGCTACATCGTGTATAGAGAAGGTATAGTAATCCAATCAAAGATTCAATATCGAGATTTCGCCGGAAATATATGTTTTTTATCCCTGAGTTCAAAGAGACGTTTCTAGAAAAAAATCCCTGTGTATGTGTAATGTGTGTGTGTGTGTGTGTGTGTGTGTGTGTGTGTGTGGTGGACAGAAAAGCTCAAAAACTGAAACACCGTTAATTACCAAACTTGGTATATTAATTAGATATCTTCCTAGCATGCGCCACTAATATTTTTAGGAAAATTCCCCACCACAAAGTACCCTTTAAATACAAAAATTTTTTAAAATGTTGCTTTTCTCATAAATAGCTCTACCAATTTTGATTCAAATACCGTATATTAAAGACCTTTACATCACAAATAAAATGTACATCTTTAATTTTCTTGGAATACTTTCTGATGACCTGAACATTGTGAATGAATTTTGCCGAATTTTGCATAACTGGCAAGACATAAGAAATAGATAAAAAAAACTCGCTACACAAAATTGTAGATCTTGTTAAAACACACAATTTATGTCATATATATTTTTTATGTAGAGTTGGCAGTTTCCGAGGTACTTCTCGTTTATGTTTCAATTTTAAACTACGTAACACTTCTCAAACGGGGTCACTTTTCGTTAGAGCTCTCTTTTGTTTTACTCCGAATGCAAAAAAAAACTTCAATTGTTCATCAGATGTCTACCAGTGTTAGCCTAGTGTATTCCCTTATTTCCCTTATGTTTAGAAGTAATAAGACAAATTCTGTTAATTTTATTCTCGATTAGCATGATTTAGATAAAAGAATAGTTTGTAAGATTAGTTTGTTTCCGTTACAGGTTGAGAAAGTCATGTGAACGGAACACATAAGATGTTTTTAGGCAACGGCTGAACAGTTAAGTGATTAAGTATTAGGTAATCATGTGAAGTTGTGCTGAGCAACTGAACCAATTTGAAAACTTGTCTGTTATTTGCTGTAGACAGGAGTTGGCGAGCATACTTGGCTAGACAAATCTACTTACAGCATCTACTTACCAAGTTGGCGAAGTTCCATTCTCTGCATAGCCTGACACCCGCGTCATAGCCACTCCGTTCGTTGTCCCCAACATGTATTTACGGATTGTCTACAACCAAAGAAATATACATCGTTTAAAACTACACATTAACGATTAAAATATTTAATATGATGTATCCAGAGCAAGGACACCCGCAGAATCCAATCTCAATGTCAGTAGATAATAATTTGAGAAATCTGTTTGTGTGTGTATGTTTTTTACTTTCTCTATATGTGCTATGTACATAGTGTATAGAGAAGGTATTGCACTCCACCAAAAAATTCGATACAGAGATTTCACCGGAATATATGTTTTAGGGTCCCCTGTATCCAAAAAAAGTATTTTCAGAAAAAGGTTCGTGTGTGTGTCCGTGTGTCAGTGTGTCCGTGAACACGTTAACTCAAAAACGAAAAGTCGGTAAAATACCAAACTTAGTATTTAAATTTAGTATCTTCCAGGGATGCGACACGAAGATTTTGAGAAAAATCCCCCCACCCCAAACTACCCTTTACATGGAACTTTTTTTCGAAAAATTTGATTTTCTAAAAAGTAGCTCTAACGATTTTGATTAAAATATAGTATATTTAAAGATATTTACCTGACAAATAAAATGTATATTTTGAATTTTCTGGGAATAGCCTCTGAAGACTACTTTATTCTGGGTGAATTTTACGGAATTTTGAATAACTGCTAAACCGTAAGAGATGCACAAAGACTTACCACATAACAAATGTAGAACACCTTAAAACACACAATTTATGTCATATGCATTTTTTTCGTGGAGTTGATTGTTTTTTTAGATATTCCTTGTTTTTGGTTTCAGTTATGAAAACTTATACTTTTCTCATACAGGACTTTGTGAACTCGTGTCCATACAAAGGAACATCGGTCACATAGCAACCAGCTTTTGACTATCAATTTAACCTATGGTACCCCCTTATTTCGCTTCTACTAATAAGGAAGCAAGTAATAAGACTATGTCTGCTAATTTTTGCTCCATTAGATGAAGTAAATAGAATAATTTGTTGTAGTGATATAGAGAAAGTCATGTGAATGGAGCACATCAGATTTTTTCCTTACTTAGCATATAATACATACATAGAGAATGTCGGCGTATAGTTTAACTCTAGACTAGGTTGTAACCATAGTTACAGGTCAATAGCTTGTTTAGTTTTCGAATTACAGCATTTCAAACAAGACAACTTTAGTTTTCACGAAAATGTAGGATTTGGAAAAACGAGCAGTGATTAAATACTTCCATTTGAAAGCCTTAACGCCTAAAGAAATCAAGAAGGAAATGGACAGTACATTGAAAGACTCTGCCCCTTCATATTCAATGGTTAAGAGGTGGGTTGCAGAGTTTAAAATGGGCGTACGAGCACTAGTGATGAGCCTCGCTCAGGACGCCCTGTTGAAGTGACATCTCCAGAGATCATTGAAAAAAGTCACCGTTTAGTACCGGAAGACCGCAGATTAAAATTGTTTGAGATAGCAGAGGATGTAAACATATATAAAAACGTGCAAGTAATATTTTAAGTAATATTTTGGGCTTTCATATGTCTGTGCAAGATGGGTGCCGCGTTTGTTGACACCTGAACAAAAGTTGCAAAGAAAAACTGATTCTGCTAAGAATATGGAGCTCTACCGTAAAAACCCCAGTGAATTTTTGAGACGGCTTGTTACCGTGGATGAAACTTGGATACATCACCACACTGCAGAAAGTAAATCAAAGTCGAAACAGTGGATTGCGCCAGGTGAACCAACTCCAAAAAAGTCAATTTTGTCAGGTTATGACGAGGGTTTTCTGGGATGCACAGGGAATTATTTTTATTGATTAGTCGAAAAAGGGTGAAAGTATCACTGGTGTTTACTACGCAAGCTTACTGCAAAGTTTGAGTGATGAGGTGAAAGAAAAATACATCATTTGGCAAAAAAAAAAAAAAAAAAAAAAAAAATTGTTTCATCTAGACAATGTACCGACCCATCGTTCAGTCATTGCAATGGGGAAAGTGTGCGAATTAAAGTTGGAACTGCTTGAACATCCACCCTATTCGCCAGATCTAGCACCCAATGGCTACCACCGGTTCCCAAACCTCAAAAAAATTCTTGGAGGACGAAAATTTCACAGCAACGAGGAAGTCGTTGATGCGGTAAACAACTATTTTGAGGACCTTAATAGAATCGCACTACAGTGATGGTTTAATTCAATTAGAACATCGATATGACAAATGTATTAGCTTTTCTGGAGATTATGTTGAGAAATAAAGCAAAAAAAAAATATATATATATTAAATGCTGTTTTCATTGAGAGACCCGGAACTTATCAGGCGACCCTCGTAAGTAGAAGGGACATAAGGGAATAGACTAGGCTAAAAGGATAGTCAAGTCTTTTAAAAGCTGGTTGCTATGTGATTGAAATTCGATTCTCTTTGAATGGCTAAGAGTAAAACAAAACAAACAGGAATGAAAAATTCCCGTATGAGAAAAGGTAAAGAATTTTAAAATTGAAACCAATAACAAGGAATATATCTGAAATAAATAAACAAATATATATATATATATATGTATGTGATATAAATTGAGTGTTTTAACAAGATCTACATTTTTGTAGTACTTTTTGCCTATCTCTTACGTTTTATCATTGTGCAAATGTCTTCCAGACTGATGAGGTCCTTATAGGATATTGCCGGAAATTCAGGGTTTTCCTTTTTTTTTTTTTTTTTGTCATGTAAATATCTTTAATATAGCTTAAGTGTTTTTTCAAATCGTTAGAGCCATTTTTGGGAACAACAATTTCGAAACACTATCCATGTTAAGGGTGGCTTGAGATGGGGGATTTTCTTGAAAATCTTCGTGTCACATCCTTGGATGATACTAAACTTATATACCCAGTTTAGTATTTAAACAGCTCTTTGTTTTGAGTTATGCTTTCCATGGATACACAAGTACTTCTTGTTTATTTATTTATTTATTCAGGAGATCAAAAACATATATTTCCGGTGAAATTTCAGTCTCAAATTTTTGGGTGGAATGCAGTACTTGTATCCAAAAAGCATTTTTAGAAAAATGCTCGTGTGCGTGTCCATATGTCCCTGTGTCAGTATGTCTGTGAACACAATAACTTAAAAAACGAAAAATCGGTAAAAGACCAAACTTGGTATTTAAGTTTCAGTGTTGCGACATGAAGATTTTGATAAAAATTTCCCCATTCCAAACTACCCTCAAATGGAAAAAAGTCTATATATTTGATTTTCTCAAAAATTGCTGTACTGATTTTGATTAAAATACCGTTTAAAGATTAAAGATATTTATATTGCAATATTTTGGGAATAGCCTCTAAAGACCTGTTTATTTTGGATAAATTTTTGCCTAATTTTGCGTAACTGGTAAAGCGTAAGGGATAGACAAAAATGTAGATCACGTTAAAACAAACAATTTATATAATATACGTTTTTTTTCGCGGAATTGACTATTTCTGAGGAACTCCTTGTTATTTGTTTCAGATTTAAAATATTTAAACTTTTCTCACACGAAAATTTGTAAACTCCTGGCCCTGCATAGAAACGGAATTTAACCAGATGGCAACCAGCTTTTAAAAGATTTGACTATCACTTTAGACTAGTGTATTCTTTTATTTCCCTTCTACTTACAAGAAAGCAAGCAATTAAGACACTTTCTGCTAACGTTTATCTCGATTATCATAAAGTAGATAGAAGAATATGTTTTTTAACAATAATTTCTTACAGCGATGTAGAGAAAGCTATGTGAGTGTAACATAGATTTCTTTATGGTTTCTATAGTTTGCAATTTGTTCTCAAATATAATTATTTAACTTCGAAACCTGCAAGTAATACTCAGATTAAAAATATATGTTTAAGGGGTTCGCCAATGCAATTAACCCACTACCTGCTAATGTGCCATTTTTGGGACGCATACATGTTACATTATTTACAGCTCATTAAAGTACCTAGGTTTTCTTCTTATACAGATGTTGGCATTACTAATAACTAGAAAACAGCTGAATGTGCTGAGTATAACTTTAGTGTCATTGCCTGCCACCAGGGTTGCATTAAAAACATGTGCAAGCATGATAAAACTTCATTGTTGCTACTGTAAGCCATACTAACGGTATTGTTTGTGATTCTAAGAAGCGAAGGGTTGTTACAGTATCCATCTCCAGGTACTATGGTAGGGAATATTAACTAATATCAATGCTGACCATTTTTGGGACATTGGCGTAATCTAATAGCTTAAAATTCTACTTTATTGATGTTATGGGACACCCTTTTACGATCCCTTATATTAGAAAATATCAATAACACATTTTTACTTTCTCTAGCCCCGTATGTACAATGTACATAGGGATAGAGAAGTATTGTATTCCACCCAAAAGTTCGATGTCGAGATTTCACCGGAAAGACATGCTTTAGGACTCCCTGAATAAAAAAAAAAGCATTTCCAGAAAAAGGTCCGTGTGTGTCCGTGCCTGAACATGATAACTCAAAAACGAAAAGTAGCTAAAATACCAAACTTGGTATTTAAGTTCAGTATCTTCCAGGGATGCGACACGAAGATTTTGAGAAAAATCCCCCCACCCCAAACTACCCTTTACATGGACTTTTTCTCCAAAATTTTGATTTTCTTAAAAATGGCTCTAACGATTTTCATTAAAATATCGTATATTAAAGATATAATATCTTGCAATATCTGGGAATAGCTTCTAAAGACCTGTTTATTCTGGAGGAAGTTTGCTTAATTTGGCATAACTAATAAACCGTAAGAGATAGACAAAAACTTGCTGTTCAAAAAATGTAGGCCTTGTTAAAATACACAATTTACGTCACATACATTTTTTCGTGGAGCTTATCGTTTTCGAGTTATTCAGTGTTATTAGTTTCAGTTGTGAAGTACTTATACGTTTCTCAGACGGGAGTGTCTGTTTTTCTTTTGTTCTACTCCTGGCCAAGAAAAGAAGCGATTTGTAATGGCAATCGCATAACGACAGCTTTTAAAACATTTGATTATCGATTTAGCCTAGTGTATTCCTTTATTTTCTTCCTACTTATAAGGAACTAAGTAATAAGAACATTGTGCTGAATACCTCAATTAACAAGGTGCAGAAAGAAGAATAATCTTATGTAAGAAGTTTGTAGAACGGCTAGAGAAAGTCATGTGAGTATAACACATCAGATTTTTTGTGTATCTTGTCTTAAGTCATTAATAAAATGGTGTTGACTTCAAAAGTTGACCAACATGAATGGATGAATAAAATTATGCTCGAAGCTTGCATATTCAGAACGACCTTAATTCGTATTGAGTTTAACATGTGAAACACGGATCTTATTGAGATGGAATTATACTCAAATCGATTTCGATTCCCCATGGAAACGTGGTATTAGAATAGTTTAGAAGAGTGGTTAGAAACAGTCGTGTGAATGTAGATTGTTTTCACTGAAGAACATGCTCAGTGTGATGTCTCTTCAACTGGTGCAACGCCGATGACGTCAGATGATGCAACACGCACATAAGTTGCTAAACGGAAGGAATAAGCTAGTAGCCAGGTTTTTTCCATTATTTGTATACTTACACATGGAGCAGACTGTTGGATAATGCAAGGGCTGAATGGTAGCGTACACACAACGTGTGCATTTGTAGTAAGCACTTTCCCCGCGAGAAAGCAAACCACAATGGCCCACTTTGTAGTGCTATTAGCATCCCTCCACGACCTTACGTAAAGCCAAGTCACGTGACCTACTCGTGTCTGATGCAACAATAACAACTGCACTTCACTACTCCTACGCCTTACAATTACAAGAGGGCGACGCCCACCTGAGTCACTTGATGTGCAACCTTGTTCCCTAAGCTGCCTTTCTGTTCTTTACTGCCCCAACAAATCTGTCAAAAAAAAATCGAAATTGTTCCATTCATAGAATTTTCTCAACCTGTTATGCAAAGGCACATCTTACAAAAGTTTTTTTTTTTGTATTAACGTCCTTTTTTTTTTTTTTTTTTTTGTATTAATGTCCTTTAACCTGGCTGGTCACATCGGACGATGAATGAAAATGAAATGATGCTCAAATGATCTCGGGTCTATGGAGCTTAAAGTTACTCGACATTCGTCTTCTCAGGATAAGGAAAACCCCCGAAAAAACCTTATCCAGGTAACTCACCCTAAGCGAGATTCGAACTCGCGACCTATTGAATATAAGGCAGACACGCTACCACCACACTACCCAGGCGGGCCTACAACATTTTATTCTTACTCCTACTATGTGCTAATCGAGATAAACATTAGCAGAACGGTCTACTCAGCTCTTTGTAAGGAGAAGGAAATTAAGGGAATAATAATATCTAATAATAACAATAACAATAATAACTCCAAGGCACGACACCTCACAAGGAACCGCCCGGCCGCTGCGTCCCCCTTCTCGGTCCATGACAGTCGTCATGGATGGGGTACAGTAATGAAAGGTGAGACGTGTTCAGCGCCTCAACCCCCCCCGGCCGGTTAATGCGGTCCTCTTGACCTGGGACCGCCAATTTTCCATCAAATAGCTCCTCGATAGTCCCCTCAGGGTGCTCACGAGGCTGAGTGCACCCCGTATCAGGTCTCTCAGCGGGGGAAAAATCTCTACGAAATTAAGGGAATACACTTGGCTAAAGTGATAGTCAAATCTTTTAAAAGCTGTCGCTTCTTTGCATGGCCAGCAGTAAAGCAAAAGAAACAGGACTTCTTGTTTGAGAAAAGCACAACTATTTTAAAATTGATTCCAAGAACAAGAAAAGGGGAAAAAGTATATGACATAAACTGTGTGTTTTAACAGGAACTGCATTTTTTTGTGTTGTAAGTTTTTGTCTATCTCTTACGGTTTCCCAGATATGCAAAATCTCTAGAATGCAGGAAATTTTCTCCCAGAAAACTCAGGATACATTTCATTTTTCATGAAGGTACCTTAAACGCATGGTGTTTTAATCAAAATGGTTAATCATTTTTGAGAGAAAATATTCCATGTAAATGGTATTTGTGGGTGGGGAGAGGGGGGTTCTCCCGAAAATCTTCCTGTCGCATCCGCGGAAGACTTAAATACCGCCCCTTCATTTTACTTTCTCTACACGTACTATGTACATAGTATATAGAGAAGGTATTGCACCTCACCCAAAAATTCAATACCGAGATTTCACCGGAAATATTTGTTTTAGGGTCCCCTGGATCCAAAACACCATTTTCAGAAAAAGGTCCGTGCGTCCATAAACACGATAACTCAAAAACGAAAAGTCGGTAAAATACCTAACTTGGTATTTAAGTTTAATATCTTCCAGGGCTGCGACACGAAGATTTTGAGAAAAATCCCCCCACTCCAAAATACCCTTTATATAGAACTTTTTTCGAAAAGTTTGATTTTCTCAAAAATCGTTACAGCCATGTTTGAGAAAATCAAAATTTTCAAAAAAAGTTCCATGTAAAGGGAATTTGGGGGCGGGGGGATTTTCTTGAAAATCTTCGTGTCGCATCCTTGGAGAACACCAAACTTAAATAACAAGTTTAGTATTTAACGATCTTTTCGTTTTTGAGCTATGCTGCCCACAGTTATTTCTTTCGAGAATATATTGAAATACTGTTAATACAACGTTTATCATTCGTATTGCATATATTTCTTTGCCTATACTTTTTTTGGTATATCGCCGTTAGCTTAGACAATTGTGTTTCCGTTATTATGCTTTAATCTAATAAGTTTAATCAATCAGAGCGGGGCATTAGATGACATGTTTGTCAGACTATGTGTTTGTTTACATTGTCCATTTGTGCCCAAAGCACAGACAGTTCTGCTCGTGATTAAATTTGACATGTCAGCCATGATAATTAGCATAACATTAGCGGAGAGCTTTGGGGAGTAGGTCATAAAAAAATCTGATGTGTTCCATTCACATGACTTTCTCTATATCTCTGCAACAAATTACTGTTAGAAGGTTTATGCTTCCATTTACTTCCTTCTAATCGAGAAAAAATAGCATAAATAGTCTTATTATTTGCTTCCTTGTAAGTAGAAGCGAAATAAGGGAGTACCATAGGTTAAAGTGATAGTCAATATCTGGTTTCATTTATGACTGAAGTTCCTCTGTTTGTATGGACAGCAGTTGACTAGGTTTTTTAAAGCTGAAATAAAAAAAAAAACAAAACAAGGAATATCTAAAAAACGATCCACTCCATGAAAAAAATGTATATAACATAAATTGTGTATTTTAACGTAGTCTACATTTTGTGTGTTTTAAGTTTTCGTCCATCTCTTACGGTTTAAAAGTTATGCAAAAGTCCATAAAATTCATCCAGAATAAAGTAGTATTCAGAGGGTATTCCCATAAAATTCAAGATATGCATTTTATTTGTCAGGTAAATATCTTTAATATACGATATTTTAATCAAAGTCCTTAGAGCTATTTTTAAAAAAATAAACAATTTCAAAAGTTTTTCCATGTAAAGAGTAGTTTGGGGTGAGGGGATTTTTTTTTAATCTTCGTGTGGCATCCTTGGACGATGCCAAACTTAAATACCAAGTTTGGACAGACTCACACACACACAAGGACATTTTTCTAGAAATCCTTTTTTTGAATACAGAGGATCCTAAAACATATATTTCCGTATCTCGGTATCGAATTTTTGGGTGGAGTGCAATACCTTCTCTATACACTATGTACATAGTGCGTATAGAGAAAGTAAAAAACATGAGTCTGATTTGACGAATACTCCCTTACCCTAATACAGCTCGATTGGCCTCCAAAAGCACCTAACTTGAACACGACAGCCAATCTGTAAGACATCAACATCCGCGTAATTTGGTGGAATTGAACTATCGAATCTTCAGCGAGTGGCTTAACCTATATCCGACGAACGTGACAACCCTGTGGACTCACTTCCTAAGCGATCGAGCGGTTGTCACGTCCAGACGCGGAGTTATTAAGTCATTTTTACTTTCTCTAGCCCCGTGTGTACAATGTACATAGGGATAGAGAAGTATTGTATTCCACCCAAAAATTCGATACCGAGATTTCACCGAGAATACATGTTTTGGGTCTCCCTGAATCCAAGAAATGCATTTTTACAAAAAGGTTCATGTGTGTGTGCGTGTGTGTGTGTGTCAAAAAACGAAAAGACCATTAAATATCAAACTTGGTATTTAAGTTTAGCATCTTCCACGGATGCGATAAAAGATTTCCAAGAAAATCCCCCCAACCCCAACTACCCCTTACATGGAACATTTTTCGAAAATTTTGATTTTCTTAAAAATGGCTCTAACAATTTTAATTAAAATGTCAAATATTAAAGATATTTACCTGACAAATAAAATGTATATCTTGAATTTTCTGGGAATAGCCTGTGAAGACTACTTTATTCTGGATGAATTTTACGGAATTTTGCATAACTGCTAAACCGTAAGAGATGGACATAACTTAACACACAAAAAATGTAGAGCACATTAAAACACACAATTTATGTCATATACAGTTTTTTCGAGAGGCTGATCGTTTTGTAGATATTCCTTGTTTTGGTTTCAGCTTTGAAAAACTTATACTTTTCTCATACGAAATTTATCAACTCCTGTCCATACAAACAAAGGAACTTCAATCACATAGCAATCAGCTTTTGACTATCACTTTAGCCTATGCTCTTCCCTTATTTCCCTTCTACTTGCCAGGAAACAAGTAATAAGACCAGTTCTGCTAATTTTTCTAAATTAGCAAAGAGTAAATAGAAGAATAAGCTTTTTAACCATAATTTCTTGCAGAGATGTAGAGAAAAGCATGTGCATGGAACACATCAATTTTTTTATTCACAGTTTCGCCTACAGAAAGAACGAAACCAACAGCAATAAAAATGCTGATGTGTTCAGTTCACATGACTTTCTCTGCCTATCCTGAAGAAATATTCTTACAATAGCTTACTCTTCTATCTGCTCCAAGTAAATATAGTTAAACATTAACATAAATGGTCTTATTACTTAGTTCATTATAGGTACAAGAGAAATAAGGGAATACTGTAGTTCAAATCTTTTAAAAGCTGGCAGCTCTGTGATGCATTGAAATTCCGTTCTCTTTGCATACTCAGGAATAAAATCAGGGAAAGAAAAAGGAATGGCGAGTTTACATTTGAGAAAAGTATAAGTGTTGAACATTTTAAGCCAATAACAAGGAATACCTCAGAAATAACTCAAGAAAAAGTATTACACATAAAATGTGTGTTCTAAGAATATGTACCCATTTTGTGTAGTAACATTTTGTCTATCTCCAACTGTTTACCAGTTAAACAAAGGTAATCAAGAATGAAAAGAGCTTGTTATCCTTGGAAGACCCCTAAGTTGAGTTTTGTGTTTAACAGAATTTTCATTTTTGCGCGCGCGCGGATTTTTTGATTCAGGGTACCAGTAAGTGTACTTCCAGTGAAATCTCGGAGTAGCTTTTTTGGGTGGGTTTCAATAACTTCTCTAACTTTATGTACGTGGTAGAGGAGTTATTAAAAATATGTAGTATAGGAAGGCGACTACGCAAAGAAACCAATTTGTCTGGCGTATCTGGAGTCAAGTAAATCAGTGAACATACAGTAGCGCGCGCGATATGAACAAAAAATATTATGTGCTTCATTCACATGACTTTCTCTACATCTCTGCAAAACAAATTATTGTTAAAAAACTTATGTTTCTATTTACTTCATTTTAATCCAGAAAAATTTAGCAGAAATAGTCTTATTACCTGCTTCCTTGTAAGCAGAAGGGAAATATGGGAGCATCATAGGTTAAAGTGACAGTCAAAAGCTGGTTGCTATGTGACTGAAGTTCCTTTGTTTGTATGGCCAGGAGTCGACAAATTCCTGTATGAAAAAGGGTAAGTTTTTCGAAGCTGAAAATAAAAACAAGGAATATCTCAAAAAGGATCAACTCGACGAAAAAAATGTACACAACATAAATTGCGTGTTTTAATGTGCTTTACATTTTTTGTGTTGTAAGTTTATGTCTATCTCTTATGGTTTAGCAGTTATGCAAAATTCCGTTAAATTCACTCAGAATAAAGCAGTCTTCAGAAGCTATTCCCAGAAAATTCAAAATATACATTTCATTTGTCAGGTAAATATCTTTAATATACGATATTTTAATCAAAATCGTTAGAGCCACTTTTTAGAAAATCAAAATTTTCGAAAAAAGTTCCATGTTAAAGGTAGTTTGGGGTGGGGGGAGTTTTCTCAAAATCTTTGCGTCGCATCCCTGGAAGATACTAAACTTAAATACCAAGTTTGGTATTTTACCGACTTTTCGTTTTTGAGTTATCGTGTTCACAGACACATACACACATACGGACCTTTTTTTTTTTTAAATACTTTTTTTGGATACAGGGGACCCTAAAACATATATTTCCGGTGAAATCTCGGTTCGAATTTTATGGTGAAGTGCAATACCTTCTCTATACACTATGTACATAGTACGTGTAGAGAAAGTAAAAATGTAAAGTAACACATGTACGCAGTAGTAGTAAACAGAGAATAACACCTAACAGAAAAGACTATATTCACATTAACATAACATTTCTATGAAACAAAAATTGTGCTCCGTTCGCATGACTTTCTCTGCAAACTATTGTCACAAAAGATTATTTTTAATTACATCATTAATAGCAGAAATTGTTGTAATAATCCCTTCTAAGTAGAAGGGAAATAAGGTAACACACAAGGCTAAAGTGATAGTAAAATCTTTTAAAAGCTGGTTTCTATGGGAAACAATTGAAATTCAGTTCCCTTTGTAAGACCAGGAGTTAAACAAAAGAGAAGTGAAACAAAGATGACTTCCAGTCTGAGAAAAGTTTACGTAGTCTAAAATTGAAATAAACAGAAATATCTCGGAAACAGCTAACTCTGCATAAAAAAAACATATGATGCAGCTTGTGTTTTAACAGATCTATATTTTTTGTGTAGTAAGTTTTTGTCTAAGTTTTATGCTTTACCAGTTATATAAAAGTCATCCTAAATGGAGCGGTCTTTAGAAAATTAAATACATACATTTCGTTTGTTATAAGAATAGCTTAATGATATGGTATTTTAATTAAAATCATTAGAGCCATTTTTGGGAAAATAAAAATTATCAAAAAATTTTTCCCTGTAAAGGGTAGTTAGGGGTGGGTTTTCCCTGCAAATCTTCCTGTCGCATCCTCGGAAGACACTGAGCTAAGTTTGGTATCTATGGACTTTTTTGTTTTTGATCTATGTTGCCCACAGACGTACACGGAAAATTTCTATTTTTTTTTTTTCAGGGAGTCTCAACTCGTGTATTTCCGTAAAATTTGGGTATAGAATTTTTAGGTAAAATACAATACCATCTCTATCTACCAAGTACATTGTACATACATGCTAGAGAAAGTAAAAATACAATAAATAGTAAGTAAACTGGCGATTTTTTACACAATTTAAAAAATCGGATGTGTTCCATTCACACGACTTTCTCTACATCGCTGTAACAAATTATTGTTAAAAGGCATATTCTTCTATCGATTTTATGATAATCGAGATAAAAACTAACAGAAATTGTCTTAACTACTTGCTTCCTTGTAAGTAGGAGGAAAATAAGGTAACTCGCTAGGATAAAACGATAGTCAAATCCTTTAAAAGCTGGCTATCATTTTGTTGAAATCCGTTTCTATGCAGGGCCAGGAGTTTACAACCTTCCGTGAGAGAAAAGTAAGTATTTTGAATCAGAAACAAACAACAAGGAATATCTCAGAAATGTTCATTTCCACGAATAAAAGTATATGGCCTAAATTGTGTGTTGTAATGTATTCTACATTTTTTGTGCAGTACATTTTTGTCTATCTCTACGATTTACTAGTTAAGCAAAGTTCATTCAGAACAAAGATGTCTTCAGAGGCTATTCCCTGAAAATTGAAGATATACATTTTATTTAGGATGTAAATAGTTTTAATATATGGGATTTTAATAAAAAGCATATGAGTCATTTTTGAGAGAATGAAAATTTTCAATTTTTTTTCCATGTAAAGGGTAGTTTGTGGTAGAGGGATTTTTCTGAAAATCTTCCCATCACATCCTTGGAAAATACGAAACTTATATACCAAGTTTGGTATTTTACCGACATATATTTCTGGTGAAATCTCGACATTGAAATTTTGGCTGGAATACAATGCTTTCTCTAGCATTGTGTCCATTGTACATGAATGGTATTATATCAGTATCAATAGAAACAAAACTTTATTACTCTTTATTTGGGTCAATTTTCGGCCGTAATAGTACTTGCCTACTACGGATTATATCGAAATTCCATAGAGTATTAAGCAACATGAAGGTTGTTGCAGCACTTCCACCACAGAATACACATTACGGTAACAGAGAAATGCGTTGTTTACATCGCAATGTTTGTAGACGAAGTGTTAAGGAGGATTCGGGTGAGATCCAGATAAGCGTTTACAAAACGGTCTAAACGGCATACGGCCCCCGGCTGCCTGGATGGATGCCACCTGCTGGCAGGTGGTAAAGTAGCTTCAGCTGGCGCGTGCGCTGCAACAGAAGGCCTTCTGGAAGCCACGTGCCACTTCTCCAGACGCCTCTTTGTCCTGTCAATGGAATGTTTCGAGAACTTGCTCTCCAGGATTCTACACATTGATAACGATTTAAGTGAGGTGTGCTTTACAGGTTGTATACACCGAGACTCTGTGTTAAATATTTCGAATAAAAGCTGATGATGCATGTTTCTGTTGCGTTTAAAGGGATTCTAGACGAGAGATTTTGAAAACAGTCCTACAAGTAACTGATCTTAACTCTAACGAGACAAACTTTACATGAACAAAAGTAAAATAAAAGTCCTTAATCAGTTAAGTGAAACATTTACAATGTACCTTTAATTATAAACTATTTTTATTAAATTCCTTATTTATTATTACATAAAATATAAAATAATAATAATTAAAGGTACAACCCATAAGAAACGTGGAAAATAATTATTCTGCAATACTTAAATAAATCAAAATAACAATTTAATCTATATTTAAATAAAATTCTTTCTAATCATAAGCCAAATATTGAAGTTTTAATTATTGTTTGACTTTTCCCTCTCCATTATGTATATCTGTTTACAGAGTTAGTATATACAGACTTTCTTTAGCATTTATGTGTGTATATCTGTTGGGACCTCCAAAGAAAAAAAACAATAAAAAAATAAATATCATTTGTTCCATTCACATTTCTTTATCTACATCTCTATAGCAAATTATTATTATTATTATTATTATTATTATTATTATTAGTACTATTATTATTATTATTATTATTATTATTATTATTATTATTATTATTATTAGCTTAACGTCCTTTAACCTGTTTGGTCGTATCGGACGATGGATAAAATTGGTGAAATGATGCTCAAATGATCTCGAGGTCCATGGAGCTTAAAGTTACTCGACATTCGCCTTCTCAGGATAAGGGAAAACCCCGAAAAAACCCTTATCCGGGTAACTCACCCTAAGCGACATTCGAACTCACGACCTGTTGAATATGAGGAAGACACGCTACCACCACACTACCCAACAAATTATTGTTAAAAAGCTTGTTCTTCCCTTATTTCCCTTCTACTTACATGGAAACAAGCAATAAAACTATTTCTGCTAATTTTTTCTCGATGAGAGAATTTAATCAAAATCGTCAGAGCCATTTTTGAGAAAATTGTTAAAAAAAGGTCCGTGTGTGTGTCTGTGGATAGCATAGCCCCAAAACGAAAAGATCGTTAAATACCAAACTTGCTATTTAGGTTTAGTATCTTCCAAGAATGCGATACGAAGATTTAAAAAAAAAAAATCCCCCACCACAAACTACCCTTTGCATGAAAAAAATTTCAAATATTTTGATTTTCTTAAAAATGGCCCTAACGATTTTGATTAAAATCCCGTATATTAAAGCTATTTATGTCCGAAATAAAATGTATATCTCGAATTTTTTGGGAATAGCCTCTGATGACCTCTTTATTCTGGATGAATTTTACCGAATTTTGCTTAACTGCTAAACCGTAAGAGATAGAAAAAAACTCACTACACAAAAAAATGTACACCTCGACAAAACACACATGTATGTCCTTTACGTTTTTGTTGTGGAGGTAACCGTTTCCGAGTTATTACTTGTTATTGGTTTCAATTGTGAAGTACTTAAACTTTTCTCACACAGGAAGTGTCCGTTTTTCTTTTGTTCTACTCCTGGCCAAGCAAAGAAGCGATTTGCAATGACAATCGCATAACGATAGCTTTTAAAACATTTGACAATCACTTTAGCATAGCGCATTCCCTTATTCCCTTCTACTTATAAGGAACTAAGTAATAAGAACATTCTGCTAATGATTATCTCGATTAGCTTTGTGTACAAAGAAGAATAATCTTTTGTAGGAGGTTTGTAGAGCAGCTAGAGACAGTCATGCGAGTGTAACACATGAGATTTTTTCTTTACGTTTTCTGTCAATTCTAATAATTAATTTCCCGGAAGTTGTTTAAATGCGCAATGTACACAGGTGCACACAAGAGGGTCAGAAAATATTCATATGCTGTCTACCTGCTCTCTCTGATATTGTATATCGTTTTCCTATCTCTAACACATAAGGTAAGGAAGGCATTGCGTCCATGAAACACATTATATCAAGAAATCACTGGAAAATTTTACTTTCTGTACACGTACTATATACGTAGTGTATAGAGAAGGTATTGTATTGCACCCTTAAATTCGATACCGAGATTTCAACGGAAATATGTGTTTTGAAATCCTCTGAATCAAAAAAAGCATTTTTAGAAAAATGTCCGTATGTGTGTGTCCGTGGCAGCACAGCTCAAAAACCAAAAGACCGTTAAAAATCAAATTTAGTATTTAAGTTTAGTATCTTTCAAGGATGCGACACGAAGATTTTCAAGAAAATGCCCCTACTACCCTTTACATGGAACTTTTTCCAAAAATTTTTCTCAAAAATGGCTCTAATGATTTTGATTAAAATCTCTAATATTAAATATATTTACCTGGCAAATAAAATGTATATCTTGAATTCTCTAGAAATAGCCTCTGAAGACTGCTTTATTATGGATGAATTTTACGGAATTGTGCATAACTTCTAACCCGTAAGAGATTGCCAAAACTTACCACAGAAAAATGAAGAGCACGTTAAAACACACGCTTTATGTTATATACATTTTTTCGTGGAGTTTATCCTTTTTGCGATATTCCTTATTTTTGGTTTCAGCTTTAAAAAACTTACTTTTCTCATACAGGAATTTGCGAACTCCTGTCCATACAAACAAAGGAACTTCAGTCACATAGCAACCAGCTTTTGAGTATCACTTTAACCTATGGTACTCCCTTATTTCGCTTCTACTTACAAGGAAGCAAGTAATAAGATTATTTCTGCTCATTTTTTCTCAATCAGCATGACGTAAATAGAAGCATAAGCTCTTTAACAATAATTTGTTGCAGATGTAGAGAAAGTTCAGAGAATGTAACGCATCAGATTTTGTTTAGAAAAAATCCATTGGCGTGTGTATGTAAGAGAGAGAGAGAGAGAGAGAAAGAGAGAGATGGAGAAAGAGTCAGTAAAACTATCATTTACATAGACATTCTCTTTCAAAAATATTGATAATCATAAAAATGACTGTGGAGTGTTGATTAAAATAACACACATTTAAGATATTTTCATGAAAAATGAAATGTACATCTGAAATTTTCTGCTCTACATTCTAACTTATGCATAACTGGTAAACCGTAAGAGATAGACGGAGTCTTACATACTACATAAAAATTCTGATGTGTTCCATTCACATTACTTTCTCTGCGTCTCTGTAACAAATTATTGTTAAAATGCTTATACTTCTATCTACTTCATGCTAATCTAGATATATATCAACAGAAATGCTTTCTTGGAAGCAGAAAGGGAATACACTAGGCTAAAAGTTTGTTGTCATGTGGATGAAATCTGTTTCTATGCAGTATCTGGAATCCACAAATTCCCGTATGTGAAAGGTTATAAGTATTTTAAAACCGAAATAATTAACAAACGATAGCTCAAAAATAGTCAGTTCTACGAAAAAAATGTATATGACATAAATGTTATGCTTTAACGAGATCTAAATTTTTATGCAGTAAGTTTTTGTCTATCTTTTACGGTTTACTAGTTATGCAAAATCCAGCAAAATGCATCCAGAATAAAGAGGTCTTCAGTGAATGTTCCCAGAAAAGTCAAGATATACGTTTTATTTGTCGTGTAAATGTCTTTAATATACGGTATTTAAATCAAAATCATTATAGACATTTTTGAGAAAATCAAAATTTTAGAAAAAAGTTCCATGTAAAGGGTAGTTTGCGGTGAGAGGACTTTAAACAGAACAATCGAGTCGCATCCATGGTAGATACTAAACTTATATACCAAATTTGGTATTTTACCAACTTTTCGTTTTTGAGTTATCCTGTTCAAAGGCACACGGACATACGATCACACTGATACACGAACATACACACGAACCTTTTTCTAAAAATAATTTTTTTGGTTACAGGGGACCATAAAGCAGCTAATTCCGGTGAAATCTCGGTATCCAATTTGTACTATGTACATAGTACGTGTAGAGAAATTAAAAATGTATATTTTATTTAAGTAGGGATATATGTGGGTTGGTATTTATTTATTTAAACTTTAACTTAACTATTTAAGAGATTTTGCTTCTTATTGGTTTAAACTTTCAAATACTTTCAAATCGTAATTCGATGCTACTTTCTGTATTACTTACTTAAATTAGAGGAAATATTACATTCCGCCTAAAAATTTGACACGAAATTTCACTGGAAGTATGCGCTATGAGGTCCCATGAATAAATAACGAAGTACTTTAAGTAAAACTTCTACATCTGTGTAATTTAATATTTGCCAAAGATATGAAACGGAGATTTTCAATACAATCCCCAAATCCAAATCAACTTTTACATTATATTTTAATTTTATTGCTCTAACAGTTTGACTGAGGTACACAGATTTAAGATATTTTCATGACAAAAAAGATATCTTGAATTCTCAAAGAATAGCCTCTGCAGTCCTATTCATTATGAATTGTTTGAATAACTGGTAAACTATAAGGGCGAATTTCAAAGTCAATCGCACAGCGACAGCTTTTTAAAACATTTGACTATCGCTTTAGCCTAGTATATCCTCTTATTCCCTTCTACTTACAAGAAAGCAAGTAATAAGACAGTTCCTGCTAATGTCCATCTCGATTAGCATGATGTAGATAAAAAAAAACCTGAAGTGTTCCATTCGCATGACTTCCTCTAGCACTCTGCAACAAATTATTGTTAAAAATGTCTTTCATGCCCAAAGTGATAGTCAAATCTTTTAAAAACTGGTTGCTATGTCAGTGAAATCCCTTTGTCTGTATGACAAGGAGTTGACAAATTCCCGTATGAGCACAAGTATTTTAAAACTGAAACCAATAATAAGGAATATCTATTAAAAAAAAAAAAAAGTCACCTCCACAAAAAAAAAAAAATATATATATATATATATATATATAAATTAAATTGTGTGTTTTAACGAGCTCTACATTTTTCGTGCAGTAAGTTCTTGTCTATCTCTTAGAGTTTAGCAGTTAAGCAAAATTCAGAATAATTCGTCAAGAATAAAACGTCTTCAGAGGCTATTCCCAGAAAATTTGAAGATATACCTTTTATTTGGCATGTAAATAAGATATTTTAATCAAAATCATTAGAGCCATTTTTGAGAAAATCAAAATTTTCGAAAAATTTTCCATGAAAAGGGTAGTTATACGTTATACGTTTTATTTAACGTGTAAATGCCTTTAATATACGGTATTTTAATCAAAATCGTTAGAGACATTTTTGAGAAAATCAAAATTTTCGAAAATTTTTCCATGTAAAGGATAGTTTGGGGTGAGAGGATTTTCAACAGACCCATCGTGTCGGATCCATGGTAGATACTAAACTTATATACCAAGTTTGGTATTTCACCAACTTTTCGTTTTTGAGTTATCGTGTACACAGGCACACGAACATACAGTCACACTGACACACGGATACACACACGAACCTTTTTCTAAAAACACTTTTTTTTGGTTACAGAGGATCCTAAAACCCCTAATTCCGTCGAAATCTCGGTATCCAATTTGTACTATGTACATAGTACGTGTAGAGAGAGTAAAAATGTATATTTTATTAAAGCAGGGATATAAATACATTTTATTTGGCAAGTACATATCTAAGATATTTTAATCAAAGTCGTTAGAGCCATTTTTGAGAAAATCAAATTTTCGAAAAATTTTTCCAAGAAAAGGGTAGTTGGAGGTGGGGGAACTTTCTTAAAAATCTTCTTGTCGCACCCTTGGAACATACTCAACTTAAATACCAAGTTTGCTATTTAATTCAAAACGTATATTTCCTGTGAAATGTCGGTATCGAAATTTTGAGTGCAATACAATAACTTCCCTATACACTATGTATATAGTACGTGTAGAGAACGTAAAGAGGAAGCAAATTACAGCTCAAAAGTACTAAAGTGATGGCGTTCATTCACTAATTACTGTAAGCAATGGAAACGGAAATGACATTTTATTTATGTACGCTCTTTAACTGCCATAGTTCTCTGTGTCCCATTCTATACTGAGCGTAGAAGACCGCTTAATTTTGCTCAGAGGCCTCTTTATCAGGTTTGAGGTTCTTTTACGTGCCATAAATCTACTTCACGGGACCAACGGCTTTACTTCCCTTCCGAAGTAAGCCATGCTAAGGATTTTTACGCCCGAGTTTTACTCCTCCGCCGGATTTGAACCCGCGACTTTGGGTATATGAAGCTAGCGTGGTAACCATTACACCACGGAGGGCGATACTGTAAGCATAACATGTGTTTTTTACTTTCTCTATTTAGGACCCCCTGAATCCAAAAATAGCATTTTCAGAAAAAGGTCCGGAGTGTGTCTCCTGTTTGTGAGTGTGCCTATGGACAGCATAGCTCAAAAACGAAAAGACCGTTAAATACTAAACTTGGTACTTAGGTTTGATATCTTTCAAAGATGTGACACGAAGATTTTCAAGAAAATCCCCCCACCGCCAACTACCCTTTACATGGAATGATTTTCCAAAATTTTGATTTTCTAAAAAATGGCTCTAACGATTATGATTAAAATCCTGTATATTAAAGATATTTACATACCAAATAAACTGTATATATTGAATTTTCTGGGAATAGCCTCTCAAGATCCCTTTATTCTGCATGAATTTTGCTAAATGTTGCTTAACTGCTAAACAGTAAGAGATAGACAAAAACTTACTGCACATAAAATGTAGATCTGATTAAAACACACAATTTATGTCCTTTACATTTTTGCTGTGGAGGTAACCGTTTCCGGGATATACCTTGTTTTGGGTTTCACTTGTGAGTACTTAGATTTTTCTGGAACAGAAAGTGTCCGTTGTTCTTTTGATCTACCCCTAGACAAGCAAAGAAGGATTTGCAATGACAATCGAATAACGACAGCTTTTAAAACATTTGACTATCGGTTTAACACAGTGTATTTCTACTTATAAGGAACTAAGTAATAAGAACATTATATCATTAGCAACGTGCAGAAAGAAGAATATTCTTATGTGAGAAGTTTGTAGAGGAGCTAGAGAAAGTCATGTGAGTGTAACACATCAGATTTTTAATTTACCAAATGTTACACATAAGATGAAACTTTCTAGAAGCACAGCAGGAAGAGTGCCTCTATAAATAAATAACACATTATGAGCTTTATGGCTGCTAACTTTCAGTTTTAATGGAAAGAACTTTTCACGTCTTGAATTGGAATCTGAAGCTATAGCATCTTACGCCACTGCGTCTCGCTGACGTTTAATTGGTAGCGAAGGCCGGCAGACGTGGTGTTTTCACCCCTTCGATCAGGTCCTTAAAGAGCTTCCTCTAAAACCAGGCGTGATGCGCCATTGATTGCCACAAAGCCTTGGCTTATAATCGGCCATTGCATTTGTCCTTACAGGATCCAAATATGACTGAAATATTACTTTCTCTATACGTACTATACACATAGTGTACAGAGAAAGTATTGTATTGCACCCAAAAATTCGATACCGATATTTCCTGGGTGAAAAAAAGGAAAAGCATTTTTTTTAGAAAAAAGGTCTATGTGAGTGTTTTTACTTTCTCTATACGCATGTACATAGTGTATAGGGAAGGTATTGCACTCCACCCAAAAATTCGATACCGAGATTTCACCGGAAATGTATGTTTTAGGGTCCCCTGTGTCCAAAAAAGGCATTTTCAAGAAAACGTCCGTGTGTGTGTGTGTGTGTCCGTGAACACAATAGCTCAAAAACAAAAAGACCGTTCAATACCAAATTTCCAAGGATCCGACACGAAGATTTTCAAGAAAACCCCCACCCCCAACTACCCTTTACATGGAACATTTTTCGAAGATTTTGATTTTCTCAAAAATGGCTCAAATGATTTTGACTAAAATATCGTATATTAAAGATATTTACCTGCCAATAAAATATATATCTTGAATTTTCTGGGAAAAGCCTCTGAAGACTGCTTTATTCTGGATGAATTTTGCGAAATTTTGCATAACTGCTAAACCGTAAGAGATGGACAAAAGACTTATCAAAAAAATGTATAGCACATTAAAACACACAATTTATGTGATATACACTTTTTTCATGGAGTTGATGGTTTTTAGATATCCCTTGTTTTTGGTTTCAGCTTTGAAAAACATACTTTTCTCAGGCAGGTAGTTGTCAACTCCTGTCCATACAAACAAAGGAACTTCAGTCACTTAGCAACTAGCTTTTGATTATCACTTTAACCTATATTACTTCCTTATTTCGCTTCTACTTACATGGAAGCAAGTAATAAGACTATTTCTACTCATTTTTTCTTGATTAGCGAAGTAAATAGAAGCATGGGCTTTTGAACAATAATTTGTTATAGAGATGTAGAGAAAGTCATGTGAATGGAACACATCAGACTTTTTTTAAATCTGCCAGTATGTCCTTTTGTCGGTGAACAGTGTAACTCAAAAACTAAAAGTCAGTTTAATGCCAAACTTGAAATTAAAAATTAGTAAGTTCCAAAGATTTTTAATGAAGATTTTCAAGAAAATTACCAATACTTGAACATTTTTGATTATAGAACTGTACATAAAACTCAGATGTGTTCCATTCACATAACTTTCTTTACATCTCTACAACAAATTATTGCTGAAAAACTTATTCTTCTATTTACTTCATGCTAATGGAGAAAAAATATCAGAAATTGTCTCATTACTTGTTTCCATTTATGTAGAAGAAAGATAAGGGAGTACCATAGGCTAAAGCGATAGTCATAAGCTGGTTGCTATGTGAGTGAAATTCCTTTGTTTGTATGGACACGAGTTGACAAATTCCCGTATGAGGAAAGTATAAGTTTTTAAAGCTGACCCCCTAACAAGGAATAACTCAAAAACGATCACCTCCACGAAAAAAAAAAAAAAAAAAAGTAGGTATTTGACATAAATTGTGTTTTAACGAGATCTACATTTTTTTGTTGCGTAAGTTTTTGTTTATCTCTTACGGTTTATCAGTTTAGCGAAATTCCATAAAATTAATCCAGAATAAAGTAGTCTTCAGAGGCTATTCCCAGAAAATTCAAAGTATACATTTTATTTTCAGATAAACATCTTTAATATACGTCATTTAAATCAAAATCGTTGGGGTGGAGGGATTTTCTTGAAAAGCTTCGTGTCGCATCCTTGGAAGATATAGAACTTAAATACCAACTTTGGTATTTAATGGACATTTCGTTTTTGAGCTATGTTGTCCACAGACACACACACATACACATGCACACATGGACCTTTTTCCAAAAATGCCCTTTTTGGATTCAGGGGAGCCCAAAACATATATTTCCTATGAAAACTCGATATCGAATTTTAGGGTGTAATACAATACCTTCTCTATATGTACATAGTACGTGTAGAGAAAGTAAAAAGATGGAAAAAGGGCTTTGTGTGTGAGTGCGAGCGCGCGCGCGTGTCTGTGGACAGCACAGGTCATAAACTAAAACACCGTGACATACCAAACTTAATATTTAAGTTTATTATCTTCCAAGGATGCGAAACGAAGTTTTTTGAAGAAATACCCCACCCTTTACATGGAATTTTTTTTAACATTTTGCTTTTTGCAAAAATGACTAACGGTTTTGATTAAAATACCTTATATATTTTTACATGATAAATAAAATGTATATCTTGAATTTTCCGGAAATAGCTTCTGAAGACCTGTTCGTTCTAAATAATTTTTTTTTAAATTTTGCATAAATAGTAAACCGTAATAAATTGACAGAAACTTAACACACAAACAATGTAGATCTCGTTAAAACACATAATTTATGGCATATGCATTTTTGTTGTAGAGTTGTCTATTTGAAAAATATTCCTTGTTATTAATTTCAATTTTAAAATACTTATAGTTTTCTCAGATAGAAAGTGGCGTTTTTATTTTGTTCTACTCCTCGCCAAGCAAAGAAGTCATTCGTGTTATTCTTGTGCTCGGAAGTATTGATCTCAGGGAAAAATCTATTTATATTGGGATTTCATCGCATATTCAAGTTGTGAGCTTCTTGGAATCTTATAAAAGCATTTTCAACAAATTGCCTCATTTATATATAAATTCAAATGTTAAGGAAATTACTCCACTCTAAATAACCATTTAATGTAAAATGTTTATAATTAATTAATTGTGTCGTTTTATCGAATTTTAATTAAATGTGTAATTAAAATATTGGCATGACAAATAAAATCTATCTCTTGAGTGCGCTGTAAATATCCTTTGAAGTTATTTCATTCTCGCTGAAGTTTGTTTAAGTGTAAACAACAAAAATCTGATGCGTTCTATTCACATGACTTTCTCTACATCTCTGTAACAATTTTTTTTTAAAAAGCTTATGCTTCTATTTACTTCATACTAATTGTGAAAAAATTAACAGAAATGGTCTTATTACTTGCTTTCTTGTAAGTAGAAGAGAAATAAGTTAAAATAATAGTCAAAAGGTGGTTGCTATGTGACTGAAGTTCCTTTGTTTGTATACACAGAGTTGAAGAATTCCTGTATGAGAAAAGTACAAGTTTTTTAAAGCTGAAACCTATAACAAGTAATATCTCAAAAACGATCACCTCCAGGATAAAAATGTATATGACATAAATTGTGTGTTATTTCGTGATCTACATATTTTGTGTGGTAAGTTTTTGTCTGTCTCTTATAGTTTAGCAGTTGTATAAAATTCCGTAAAATTCATCCAGAATAAAGTAGTCTTCAGAGGCTATTCCCTGAAAATTTACGATATACATTTTATTTTTCAGGTAAATATCTTTAATATATATTTTAATCCAAATCGTTAGAGCCATTTTTAAGAAAATCAAAATTTTCGAAATTTTTTCCATGTAAAGGGTAGTTGGAGATGGGGGGATTTTTTTTTTTAAATCTTCGTGTCGCATCCTTGGAATATACCGAACTTAAATTCCTAGTTTGATATTTAACGGACTTTTCGTTTTTGAGCTATGCTGTCCACAGACACACACATACACACACACACACGCGCGCGCGCACACACGGATAATTTCCAAAAAAACATTTTTACTTTCTCTACACGTAATGTACATAGTGTATAGAGAAGGTATTATAATGCACCCAAAAATTCGATACCGAGATTTCATTGGAAATATATGTTTTGAGACCCTCTGAATCAAAAAAAGCATTTTTAGAAAAATGTCCGGGTGTGTATGTGTGTGTGTGTGTGTGTGTGTGTGTGTGTGTGGGTAGCTTAGCTCAAAAACGAAATGTCCGTTAAATACCAAATTTGGTATTTAAGTTCAGTATCTTCCAAGGATGCGACACGAAGATTTTCAAGAAAAGTCCCCCACCACAAACTACCCTTTATATGGAAACATTTTCGAAAACTATGATTTTCTGGAAAATTGTTCTAATAAGTTTCATTAAAATCTCTTATATTTAAGATATTTACATGTCAAATAAATTTTATATCTTGAATTTTCTGGGAATAGCCTCTAAAGACCTGTTTATTCTGGATGATTTTTATTGAATTTTGCATAACTGGTAAATTGTAAGAGCTAGACAAATATGTACTGTACAAAAAATGTAGATTGCGATAAAACACACAATTTATGTCATACACATGTTTTTCGTGGAGTTGCTCGCTTTTGACTATCACTTTAACTTATGGTACTCTCTTATTTCTTTTCTACTTACAAGATAGCAAGTAATAAGTCTATTTCTGCTAATTTTTCTCAATTAGCATGAAGTAAATTGAAGCATATGCTTTTTAACAATAATTTGTCGCAGAGCTGTAGAGAAAGTCATGAGAATGGAATACATTAGATTTTTTAGATTCAGGGGGATCCAAAACATGTATTTTCGGTGAAATCTCGGTATCGAATTTTTGGGTGCATTGCAATACCTTTTCGGTGCACTGTGTACATAGTAGGTGTAGAGAAAGAAAAAATCTGATGTGTTCCATTCACATGACTTTCTCTACATCTCTGCAACAAATTACTGATAAAAAGCTTATTCTTCTATTTGTTTAATGATAATCGAGAAAAAATTATAAGAAATAGGCTTATTACTTGCTTCCTTGTAAGTAAAAGTGAAATAAGGGAGTACCATAGGCTAAACTGACAGTCAAAGGCTGGTTGCTATGAGACTGAAGTTCCTGTGTTTGTATGGACAGAAGTTCATAAATTCCTGTATGAGAAAAATATGTTTTTAAAGCTGAAACTAAAAGCAAGGAATATCTTACAAACCACCATCTCCACGAAAAAAATGTATATAACATAAATTATGTGTTTTAATGTGCTCTACATTTTCTCTTAAGTAAGTTTTTGTGTATCTCTTACAGTTTGGCTGTTATACAAAACTCCGTAAAATTCTTCCAAAGTGAAGTAGTCTTCAGAGGCTATTCCCAGAAAATTCAAGATATACATTTTATTTGTCAAGTAAGTATCTTAAATATACGAGATTTTAATCAAAATTGTTAGAGCCATTTTTATGAAAAACAAAATTTTCGAATTTTTTTCAATGTAAAGGGTAGTTGGGGATGGGGAGATTTTTTTGAAAATCTTCGTGTCGGATGCTTGGAAGATACCGAACTTAAATACCTAGTTTGGTATTTAACAGACACACACACGGATCTTTTTCCATAATTTTTTTTTTTTTTTTTTTTTTTTTTGGATTCAGACACACTAGATAATTATTATAATAATTATTATTAAAGCTTTATTTACGAGATGACATATGACAGAGTATGTTGACTGTGAAACGTCTGGTGTAGATGATACCATTTATCTGTGAGTGCGGCCGTTTAACGTATTGTGTTTACTTTGGGTGAGTAAACGCTGGGAGATGAGAATGCAGGAGAGTGTTGTAAATGGTGTAAGGTAATGCTAGAGGAATGTCTTTGTTCTGGACGAAGCAAGCAGGTGGTGGGCGATCTTGGGTCAGTGACCAGTGCCATGTAGAGCGGGTCATGTGACGCGGGGAAGAGAAAGTCGAAACCTCTCTGGCTGCAGCTCTCTGTGTACAGCTTGTCGCCTATCTCCTGGGGGCAGGCCTTCCGAAGTTGCCCTCTGGCTGAACCCGATTACATCGTGAGAACATAATGCACATCAACAGCTGTGGAAAGGCACACGCATTCCACCGCTGCATTCGTGATGGCGATGAGGAGGGAAACAACATGGACAAGTTCAAGGATTTGTGGGAACGAATCTTAGTTACCACAAAAGTTGAATGAATGAAGAGAGAGGAGAGCAATGTGAAAATTAACTCAAACACCCCAAAGTTATCTGACACTTCTCTGTGTCAGCTCGGAATAAAAACCTCTCAGTAAATTGAATTAAGAAGATTCGTTAGTCAGTCAACACCAACGTATTGAGTCTTTGGCTGTCATCTTAAAACACAGTCTCCTAAATTAAGGACTAATCTCTTGAGATAATGTACAGAAAAATATAACTACATTCACACGACTTTCTCTACTTATTCTGCAACAAATTATTTTTACTTTCTCTACACGCATTATGTACACACTGTATACAGAAGATATTGCATTCCACCCAAAAATTCGATACCGAGATTTGACCGAAAATTCATGTTTTAGGATCCCCTGCATCCAAAAAAAAACATTTTTACAATAAGGTCCGTGTGTGTGTGTGTGTGTGTGTGTGTGTGTCTGTGGGCAGCATAGCCCCAAAACAAAAATATCGTTAAATACCAAACTTGGTATTTAGGTTTAGTATCTTCCAAGGATGTGACACGAAGATTTTCAAAAAAAAATCCCCCCACCACAAACTACCCTTTACATGGAAAAAATTTCGAAAATTTTGATTTTCTTAAAAATAGCTCTAACGATCTTGATTAAAATCCCGTATATTAAAACTATTTATGTCCAAAATAAAATGTATATCTCGATTTTTTTGGGAATAGCCTCTGAAGACCTCTTTATTCTGGATGAATTTTGCTTAACTGCTAAACCGTAAGAGATGGAAAAAAACGTACTGCACAAAAAATGTACCTCATGTCAAAACACACAATGTTTGTCCTTTACGCTTTTGTTGTGGAGGTAACCGTTTTCGAGATGTTCCTTGTTATTGGTTTCAATTGTGAAGTACTTAAATTCTTCTCACACAGGAAGTGTCTTGTTTTTCTTTTGTTCTACTCCTGGTCAAGCAAAGAAGTGATTTGCAATGACAATCGCATAGCGATAGCTTTTAAAACATTTGACAAACACTTTAGCATAGTGCATTCCCTTATACCCTTCTACTTATAAGGAACTAAGAAATAACATTCTGCTAACATTTATCTTCATTAGCATTGTGTACAAAGAAGAATAATCTTTTGTAGGAGTTTTGTCGAGCAGCTAGAGAAAGTCATGTGAGTGTAAGGGCTTTCCTTTAGAAACAACTCGTTGACTTTAGGTTCTTTACGTTGGGGTTTAATCATTTTATTTTCCTCACACATTCACTCTCACGTACATATTTCCAGGCTCTGTGGAGGATGGAGAATAATTTGGTTAAAGAAATATTCGCTGCCCTAGCCCGGGAATCGAACCCGGGACCTCTAGCTGAGAAGTCAGATTACTGATCACTCGACCGCGGAGGCAGTCAACAAACTATTCTTAAGGATATGTATGATGGAAATTTCATGAATAATCATAAAAAAATGAACTGTTTTATTTTAATTCCATAAAATAATTTAAAGACTCCGGAGTACAGAAAAGTACAATTGGCCACCAGGCGCCATCTTTAAATGCCTTAAGGGGAGTCGATATGCCCTATCTTGCCAATGTTAAAGTTTAACCCATTAACTCTTACCGTTTCCTTGCGTGGGATTTCAAGGCCGGAATATAGCAACTCGCTTTTAAACATCTGACTATCGATTCGGTTTCCTGTGCTTCCTATTGTCTAAATACAATCTGCAATGAAATCCATTTCTGCAAAGTCTTATCCCGATAAACATTAAGTCGATAGACGAATAGTTTGTAAAAGCTAATAAAAACAATACTAAGTAGAGAAAATTACACAACTGTATCTCATCAGTTTTTTTTTTTTTTTTTGTATTTTTTACTGAATCTCCGTGTTTTCAATACTCTACTGATTTTAATATAATATGTTTGTAACATTTCTTCACCTAAAACAAACTCTAATAGGATAGCGTATCTGCGTAAGAGTATAACCATAAAGGTACCTCTATAAATAATTCTGTGTATAATATTTTAACTGGCTTTCTGTATCCATTCTTAAAAAGGGTTTTCGTCTAATTACTTCAGGTTAATCCAGATAAACATTTGCATAAATGCTTTTAGTACACATTTTCCTGTATTTCCTTGTAAATACAAACAATAAGGGAACACGCTAGTCTAAAGCGAAGGTCAAAACCTTTAAAAGTTGGTCGCTATGTGATAGCACAATTGAGGGGCTCAGCGCCAGAGGGAGCTATCCCACAAATAGCTAAATTTGAGAAAAAAGGAGTTTTATTAGAGTTGTTGATTTGGTGAAAAATGTAATATAAGGTACAACTTTTTAAAGCCAGTATTTGATCCACATTTTGAAATGTCCTAGAAAATACAAAAAAGTTATATTTAACAGTTTCTTTTATTTATTTAGCATTGTAAACCGTATTATTTACTAAAAATTTACTTATGCAGAGAGAGAAACTAAACATTATATTATTCATATTGCTCACCATTGTTTCTTTTTCGTTTAGCACCAACTTTTTTCCATATGTTTTGCTTGCATATTCGTTTCCTTCACTAGCTATACTATTTACCTCCATTTTGAAAAACAGAATAATCTGCAGCATAGTATAATGCCTAAAATTTCAACTATTTACACAATATTCTTAACGTTTAATAATAATCTTACATATTATTCTGTTTCATGTATTAAGGCCTAAAATCATTATTTCTTGGCCTGTAGTTTAAACAATAAACAATACTATTAAAATAGTTAAAGTTCTGTAAGTTTGGTGGCATTGTTCTTTAAATAGCAGCCAACTTCATAGTGGGATATCCCCATCTGGCACAAACTTTCTCACTTTGGAAAATGACAGGGTTTCTGTAAGTTACTGTAGATGGCACTCTAAAACAGTTAATATTACCAAGATTTCTACAGACATGAGAGACGGCAGAATCTGTCTAAAAACAAAAAAATCTCATTTTTTCACAATTTGTGGGATAGCTCCCTCTGGCACTGAGCCCCTCAATTATCATGATCAGGATTTAGATTATCTACAAGTATTTCAAAATTGTCCCATAAATTGACTTTAGAATTGAAAGAAAAGCAAAAAAGAAACGCATATATACAAAAATGATCTATCACTGAGATTTAGCAACTAAGTTGTAATAAAACTAGTGTACAAAAATTTATAAATTAAATTATACATACATAAAACTTCTATACAAGCAGAAGAGTAACTAAGTATAAGAATAGTGATGGTAATTTATAAATCAATTTTAAATACACATTTGTTCTATATTCCTATTTGAAGAATTTTCAAAAATAAGAAAAAAATCTTATGTTATCCATCCTCATGACTTTCTCTACATCCCTGCAATAAATTATAACTAAAAATCTTATTCTTCTATTTACTTAATGTTAATCGAGAAAAAATCAGCAGAAAGGGTCTTATTACTTGTTTTCTTGTAAGTAGAAGGAAAACAAGGGCATACACTAGGCTAAAACGATAGTCGAATCTTTTAAAAGCCGGTTGCCATGTGGTTGAAATCCATTTCATGCAGGGTCAAGTGTTTACAACTTTCCATGTGAGAAATGTTTTGAGCATTTAAATCTGAAACAACAGGGAATATCTCAGAAACGGTCAATTCCACGAAAAAAAACGCAAATGATATAAATTGTGTGTTTTAATGTGATCCATATTTTTTGCGTAGTATGTCTATCTCTACGGTTTACCAGTTACATTCAATAAAAATCATCCAGAATAAAGAGGTATTCAGAGGCTATTTTCAGAAAATTCAAGATATACATTTTATTTGTCAGGTAAATATCTTTAATATACGATATTTTAATCAAAATCGTTAGAGCCATTTTTGAGAAAATCAAAATTTTCAAAAATTTTTCCATGTAAAGGGTAGTTGAGGGTGGGGCGATTTTCTTGAAAAGCTTCGTGTCGCATCCCCGGAAGATACAAAACTTAAATACCATTATTTTTTTGAACTATACTGCCCACAGACACACACACACGGACATTTTCATAAAAATGTTTTTTTTTTTCTATTCAGTGGGTGTCAAATAATATATTTCCGGTGAAATCTCGGTATCGAATTACACTATGCACATAGTAGTGTAGAGAAATTAATATGAAAAGAGCAAACCAAGTGATTGATTTCAGCATACCCTTTGTACAGGTTAGCATTTGTATCCAGACCTTGGTTTTCAGTTCACTATGACACTTTCCTGCTCAGACTAACCCATTTCAGATACAAGTCTTCATCTAATTTTCTTATGAGGTCTCGAAGGAGGGATTCTGGTTAGCGATTTTTTTTTTTTTTTTTTTTTTTTTTTTAAGTTTAACGTCCTTTAACCTGGTTGGTCATATCGGACGATGAATGAAATCGGTGAAATGATGCTCAAATGATCTCGGGGTCCATGGAGCTTAAAGTTACTCGACATTCTTCTTCTCAGGATAAGGGAAAACCCCGAAATAAACTTTATCTGGGTAACTCACCCTAAGCAAGATTCGAAATCACGACCTGTTGAATATGAGACAGACACACTACCACCACACTAACCTGGTGGGCAACGCGAAAACCTTGTTTTTTTCTGAGTAAGACCTCTTTACATAGACGACCATTATAACCAATCATTGCAATTGATTTTGTTCCCTATCTGTAACAATATAGGTATGTACATATGTAGCACAAAGGTTGGAACGGTGAACCAGATTTTAAGAATTCCAGGTCAGGGCCGAGATTTGAACCATTGGTCCTCAGCTTACAAGATGTAGGAAATGAGCCGGCGTGTTCACATTATACGAAAAACACTTCTAGTAATACTTCGAGTGAAATCTAAAATTTAATGGCAAGAAAGTTTACCTTAAACGTAAAAACGAATAATAATAATAATAATAATAATAATAATAATAATAATAATAATAAAAATCTGATGTGTACCATTCACATGACTTTCTCTATATCCCAGCAACAAATTATTCTTAAAAAACTTATACTTCTATTTACTTCATGCTAATCAGAAAAAATTAGCAGAAATAGTGTTATTACTTGCTCCCTTGTAAGTAGAAGCGAAATAAGGAACTACCATAGGCTAAAGTGATAGTCAAAAGCTGGTTGCTATGTAAATGAAGTTCCTGTATGAGAAAAGTATACGTTTTTCATAGCAGAAACCAAAAATAAGGAATGTCTCGAAAACGATGAACTCCACGAAGAAAATGTATATAACATAAATTGTGTGTTTTAATGTGCTCTACATTTTCTGTCTGTTAAGTTTTTGTCCATCTCTTACGGTATAGCAATTATTCAAAATTTAGTAAAATTCATCCAGAATAAACTACTCTTCAGAGGCTATTCCCAGAAAATTCAAGATATACATTTTATTTGTTAGGTAAATAGCTTTAAATATGATATTTTAATCAAAATCGTTAGAGCCATTTTTGAAAAAATCAAAAATTTCGGAAAGAGTTCCATGTAAAGGGTAATTGGGTGTGGGGGATTCGTCTCAAAATCTTCGTGTTGTATCCCTGGAAGATACTAAACTTAAATACCAAGCTTGGTATTTTACCGACTTTTCGTTTTTGAGTTATCGTGTTCACAGACACACGGACACACACACACGGACCTTTTTGTGAAAATGTTTTTTTTGGATATTGGGGACCCTAAAACATATATTTCCGGTGAAATCTCGGTATCGAATTTTTGGTGGAGTGCAATACTTTCTCTATACACTATGTACATAGTGCGTATGGAGAAAGTAAAAATGAAAAGGCGGTTAAAAACCAAACTTGGTATTCAGGTTCGGTATCTTCAAATGATGCGATACGAAGATTTTCAATAAATAATATACTAATAATGGTACCCCTTACATGGAACTTTTTTCGAAAAATGTTATTTGCTCAAAATGGCTCTAACGATTTTGATTAAAACGTCATATATTAAAGATATTTGCACGACAAATAAAATGTATATCTTGGATTTTCTGGGAACAGCCCCTGAAGACTACTTTATTCTGGCTGAATTTTACGGAATGTTGCATAACAGCTAAACCGTAAGAGAGGTTATTGCCAGAAAATTTAAGATATACATTTATTTGCCTGGTAGATATCTTTAATATGCGATATTTTAAACAAAATCGTTAGAACTATTTTTGAGAAATTTTCGACAAAGTTTGATTTAAAAGAAAGTAGGGAGTGGGGGCATTTTCTAACGATTTTGATTAAAATATTGTATATTAATGATATTTATCTGACAAATAAAATGTAAGGAAGCAAGTAATAAGACTATTTCTGCTAATTTTTTTCTCGATTAGCATGAAGTAAATAGAAACAAATGCTTCCTAGCAGTAATGTGTTGCAGAGATGTAGAGAAAGTCATGTGAATGGAACACATATTTTTGGTACATTGGGAGCACATGTCAGTATGTTCTTCGCCAATTGCTTTCTGCTCATGCTGTCATACAAACCAAGAGCACTCCGCGCATGCGCAAATTAACAGCCCTTCAGACACGGCTGAATATGTTATAGCACTGCAGAGGACGTAATTTGCATATCATTTAAGGAATGGAACTACCAATAGGATTGCTGCGTTGAGATAAGAAACGGAGATTTGGTCATCTGAAGACGGATTACGGTTTATGTCCTCTTGTTGAGCTACAGAACTATCGCAGAGGAGGATCAAATCGATGACCTTTGCCATTCCGAAGCCCGCCGTTACCGAACGAGTCCCCCCACCTCGTGATCGATAACGGTTATATAATCATGACGCAGGTATCGAAGTTCAAGGGTTACGGGTCATCATAGTGCTCCTTATCAGTATGACAGTAATGATGCTCTAACTAGAGCGGCATTTACATTTATCTGACAGCAAAAGCCTAGTGGAGTCTCCCTAAACTTGCCATCGAACACAATTAAACACATGTAACCCTGTTCCACGAAAGGCAGCCATGTCATGTTTACGTAACCTTGATTTGATAATACTATTTAATCTTTCCTTCTACTCCGAACTTGATTTTTACTTTCTCTACACGTACTATATACTATTTACATAGTGTATAGTGTAATTCGATACCGATATTTCACCGGAAATACATGTTTTACGTCCCCCTAAATACAAAAACAGCATTTTTACAAAAAGGTCCGTGTGCGTGCATGTGTGTGGCTTTGGACAGCCTAGCTCAAAAACGTAAAGACCGTTAAATACCAAACTTGGTATTTAAGTTTTTTATCTTCCAAGGATGCGACACGAAGATTTTCAAGAAAATCCACCCACCCTCAGCTACCCTTTACATGGAACTTTTTTCGAAAATTTTGATTTTCTTAAAAATGGCTATAACGATTTTGATTAAAATTTCGTATATTAAACATATTTACCTGACAAAATAAAAAATGTATATCTTGAATTCTCTGAGAATAGCCTCTGAAGAGTAGTTTATTCTGGATGAATTTTACTGAATTTTGAATAACTGCTAAACCGTAAGAGATGGACAAAAACTTACTACACAAAAAATGTAGAGCACATTAAAACACACAATTTATGTATACATTTTTTTCGTGGAGCTCGTCGTTTTCGAATCATTCCTTATTTTTGTTTCTGCTACGAAAAACGTATACTTTTTCCATACAGGAACTTGTCAACTCCTATCCATATAAACAAAGGAACTTCATTGACATAGCAACCAGCTTTTGACTATCACTTTAACGTATGGTAGTCCCTTATTTCGCTCCTACTTACAAGGAAACAAGTAATAAGACTATTTCTGCTATTTTTTTTTTTCTGATTAGCATGAAGTAAATAGAAGAATAAGTTTTTTAAGAAAATGCCGGTAATTTTCTGTGGTTTCTATTGGCAGTATTTAAAGTATTCCGTTCTGTGGCACATAAGTAAAATGCACCCAAAATATTGATACCGAGATTTCACCGCAAATACACGTTTTTAGGGTCACTAAATCCAAAACTAGCTTCTTTAGAAAATGGTGATCTATGAATGTGTGCGCGCGCGCGCGCGTGTGTGTGTGTGTGTGTGTATCTGTGAACACGATAACTCAAAAACGAGAAGTCTGTTAAATACCAAACTTTGTATATAAGTTCCACCTCAAATACATTGAAAAATTTTCGAAATGTTTTAGTTTTCTCAAAAATGACTAACAATTTTGATTAAAATACCGTATATTAAAGACATTTACACAGGAAACAAAACGCATATCTTGAATTTTCTCGGAATAGCATCTGAAGACCTCCTTATTCTGGATGAATTTTGCTGGATTTTCCATAACTAGTAAACCTTAACAAAAAGTTACTATACAAAAAATGTTAGCCCACCTGGGTAGTGTGGTGGTAGAGTGTCTGCCTCACGTTCAAAAGGTCGTGAGTTCGAATCTCGCTTAGGGTGGGTTACCCGGATAAGTTTTTTTTTTTATCGGGGTTATCCTGAGAAGACGAATGTCGAGTAACTTTAAGCTCCATGGACCCCGAGATCATTTGAGCAACATTTCACCAATTACATTCATCGTCCGATATGACAAACCAGGTTAAAGAACATTAAGCAACAACAACAACAACAAATGTAAATCTCATTAAAACACACAATTTATGTCATATACTTTTTTTTTTTTTTTTCGAAGCGCTGACCATGTTTGAGAAACTTCTTGTTATTTGTTTCAGTTTTAAAATACTTATACGGGAATTTTTGAACTTCAGGCAATGTATAGAAACGGATTCCATCCACATGGCAACCAGCTTTTAATGTCGTTTTATCCTAGGGTATTACCTTATTTCATTTCTGCTTCAAGAAAGCATTTCTGGAAATATTTATCTCGATTAGAATGAAGTACATAGCAGCTTAAACTTTTTAATAAATCATTTGTTAAAGAGATGTAGAGACAGTCATGTGAATGGAAAGCATGAGATTTTTGTTATCTTCTTTTAACTATACGTGTTCATTTTGAAATGTAGACAATTCTTATTTTTACTTTCTCTACACGCACTATGTACATAGTGTATAGTGAAGCTTTTAAAAGATTTTACTATCGCTTTAGCCTAATATATCCCCTTATTTCCCTTGTACTTACAAGGAAGCAAGTAATAAGACCATTATTTTGCTAATGCTTATCTCGATTAGCATGAAGTAGATAAAATAATAAAGTTTTGTAAGAACAATTTGCATATGGAATAGTTAGATATAGTTGTGTGAATGGATAAATTCAAGTTTTTACTTTCTGTAGCACGTAAGTACAATGTATCCATAATTCGATATCGAGATTTCAAGGGAAATACATATTTTGAAGATCCCTGAATCCAGAAAAGGCATTTAAAGAAAACGGTCCTTCTGTGTGCGTGTGTTTCTGTGGACAGCATAACTCAAAAACGAAAAATCCGTTAAATACCAATCTTGGTATTCAAGTAGTATCTCCCAAGGATTGGGCACAAGACTTTCAAGAAAATACCCCCACTCCAAATACCCTTTACATGGAAAAATATTCGAAATTTTTAAAATCTCAAAGTGACGAAAAGGATTTTGATTGAAGTGCCGTATATTAAATATTTACATGGCAAATAATATATATGAAATTCAGTATGTATGTATGTATGTATGTATGTATGTATGTATGTATGTATGTATGTATGCATGCATGATGTATGTATGTATGTATGTATGTATGTATGTATGTATGTATGTATGTATGTATGTATGTATGTATGTATGTATGTGTGTCTGTGTCTGTCTGTATGTATGTATGTATGTATGTATGTATGTATGTATGTATGTATGTGTGTGTATGTGTGTGTCTGTCTGTCTGTCTGTCTGTATGTATGTATGTGTGTATGTGTGTATGTGTGTATGTATGTATGTATGTATGTATGTATGTATGTATGTATGTATGTGTGTCTGTCTGTCTGTATGTGTGTATGTGTGTGTCTGTCTGTCTGTCTGTATGTATGTATGTGTGTATGTATGTATGTATGTATGTATGTATGTATGTATGTATGTATGTATGTATGTATGTATGTATGTATGTATGTATGTAAGTATGTAAAACACAAACTTTGTCATATACTTTTTTATGTTTGTAGAGCAAACCATTTCCAAGTATCTTTTGTTATTGTTTTCACTTTTCTCAAATGAGAGATCGCCATTCGTTTCATATCTCTTTTGACCGTCGCTTTAGCCTAGAATATTTCTATATTACCCTTCTACAGTTTTCTGATACCTTACATTCACATTCGGTTTTCTACTCACTCTTCTGCAAATTTTGTTTCATCAGGTATTGTTTTAGTTATTTCTTATTAATCTGAATACACTTTTACTTGGGAACATGCAAAAGTTCTAAAAAAAGTTAATATTAACTAATATTGCATTGCAATCTTACTTCTTTTGAAATGAATGAAAAATATTTTAAAGTCCTCTGTCGCAAGTGTGTCGCAAACGCTTTTTGACGTAAACAATCGAGTAGTGACGTCACCGTGCGGTATGAACTTAAATTGCCCTATAATGCTAGCACTGACAGTGGATATATATTCTTTGTTAGAAGTTTATTTTCACAGTTTTTAATTAGAATGACGGATGAAGATGTTTAAACATGCACAAACGAAAGCATACCATGCATGGATGCATTAATAGTATCTACCATAAATTTTCAGATATAACAGATTTTTTGTGCCTGTTGAAATTCTTGGATTAAAAGCATAACATTAAGTAACACACCTATCTAAAATACTCCTGATTATTCCAGCTTGCTAAGTTGTTATAAATATAAAAGAGAAAGAAAAAAAAAAGATGTTATTGTTTAGTTTTCAGATGATAACAGTGAAGAATGGTAAATCGTATTTCTCGCTCAAAGTCAAACATCTGATTTAAAACAAATTTTCATTTAACAAGAGTATGCATATTAATTTTTATTACATAAATATAAAAAATAACGTTAATAGTTAATAGCGGAAAATAAAATAGTTGCAATTTGTTAGATGCAAATGAAGTACTGAACATTTATGTGTTACACTTACATACCTTTCTCTAACTGTTCTACAAACAAACTTCTTATAAAAGATTATTCGTCTTTCTACACTATGCTAATCGAGATAAGCATTATAAAACTGCATTTATTACTTAGGTCCTTATAAGTAGAAAAGAACTAAAGGAATGGCTATGCTAAAGCGATATTCAATTTTTACTCTCTCTATGCGTACTATGTACATAGTGTATAGAGGAAGTATTGTATTCCACCCAAGAATTCGAAACCGAGATTTCAACGGAAATACATGTTTTAGGACTTCCTGAATCCAAAAAAAGCATTTTCAGAAAAATGACCATGTGTGTGTGTCTGTGGACAGCATAGCTCAAAAACGAAAACACCGTTAAATACTAAACTTGGTATTTCGGTTTGGTATCTTCCAAGGATGGGACACGAAGATTTTCAAGAAAATCCCCCCACCTCCAACTACTCTTTACATGGAAAAATTTTCAAAAATTTTGATTTTCTAAACAATGGCTCAAACGATTTTGATTAAAATCCCGGATATTAAAGATATTTACATACCAAATAAAATGTATATCTTGAATTTCCTGGGAATAGCCTCTGAAGAGCCCTTTATTCTGGATGAAGTTTGCTAAATTTTGCTTAACTACTGAACGGTAAGAGATAGACAAAAACTTACTACACAGAAAATGTTGATCTGATCAAAACACACAATTTATATCCTTTACATTTTTGTTGTTGAGGTAACCGTTTCTGAGATATTCCTTGTTTTTGGTTTCAGTTGTGAGTACTTGTTTTCTACTCTTGACCAAGCAAAGAAGCGATTTGCAATGACAATCGAATAACAACACCTTTAAAACACTTGTCTATCGGTTTAGCCTAGTGTAATCCCATATTTTCTTTCTATTTATAAGGAACTAAGTTGTAAGAACATTCTGCTAATGACTACCTCGATTAGCAAGGTGCAGAAAGAAGAATAATCTTATGTAAGAAGTTTGTAGAAGAGATAGAGAAAGTCATGTGAGTGTAACGCATTAGATTTTTTTAAAAGCTACCGTTATGTGATTGTCATTGCAGATCGCTTCTTTGCTTTGCCAGAAGTAGAACAAAAGAAAAACGGACACTTCCTGTCTGAGAAAAGTACAAGTATTTTAAAATTGAAACGAATTACAAGTAATATCTTGGAAACGATCAACTCTACAAAAATAAATGCATATGACATAAATTGTGTGTCATTTAACAAGATCTACAAGATGGTAGTCTATCTCTTACAGTTTAACCATTTTGCCAAATTCTGCAAAAATCAACCAGAACTACTTAGTGATCTTCAGAGTCTATCTCCAGAAAATCCGAAATATATATTTTATTTGTGTTGTAAATAATTCTAATATACGGCATTAGAGTCATTATTGAGAAAAACACATTTTCTATGTAAAGGATAGTTTGGGATGTGGGGATTTTCTTGAAAATGTCCTATCGCATCCTTGAAAGCAAATAAATTTAAATACCAATTATAGTAATTAACTGTCTTTTAGTTGTTGAGCTAAGCTATCCACAGACACGCACGAACCTTTTTCTAAATTTATTTTGGATTCAGGGGGTCTCAAAACATATATTTCCGGTAAAATCTCGGTATCGAATTTTTGGGTGCAGTACAACACCTTTATAAACTGCACACAAAACACTTCTAATTATGATTTATAGTAATATTTTTAAAAGATTTTGTCCTCTATAACAGAACACACGTTTCCAACACTGTTTGCGGATTATGTGCTTCATGCATTTCCCTATTCTCGTGACCTAATTTTACGCTGACTCTCCGCTTCACTTGTAGGATGTTTTCCCCATCTGGACACGGGCTAAACTGTTGAATTACACGCGACGCTCACAGGATATGAAACAATATATCCATGTGAAATAAAATTTCACACAAATCATTTACAGGATTTGCATAAAGGTATTCGGTGTTCTAGCGAAAATAAAATACGGCTTAAATTTTTGCGACTTCGCAGTTTTCTAGCATTAACTGTTCAATGTTTGAAGGATTTAATACGCGTAATTTAAAAAAATCTCATGTGTTCCATGCACATGACATTCTATGCATCTCTGCAATAAATTATTGTTAAAAAGCTTATGTTTCTATTTACTTCATGCTAATTGAGAAAACTTAGCAGAAATAGTCTTATTACTTGCTTCCTTGTAATAGAAGAAAATGCCCGTGGCGTGGTGGTAGCATGTCTGCCTCACGTTCAACAGGTCGTGAGTTCGAATCTCACTTAGGGTGAGTTACCCGGGTAAGGTTTTTTTCGGTGTTTTCCCTTATCCTGAGAAGACGAATGTCGAGTAACTTTAAGCTCCATGGACCCCGAGATCATTTGAGCATCATATCATCAATTGCATTCATCGTCCGATTTGACCAAACCAGGTTCAAGGACGTTAAACTAAAAAAAAAAAAAAAATAGAACCATACACTAAAACGGTAGTCAAAAGCTGGTTGCTATGTGACTGACGTTCCTTTGTTTGTATGGACAGGAGTTGACAAATTTCTATTTGAGAAAAGTATAAGTTTATTAAAGGTGAAACCAAAAACAAGGAATATCTAAAAAATGATCAACTCCATCAATCAATAAATAATAGATAGCCTTATTAACAATAATTTGTTACAGAGATATAGAGAAAGTCTTGTGAATGGAACACATCAGATTTTTACTTTCTCTATACGTACTATATACATAGTGTATAAAGAAGGTATTGCACTCCACCCAAAAATTCGATACCGAGATTTCACCGGAAATATATGTTTTAGGGTCCCCTTTATCTAAAAAAAGCATTTTCGGAGTGTGTGTGTGTGTGTGTGTGTGTGTGTGTGTGTGTGTCGGTGTGTCCGCGTGTCTGTGAACACGATAACTCAAAAACGAAAAGTCGGTAAAATACCAAACTTGGTATTTAAGTTTAGTATCTTCCAGGGATGCGACACGAAGATTTTGAGGAAAATCCCCCCACCCCCAACTACCCTTTACATGGAACTTTTTTCGAAATTTTTTATTTTCTCAAAAATGGCTCTAACGATTTTGATTAAAATGTCATATATTAAAGGCATTTACCTGACAAATAAAACGTATATCTTGAATTTTCTGGGAATAGCCTCTGAAGAGTAGTTTATTCTGGATGAATTTTACGGAGTTTTGAATAACTGCTAAACCGTAAGAGATGGACAAAAACCTACTGCACAAAAAATGTAGAGCACGTTAAAACACACAATTTATGTTATATACATTTTTTTCGTGGAGTACATCGTTTTTGAGACATTCCATGTTTTTGGTTTCTGCTATGAAAAACGTATACTTTTCTGATACAGGAAAAGTCGTTAACTGGAACAAACATTCGCTCATTAACCCCAGTGCGTATTTAAGTGGAGCAACTGGTTGTGAGCAGATGTAGATTCCCTTTGCATGTGTCAAGATGTCCCTCCACATTCCATTAGACACCAGGTAGTTCTTTCTCATAGTCTACCTGCTCTGGAATGTTCATGTCAGATGGGCCGGAAATTCCTACGCTTCTCTTCTGCCTAGTAAATGGTCCAGCGATTATGGATATTATGACGATACCTTTTGTTAAAGAGGGATCATATGATACCTGCTTCTCAATTGGGTTTCTATCAACACTTTACAAGTTAACAAGGTCAACTTTCAGGATCCATCTCGCCTCATTTCCTTTTGGTTCTCTCTTAATTTTGAAAGTATAATGATCATGTTTTATTCTGATATTGTTTAGGGATTTTAAGACTAATTGTGAATGATATTTTCCATTCACAACATAAGACTATTTCTGCTAATTTTTTCTCCCTTAGCATGAAGTAAATAGAAGAATAAGCTTATTAACAATAATTTGTTATACAGAAGTAGAGAAAGTCATGTGAATGGAACATCTCAGATTTTTTTTTCTTTCTATTATAATATGCTCTTACAATGGATACATAAACTAAGTATGAGACAGCAAACTAAATAATTGTGGATCAGCAACCTCCACCATTTTCTATCAGATATTCATGTGCATGAGAGAAATATTTGGACCAATACACATGAAGATTTTGAAGAAAATTCCCCCACCCCAACTACCCTTTATATGGAACATTTTTTTGTAACTTTTGATTTTGTAAAAACTGTTGAATTTTCTGGGAATAGGCTCTGAAGACCTCTTCATTCTGGATGACTTTTGTGTAATTTTTGCATAACTCGTAAACCGCAAAGGACAGTCAAAAACTTACTGCAAAAAAAAAAAAAAATGCAGATGACATTAAAACACACAATCTACACTTTTTTTTTTTTTTTTTTTTTTGAGTTAGCTGTTTTCGAGATATTCCGAGTTAAGTACCGGTTAAAATTAAAAGCAAATGTTTTTAAAAGATTTGACTATCGCTTTAGCGTAATGTATTCCCTCATATTCCTTCTGCTTATAAAGAAGCAAGTAATAAGGCCAATTTTGGTAATGTTTGTCTTGATTAGAATGATGTAGATAAAAGAATAATATTTTTAAGAAAAGTTTGTTTGTGGCGTACAGCTAGTGAAAATCATATGGAATGCATAAGATTTTTACTTTCACTATGCGTACTATGTACATATGTATAGAGGAATTATTGTATTACACCCAAAAATTCGACACCGAGATATCACCGGAAATACATGTTTTAGGAGCCCCAGAATCCAAAAAAAGCATTTTCAGAAATCATTTTCCGTGTAGTGTATTTATGTGTATGTGCGTGTGGGGTGGGGGACTCTGTGGACAGCATAGCTCAAAAACGAGAATACCGTTAAATACCAAACTTTGTATTTAAATTTGGTATCTTCCAAGGATGCGACACGAAGATTTTTAAGGAAATCCCCACCCTAAACTACCCTTTACATGCAAAAAAATTGGAAAATTTTGATTTTCTTGAACGTGGCTCTAACGATTTTGATTAAAATATCATATATTAAATATATTTACCTGACAAATAAAATGTATATCTTGAATTTTTTGGGAATAGCCTCTGAAGACTACTTTATTCTGGATAAATTTTACGGAATTTTGCATAACTGCTAAACCGTAAGAGATGGACAAAAACTTACCACACAACAAATGTAGAGCACTTTAAAACATACAATTTATGTTATATACATATTTTTCGTGGAGTTGATTGTTTTTTAGATATTCTTTGTTTTTGGTTTCAGCTATAAAATACATACTTTTCTCATATAAGACTTTGTGAACTCGTGTCCATGAAAAAAAGGAACTTCAGTCACATAGCAATCAGCTTTAGACTATTTCTGCTAATTTTTTCTCTTTTAGCAGGAAGTAAATAGAAGCATAAGCTTTTTAAAAATAATTTATTACAGAGATATAGAGAAAGTCATGTGAATGGAACACACCAGATTTTTTTTACTTTCTCTGGCCCCGTATGTACATTGTACATAGGGATAGAGAAGTATTGTATTCCATCCATAAATTCGATGTCGAGATTTCACCGGAAATATATCTTTTAGGACCCCGTGAATCCAAAAAAAAAAAAGCATTTTCAGAAATCATTTTCCGTGTGGTGTGTCTGTGCGTATGTGTAGGTGTGTGTGTATGTGTTTGTGGGGGGGTCTGTGGACAGCATAGCTCAAAAACGAAAAGACGGTTAAATACCAAACTTTGTATTTAAATTTAGTATCTTCCAAGGATGCGACACGAAGATTTTCAAGAAAATCCCTCCACCCGCAACTACCCTTTACATGGAACCTTTTTCGAAAATTTTGATTTTCTCAAAAATAGCTGTAACGATTTTGATTAAAATATCGGATATTTAAGATGTTTACCTGAGAAATAAAATGTAGGTATATCTTAAATTTTCTGGGAATAGCCTCTGAAGACTACTTTATTCTGGATGAATTTAAGGAACTTTGAATAACTGCTAAATCGTAAGAGATGGACATAAACTTACTACACGAAAAATGTAGAGCATTTTAAAACACGCAATTTATGTTATATAGTTTTTTTTTAAGGAGCTCATCGTTTTTGAGACATTCCTTATTTTTGATTTCTGCTTTGAAAAACGTATATTTTTCTCATACAGGAATTTGTCAACTGCTGTCCATACAAACAAAGGAACTTCAGTGACATAGGAACCAGCTTTTGACTATCACTTTAACCTATGGTACGCTTTTATTTCGCTGCTACTTACAAGGAAGCAGTTAATAAGACTATTTCTGCTAATTTTTCTCGATTTGCATGAAGTATATAGAAGCATAAGCTTTTTAACAATAATTTGTTGCAGAAATGTAGAGAAAGTCATGTGAATGGAACACATCAGATTTTTTTTTGTAAAATTTTTAATTGAAAAGCAATTATATTACTTACAAGGGATTTATGATCTTTAGAAATATAAGGCATTAGCTTTAGAAGTGCCACACTAATATCTGTTTTTAACAGCACGTAGCTTTGTGACATGTTGATAAAGAAAAACGCTGACCCCATCAGCGCTTCTTGATGACTTACTACCCAGTCTCTGTTATAGATCGAGGCTATCGTGATGGAACGATTTTGACTTCGCAATGAGGTTAATGCCTCTCAGCCGGAATGGAAAATAGCCCCCCTGTGATGGAAACTTAACTGTAGCCAGGGTCCCTCCGCCTTTAATGGTGTTACACAGGTGCATGCGAAAAGCCATTCAAAGCAGGCAAACCGTCACGCTTCGATGAGAGTTCAGTGAAACGAAGCCAGCCGTAACATAAGAGAAAAGTGTACTGCAAAATGGCGAACCTACCATCAACTGTTTTCCTTGCAAATTGTTTTAAACCTCTGTGGAAGCAGTTCACGTGCATCTAATCGGCAGAAAAATACAAACTATTTATTGTAGGGACTTATCTGAACGTGTTGGATGTCAAAATACAGTAGCGCCATTAATTCTGGACACTTTTTGCTAAAATTGACCTTCAAATTTAAATTTTGCATTCAACTTTCATTCAGGATTATTCTTATCTGATGAATTTTTGCCTGTAGCTGTTATTATAATTCACTATCAAACCTTTTACCTTAAAATGAAGCTAATTTAACCCTTAAAGGGTGACTTTGACCCAATTTTGGAAAGTATACCGGTTTCTCCCGCCATCGCATTCCGCCAGTGCTCCATTTTCATTCCACGTATCATCAGTGCCATCGTCTGCGGTGCCATATGTAATACAAGCGGGCGTTAAACACTATGAAAAAAATCTGATGTGTTCCATTCACATGACTTTCTCTGCACCTCTCCAACTAACTATTGTTAAAAAGCTTATGGTTCTATTTACTTCATGCTAATCGAGAAAAAACTAGCAGAAATAGTAATATTACTTGCTTCCTTGTAAGTAGAAGCGAAATAAGGGAGTAACATAGGTAAAAGTGATAGTCAAAGGCTAGTTGCTATGTGACTGATGTTCCTTTGTTTGTATGGACACGAGTTCACAAAGTCCTGTATGAGAAAAGTATAAGTTTTTAATAGCTGAAACCAAAAACAAGGAATATCTAAAAAAACAATCAACTCCACGAAAAAAATGTATATAATATAAATTGTGTGTTTTAAAGTGCTCTACATTGTTGTGTGGTAGGTTTTTGTGTATCTCTTGCGGTTTAGTAATTATGTAAAATTCCGTAAAATTGACCCAGAATAAAGTTAGTCTTCAGAGGCCTTCCCAGAAAATTCAAAATATACATGTCATTGTCAGGTAAATATCTTTAATATACGATATTTTAAACAAAATCGTTAGAGCCATTTTTTAGAAAATCAACATTTTCGAAAAAGTTCCATGTAAAGGGTAGTTTGGGGTGGGGGAATTTTTCTCAAAATCTTCGTGTCGCATCCCAAGATACAAACTTAAATACCAAGTTTGGTATTTTACCGACTTTTCGTTTTTGAGTTTACGTGTTCACAGACACACAGACCTTTTTCTGAAAATACTTTTTTTGGATACAGGGAACCCTAAAACACATATTTCCGGTGAAATCTCTGTATCGAATTTTTTGGTGGAGTGCAATACCTTCTCTATACACTATGTACATGGTACGTGTAGAGAAAGTAAGAAACTAACAATAATTCCTTTAATTGTTCATTATTTAACCATTCTATTCTAAAATGTCGTACATATCGCTTAGTTTTCTGTTCAATAAGGTAATTAAAATGAAGAAAAAATACCATAAATTAAGGTTAAACATGCAACGGGGCACACAATGGAAGTACAAATTAGTTCTGTTGCCTTCAGAATTCACACTGATTCATAAAGTAAAGCACTTGACATTATTTGCCCTTTATATATATATATATTTGGATAGTGTTTAACGTCCGCTGTTACCA